>JANDJT010000001.1:7318341-7336622 GCA_024331685.1 Stegophilus panzeri | reverse complement strand
TATATAAAACTCCTAATACAATTAAGATTAATAATGATAATAATAAAAATAAGAATTATAAGAATAACATAAACATCTATATTTAATGTCACTTTTCATACATTTTAAACAGCTTTGTAGCATAGGCAAAAACAGCACAGGCAAAAAAATAAACAACAACAAAAAAACCCCATCGGACAGAAAATCACAGTACACCAACAATCCAAGCAAAAAAAAAAAAAAAAAAAACCAGATGGAAAAATAAAATCTAAGTATGAAGTGCAAAAATAACAACTCGACAGCAATCTTCAAAGTCAGTATATTTAAATTTGACAGATGGTAAATATTGAGAAGTCAATTTAGTAAATTTTTAGTAAGATGAATACAAAATCACTTTACTCTTAAGACACTCAATAAGGTATCACCTCATGACCTTATGCAAGTCAAATTTGATGCTATAAAGAGCTTTGAAAACCAGTAAATGTATTTTAAACTGCTTCTAAGTGAAGTGGGGAGCCAGTGCAATGGTGCTAAAAACAGGCATAATATTCTCCCTTTTCTCTTGTTTTTTTTTTTGTTGTTGAACCGAAAAGCCTCATGATGTACTCCATTAAATAAAGCTTACTTTTTTCCTATCTTTTTTTGTCAAATTCAACACTTAAGTCCAGATGAACAAGAATGGAAACAGTGTTTTAATTAGCAGCAATTATCAAGTCATTTATAACTTTCAGTAATGCTATTTAATTATAGTAACCTGACTAATTTGTTCATGGATATCATTTCCTGGAGAATTGATAGTCTGTGTAAATGCACATTTTGCATGATTGTACTCAAGAATGTTAATGAAAATGATCCAATGTTGTTCCTTAACCTAGATTATTATTATTATTTTTTTTTTTTTTTGCATTTGGAAATATGCCTGTTCCCAGGAATTCATTCACCATATCTAATAAACCAGGAATTATTTATTGTGTTTAATCTACCAGCTGTGGATATTAAATAATTTAATAGTGTACCTATTTCCCAAAGCTTTAGTTCCTCTGTTATATTAAATGCATCTACACTGTATAATAGATAAGTAAGCAGGCTCCCTGATGAGGCCTCTATTAAAGAAAAATATCTGATCGAATGTTACTGATTTTGTCATTGAAAAACAGATTTGCAGAAGTGCGGATTTCTTACAATTGGACTGAGGTGCATCCCTGAGCCAGTTATACAGTGGAGAGTGGTTTCAAAGTTAATCAATAGTTTAAAATAACCCCATTCTGTGTCTGCAATTTGGTGCGTATTGCCTTATAAGAAGTGCCTACGCACCTTTTGCCATGCCATTTCAGCTCTATGATGACGACAGATTTTCCAGATCAAAAGCTAGTTTAAAAAAGTCTATTTTAAAAATATATTTCAACTGCATTTCCCCTGAATTGAGACATAATTCAAATTCATTTGCAAAACATGCATTTACATTTGCATTTCCGTACACAGCAGTGTACAATGGCTGCCAAACTTAAAATGCAAAGTGAATTGTTCATTCCATTTTCGATGTCTAAACATTTCTGCCATATTGAAAAAGTAATAGCAATCCATCCATTTGCAATTGCACTTTCACGTCCTCGTGGTAAAACGTAACCAAAAACTTATTTACAAGAACTGCATTTATATGTACACTGTCTACGATATAGACCTGTCAATCAAACACTGTGGGTGGGACTTTGGGAGGGTGACGAAACTGGAATATCCTTGTGTCAGTGGTAGCAGATTCTCTTCCACTGTTAAAAAATATGGAGATAACATCTGCTACTTCACACTTCAAAATAGATTTCTTCTTGTTTCGGCCTGAAAAGATTCTTAACCTCCTGCTTTCACAATCACCATTACTAGTAAGGCTGACTTTGCAAAGTTTTTATTGATTCATTCATACATTCATCTTCAGTAAATGCTTTATCCTGGTCAGGGTTGTGGTGGATCTGAAGCCTATCTGGAGAACACTGGGCGTGAAGTGGGAATACACCCTGGATGGGACCGTTACAAAACTTTCATCAAGTAATTAACAGGTTTCTGGTGGATAAGCCCGGGTTGCCAGGTCTGCATCATCAAAGCAACCTAATGAAACATTACAACCATCCCCAAAACAAGTATTAAACTTTTTTTTTTTCTTGATAGCTAACTCACCATCCTAATGTTCTACTACAATTATTATATATAGTATCATAAATTATAGCTATAAATAATAATAATAATAATAATAATAATAATAATAATAATAATAATAATAATAGCCAATTCAATGACACACATCATGATAAATTCATTGAGTTAAACTACACAGTATATTTCATACTGTATATTTCATTTACTGTGGCACAATACCTCCATGTCTACTGATGAACCATTTCACCTGTTAATTCATGATATTTTAACCATAAACACAATCTGCATGTATGCATAATAGAATATGCATTGACTATAAACATACAAAATAAAACAATCCAGGCTACCAGTTTTGCTAAAGATTTGTATGAATGCCCAACATTTAGTCTGTGTCAAGAGTTGTGCGAATTGACCCATTGTCTTATCGATAGCATATAAGATTTTATCCTGTCACCAGCACTTTTAAAGTACATACAGATACAGATTTTTAGGACCATAATTTTTTATTCTCTCATATTTGCATATAGGTGTGTTTATGTTCATGACAACAATATTGGATTATGGATTATTATTATTATGGATTATATTTATGGATAATCCATAATTATACTATTATGGATTATGGATTATGGATTACCATGAAAAGACAGGGATTGCTATTCAGCTAAGTGGATCTCTAGAAGATCCTTATGGCTTGGTGTCCTGTCAGTGGCTAAATGATGCTAAGTTTGGTCTAGCCTTCACTGTCCAGACATATTACATACATAGCTCATAGAAATTCAGAGCATTTATACAGAGAAAAATGTAAGGCATACAAGTATCATGATGCGTTATTATTAGGAACACCTGTACATCTACTCATTCATGCAATTAGCTAATCAGCCAATCATGTGGCAGCAGTGCAGTGCATAAAATCATTCAGGTACGGGTCAGCAGCTTCAGGTAATATTCACATCAACCATCTGAATGGGGGAAAATGTGATCTCTGTGATTTTGACCTTGGCATGATTGTTGGTGCTAGACGGGCTGGTATGTCAATAACTGCTAATCTCCTATGAATTTCATGCACAACAGTCTCTAGAGTTTACTCAGAATGATGCAATAATGAAAAAGCATCCAGTGAGCAGCAGTTCTGTGGACAGAAGCATATTGTTGATGAGAGAGGTCAAATGGAAAATGGCCAGACTGGTTCGAGCTGATAGAAATGCTACAGTAACTCAGATAATAACTCTGTACAATTGTGGTGAGCAGAAAAGCATCTCAGAATGCACAACACATCGAACCTTGAGGCGGATGGGCTGGAATACCATGTCTGGAAGAACAGAAGAGCAGAAAGCTGAGGCTACAGTGGACACAGGCTCACCAAAACTGGACAGTTTAAGACCAACGTCTGGAAAAATGTAGACTGATCTGTTGAATTTTGATTTCTGTTGAGGCACACAGATGGTAGGGTCAGAATTTGCTGCCAACCAAATTCTAAATCCATGGACACAACCTGCCTTGTGTCAACAGTCCAGGCTGGTGGAGGAGGTGTAATGGTGTGGGGAATGTTTTCTTGGCTCACTTCGGGCCTGTTAATACCAATCATTGTTTGAATGCATTTGAGACACAGAATTTGAGCTGTGCCACAATTGATGCATTTTCTAACGGCTACTTCCAGCATGATAATGTCACAAAACAAAAGTTGTCACAAAATGGTTTCATGAACATGGCAATGAGTTCAGTTTTCTTCAGTGGCCTTCCCAGTCACTGGATCTGAATCCAGTAGAACACCTTTGGCATGTGATAGAACACAAGGTTCACAGATGAAAGTGCACCTGAAAAATCTGCTGGAATTGCATAATGCAGTCATGTCAACATGGACCAGAATCTCAAAGGAATGTTTCCAACATCTTGTGGAATCCATGCCACAAAGAACTGAGGCTGTTTTGAGAGCAAAGGGAGGCCCTACCCAGAATTAGTATAGTGTTCTTAATAAAATGCCCTGTGAATGTAAATTAGGCATGTTAGTTAACTAACAAGCTAAGCCTTTTAAATTCTATATATGTGAGATATAATCTCTTCAGCAGT
This sequence comes from Stegophilus panzeri, assembly GCA_024331685.1. NCBI lineage: Eukaryota > Metazoa > Chordata > Actinopteri > Siluriformes > Trichomycteridae > Stegophilus > Stegophilus panzeri. The sequence continues at coordinate 7,332,425 of JANDJT010000001.1, read as the reverse complement.
TTCTGGGTCTGTCCCAGGATCTCTGATAAGTGGGACATACTTGCTCCAGCACAAGCAGGTTGTGCCCAAATGACCTCAACTGGCTCCTCTCAATTGGGAGGAGCAGCGGCTTTATACCAAGGCTGTCCCGGATTGCCAAGCACCACCTGTACTCACGACCTTATTCTTTCAGTCACTACCCACAGTTCATGATCATTGATGAAGAAAGGGATGTAGACTGAGCTTTGTGGTTCAAAATAGAAATCCCTTTAAACCTGGTATAATAGTAGATGTTGCATTGAGGCAAACACACATACACACACACACACACACACACACACACACACACACACACCTATTCTCTTACATCCAGTTCACAAAACGCATGTTTTTTTTTTGTTTTTTTTAATATAAAGAGCCCTACAGCAATGTAGGGCAACAAAATGGGCATGACTAGAAAGGTCTACCCCCCTTTCCCACACCTACCATTCTTCCTCCTACTACAGGAGAGTCATGCTAAGGTTCTGGAGCGCTAAAGCCTTACAGAGATTTGAATTTTTAATTCCTTGAAGTCCTTGACATTTAGGCTGAGTTGAATTGCTGTGTTCAGTGAGGTCTGCAGTGCTGTAAGGTCTTACAGGATTGGAGTCTTGTCTAATCCCCATGTCTACTACAATTACCATTGCTAATAATTATTATAATATTCTCATCAGTGATCCCCTGCCTATAAAGAACATAATGTGCAAAAGTGAAGAATACACACTTGGCAGGACACCAATCCACTACAGGGTACCATTCATGCACACATACAAATATGGCTAGGAAAAGCTTTGTGGTCATTGTACATATATACTGTAAGTATAAGAAGATTTAATGTGCAGTTTCCCTATCAAGCTATGTTGCTTATATTAAACGAGAGGAAAAGGATTTCTATGTATATAAAATAAAATGGAAAGGGTATACAGTACAAGGCAAATATATTCTGTGCGTACAGTATATTTACATTTGCACAAAATGACCTCAAACAATATACTACATAGTATACTCTCACTGGCCACTTTATTAGGAACATTCATGCAGTTATCTGTCATATCACAGCAAACCAGCGACACCATTTCCCAGAATGTAACACCAACTACAAACATGGCCAAAGAGGACTACACTTCCCACACACACACAGGTTCACCTTCTCCGGAGTTCTAATCAGAGACACCAGTTCCCATTTACACTCACAATCACACCACACATAAAAGAGACTGTTCAAACACCAAGTCTTTGCAAAGTATACACTCAGTTGCCATGTCTCTGTCGTTACCAAGCCTTATATCGTGTCTGTTATTCTGTTGTTTTTTTTTTTACTTTGCTTATGTTTATGATTTCGTCTCTTTGCCCTGCCCTGTTTGTGCTGTATGCCTGATCGCCTGACCTCTGCCTGTTCATGATTATTGTCTTTTGCCTTATCCTTTGGAGTTGCTGTTGTTGTTGTTGTATTAAACTGCCATACCTGCATTTGCTTCTGTCTGTGCCTTCATTACATGACAGAATACTTCACCTTCATATGGAAGCAGCAGGTAAGCTGGAGTGGCGACAAGCCGTCGATTCCCATGGACGGCTTGTGAGGGAGCATCACCAACAACTCGCCTATCTGACCGAGCAGGTCACTCGTCTTTCCCAACACACGCCAGTTGTCATGCCAACTCATACCCCGTTTCCACCGATACCAGCACCGGAGCAGTTTGCCGGGGATCCTGCACGATGCAAGGGTTTTCTCCTGCAATGCTCCTTGTTCTTCACCAGATATCTCGGCATGCCACACGTAAGGTCACCTACTTTATGGAGCTCTTAACCGGGAAGGCTCTCACCTGGGCAATGGCAGTGGGAGCGAGGAGGCGAGCCCATCCCCTCTTATGAACAGTTTATGGGACTGTTTCGGTGCGTCTTTGATCACACTCTCGATGGCAAGGAGACAGGAGAGGAGCTCCTTACTATGTCTCAAAGTTCACAATGTGTTGCAGAATATGCCCTCGAGTTCCGGACCGTCGCTGCAAGGAGTGAGTGGAACAAACCAGCTCTAAAGACAGTGTTTCGCAAGGGACTTAAAAAGGAAGTAGTGATGGAGCTGGCCTGTCATGACGATCAACTCACCCTCAATTTTCTCGTTGACCTGGCCATCTGACTGGATCGACTTCTTCAGAGCCGCCGCCCAGCGTGTAGCGAGGGAAGTGGCACCGTGCCATATGCCACCGCAGAGCCCATGCAGCTGGGGCGTGCACGGCTCAGCGAGGAGGAGAGAGAGAGGCGCTGTTGAGAGTTTCGCTGCTTTTACTGCGGAAAGGAAAACCATCACATCTGGCAGTGCCCTCTCAAGTCTCGTCGGGACACCAGGGAGAGTGGGGACTGCAAACCCCACTCTCAAAGGGTGAGTCCATCCCAGTTGGTCTCTCAGCCAGCATTTGTTCTACCAGTCATGGCTGAATACTCAGGGGTGTCTTTTGTCCCAGAAGCACTGATTGACTTCGGAGCAGCAGGGAATTTTATTGATCAAGACACTGTGTAGCAGTTCAACATCCCCGTTCATCCATTACTACAGTCACGGAAGATCCAAGCCATTGATGGAGCCCCAATCGGGAGAGGGTTCATCTCACATTGCAAGGAGCCGCTCACCCTCCAAGCCAGCGACTATCATCCTCTATGTCACAGTCTCTGTCAGACATCCCGTCATCCTAAGTCTCCCCTGGTTGGAGCAACATAACCCATGTATCTCATGGACTGACAAACAAATCACACAAACAGGTCTACTCACTGCCTTGCACACTGTCTACAAACACCAGTAGTTCCGCTGGTGGCTACATCCATCGAGAGATCTAACCAACCCGCTCCTGTTCCACCCAAATATCAGGACCTCTTGGAGGGTTTGAGCAAGTAGAAAGCCAGCAGACTACCACCACACCGACCATATGAATGTGCTATTGAGCTGCATCCCGGAGCCAGTCCACCTCGAGGGCGGGTGTATCCCCTATCACAGATGGAACAACGAGCTAAGGAGGAATATATTCAAGAGACACTCCAGCAAGGGTACATCAGACCTTCTACATCCCATGCTTCAGCTGATTTCTTCCTTATGGAGAAAAAGGGAAGTGGTCTTGCATAGATTACCGGGGCCTCAACCGATGCTCCATCAAGTATTGCTATCCTCTGCCTCTGGTTCCAGCAGACCCACCTTGGGCCACTATGAATACTTGGCCATGCAGTATGGGATCTCTAGTGCTCCCTCGGTGTTCCAGTGTTTCATCAATGACATCCTAAGGGACCTGTTGGGCCGCAGTGTAATCACATACATTGACAGCATTCTGATATATTCAAGTTCCCCTGGAGAACATGTCCGCCAGGTCCGTCAATTCTTACAAAGACACCTTCAACACCAGCTCTACGTCAAAGTAGAGAAATGCGAATTCCACCAGCACACCATCTCATTCTTGGGCTACATCATCAGCCCTGAGGGGGTCACCATGGACCAAGGGAAGGTACAGGCAGTGGTGGAGTGGCCCACTTCTCGAACAGTCAGGGATTTACAATGATTTCTGGGCTTTGACAACTTCTACAGATGTTTTATCAAAGGTTTCAGCTCCATTGCACACCCTTAAACATCCCTGCTGAGAGACAAGCCTAAACGATTGCCCTAGAATCCAGCTGCCCAAACAGCATTAGATCAGTTCAAGAAAGCCTTCAGCACAGCTCCCATACTAAAGCACCCGGACCCTTCTAAGCCCTTTGTTGTCGAGTTTGATGCATTGGAGACAGGAGTGGGAGCTATCCTATCTCAGAGGTTCGGAGATAAGCCCAAGCTTCGTCCCGTGGCGTTCTTTTCCAAGAAACTGTCTCCAACAGAACGAAACTATGATGTGGGAAACAGTGAACTCTTGGCAGTCAAACTAGCCCTGAGGAATGGTAACATTGGCTGGAGGGAGCAACACACCCCTTCATTGTTTTCACAGACCACAAGAACCTTGAGTACCTACGTACGTCTGACATCTCGTCAAGCCCGTAAGTCATTATTCTTCTCCCGCTTCTAGTTCACCTTGTCTTACAAACCAGATTCCAAGAATACAAAGGTCGATGCCCTCTCCCGTCTATACAGCACAGAGGTTCAAGAAAACCATGACTAATTCATTCTCCCACCTTCCTGTGTAGTCAGCCCCCTAGAATGGGAGTTGGATCAAGCCCTTGCACGCCCACCACGATCACAAATCCCAGCAGCATGTCCCCCAAGGAAGCAGTTTGTTCCAGAGCAGCACCGGCTGGAGCTCATTTCCTGGGCCCACACGTCGGTCGCCACAGGTTACCCAGGTACACAATGCATCTACTATCTGTTGCCGGAAAAGTAATGGTGGCCAAACATGCTAAGGGATGTGCACCGCATAGTGTCTTCCTGCTCTACTTGTGCCCAATCAATGCTTACACAAACACTGCCTGCCGGCAAGCTCAATTCCCTACCCATACCTGAACGCCCATGGTCCCACCTTTCCAATGACTTCATCACTGACCTACCAGAATCCCAAGGTAACATCACTATCTTAGTGGCTGTGGACTGATTTTCCAAGTCGCTGCACCTAATTCCACTACCAATCATCCCATCTATGATGGCCGAAATGCTGTTCCAGCATGTATTCAGGTACTTTGGGATCCCAGAGGAGCTCGTCAGTGATCGTGGACCACAATTCACGTCTTGGGTCTGGTCCAGTTTCATGGAGAAGATGAGGATCACCGTCAATCTCACCTCAGGCTACCACCCACAAGCGAATGGTCGAGTGGAACGAGCCAACCAGGCAGTTTCTCCATACATTCTGTGCATCAAACCCCGAAGACTGGTCCAGATTCCTTTTCTGGGCTGAGTACGCCAAGAACTCCCCATTCCAGTGTGTTTTAGGCTACAAGTCACCTCTGTTTCCGTGGAATGCCAACCCCACTGACTCCCTGTCTGTAGACCAACGATTCCATAGGAGTGAACAAGTCTGGGCGAGTACAAACACAGAATCACGATACTCTACACACATAAACCTAACAGTGTCCTGACTAATCTTATAACAGACTTGCCACAATAAAATTATTCATTTGTTTATACTGATTGAAAATATCAGATAAGTCAGTTTCCATTCCATCAGCGGAGGGTTAAGGTGGGCTACAATATTCATTAAAATTTATAGTCATAGGTAGAGTGTGGTGGATAAATAATGAGATATCTTGCATACTAGGTCTAGATGTTGAACTATCAGTGCACCAAGATCTGTATTATCCTGAAGATGAATGGAGTCATGTTTCATCCTTTTTTAAGGTTCGAATTATGATTAATGAATGCAAAAATAGGGAAAAAGTTCCTTTTAAGCTATTAATAATAATAATAATAATTATAATAATATCAGTGGTAAACACAGCATTAGGGTGTAATTTATAAAGCCCTCCTAACCATGAGTACCTGGGCCACCTGGGCCACTGTAAAACACTTGGTATGCTAGCAATGTCATAATGCCTTTTAGCTGATATAGCAAGCTAATTTTATAGCTAAATTATAACCAGCCTGGTTTTAATCAAAATGTAATCCTACACAACTGTGTTCTGTCTACAACATTAATACTTTTATGTAATCAGAACCCTCCAGTTCAAACCACTGTTTCTAGAGTTTGTCAGATTAGCAAATGTTGTATCACATAATTGCTTCATTTATGGCTTAATATTAACTTTACCAGTGTTGTTGCTATCCACATAAAATTATTCCAGAAAATCATCATCATTTGTCATAATTTCTTAGCATGAGCACACTGCTGGGAAAACAAACGAGTTAATTAATATTTAATCATTAATCCTTGCCTGGAGTAACTATCAACATACACAAATTAAAGCACACACTACATGATTTACAAAATGAATAGTGAAACAAAGGAAGTCATTTATAATGCAGTGAATAATCACTAAGGGTTGTAACAATAGAAATTAGTAGGCAGCGTCACATTTCGAATAGTGCTTCCACCTCATTAAGCTCTTTTGTAGACTTGGAGGAATTTAATAAATGTTATATTTCTCCCGTGGTGTAAGAATAAACGGAACAATGCCCCACATTAAATGAGCTCTAGCAGAAATCCAGAATGTTAAATTCTCCTAAGAACACTTCTGTAGTCTGTATTCATAGAATACTCGACTCCCAATCCCTTTCATTCTATGCAGCAGGTTTTCATGAGCTCAGACAATACTGGGAATGGGATTAGTATTAGAGGTGTACATGAATGTGTGTCAGGACTGCAGACTCCAACCTTGAAACCTCAATAATGTTCAGATCCATTCATACAACACTGAGTTTAATGTTGAGTGCAAGTGTGCTTTCAGTCTTTCTATACAGTCTTGAACTGTATAAGGTGGAATAATAGTTTATTCCTCAAGAGGAAAAGAGCAAATGTGCTGAATGTGTGTTTATGAAAAAATGACAATATCTAGGGCTTGGAAATAGAACCGAAATATATTCATTCATTTATTCATTTATCTTCAGTAACCATGTTATCTTGGTCAGATATAGCATATAGCAATATATAAACATGTTAGAGAAGTGAAGATTTTTCACAATGTACTCCTGTATCATGGGTTCAGTGATGTTTAGATCTGGTGATTAGTGAGGTGATGGAGAGCATGTGGCTGGTCAAACTACTGCTTGATCTGGTGTTTAGGAACTTGTTTAGCAGTGTATGGAGCCGTTCAGTCTTGGAAAATGGGAACACATTTGCATCAGAGGGCTCAGTGGTGTCTTATTCCTTGGCCATTATTTACATACTTACATAAAATTAGTCAAAGCAAGCATCTGACCCAATGACTCCCACATGATTGCTTTGGATGGTCCCACCTTTACAGCCTAAAGATTACACTTCCCAAAAACAGTTTATGCCCAAGTCTCACCCTTGCTTCAGTGATTAATCCCACCTGGATATTGTAGATTTGTACATAAGTGCTGCTGCTGTAATCACAATGATCATCCCAGGACACTTAATTAAGATATGCTCATACTGAACACCCTTTCAGTAGATTTAGTTCTGTTTGTCTTTACTCTTCTACACCTGTACAGTGTATTATGGTTTATAATCTCGCTAGCCAGGGTGTCACCAAGAAGCAGACAGGTTCCCTTTTGCGTCTGGTTCCACTCATGTCATCTCAGGGACATTTTCCAAATTTAATTGAATGATGGGGCGGGGCATGGTGGACTACTGGTTAGCACGTTTGCCTCGTACCTTCAGGGTTGGGGGTTTGATTTCTGCCTCCACCCTGTGTGCTCGGAGATTGCATGTTCTCTCTGGGGGCTTTCTCTGGGTACTCCAGTTTCCTTCCCAGTCCAAAGACAAATGTTGTAGGCTGATTGGCCTTTCCAAATTGTCCATAGTGTGTGAATAGGTGTGTGAGTGTGTATGCGTGATTGTGCCCTGTGATGGGCTGGCCCCCCATCCAGGGTGTCCCCGGCCTCTTGCCCATAGTCCCCTGGGATAGATTCCAGGCTCCCCGCGACCTTGTGTAGGATAAGCCGTACAGAAAATGGATGGATGAACATGGTAGCTTTCCATGACCAGACTTTGACATTGTAAGCTATAGTCATGCTTTGGCGTCCACTTGCTATTAGAAAAAAGGAAGGAAATCAGACCAAACTGCTTGTTTTATTTTTCGGAGGTCCAGGTTAATTTCCAGCTTTGCGAATCTCACATCATAAAGCTTTCACTGATAGCTCATAGAGATCTGATGTAAATTGTTCCTCTTTACTTTTCAACTTGTCACAAGAAGATTTGTGTACCATTTTACCTCTTTTAATTGTCATCAGTTGATTGATTTTAAAAACTGACAGGATGGTGACATAAGGCTGATGAGTGCAGAAATGCTTTTATAGCTGATGTAACATCACTCACTTCTCTAACTGCCTTTCGTCAACCCCATTTATGTGTATTTCCCAAGTGAATGTGGTGTCAATGCTGCACTTTGCACTGGCCTAATGGAAAAAGCAGGCCTGCCCTCACATCGACACTATCGATATGTTTGCACAGGCTTTAGAAGGAAGTGAGAGGAGGCTGATGAAGGTAGGCTATGAAAGTGAGTTTATTTTCATCTAGCAGAGCCTGAGACAGACAGCGTGTGAGGGAGTGGTGGATAGGGATTATCCGAGGAAAGATAAAATAATATATATACTACTGCAGACAAAAATCCGCTTTATCCACCTTATCAGGTAATTTCTTTCACTCTTTCCCTCACATATATACTTATCCTTATCATACACATACCTACTCTGTAGCTGCACCTAATAGGCTCTTATACCTTTTACAGGCTACTTTTTTTGACATCATTATTGCTAAAACACTGGTTCTTGAACATACATTACTTTCCTAACAAACACATCTCCTGTTGTGCAGTTGAGTGGACTATAACGCAGGTCTGCAGGTCAATGTTGGTTCCTTGGCGCATCATTGATTCACTAGATAATTATGCGTGCCTGAATTACTCTGGGAAGATCATTAATTCTTACACCCATTAATTATTCCATGTAATCAATTTGTAAGAGTGGTGAAACAATGAAAAAGATGCACACCTTGAATTGTAGCACACACACTCACAGAGCAGAAGAGCATTGGATTAAGGCATGGCTCATTAATATAAAATGCTCATGGGCATTTCAACACTGATTAGTGTCACTAGCCTGTTGAAAAGCTGAAACACATTATGATAAGCAGTGATAAGTGTCATATCGAGGGGCTGTGTAGTTATTTCACCATCTCCATTCTTTTTTCTTTCTTTTTTTTTTTTTGCCTTCACATCCGCTTGTCTAAATACTCGATGAAATTAACTTTCTGTCAAAGAAGTGAGGGCATTATATGACAAGCTGTCCATAACCGAAACTGAACTGTCTCAGGGATTTTGATTGATAACAGCTCGCTCGCAAGTTTCTGCTAACCTTTCACTTCACAGCCAAACATTTCACTCAAGTACAAGTAAAACTACTTATAAAAAGAATTACTCGAGTAAGAGTAAAAGTAATAATGTTAATAATTACTTGAGTAAGAGTAATAAAGTATCTGATGAGGAGATTATTCAAGTAGCAAGTTACTAGTTACTTCGGATCTGATTAAAATGAAGGGAAAATCCTGAATCTCAGACAACAGGTGTATGTCACCGCTCCTTGAAAGTCTATCCTTTTTGTTTATATGATATAAAACCTGGGTTCAAGATGACGCAGAATATCCCAGTCCTGTGATGGGTACAATAACACACAACCTGCTATTTTCAACAAAAAAAATCTCACACACACCACAAAAATGAAATATTTTCCCAACAGTTGACAGTCTTTATTTTCACAGCATGTTAACAAAACAACACTTGTCAGCATCTGCATTTAAACAAGTCAACAGAGAACAAAAGAACAGACTATGGAACAGAACAGAAGAGAAAATGTGTGTAGAGAGAGTGATTGTGTGTCTGTGTGTGTGTGTGTGTGTGTGTGTGTGTTTCTTGCTTCCGCTCGCTTCTCCCCCTCGTTGGCCATTATCTTCCAGGCTGTTATCTTATTGCCCTAAAAAGGTGAGCGGTTGTTGCGTCGGCATTTAGACCACTGCAGCGTATCACGACCTCATTATACGTGATATAGACTAATTGTTAAAACTACCTATAGTCATTAACATTTAACAGTAACGGAGGAACACCACCGAATGTAATGAAGCAAAAGTACATTTCTGTGATTAAAAACTTTACTTGAGTAAGAGTATAAGTATGGCCAGTTAAACCTACACTTGAAAGTACTTTAAAAAAAAAAGAAAAAAAGAAAAAAAAAGTTACTCAATTTAATGTACCGAAGTAAATGCAGCGCATAAAATCATGCAGATACAGGCCATGAGCTTCAGTTAATGTTCACGTCAAACGTCAGAACGGGGAAAAAATGTGATCTCAGTGACCTTGACTGTAGCATGGTTGATGGTGCCAAATGGGCAGGATTAAGTATTTAAGAAAGTACTGATTTCCCAGGATTTTCTGTGGGTGGAAACACCTTGTTGATGAGAGAGGTCAGATGAGAATGACCAGACTGGTTTGAGCTGACAGGTTATCTACGGGAAGTCACTCTTGACAACCGTTGTGAGCATAAAAGCATCTGAAAAAGCACATTATGTTGAACCTTGAGGCAGAGGTTCCACCCCTATCAGCCAAGAACAGGAATCTGAGGCTACAATGGGCACAGGTTTGCTGAAACTGGACAGTTGAAGACTTGAAAAAATCCAGGTGATGTTTTTCCAATCTTCAACTGTCCACTTGAAGCGAGTGCTTTTTTCCTTTGTGCTCATAGCTATCTTTTCTCTCCTCTATCTTCACTGTTAAAAAAGGTTGCTTGCACTAGATTAATGGAGTAAAGCAGGGAGTTTGCACACTCCTGTTACTGAGGCAGTACTATGTTTCTAGAGCTGCACCGGGGTCCCTGATCTTCTATCTTTCTTCTATCCCAGGCACCATGCATCAGATGTGGCTGTTCTCTATGGCGCAGTGTGTGCTGTCGGTGTCCGTGATCGGCCTGAATGTTAGGCTGTGTATGCGTTTGGATTCGGGCGGCCGTTTAAAGAGCGTTTCCTCCTGTCTAAAGCTCTGTTTGGGCTGGGTGGGAGCTATCGGGGGTGTCATGGACATTCCAGTCAACATGCTGCTGAACATGAGGAGCACTCAGTGCCTGTACACATGCATCATGCTGGTGTGCTTCCCCCTGCTGGTCAGACAGTTCACTGTGTGGCTGCTGCTGCTTCTCATCCTCAACACGCACCTACATTGCCGATTAGGACACAGGTGAGTTGAGGGATTCCAGCAACAGACTGTGCTATCTACATAATCAAATTTCTTGACTGGGATTTGTTCACCCCAGGATATAGTTCAGGACTGAATACTTGGTAATATGTCTTTCAGGTATGCAGGCTTGGTAACACGTCAGCGGATGCTGTGTCTGGTGCTCCTCAGCTGGCTTTGCTCTGTTGTAACTGCCTTCGCACAGTTCATTGTGTGCAACTCGGTGGACACTTGGGGCACGGCCGGGCTGGGATTCATCTGGCCCAACCAGACTACCCATAAGCCACACCCACAAGCCCCATCAGTGATCGGCAAGTACCTTCCTTATGGCGGATTCCTGTCCAAGTTCCTGGTGGAGGACATGAAAAACTTCACCTACGCAGAGATTCACAGCAGCCACTGGGGCGTCTGTGCTCATGACACTGTCCTCAGCCCAGCCTTTTTGGTCTATGTCTATGATGTTGCTGTTTATTACATTCCCCTACTTATTCTGCTGGGTGTATATGTAGATCTTAGCTGTGTGATGTCACGACAGACTGTGATGAGTCTCTCTGAGCTCCAGATGAAAACCTCAGGCTGGTCTCGCTCTCTGGTTCTGTCCTTGTGTCTCCTGGTTCTCCTGTACCTACCTATACACATCATCCATGCTTTGCATCTCTTTGCCCCCAGCAGCCAATGGCCTCTTTGGGCAAATTATGTGGCCTCTGTCCTATTCCAGACTTATGGTTTGGTTCCTCCCGTCCTTTTCAGTTCTTCTCCTCAAAAAGTGACTACAGGTAGTGAATCTCTGGCTCTAAAAACAGCTACCTCACGGCTGAAGTCTATTACCCCGACACCCTTGGAGTTCTGTTTGCCTAAGCCAATGCCAAAAGGCAAAACATGACAAGGGGTGTGATACCATGATGATGATTTTCACAAAACCCAAAATCCAAATCCTAACCAATTATCCAATTTTCAATACTCCGATTTTAAATTTCACCCGAGTGACCATGATGCCTGCTCCATGAAAATGATGTAAGCTTTTCTTTCCATCGTTTCTGAATAATTATGATTTCCGTCAGCTAGCTGTAATCCTCAAATTAATATTCCCCTGACAACCACCTCAAATAACAGTAATGGTGCTGTCCTAATCGAATGCCACAGAAGGATTAACTGGCTACATGTACTATAGCCCAGTGATGAAGACTGATCTGAGCATGTTTAATTAAACCAAGAGTAATAATAACATCTACGATGGGGGCTGTAATAATTGTATTCAACCATAATTGACCACAGATTTCATTGCTATTTGATTAAATGTGTCTTTCTTGTGTGTAGCTTGAATAAAATGCATAGCTCACCACTAATTGGGTTCTTTTTTATATTGGAAAAAAAATGACCCTGTCTGATATTCAAATTGCACAAAGGTCTTGGCTCCTTTCCCTCTCATTTCTCCCACTCACTCTCCATCTCTTTTTTTAGGTGGAAATCTCTGGCCAAGTTCCTCGTTTGTCCTGTGCTTTTCACATTTCACTGCGTTATGATGAGTGGTCCCTTCTGACTATTGCTTCATCTGTTTCAACTGTTCATCTCTCTCTCTCTCTCTCTCTCTTTCTGAAGCTTTTTCTGTCTCACTGAAGTTTAGGCCACACGGGTCCCTCGCTGCACAGTGCTACTGAAAGGTGGAGCCGAGAGAAAAAAGGAAAAGCTCTCTTAGATGGAGAGGCCCATTCGATTGTACTCTGTGCATGAAAAACCTTTTTGTTCCCTGCTGGCTAGAACAGCTCCCTGCCATTACTTTACCACTTCAGTCGATCCATAGGATTTAATCTTTGCCAGGCTTTCTGCATGAATGAGTTCACTTCAAAGTAAGAAAAAAAAAATCAGGTAACTAACATTCAGAGTGCGACTTAAGACATCAGCATCCAAAGCTGAGGTACTTGCTGTATGTCATATCTAAACTATTTAAATCGGCATAAATGCATTAGGTATGTGCTTATATTGTATATAGCAATGATTCTATCCACTAGATGACGTGGTTATTCTTTATATCTGAAGGTGTAATGCTACCACAGTCCTTTCTAGGATTCAAGTCTAAAACGCGTCAAGGAATGAATAAAAACAGACATTTCTGCTAGGAACAAAAATGAGAGTTCAGAAAAAGGGAAATTAAACTTATACTTAAACTATAAGCATTTTCGAACATAAAACTTCATTATGATAACATTTGCGTTAGACAAATAACCAAACCTAGCATGTCTTATGCACTGTTAAAAATTTGCTATCTCTCTCATTTCAATAATAACTTGTTGCAATAATATATTTTTAACTGTTGATCAGTCCTGCACATCGGCTTGGAGGAATTTTAGCCCATTCCTCAGTACAGAACAGCTTCAACTCTGGGATGTTGGTGGGTTTCCTCACGTGAACTGCTTGCTTCAGTTTCTTCCACAACATTTCTATTGGATTAAGGTCAGGACTTTGACTTGGCCATTCATAAACATTAACTTTATTCTTCTTTAACCATTCTTTGGTAGAACGACTTGTGTGCTTAGAGTCGTTGTCTTGCTGCATGACCCACTTTCTCTTGAGATTCAGTTCACAGACATATGTCCTGACATTTTCCTTTAGTATTCGCTGTTATACAGTAATTCAGAATTGATTGTTCCATCAATGATAGAGGTCGTCCAGGCCCAGATGCAGCAAAACAGGCCCAAACCATGATACTACCACCAGCATGTTTCACAGATGGGATAAGGTTCTTATGCTGGAATACAGTGGTTTCCTTTCTCCAAACATAACGCTTCTCATTTAAACCAAAACATTTTATTTGGCCTATTGGAAAAACATTTTTCCAATAGCCTACTGGCTTGTCCACAGAGAAGGCCAGCAATGTTCTTTCTAGAGAGCAGTGGTTTTCTCCTTGCATCCCTGCTATACACACCACTGTTGTTTAATGTTCTCCTGATGGTGTGGAGTTTGTCCGTCGATTTCGACGAAGACCGAAGTTTCCATTTCCGCATCCATTATGGAGAATACAAACTGGGACTCGACTTGCGCATGAATTGGATTATAGTGAGGAAGACTTGCACACCTTCCCAGTGGCCACCACGATCTAGTGGCAAGACTGAGTCAAGACGACTGAAGATGGCCCCTGGGTGCAGTGATTCATACACCCATTCATACACCCATTCATACACTACGGACACTTTGGAAACACCAATCAGCCTACCATGCATGTCTTTGGACTGGGGGAGGAAACCGGAGTACCTGGAGGAAACCCCCGCAGCACG
>JANDJT010000001.1:7276272-7288682 GCA_024331685.1 Stegophilus panzeri | reverse complement strand
AGAGAGATAAGAGAGAAAGAGAGAGAGATAGAGAGAGAGAGAGAGAGAGAGAGATAAAGAGAGAGATAAAGAGAGAGAGATAGAGAGAGAGAGATAGAGAGAGAGAGATAGAGAGAGAGAGAGATAGAGAGAGAGAGAGACAGAGAGAGAGATAAGAGAGAGAAAGAGAGAGAGAGAGAGAGAGAACCAGACAACCTTCTGTAGGAAAAGAGATGTGGTGTTTCCTAAAGTGTGTTTCTCAAATTTAAGAAAACTGAACAGAGCTCTGTCATGGATGGTGTGAGCGAGTGAGTGACTGAGCATTTGAGTGTACTATATATCGAGTGTTCAATAATAGACATGACTGAGTATCGGAGTTAGTGCTGAATCTGCGCTAGGCAGGATTATGACCTATGGAGTGAACGGGTGTAGGTTTGTGCTTGCTCATATACACACATGAATAGAAACTGCACACTTTTAAGACCTTACTGGGTCTCTCAATATGCTACCGTTGTCCATACAGACTCACACGTACAGTATAGGCACACTAACCAGGAATCTCTCGGCGGTCTCGGACCCAGCGCAGCGTAGCAGGAGGTTTGCTCCTCTCCGACACACAGGTGAGCTCCACCTCTCCACCCTCCACAGCTTCGCTCTTCACCTCCACAGTGGGCACCTCCGGGGGCACCACCACTGACAGCGTGGCCACCTGGTGGTGCGTGGAGTCTGTGTAGAGCTGGCAGAAGTAGCCACCCTCGTCAGACACGCTCACGTTACTCAGCGCGATGCGCACCAGGCGTGGCGTGAACAGCACCATCTGAAAGCGCTCGTCCTTCAGCGCTGAGACAGAGAGAGACAGAGAGCATGCGATCTTAACATTTATTTAGTCACAGACATTAACTGGGATGCACACAAGAACGGTACGGCATGAGAGATAGAGGGTGCACATTGAGATAGTACACTGTCTTTATTTAGTGTTAGAATTGGTTTGCGTGCACGTGTGTGTGTGTGTGTGTGTGTGTGGAAATGAATTTCTGTCCAAGTTTCCTTGTGTGAAATGTATATAATTGAATATGTGTCAAAAGTTATAATACAGAAAAGCCTTGCAGTACTCTAATCGTGGCATGGTCATGCCAAGAAAGCTAATATGAGCTAATACACTGCTATTAGCGAGGGTTATTCATCTTTATTAAATGAGACAGCTGAGGGAGAAAATGATAGCGTATAGACAGAGAAGGACAGTGAGACACTGAGATGAGGAGATAAACACAGAGCTAGAAAGAGGACAGAACACGAAGATTAAGAGAGGCAAATATATACATCTTACAGAAGCACCAAAATGTCTGAAATGTCTAGTTTCTATAGAAACTGTGCACTTCACTTTACCACATCGACAGCTATTGACCTAATCTATTCTATCTATCTATCTAGCTAGCTATCTATCTATGAAGAGAAAAAGAGAATCAGAGACAAGGGGCTTAGTTCTAGGTTGAGCTGCAGGAAGGACGTTGGGTAAATAAGAAGGGACGGTTGTTGAAATGAAGTAAAAGATAAGGGAGAGAACAGAATATAAAGAGAGGCTATGGAACAGAGCCAGCAAGGCAGTCTCAGAGATGAAGATGAGATGCCACAGTTTTGGGTCCTGGACAAAAACGGAGGGATTATCGACCGTCATAAAGGAGGTGATGCAAAACCTGGAGCGGGCAATAAAGGAAATGAGAAAAAAAAACAAGAGATGAGCTGATATAAAAGGAACAGGAGAGGACAGGAGAGAAGAGCGGAGGGGAGGAGAAGAAAAGAGAGGAGAAGAATGGGTGAGGAGAGAAGAGGGGGGAAGCAGAGAGAAGAGGAGGGAGAGGAGAAGAAAGGACAGGAGCGGAGGAGAGGGGCAGGGAGAAGCGGAGAGGAAAGGAGAAGAGAGGGGAGGAGAGGGGAGGAGAAAGGAGGAGAGAAGAGGAGGGGAGAAGTAGAGAGGGGAGGAGAGAGTGGCAGAGAGTTGAGGGGAGAAGCAGAGAGGAAAGGAGAGGGGAGAAGAGAAGAGGAGAGGGGAGGAGGGGAAAGGAGAGCGAAGGAGTAAGAGAAGTGAGGGGAGGGGAGGAGAAGGGAGGACGGGAGAGGAGCAGAGAGAAGAGAAGAGGACAAGAGAGGAGAAGAATGGGGAAGAGAGGACAGGAGCAGAGAAGAGAGAACAAGGGAAGGAGAGGAGTAGAGAGGAGGAGAGGAGAGGAGAGGACAGGATAGGAGAAGCAGAGAGGTGAGGAAAGATGAGCAGAGGAGCAGAGAGGGGAGGAGAGGAGAGGAGGAGAGGGAGTGGAAAGGAGAAGAGAGGAGGAAAAAAACGGAGAGAAGAGTAGGGGAAAGGAGAGGGAAGGAAAGGGGAGTAGAGGAGAAAGGAAGAAAGGGGAGGAGCAGAGAAAAGAGGACAGGAGAAGAATGGGGAAGAGAGGAGAGAAGAGGGGAGGAGAAAAGAGGACAGTGGAGGGGACCAGAGCAGAGGAGAGGAGGATAAAGAATATGGGAAAGAAAGGGTAAAGTACAAGTTCTTGCCAAACTGCTGACACAGGTAATCAATGCCCTGCAGGGAGAGCAGAATAAGGGATGGATGGATGGATGGATGGATGGATAAGAGAAGTGAAGGAAAAAACAGTTTTAACTTTAATAAAGGAGCAGAAAAAAAATCAATAGTTGGAAATTGACAATAATAACAAATAATGATAAGTGGAACAGCCATTGTGAGCTAAGGCAGTGAGTGTAGGCTCATTATATATTGACTAAAGGCCTTCTGTTTTTCTGGAAAGCCTCGTCCAGAAATGGACGTCTGTCCTATACTCATGAAGCATCTCAAAGCAATCAGTGCGATGTGCAAAATGTACAATAATTGGAGCCCTGAGATGTGTATGTCTGTAGGCTGGGCTTTTCGGTCCTGGTTATTTATGATTTTCAGTCCACTGTGAGAGAGTTTAAACTAGCGACGGAGTGAGCAACGGAAAAAGGAATTGAGTGTGGGTGGAAGGGAGGAGATGGAGGTATGAGTGCGGTAAGGACTGAATGGGTGCGTCACGAAGCCAGTGAGCAGAGGGACTATAGGAGTGAGAGAATGGAGTGGAGAAATGAAGTGAAGTGAGCGAGCGAGTGCGTGAAATAAAGGGTGAATGAGGCAGAAAGTGAGACTAGGGACTAAATGGTAAAAGTGAGGGAGGGAGAAAGAATTGAGGGTTGGAAGAGCTGGTATACGAGTGAGCTGAAGTCTGAATGGGCATGGCACTGAGAGACTGTGGGAGGGACGGAGGGCAGAATGGAGTGAGCAAGGGCGTGAGTGAAGCACTATGGGTTGGATTTAGATTTGAGTTACACAAGCTTAATGAGGATTTAATACAGAAATTGCACACATCAGACACACATGCAGACGTAACTCCAAACTTAAAGGTGCAATAGTCAAGTTTTTCATTTCTTAATAGTACACAAATTTGGAAACCTCTTGCCAGTCATTGTACAGACACGCCCCCTAACGCCCCTTCACATCTTCTTAAATAATTACGAGGAGAAGCTGCCTGTTTAGACGTGTTCCCGAGTTGTGACTTGGCTTTCAAACAGCTGAATGTCCGGGTGCGCTTAAAAAGTAACATCATGACTGTGCTTGCTAATGAGAACTCTAGTTAGCATGCTAACTCTATCATAAGTTTTGGGGGTGGAGCTTTGTGTACATGGTAGAAATGAGGACTGGTTCAATGAGGAAATAAAAAAAAAAAATAGCATTCTAATCTTATTCATCTCCAGCCATTTAACCGTAAGAGACTTATTTTTCACAAATCTTACCTAATGCACCTTTAAGTTATGCGAGTTTGCCTAAAAACAGAGGCATGTCTCAATTACACGTGATATTGAGCTAGAATTTAAACCGGTTTTCTTGCACAAATATCTCACTGACAGTTTGATCTGACCGCAATGTAACGTCACATTAAAATGTATGTTAATGTTTGAGGTGTTATTCATCTTCGGCTAAAATTCATCAACTCAAAATCTCACGCACACATTATGAATTCACAAGCTTAATTCATGAACTTTTAATTACTATCTCACGGCTACACGATATTAAAAAAAAATAAATAAAATACAAACTAATAGGATGCCACCGGATCAGGTGGCAAATAATGAAGGGGGAAGCCAAATAAAATGAAATGAAACCACATTTGCAGTGATTAATGTGATCATTACAACTAGGATTATTCATGCAATAATTTATCGGAAATAGAATAGGTTCTTTCAGTGCTCGTCATCTTCTCATTCATATATAATCATATTAGTCGTTTACATTTTTACGTTGTCGCTTGGGGGGGCATGTTAGCATCTTAGTGGTTAGAATGTTTGCCCGAGGGTTATTGGTTCGATTCCTGCCTCCGCCCTGTGTGCACCCCATGTTCTCCCCGTGCTTCAGGAGTTTCCTCCGGGTACTCCAGTTTCCTCCCCAGTCCAAAGACATGTACCTACAGTATCTCCGAATTGTCCGTAGTGTGTGTGTGTGTGACTGTGCCCCATCCAGGGTGTCCCCCACCTTGTGCCCCACGTCCTCTAGGATAGGCTCCAGGCTCCCCATGACCCTGCGAACTTGGATGGACATTGTTTCTCGTCTCTTGCTGTTATGTTGCTCTGACATCATATTACATTCGGCAGCAAAGGGAAAGTCTGCATTTTCTAGCCCTGATATATTTTCAGGTCTATAAGGCAATTGTTTAGTGGAATTACAAGCTTTGGACAATGAGATAGTGACTGAGTAATGAAGGGATTGACCGACAGAAATACTTCATTAGGGACAGTAGAAGTCTTGAATGAGTGGGTGAGGAGGTGTGTAAGGAGTGAGGAAGTGATGGTGTCAGATAGGAAGCGAAGGAGCGACTGAGGTAGAAAATTAATACTTGAAGAAATGAAGGAGTCAGTGAAGTCAGGAGTCAGTGAGTATTAGTGAACGACAGAGGGAAGGAGCAGGGGAATGACTGAGGCTGTGAGTTAGGGACCAGGTAAGCAGGTGAATTGTTCCAGGACTGAATGGGTTAAGTGAGATGGTGATGCAGGGAGAAAGAGAGTGAGTGATCAAGAGAGTCATGGAGTATAAGAGTGTGTGGGATTCGGGGAGGTACAGTGGCTTAGTGGTTAACATGTTTGCCTCACACCTCCAGGGTTGGGGATTCGAATCCCTATCACACCTCCACCCTGTGTACACTGAGCCTGCATGTTCTCCCCGTGCTTCGTCCTCCAAGTCCTCCAGGTACTTCCTCCCCCAGTCCAAATACATGCGCTGTAGGCTTGGTGTGCGAGTGTGTGTGTGGTTATGCCCTGCGATGGGTTGGCACCCCATCCAGGGTGTCCCCCGCCTTGTGCTCGAGTTCCCTGGGATAGGCCCCAGACTCCCCCTGTGTAGGATAAGCGGTACAGATAATGGATGGATGGAGTGAGGCTTCAATGACAGTGACTGATTGAAAGAGGAAGTAAAGGGATGGCTGAGCGAGTAACTATTGTAAATGCATGAAGGAGTGAAGAGGCCATGGATTGAGAGAATCAGTGACTGAGAGAGGGAGTAAAATATGTTTCTGAAGATGTGAAGGAAACAAAGTTAGAGATAAGTGAGGTGGAAGTGATTGAGAGTGTGTGCTAAGGCTGAGTGAGGAAGTGTGGTAGTGGCTAACGGAAGCGAAGCCAGAGTATGAGTACGAGTTACCTTGCATAAGCATGGAATTAATAAATTAATAAAACGCTGCTCGAGATCATCATAACTGAATTGCACACGTCAACTCCATTCAAATAATTATGTGACTTGTAATGGCAGCTGCTTGCACCAGAAATAATTTAGGCATCTCAGAGCATTGGGTGTGTGTGTGTGTGTGTGTGAATACTTGTGCAATCATAACATTTACAATGTAAATAATTTTCCAATTATATTCATATATCCACCAATTCATTATTATGGGCTAGTTTGTGTAGATGTATGACATATAATCCCAATAAAGTGCATTTCAGTTCCAGGCTTTAACACTACAAAAACATGGATGAAGTTCAAGGCAGGCAAATACTTATGCAAGCCTCTGTAGTGCCCAAACGAGGGAACTAATGAGATACGGACTGAGGGAGTGCCTAAAGGAGGAACTGAGGAACTAAGGGAGTCAGTAAGCAAGTGGCTAATGTGTCACGACCAGCTTGTATCTGAGTGAACCTATTCATTCAACCCTGTTTAGCACAGAAGAAAAGAGTTGCTTCTAAAACAGATAAATGCCTTCCTACATGCTAAATGGCAGCGAAATGTCAGAGCATTGTCCAAGCCCGTGTCACCTTTAGTCACGCCTCATTTGCATACCATTCATAGTCAGACAATCGGAACAGGGTCAGGGGAAATGCACGGACCTGATCGGTGGCTGTGCTTACAGGGCTGAAGGGATATTTCTGCTTCACCATTCATTCATTTAAAATCCGCCATCAAAATCCATTAGGTAGTGAACCGAGACGCTCTCACAGCATTTAGACCAGCCATGAGCTGACACTCTGTCACTGTGGATCTGCAGATATTACTAGACCAGGGCTTCTTAACCTTTTGTAACTAAACCCATCACCCCCCCAAACCTACCCTATGATGTGACCCCCCCCCAAAAAAAATTCAAGGAGACCAGGTTATAATGATTACCTATATTCTATATAAAATCTGTCTATATGTAACCTATTCTAAAATCTGTTTTTTGAAAGACAGATAGACAGATAGATAGATTTTTTTGCTTTTGTACTTTTTTAAATGACTTTTCATAACTTTTATGATTTTTGAAAATAACTTTTATAAAACTATATAACGGACAGGTGTGGAACATGAATGATATAAAATGTTTCTGAACACTATAACTAATCTGAACAAGAGAACTAGGCTGTAATAACATGGACTATTTTACATGTAAAACATGCTGCATTACATTCGTCTTGCGTTCTAAAAACATTCACATACGAATGATGTAAATTTGGACGAAGGGCGCGTCTCGTTATCCACGACGTTGTTAAATCTCCGGCTCTCGGCCCCTCACTGAACAGAGCAGACGCAGAGAGAGGTGAGAGTGCAGCGGGAAAGCAAGACCTCGCGCTTGCAGGACAGTACTGGTGACATTTGGAACGTTGCTAAGGTATGTCCAAAAAGTCGCTAGAGTTGTCGCTAGGCGCTTTTTTGCAAAAAAGTCGCTAAAGGGGTCTGAAAAATCGTTAAGTTAGCAACACTGGTCTGCACTGACAGCTAGATAAAAGACAGGCTAAGCTCCGCCTCTCGCCAGCAAAAAGAAAATACAGAGGGAGAGGGAACGCGGGGTTTTTCATTTATGTGCATTCTATTTGAAAAGCGATAAAATACACCGTCCCGTCTGTGTTTTTTTCTTGAAAACAATTTGCGCCCCCTTCCGATCTCTGGGTTGAGAACCACTGTACTAGACCAAACACTCTTTTTTTTTTTTTTTTCTTTAAAAAAATAAATAAAAATAGGGCTGTAAATTAGAGGTGATTCATTGCCATTGAAATGAAGCAAATTGAAGTAGTTTTTCCACCTTGAACTTTCTGAACACGAATCTATTTACATTTAATCAACCTTAACCTTTAATCAGCTGCTCCCCCACCCCCCCCCCCACCCCATGACGTCCTCATTCTTTTAGACAGGGCCAAGCTGTTGGAAGAAAATGGGATAACATAATGTGTTAAGACACACTAACTTAGAAGAAATGCCAAAAATGTGTGAAAGTGACAGCAAAAAAAAAGAAAGAAAGAAAATCAAAGCTTTAAAGAGGCCTTCAGAATGAATCTGTTCAAAGTAATATAAAAAGACAAACGGTGACAAAATGATGATAAAAGCTCTGTCAAGGAAGGAACCTGCAATATCAGCGTAGCTCCATCTACAAAGCATTTCACTGGTGTAAAAATGTCTGACTGACAGCATCCAATCAAGCGAGCTGGACCCAGTCTCTCACTTCAGCACCAACTTGTCATGATGTTAACACCTACCTTGGCTCAACTAAAGAATACATCCCATTTTCAACACTTTTCAACCTGCATACTATAGTACTACTGCTACTGCTTTGATCAGGGTCGGGAGAGTTCCTTTATAAATGTAATCCGTTACAGTTACAAATTACTTCATAAAAAAATGTCATCAGTAACGTAATCCAAGTATCACAGTATGAAAGTAATGTAATCTGATTAGTTTTTGGATTACTTCAAGGTCACACATGTAAATAAGGGTGTTTTCACATGTAGTTTGTTTTAAAAGAACCAAACCCAGTTCACTTAAAGTGAACCAGAAAGGGAACCGGCCGAAAGTGACCTCAGTCCTTTTGGTGTCATATATAGTGGACTCAAAAGAGAACCCGGTTCTTTTTTTTTTTTTGGTCCTCTTCAGCATTGAAGTGATCTCAGACCTTTTCTCACAACTTCATAAGAACTCAGACCCCAGCTTGCACCCAAAACTTCATCCAAGTCCTCATAGAAGGGACAGGAATCCTTCATTTCGACGCATTTTTATCACGGGTGCTCACGTATTTCTGTCGTAGTTGCTTTTTACTTTTACCCGGCATTGTAGCGCTGTTTGTTAGCCTCTTTCCTTCATTTTTTGAGAAAACAATAGAAACACTTTTATGTTCTTATGTGTTGAGGATAGTTGACGTTTAACGCGATCCTCTTTCCAAATTTCAAGAAGTGCACAGCTCTCCTCCTGAGACCACACGACCCGGTGACTTGACATGACTGAAAAGTTGTGTGTTGTTTTCAGCAGTGACGGAACATGGCTGCAGGTACGGCAAGCCTCCAGGTACACATGTCGAAACGAAATGCAAAGCGGACTGGGACCTCATTGTGTTCACATATCATGAAGAAATCGAATCTCAAACGGACCCACAAACAAACCGTACCTCATACCACCTCCGGAGGTGGTCTGAGGATGGTTCGCTTTTGGGTCCTTTTTAGGGGAGGGTCTGAGATCACTCAGTTTGAACCGCTCTGAGAGAGTTCGGAGGGCTCAAACGAACTAGGTGTGAAAACACCCTAAAGTTCAATTCGATTCAATTACATTTTATTTGTATAGCACTTTTAACAATGGGCATTGTCTCAAAGCGGCTTTACAGAAACATATACAGATTTTAAATGTGTGAATTTATCCCTAATGAGCTAGGGAAAAGCAAAATGATCTAAAATATTTTTTATTTAGAGCTCAAATAAAAAGATCTGTTGCTCATGTGAGTCACAACTGGCAAAAGAGAACCAGAATTATAATCATGCCGCTCTCTATATTGTGTTATGTCAAAAGCAGGGCAAAAAAATCTATTAAGGAGCCACTGGCTCCTATAAGAAAAAAAAACAAAAAAAAAAAAAACGGTGCCAAATAAGAATGAAGTTACGTTTAAAAATTTTTTAAAAACACTTACTTTCAGTCATCCTGTCATGTGTGTGCATCTGGCCTCCTTTTATAGCGTCAGCATTTTCATGGGAACTGAACAGCTTTTCCGACTTGAGAACTATATACAGTCACAAAGAATTGTTCTGTAATAATAATTATTAGCATCACTTGGCCATTAAGTGTAGTTTGGCCTCCTCCTCCTCTGTTTTGCAGAAAGCCAGCGTTTGACACATGGTTCAGGATCAAACTGTTCAAGTGATGGGCCATCTGTGCTGATCCTGATAGAGTCTTCCAAGAGTGTATTGCGTACTTTTGATCTGATCCCGTTTTGAGCTAAAAAAGCAATGTTCACGCTGAGCAGCCAGAATTGGTCAGGCAAGCAATATCTCAACTGGATGCTTTCTGCTCATAGCGCATGCTGAGTCGTCGTCATGCGTCTTGCACACATCCGGTCGATTTTTCTTTGTTACTAATATCTGAGAGGCAAATTTGGTGAAAGGCAGTTCTTCATATAGGCGGGGTTGAATTTTATTTTCAGCTCCTTCCGTTCGGTCTCGTCGTGTAGTTCACATGCACGAAACACTGCTGGTGTTTTTTTTTTTTTTTTTCCTGGAGCACTCTGCGATTACATAGTCACGAGCTTGTTTATGCTTTCAACTATCGCCCTGTTTTCACACAGTGTCTTTCTTGAAATGGTTCGTTCCGGTAATGAAATCCGTTTTCCCCGCTATTTCTCTGCCCGCTTTGGAACAAAACTCACAAAACATTTTCTGTGTGCGATGATCATACCTGAGCCGTGCAAACTCTTGAATCCAATAAGTCTTAAAATGCCTTTCTGCACTTTTACTCAGATGTTCATTGATCGACAGGGAAAGCTGATCCTCTGTGTCTCGGTCGTTTTCTCCCTCTCTCTCTCTCTCTCTCTCTCTCTCTCTCTCTCACGCTGGCACAACTGGAGCCTGTGTTTTTATTAGCGGGTGTGCCATCAGCGTCGGTGCTCGGCAGAGATGAGGATTGTTTGGGAAAAAGTCTGATATTTTTCGTTTTTGACATGTCTTTCTGACACGGAAAGCTGATCCTCGCGTTCCCCGTGCATATTTTGGCACTCTGGATGAATTTGAAAAACTTAGTGAAACTGCTCTCTCTCCCCCCCCCCCACACACACACTGAAGCTTTTTATTACTACGTCGACACAACAAATTATGTGACAGGCTACTCCTCACAGAACACGCGATTAAAAAGACTACATGCAAAAGTTTTAAACAAAAACCATTTAATTTCTTTGGTTTTCAATGGAAAAAAAAAACCTGTAATCATGATATTATTCCCTTTTTTTTTTTTTTTTTTTTTTTAAATTAAATGGACCTGTAATCCGATTACTTTGGTTTTTTTTTTTACGTAACAGTAACGGATTACAGTTACCAGTTTTTTGTATCCTGATTACGTAACGCCGTTACATGTATTCCGTTACTCCCCAAGCCTGTCTATGATACTACTACTACTACTACTACTACTACTACTACTGGGTTATTCCATTGCAAGTGGTCCAATACATGTTGCTTGGCCATTTTTAATTTTCCTAAATTTCTCTGAGTGATTACCTCTATGCATTGGCATTGCAAAACCAGCATTTATATTTTTATTTTGTTTATTATTTACTTGGTTTCTCTACGACAACCATCTTTGTGTCATGGCACACAGCAAGTTGTTGGACCCTTGAGCAAGGCCCCTTAACCCTCTCTGCTCCAGGGGCGCTGTATCATGGCTGACCCTGCGCTCTGACCCCAACTTCCTGACAAGCTGGGATATGCGAAGAAAAGAATTTCACTGTGCTGTAACATTCGTGTTCCTTAGACACAGAACTTAAATCCTAATGTAATGCTCAAGATTGCTCCCAGTTCCACTTTTAGGGTCGATTTATAATGGGAAGGGTTCGAGTCGCAGTCTTTATGCTTGCCTAGGTAGCCCCTAAAAGAACTGTATGCATGCAGAACAGTTCAGGTTTGAGACAACACTTTTATACCAATATGGAACTACAGTGTTCAGTTTTACAAATGAAGAGTGTCATAAACAGAGCTGTGGTGTTGTTGCGCCTGCGATAAAAGCAGTAAGTGACTTCCGAGCTCTTGATTTTGCAATAAGACATTAGCCAGGGTGCACTGGTGTGCCAAGAAAATTCATTGAGACACTTTGCTTTGAAGTAAATAAAAATAGAGGTTTCCCTGTGTGGTGTGCTTGGCGTCTACGATCGCCTGATCGTAGTAGATTTTTTTTCCCCCCTCTGCATTCATGTCAAACCATTTTCTTTTTGCCTCACTTATCTCTTTTTACCAGAGGGCAAAAAATTTGTTTTAGGAGTGCCTGTGATCAGCACTGGATTTATTTGTGATGTCACATTCCACAGTAATGCTCAATGACTCATATGAAAGTAGACACTCAGGGCTTTAATAATTTGCACTTTTTCATAAGTATGGTTTTTACAAAGCCTACTAGGTTTAAATGTTCCAGGTTTAAATTTTATTGTGGCAGTTGTATAAGGTGTTTTACTATCAAAAAAGCTTTAGTTGTGCTGTGTGTTTTATCTCTGTACCAGTGTTATTGTGGAAAGGTGTGAATTGTTTTCCCAGCACAGGGCTCACACCCCTCCCATTTCCCATCGCCGTGCTCACCAGCAGCTAAACACAGAGTCACGATACTCTACACAGAGAAACCCAACAGTGTCCTGATTAATCCTATAACAGACTTGCAACAATAAAATAATCCATTTGTTTATATTCATTGGAAATTTCTGATCAGTCGAGTTCCATTCTGCCGGCAGAACGGAACGCTAGTGTACTGTGAGAATTTTTAGCTCTACTTCACCTTTTCTGTAATTCAGCACCATATTTCGGCCTTTTCAAAAAGAGTTGTTATGCTGTTGCGTGCCTTTTACGGAACATTCTTGCCGTCATCAAATGCAAATCAGTTGTGCAATGCATGTGTCTGGTAATTAACAGGTGATTGGCATTTTTCAACATAAACACAGAGGGAG
>JANDJT010000001.1:7233883-7253255 GCA_024331685.1 Stegophilus panzeri | reverse complement strand
GATGGATTGGCACCCTGTCCAGGGTGTACCCCGCCTTGTGCCCGATGCTTCCTGGGATAGGCTCCAGGTTTCCCCGTAACCCTGAAAAGAATAAGCGGTATAGAAGATGGATGGATCTAGTTAGATCTAGTGAGGAAGGTAATATTGGCTCACCAACTGGGATTTCTGGGAGTTTGCAGTTCAGATTTTTAACCAGTAAACTTGGACATATTTCCTTAAATCTTCTATGAATGGGCCAGTCACTCAGCATGCAAAGAGACGTACTTTATTTTGTATTCTTTGCAGGTTGTGGCATAACCTGCGAAAATGTAAAGTACAGAGAAGCCAAACATTTGCTGAATTTAAATTAGACCCTGTGTCTTCCCATTCAGTGTGGTATCACTTCATTTCCGGTTCTCTTTCCCAGAATTAATGTTTTAGTACTGCTTAATTAGCAGATTGTATTCTTTTGTGACTAAGCCCCAGGAGCCATTGTCAGGATAAACACAGTTGGAGGTAGGATGCTGAAACAATAAGGCTGCATCACAGATTCTGGTCGTAAAAAAAAAAAAAAGGACGATAAAAAAAAACGAATGAATCTAGTGGAGAAAATTCCTCCTGAATATCTCCTCCTGATACAAACATCCCCTTCGCTGACCAGAAAGGGGAATTAAAAGGTTGTCCACTTGACATTAAGTACAAGTTGTTTCACGCTGTAGACAAGGTAAATTTCAATGTGTCGTCAATTACCCTCTCAGCATTGTAAAACTGGCACTAACAGTCACCTGCACTGCTTCTTTATTTAACTAGACTATAATTCTCAAAGACATTATAGACAATATACATTATAGAGGATTAATGACATGCCTTCACTAAGAGCAGGTACATATCAGCAATGTAGCTTAGCGCTGCGGTTTCAGAGCTAGTGACCACAAGGCTGTGGTTCAATCCAGAATGCCTTGGACAATGCCAATAACCCTAAATGACCGCACTGGAATTTTGCCTCAGCTATAAGTCACTTGTCTGCCAAAGGAATTAATATAGCTACCTGTACATATATTACATAGAACAAATATACATAGCACAATCTGTCCCTACTTGTAACTGTTTATTTGTGGTGTTATAATAATGATAATGATAATAATGATAATGAGTCTTTATTAATCACATATACATATGCACAGTGAAATTCTTTTCTTCGCATACCGCAGCATGTCAGGAAGCTGGGGTCAGAGCACAGGGTCAGCCATGATACAGCGCCCCTGGAGCAGACAGGGTTAAGGGCCTTGCTCAAGGGTCCAACAGTGGCAGCTTGGCAGTGTAATGTAACTCGTATATCTCGGTGCTGTTGAATGCTCAGTTCTGATTGGTCCGAATGTTCTACAATAGTGCAACTTGGGAAATAGTTCCAGCTGCAAGGTATATATACTGTACTGTAAGCTAGTTCTAATCTGTTATCATTTGTGTAGTACACAGCAGTGTACACAGGGACTTGTACGTCTGAACAAAACTGATTTTTTGACATTTTTTGACATTGTTGACATTTTCTTTCAGGAGACATTCATTTCACATTTTTGTGAGGAGTCTCCAACATCAGTACGTTGTAAGTTTTCCTCCACAGGAAAGTCTTCAGAACAGAGGGCTTACTGATTCCTCAGTAACATAACAAGCTGTATTAAATTGTTTTTTTTATGTCTTATTAACTTCAAGAGAAAGAACAATGAGAGGGAATGACAGTTTATAGCTGCTCTAACATAACACAAGACACTCTTGTGCATACGGGAGTTAGTTTTCATGATAAGATAAAGTGCACTGTCATGGCAGTAGAGCACGCGAAACATCAATCACTATATGCTGCTATTGCTACACTCACCATGTACTTTAACACAACCGTGTTGTCTATTCAGCCAATCATGTAACAGTAGTTCAATGCATAAAATCATGCAGATACAGGTCAAGAGCTTTGGGTAATGTTCACATAAAACATAATGTGATCTCGGTGACTTTAAACGTGGCATGGTTGTTGGTGCCAGATGGGCTGGTTTGAGTATTTCAGAAACTGCTGATCTCTTGGTATTTTCACATACAACAGTCTCTAGAGTTTGGTGTGAAATACAAAAAACATTGAGTGAGCGAGAGTTCTGTGAGTGGGTGGAAATACCTTGTTGATACGAGAGGTCAGAGGAAAATGGCCAGATTGGTTCGAGCTGCCAGGAAGGATACAGTAACTCATATAATCACTCTTTACAACTGTAGTGAGCAGAAAAGCATCTCGGCATGCAAAAAACATCAAACCTTGGGGTGGATGGACTACAACAGCAGAAGACCACATTGGGTTCCACTCCTGTCAGCCAAGAACAAAAATCTGAGGCTATCATGGGAACAGACTCACCCAAACTCGACAGCTGAAGATTAGAAGAGGAAGAAAAAGAAAAAAAAAAAAAAAAAAAAAATCACCTGGTCTTTTTCCTGTCTTCATCTGTCCAGTGATAGCATTGTGCCACTGCCACATGATTGGCTGAATAAATAACTGCACGAATGTATATGTGTACAGGTGTTCCTAATAAAGTGGATGGTGAGTGTACAGTGTACATACATGTAACTATTATAAAAAAGAAAAAGGTTCCTGAACAAGGTTCAATCTAGAACAAATTTCAACCTCCGGTTGAAACCTTATGTTCTATGTAGATTTTACACACAGGGTTTCACTTCCCAACAGACATCACCTTGTCATAGAATGTCATTTATACATCACTCTCATATTACCTGCATGTAGTTTATATGTATTTTATAGTATTTCCCTCCAGGATTCTATGACTTTTCTTTTATTAGTCTTTATTGTGATTATAATGTGTCTGTTTGTGTATTTTGCTCAAATACTGTTTACAAGTGATTTCACCTCGATAGCATTATAAACAAGGAATCACTATCGCCACTATTCGTGCCTAGCTACCTGAAGTGAATGTATACCTGATATGATTATTGTGTTAGCATTACCCATATCACTGGTGGAACATACCACTTAGCTTTAACAAAACGATTCACTAACAATTGACGGATAATGAAGTAAAATACGAAACGTTTTAGGTTTTGTTAGTGTGAGTGTGAAGAAACCAATAATTAGCAGCTAACAGCTAAGAGGCTAGCTGGCTAAATTCCATGCTAATAAATGAGTGAAACTAGCAGAAGAAATTGTAATGTAGATGTTGTGCAGATGTATTCTCTGAAACAGGACAGCTATGCTTGCTCTCCTGCTTTCGGGAATAACCTCCTGCTGATAATAATGCATTAGGAATGACATATCACACACAATTATTCCGAGCTGTGAAAATGTAATTATATCTTATTAAATGCTAAGTGTTAGCTGGCTACGTATTGTAATGTTTTGTTTTAGTTTGTGGCAACGGACAGACATGTATCCCCTAATGTGCTGTTATTTTTATTTGTACATTTTACCCTTTTATCCTTTATCTTATTGAAACATGACATCCAAGAAGATGAATTCATTGTCTTGCTGAATAAAGATTCTTATCTCGGTCTCTCTCGGTCTCTCTCTCTCTCTCTCTCTCTATTTTTTGATGCAAGTGTCTATTCATGGTTCAGTCAGCGATGCAAGGTGACCCAGGTTTACTACCTTTTGATAAACAAAGCACTTCTTCTTCAGCTCTAGCTCACCACAGTGTCACAGTAAAGGTGACGGCATGTGTTACTCAGCAGCCAAGAATAAAGAGTGCACGCTCCTCTCTTCTCCTCTCCTCTCCTCCCTCCCCATCAACATGTTTACTTGTCATCTTCTCGTCATCCCACTCTTTCTTCTTTCTCGGTCTGTGCTTTCCAAAGAGTTCCCATTTGTGTGTGTTTCAGTGTACTAATCACAAGGCTCATTTGAGTGCCCGCACCCTCACAAACACTTTTTTTTTTTTTTTTTATCACCAACTTGATGGGGTTTTCCATTAACCTTAGTAATGTCAGTGCTAAACGCTACGCCTATAGATAATTGCAACCCTCGACTTAAATTTAGCAGCTCGGTAAATGGAAATCTTTGTTTAGTGGATGCGTTTCGCAAAACTTCACATTTCGGCCCTTTTTATGTTATTACAGGGACATCACTACAGGGAATTCTTGGCCTTGTAAAGAGACTAAAACAGAGTGCATGTGCACACACACACACTCTGATGTGCGTTTGTGTGTGTGTGTGTGTGTGTGTGTGTGATATGGTGGCACTGCAGAGGATTCCCCATTAGGAAGGATAAGCTTGTTTACAGTGACTGATTGGACTTATTGTCCTACAATTACACTCGCCCAGCCTTCCTGTCTCAACATGAAGCGGACACACACCTCTATTGCTTTTTCCATCTTTGTTTTTTTGTGGGGGTTTTTCTGCGCAGCTGGTTCCATCAATCACACCTCACTAATGTTATTTGCTACCCAGCGGCCTGTCGCCAGGCAACAGCCAATCGGTGAGTGAACAGCGTTTTCTGATCCGAGCCACCCGGCCAATGAGTTGAGCCATTCCCCTGAGACTTTCCGCTGTGAGCAGAAAGTACAGCAGGCCTGGCAGGGTGACAAACACATTTCTCCAGCTATTCTTCACGTTCTCTCTCTCATGCGCTCTCTCTCTCTCTCTCTCTCTGTGTGTCTCACTCGCTTCCCGTTTCTCCCTCCTTCCATTACCTCTGCCACGGCCAAGATGCTGGCCATTGGCTATGTCATCCAGGAAAGTTCAGCAAGAGGACACAGAGAGATGCAAGCAGCAGTTAGAGGGTCACACACATATAAACACACACACACATACCAAGCAGAATCAAGAACCACACACCCAAGCCATATACACAATATCTATCCATCTATCCATCTATATTGATTGATCTATCTATCTATAGGTATTTATCTAGATAGATACATAGATAGATAGATCAAATATATTAACAATATATAAACAAATCCACCCACTATGCAGAAAGATAAGTCACCTATTCAAATACAAGGAATAAAAACAAAATGAACTGGAACACTGTTATTTTTTTATTTGTTCATCTATTTGTTATTAGAATTATTTTAGCAGGTGCAGATGCAGTTAAAGAAACCCTGAAAGTCTTCACTTCCTGCATCCTTGGGCATGTAATTATTATTTTTTTTTTTTTCAATAGCTTACCAGAAATGGTAACATGTGGTTGGTTTTTACTTTCATGCGGGTGCGAGTGAGTGGTTGAATACGAAGCTCGCGCAACAAACAAAGACCATGTTCATTAACACACGATGCATTTACAGCGTTCGTTATTTCGTCCATAGTAACTGCCTGGTTAGGGTCTCGGTGGTTTAAATTAGGCTACTAGTTTGTATATGTTTTTGGGAAATAAAACCAACTAAATGTATTAGGACACATAGAGGGCAGGTACAAACAAAAACTATGCAGCCGCATATGTGGCAAGCTGTGATGCACTGTGTTCTGAAACCTTTCTATCATGAACTTTCTCAGCAATTTGTGCTACACTAGATTGTGTGTGGGTTCAGAGCAGATGGGCTAGCCTTCGCTCCCCATGCGCATCAGTGAGTCTTGGGCGCTCATGACCATGTCGCTTGTCGTTCTTTGGACTATTTTTGGTAGGTACTAACCACTGCATACCAGGAACACATTTACATTTATGGCATTTGGCAGATGCCCTTATCCAGAGCGACTTACATATATCTCATTTATACAACTGAGCAGTTGATGGTTAAGGGCCTTGCTCAAGGGCCCAACCTTCTGGTCAGAAGGTCTTAACCACTGAGCTACCACCCCAAATCACCTGGCGTTTTGGACATGTTCTGACCCAGTCGTCTAGCCATCCCATTTTGGCCCTTGTCAAAGTCGCTCAGATCCTTACACTTGCCCATTTTTCCTGCTTCCAACACATCAACTTTGAGAACTGGCTGTTCACTTGCTGCCTAATATATCTCACCCAGTGTAATGAGACAATCAGTGTTATTCACTTCACCTGTCAGTGGTTTTAATGTTAAGGCTGATCAGTGTATGTATTTGTATATACAGTATAAGAACAGTACAAAATGATGAAGGACAAAAAGTCTTTGATAATCTATGACTGGTGCTTCTCCAGCTGTGGAAGATAAAATCCTATACGCACCTCTGAAAGCTATGGAACAATTACAATAATGCATGTTTATATAACTTTTGAAACTCTTGTTATGATGGCGAAGTTTTCTGAAAGCTTTCCTAACAGTGCACTAAAAAGGTTTTGTCCTTTCCGTAAAAGCAAATAGATTTTTTTTTTTTTTGTCTAAGCAAAATTGAGTCATGAGTGGTTTGTATAACGGAAAAGTCTAAGAAATTATTACGCAAAAGAACCTTGAAATTGAAGCTCGGAAGAGCATATCACGAATGCCGTGCAGCAGAGAGGAGAGGGATATATCTCTGCAGGCTGGAGCTAGGGGAAATGGCTGTGGGGTTGGTTGGTTCTAGTGGATGCCATGGTTATGTGATGTGTATTTAGTGTGGTGATTAAAACTCAGTTTACTTCTAGCTTATTTAACTCACTCACTCACTCACTCACTCACTTTCAGCATCAGGGTCACAGGTGCATCCAGAGCCTGTTCCAGGAACACTGGGCTTGAGGCGGAAATACACCTTGGATGGGACGCTAGTCAATCGCAGGTCACCACACACACACACACACACACACACACACACACAGGTGCAATTTATCTTAGCCAATCAACCTGCTGGCATGGGAGAAAACCAGAGAACCCTGAGGAACCCCATGCAGACATGGGGAGACCATTTGAAAATCCACACAGACAGTAACCTGAGCTCATGATCAAACCTCGTGCCACCCTAGCATATTTTAGCATTTAATTCTTATTTTTATTGCGAGATATTAAACTATTTTTGGGGTACTCCACAGACAACCACTCAGTGTAATGCTAGCTATCTAGCTATATTTAAAACCTTACTTTATGAAGTAGCCAGATATTGATATACTCCAGTGACAGCCTTATTGTAGAGCTAGCTATCCTATTTAATAGCAGGCATGCACTAGCAAGGTAGCTTGAGCAAACAATGAAACAAATCAAATGATTAGAAGATGCAAAGAGTGGCACATCTTCGATCAGTCACAATGATGATAACTGTGGTAATTGTGGTTGTCTGCGAGCTCAAGGATAAAGAAGGAGACAGTTAGCATCTCCTCTGAGTGTGTGTAGTTGCCACGTGGCACTGCGTGAGCGATAGCCTTCGCCACCCCAAAAGGTAGCGGATGTTAGATTACTCTGCTGTGTAAGAATGGGCAATAAATAAATAAATAAATAAATAAATAAATAAATAAATAGGACGGAAATGACGTTAAGAAAAAAGGTTTAAATTCATTTCAATGAATTCAACGTCTAACGTCATCCTTTTTATCCATTTACACTTACGTTTAATTTCGTTCCTACGTTATATATTCTAACAGCTCTAAACAGTCTCATCTCTTAGAAAACTGAAAGTTACACCTTTACCTCTGACTGTTACAAAGCACCGACACTGGAGACTCCTTGATACATGTTAAACACAGTCTCCTCACAGAAAACTTCTCCACATCAACATTCACGCAGGTTTCTAATCTGTTTATGCAGCACAAGTCCCTGTCTACGGTGTTATGATAACGTATCGAAACGAGCGCGTTAATATAAACCTGAGGTTTGCTTTGCAGCTCAGAGCACTGTCTGAGCTACTGATGAAAACGAATAAACACCTTCTGACCGATCGGATTTGAGAATGGCCGTGGTATAAGAGAATCTGAAGCTCAGCACAAAGTGAGCGTGCTGAATCTGAGCTCTACTAGATCATGCTGCCAAGTCCCTCACGGCTACTGATTCACCATTATGGCACTGTAGTCATGCAGAGAAAGAGATGGAGAGGGATGGGAGAGAGAGGGACATCAGCAAGGGATCCGCTGGGAGCACTAGAGAAACGAGAGGGGGAAAAGAAAGACCGAGTGCACAGGAAGAAAGGTAAATTGAGGCTATTTGAGTAGAACCTATTCTGAATTCCCCAAATCCCTTATTTCAGTCGCAATACACCAAGCAAACCAACATGTATTCATCAAGCTATCACCTCCGGTACCAACTTGCTGCATGCGTGTGTGTGTGTTACAGAGTGACACACAAAATGCCATACACCTAGACACAATACTACCACCAGCGTGTTTCACTCTGTCTAACAGAAAGCGAGCTCAAGCCTACAACATTTCCTCTTTTCTTCTTCCATTTGCAGTGTTCCATGCAATATTATGATTTTGACCGACTCTACAGTTTCCCTTTTTCGGTTTTACCAGCCTGGTTACGGGACTCGTATTTGTAATTCTTTTTAAATGACGTTACAGTTATTATTTAGTTTGCAAGCTCAACTGACTGGTGAGACCTGACGACATCCAATCAAACGAATGTGCTTCTTATTTAACCACAAGCGAGAGCGAATTCATTCCGAATATCAGCACGGCTAATCACAGCTGTTCAGTATGATAATGATAATGAGTCTTTTATTAATCACATATACATTACAGCACAGTCTTCTTTTCGCATATCTCAGAGCGCAGGGTCAGCCATGATACAGCACCCCTGGAGCAGAGAGGGTTAAGGGACTTGCTGACGAGCCCAACAGTGACAGCTTGACAGTGCTGGGGCTTGAACCCCCGACCAACTGATCAGTAACCCAGAGCCTTAACCATCAAGCCACCACTGCCCCTCAACTACGAGTGCAATATGCTTTTATACAACACTTTTATCCGTCACTTCTCAAAACAGGAAATTTATATAGAGTAAGTGACATTTCGACACAATATGGCCGTTCTGTTTATTTTTGCTCCGCTTGCGGAAACTGATCCCCGAAGAAAACCACATGCCGTCCAATTCGCCTAGTATCCGTCCTGAAGAGTATCTGAGATTAGAATTAGTACGTGTGTGTTGGTCTAGTATTTCCGGCAGATTTTTGAAGAGTGGATCCATGGACACTTTTTCAGCTAATTCTGGATACAACTCCTTGCTTGACGGAGGAGAAGTACTGTGATGGGTTGCTTCACCGAATTCAACCTGCAAACATGACGGCCGAGAGTAATGCATATCTTAGAGAGGAGTAAACGAAACGTGGAAAAATAAACCGAGAACGGTAAATGAAATTATACGGTATAAATTATACAAGAAATAACGAATGAAGAAAAGCTGAAATTGCAACAAGGAGTTTATTTACGGTGACAGTGTGCGTAACTAGGCAACAATGTTCTCTTCCGTTACTGTACGTCACGTCACGTGTTGGTACGCCCCAGTGCTCGTGTACTCTTTTGCTCTTTTTCTTCACAAACCGAATACATACTTTTAGTGCGTAGTATAAGTGGGCGAATTTGGACGCATCAGCATTCGATTCATCGCTCACACCGATTTGTACAGTTCTCGTTAAAAGGTGCTTCCTTTTCATCTTCGCCTGACGAGCGTTCCTATTTTAAGTCGAAAGCTATATTCGCGAGAACCGTATAGTTTGTCATGTCGACTCACGATGTCTCGAACGCTACTGTCGTAACAGTTTCGAACTAGGACGTGGAATTTTACGTCGTGAACACCGACACGAGCGGAGCGATGCACGCAGCGAAGCATCCCGGTGCGGTTATACTAAATTAAATATACACGCTCTCGTTATTGGAACGCCGTTCAACCGATCGAAATAGGGGACGGGGAATTAACTGATCCATGACGGTGGTTATACGTCAAGAAAACTTGTCAATCTGGACAGCAATTAATAATGAAACTAGCTTTAAAAGATGCTGTTTATTCATTCCTTATCTTTGGTAAGTGCTTTATGTTTTTGGGATGTGGGAAGAAACTGGAGAACACAGATGGAACCAACACAGACATGGAGAGAACATGCGAAACCCCACAAAGACAGTACCACAGCCATCCAGGTGCTGTTTATCTCCTCAAAATGTCAGTACAGTATAACTGCTTTGGGTTGTGTGGGTGAAAAGTTGAGGAAAATATGTCAATGTTCCAATAAATAAATATGATATCTACATCTTTGCCTGATACGTTTAATAATTGGGGCGCATCGTAAACTAGCCGCAAAAAGTTTGAGAACGCTGGACTTTTATAGAAGTTCTGGCTGTACAGATGTGCCATTATTTGTTATGCCAATAAAATTGAGTTAAATGCATTGGAGAGAAAGTAGGTAGGTGTGTTTGGGTGTGTGTGTGTGTGTGTGTGTGTGTGTGTGTGTGTGTGGGGTTAAGCAGATAAAGGATAAAAGCGAAGTAGATGAGACAGGGGAGGAGGAGACAAGAGGGAGATTTGTCTTTCTGTTCCTCACAGCATTATCCACTCACCAAGGCAGCAGAGACAAAAGAGAAAAATAATTGTGTGCGCGTGTGTATGCTGAAAAAGTATGTGTATGCGCGTGTGTGTGTTTGTGTGCTGTGTTCAGAGTCTTTAATTCACTCCATTTACAAGAAGCTCGCTTATGACGTCACTCCCATGCTGTCAAATTACTTTTATTGTTCACTTGTATACTGTAACACACACACACACACACGCATGCAATTCATTCCTGGAATTCCTTCCATATACATACCGGGCATAGCTGGACACCCACTCTGTCCCTCAATCCATTCGTCATCGGATGTCTCATTGGAAATGTGGTTTGGGGGGGTTGGGGGAGGAACGCCACACACACACTTATCAGGGCACTCAGTCTCTGTCCTCTCTATCGCTGTCCTCTGTGCCTCCAGGAGCACACTGAGGTCATTGTGCCCGCTCAATTCATCGCACCCCTTTTTTTCTCCTGAGCACCTGCCTCGACTGCACACCCTCTCGAACACCCTCTCCGCCGTTAATGAGGAAAGAGGAGGAGACTAGGAGTAGTTGCTTTCGCTTATTTAAATGAGGGCAGGACCTCATTTAAAATGATGCTGAGTCACAACTAATCAAATAAAAACATCACATGATGTATGTGAAGTCATTAACAGTTAACAGCCATCTTGTAGTCAGGTCGTTTTTATTACTCAGCGTGGCCAAAAACAGATGACTTTTACCGAAGAGTTATTCTAATGACACGTCAAACAGCCAAACAAACCCCCTCTTCTTCTCCACCTTTATTTTTTTTGACAGAACAAATATTTGGCTACAAATCCAGTGATGTTTTGAACTGAAAACATCCTGCTCCAAAAGCTCGGTGTTGTCAATAGTGTTTAAAAACCTGTCTCTCCGTTTGACTGCTCAAAGACTGGTGCACAGCGTGCACACACACAGAGATGTTCATCACGCTACAGGCAAAAGTGGCTCGATACGGAATTTTTCACTTATGTACAGACACAAATTTGCCTCTAGCAAGACAGCATGAGCAGCAAAAAGCACATTATGTCTGACATTTTCATTTCTAATTTGGGCTACTTTCATGTGAAATTCGTGTGACTTTTATATCGACCGATTTTTTTTTGTCGTACTTTCACCCAGGAGGGAACCCATCCAGTCCGTCCTGGATTTTGCGATCGCGGAAATGAACGAACCGTCAAGGAAACGCGGCGGTATTTGCAGGAGCTTGTCATTTTTCAAAATGGCCGCAGAGTTTCTGCAGATTTGGGCCAAGACGTGTCAGGCGACATCATCACGACGCGCGTTCAGCCGAAGCCCTCTTCGATTCACATGAGTACAGCTAAAACGTCTCATTTAGCAACAAACACCACTGTGAAAGACCGTGCAAAACTATTTCGTGTGACTGAAATTTCATGAATTCGAGTAGTTTTCCGCAAAGAAAAAAAACTCTCCGCAAGTTGTATCGCAAATTAATTTTGAAGAAGAAAAAAAAAAAAAAAAGCAGCAAAATCAAGCATTTTTGGCTACAAATATCATCAAAATTCATCAAAAAACTCAGCAACATTGCATTGACTGACGTTATTAACAGTGTTAGCGAGTAGCTAGCTATAACCTACGATGCCACTAGCTTAACTACATTTTTAATAGCTCTATTTCCAAAATAATGTAGCCTGTACAGCCTGTACATGCGACTTTTTTCCACCAAGCAGTGATGTAGCACGACCAGTGGTCATACCCCACCCTTTCCCTTTTCACATACCCAATTCAACATTACATTCGAATCAAACAAAATACAATGCGTATAATACTGTATCCATCAGGACCCGAGTTCAATGTTTTTGAATTAGTGTAGACTAACACGATCACACTTCGGCTAATAGAGAATGTATTCTGGAGGCAGCGGTAGCTCAGTGGTTAAGACGTTGGGCTACTGATCATGAGTTCAAGCCTCACCGCCAAGCTGCTAGTGTTGGGCCCTTGAGCAAAGCCCTTAACCCTCAACTGCTCAGATGTATAAATGAAATAAACGGAAGTTGCTCTGGATAAGGGCTTCTGCCAAATGCCGTGAATGTGAATGTATTCTTCCAGTGATGAAAACAAAACTATCAACCATCCATGACCATGTTCGTTAATGTTTATAAGCTTTTGTTTGTAAATCCGTGAATGCAAGTTCCTCTTGACATACAAAACTATAAGCACAAATTTATGAATACATAAAAGTGACGAGCATGTTACCTGTTTTTGGTAAGTAGCTCATTAGTTAGCTGGTTAAGTTAAGAGGATGATCAGATGTGACAGCGGTAGGTGTTGAATTAATACAATTAAGCAGTGAATTATCAAAATAGCTAACTGTTTTGACGGAGCATGCCAGTTGACCTATTAGGATTTAGCCTAATAGCTAGTATCAGCCAATAAAATAACAAGCGAAGATAAAGAAATGCCTAAATGCAGCTATTTAACACCCATTATCGTCAAATAGCTAGATATTTCCAGAAACTAATTGAACCAATAGTAGTGAAAGTGAGCCATTTCTGTAACTGTTGCTTTAAAAAGAGAGAGAGAAAAAGCAACTATTACATGTAAGAGAGAATAAAATGTCTGTTCTTTTTCCAAATACTTGATTGCTTTTGATGACAATAAACGTGTTTTTCACAGATAGACACAAAGATCTACAATGATCTGTATCACTGGCAGTTTGTGCCATTAAACTGTTCTAAGTGAAGGGATAGCTTGTCTTATTCAATGAATTCTATTTTGCGACTCAGAAGCAGTGACAGAAATGGCATAAAAGGCAACCAAAAAGGAAACAAACTGACACTAATTCCTAATTCCTGCAAGAGATCACTCCTACTAAAATAGAAATCAGGATTGAAATGGAGAACTGGGATTTTTACTTGTTGGTTTACAAAATACTGTATGTCTAACATTTGAAGTCGCAAAATAGCATACATTTGTCGGTTGCATAGGTTGACCCCTGCCCTACCACCACCATGCTTCACTGTAAGGATGGTGTTTTTAGGCTGATAATCAGTGTTCCACCAAAAGTAACGTAAAAACGGTTCATTTTGGTCTCAGACCAGGTCTTCCATAAAGCCCTGGTTTGTCAAGTGTCTAGGCAATGGTTGTTCTGTGAAGAGCTTCTCACATCTGAGCTGTGGATCTCTCCGGGTCCTTCAGCATTACCCTTTTGGTTGCGTCTAACTATTGACTCCTTACCTTATAACTCCCTTTTGGTGGACGGAATCTAAGCAGAGACTAGGCAGTTGTGCTTTTATTAACGAGACCTGTATTCACCAACCATGTTTCTGGAGATCTACCTTCTTGAAGACTTTAGCTCCAACATAATCGTGCCCACCTGACCATCTAATCACTGTCTTAAACGGTAACGGTAAATGGTCTGCACTTATATAGCGCTTTTATCCAAAAGCGCACTTTACACTGTGTCTCATTCACTCACACACACAAATGGAAGCAGAGCTGCCATGCAAGGCGCTAACTTGTCATCGGGAGCAACTTGGGGTTCAGTGTCTTGCCCAAGGACACTTCGGTATGTGGAGTCATGACCCTACGATTAGTGGACAACCCGCTCTACCACCTGAGCCACAGCCGCCCAAGAAGTTGTTCTTGATCAACTAAAGCAGATGTGTTAGATTTTGGTTGGAGATGAAACCAAGAGGAAGGTACTGTAGATCTCAAGGATCAGGTTCGGTGGCCGCTGAATTAGACTGTTCCAGTAATATTTCAAATATTTCTTATTTTATAAACATGCCGTGATTCTATTATACCTATTTCCTGGTTAGAGTAAAAAAAAATAAGCTGCATGTGCCCTGCAATGGGTATAATCCAAGGTGTCCCCTACCTTGTTCCTCAAGTTCCCTGGGATAGGCTCCAGGCCCCCTGTGAGCCTGTGTAGAATAAGCAGTATGGAAAATGGATCGATGGATAGATAGATTGAATGAACCTGCATTGTTAAATATTCAAGTATTTAATACAGCCTGGTGTATTAAACAAGGAAATGAGCAGGATGGAGGATTCAACTTGCTAAATGTGCTAAACCAAATGAAGGACAACTATATCATCCCAACTAATCTAATGCTTGGGCTACCGTGAACGAGTAGAAGGGGTCAAATTTAAAGGGTAGAAGGAAAAGAAAGACAGGAGACCAAAGGCCATGTGTGATGGGATGGTGTAGATAGAAGATGAAAGGAGAAAAAAACTCAGAAAAGTGATTAGTGTTGAGCAGCAGCTGATCCATGACATGTAGAACCTGTCAGCTGCTCTCAATTGTAGGCCAGAGGCAGTGTGTAGTTGTGTGCGAGTGTGAGTTGTTGTGATAAGGACCCACACCGTCTGAGCCCATCTTGCTGCAGTAGATGTGTTTTTGCTCCAGGAAAAAAGTGTCATGACATCTAATAGCTGAGTTGTGGGCTTCAGTGTGAGCTGGAGGGATCTAGAGGCAGTGACAGGCAAGTAACAGGTTTTACCAAATGTGTGTGTGTGTGTGTGTGTGTGTGCGTGCGTGCTGAGCTCACACACGTAGCATCAGGGCAGGAGGGAGCAGTAGGACGTTCATCTCCGAGGCAGCTACGTGCCCGCACCTCAATCTGGAGAGAGAACATCTCTCGCTGTGAGCAATCTGTAGTTTCTCTCTCTCTCTCTCTCTCCCAAACACACACACACACTCACTTTCTCTATATCTAGCTCACTCAGAAATATACTCTCTCTATCTTTCTCACTCACACACACAAGTGCACACACACTTTTTCTCCCTCAGTGGTGCTTTGTAAAACACAGGCCTCTG
Source organism: Stegophilus panzeri (assembly GCA_024331685.1). NCBI lineage: Eukaryota > Metazoa > Chordata > Actinopteri > Siluriformes > Trichomycteridae > Stegophilus > Stegophilus panzeri. Next base: position 7,238,143 of record JANDJT010000001.1, on the reverse strand, counting down.
CTAGCCTCTTTTCCACTTCACAAATTCTCCCTGCATGAAGATTACTCGCACTCATCTTTTTCCTTCTCTTGCTTTCTACTCGCTCGGCCCTTTTTATATTTGTACAGAACAGTTTCTGCTCTCTTTTCAATCCCAATAAATCGCCTTTGCTCTTTTGTTGCTCTTGCAGCTTTGCTCGTTCGATCTGAAGAACGTCTTGCGTTCGTTCTTTCTCTTGTGGTCTCAGAAGGTCCTCATTAAAAGGATGGAAGGATGTTAAAATGATCCAGGGAAAACGGAGGACAGAGGAGGGCTGAACCAACTGGAGCAGATGAAATATGTCTATACGTCCAATCCATCAGGATATCCACCTCGTTTCCCCCTGTCTTGAAAAATAGGCATGGTTCAATTTAATGTTCTGAAAGTTGTACTACTTCTTTTAAAAAAAAAAAAAAAAAAAAAAAAAAAAAAAGGTGAGCAGGAAATATGAATGTTTGTGGGTTTGTTTGTACAGTTACAATGGACAATCAAGAGCTCAGCAAGAAAACAACAGCTAAAGACAAAACTGCACCCTATGCGGTTATAACCTCAGTAGTGGTGTACTCGAGTAATTAACTTAAAGCTAACGTAAAGGTGCATTAGGTAATATTAGTCTCCCCCCCCCCCCAAGATTAGGTCCCTAATGGTTATGTGGGTTTGGCATTTGAATGATTCCACAAAGCTCTGCCCCTGGATCTTATGTGGCCCATATAGTTTCTATAAAATGACTGACAGGAAGCACATCCAAACACAAACAAGCATTCCGGACCAGAAGTCAGTTTACCAAACGGGCTTTCCCAGCAACATCATAAAATTTTGCTAAAACGATTTAGTATGAGATTTACACAAAAACAGAAGAAACCAGGTTTATTCAATGAAAATACTTTTTCACAGCACTGTATGCTGAATGCTCAATTCTGATTGGGTATAAGGTGCTGAATCATTTTCTAGAACAGCAGCTCTGCCTGCAATTCAAACCACAGCTTAATATGAATAACATGGAGTTCAGTTTTCTGAACATCCAAGCCTACCTAAAAAAATCACCCCAAACCATGTGGCGAAATGTGTGACGGTGAGACGAGAGCAAGGTCGAACTTTTTGGGCATAATTCAAAAAGATATGTTTGGCACAAAAAACAAGACAGCTTATCACCCAAAGAACATCATAACCACGGTGAAGCACGGTGTCGGCAGCATCAGGCTGTGGGGCTGCTTTTCTTCAGCAGGGGACTAGGGCTCTCATCAAGATGGAGGGAATCATGGATAGCTCCAAATACCAGTCTGTTTTTGCACGGAACCTGCAGGCTGAAGATGAAGAAAAACCTTCAAAAGGCAAGGTCAACAAAGCTTCAACACTTTGAAATAGCCCAGTAAGAGGCCAGTGGAATGACTTGAAGAGGAGATCCCATTGCAATCTGACAGATTTGCAGCATTTTTGCAAGGAACAAATTGACCAAATCAAGATGCCCCCCGCTCCCCCGAAGTGTTAACTAGTTAACTAAGCATTTAACAGCCATGAGAAAACTTGAGAAAACCCCAGTTACCATGACAACTAACCGCCGTTACTGATACCACCATACTAAATTGTGTGCTTTATTCATAATATATTTGTTTGTCACTCCATTTACATTTTCTTAATCAATCTCACACCTCACCAAGTGGACAAAAAAAAAAAAAACAACACACACACAAAAAAAAAAACAGGTGGATTGAAAGGTCACTCCGCTCTTCTCTTTCGGTGTCAATCATGCCTTTCACTGACTTCCTTACCCTCTAGCTCCAGCTCTATTATTACGTTTGCTTTTTCTGCCTCTCCCTCGTTTCTGCTCTCGCTCGCTCAGTCTTTCTTTTAAAAAAAAAATAAATAAAAATCCTGTCCTCCTTCATCCTGTCCTTGTCCAAGTTGCAGAATGTCTCCAGCAGACCCCACACTCCTCCGAAGATCGCTCTCTCCACCTCCTCCTCTCTGCTTGTGTTCTGCCGTTGCACATCACTGGGAGTCGCCATGACAACACTGCCGCGACAACCAGCCCTCCTCCTAAGGTTCCGCTCGTTTGCATCTCATTTGCATGTTGTCAGAGCAACCAGCGGCATTTGACTTTCACAGCAAATAAGTGGGAAGGGAGGGGAGATGGTCAAGTGGCCTTGGTTGCTCTCTAGGCCTTGTTATTTCGCCCTGTATCTGCCTAGGTGCTCGCTCTGTCCGTTCGGCGCTCTCCCGCTCGCACTTTGACCTCTCCTCAGTCATCTGGGAAGAAGTGACACCTATCTCTGTACATTCTTCCTTCATTTTTCCATCCCTCCATCTTTCTGTATTGACTATCCCTGTTTGTTTTCTCACTTCATTTCCTTCTGTTTCCTCTCTCTCTCTCTCTCTCTCTCTCGCTCTCTCTGTTTGCTCAGAGATTGAGGTGGTCTGTCTCGTTTCCTTTCCTGCCCCAACCGCAGCTGCTACAAAATGACTAAACCTCTCCTCGGTGGAGGGAAAAAAGTCAATACTTCTGCAATTTGCATTCCTGTTCCTCGGAGACGCGCGCGTACACCTCACGTACGCCTGCCCTCACACCACTCAAGAGACATCAAGCAGCTGTGAAATTAGACACACACTCTGAGCCTGCCATTTTGGGATGTATCTTGTGCATGTAACTGGCTAATGAAATACAGAGGCTTTTTTAAACACAAGGATTTCAATTAAGCTCTTTCCCTAATAAATGTGCGTTGAACGCCTAATGCACTTCGCCATCTTTCCAAGGCTACACGCACAAGTCAGCTATAATCACCAATTCGATTCTTGTTTCAGCAGCGCACTGCAGCACTCGAAGCTTAAGGACACTAGTCACTATGAACAGCTGGCCCGTAATTGTGCGATCTTCAGGCCTGAGAAGTTGGAGAGGCGGCCTCGGTATGCGAGAGCTAACTAAGCATGAAGCCTTACTTACTCTGCAGAGAGCAGCAGGGGCATGCAAAGTAGCCCGTGTCCTCAGCCATTACACTGGTGTGTGTTTGAGCAAGTGTGTATGTACGTGTGTGTGTGTGTGTGTGTGTGTGTGTGTGTGTGTATAAGGGTCATTGTGTGTGTGAATACAGAAACACCAATCTCTCGCCCCATGGCTCCTGTTTGACATTTGAAAAGCGCGAGAGGGCAAAAGGCAGAAAGAAGGACACACACACACACATAGTGGCAGAGAGCCGGAGACAGAGAGAGCTTTATGAATTGGGTAGACAGACGAACATGGGGGTTTGTGTGGGCGAGGGAAGAGACTGAGCGTTTTGTGTGTAGGAAAAGCCAGAGAGAGAGAGAGAGAGACAGGCAGTCGGCCACATTATCAAGGAAATATGAAATAATTAAATGCCAACCTTTTCATAGTGCACGCGGTCCTTCTAAAGCCAACAGTATTGATGTCCTTGTGGAATAATGCAGCACAAAAATCAGTATAATGGCCACTCCAGCAAAAGGCTTGCAGTTTCCATAATAAAGACGCTGGATATAGATAGAGATCATTTCTACCTCAAAAGCCATGTAAATTCATGTATAAAAAGGAATAGGAGCACGTGCTGAAAATAAGGCTTTTTTAACTCTCAGCGGCTTTATAAGCAAAAAAAGTATAATAATAATAATAATAATAATAATAATAATAATAATAATAATAACAATAAACCTACTTTCACATATTTTAATTATAGTTGGTGGGCATTACAATTTTTTTTATTCACTGCCCCTGAAGTGTGCATTTTCTCCCAGTATCTGGACAGTGTTCTGGCAAAATGTCTTCCTAATGCGAACATGAAATAAATACTAAATATCAACATAAACGTAAACGCTTTTCCTGGACTAAAATTCTGTTTGGGTAGAAGAAGTTGAAAATATTAGATATGAAATTAAAACCAGACAGTTTTATAACTAACCCTGTAGATTAGCATGCATTCGAATGTTTTACAATTAGAAGGTTTTACTCCCCTTAGAGAGACCGAACTAGCTACATTAATCTCTTCAACAAAATCATCAACTTGTAAACTAGATCCTGTACCTACAGGTTTCTTCAAACAGATTTGTCCGGGAGTAATTGAACCCTTTCTAAAAAATATTCAATTCTTCCCTTAGCACTGGCTATGTACCTAAATCATTTAAATTAGCAGTTATTAAACCCCTGATTAAAAATCCTGACCTTGACCCCTCTCAACTGTCCAGCTATAGACCTATATCAAATCTCCCCTTCATCTCCAAGATCTTAGAAAAGGTTGT
>JANDJT010000001.1:7211438-7231958 GCA_024331685.1 Stegophilus panzeri | reverse complement strand
GACCATATCACCCCGATCTTATCCACACTGCACTGGCTCCCAGTGAAATCTCGCATTGATTATAAAATACTATTATTGACCTGTAAAGCACTAAACGGTCTCACGCCACAGTATCTAAGCGACCTTCTATGATCCACCACGCCTACTTAGATCAAAAGCTGCAGGCTATTTGTTGGTACCTCAAATAGTGAAGGCTACAGCAGGGGGAAGAGCTTTCTCTTATAGAGCCCCACAGTTATGGAATAGTCTTCCAATTAATGTTCGGGACTCAGACACAGTCTCAGTGTTTAATTCTAGGCTGAAAACTATTTGTTTACTCAAGCTTACCATGACTAGACTTTCTGTTACGCAAAGTACACAGTCTTATCCATCACGGGATCGTAAGCATACCTAATAATCTCTCCCTCTCCTTACCTCCCTCTCCCTCGATCCTTCTGTCGAGCCACACATGATTTTATGGAGATGCCGGTGATTCTGACACTTTCTGCTCTCCGGACCTGCCTGATCCATCCTGATGCCCTACCTCTGGATGGAGCTCTCATCAACTGGAGGCTACAGCCTGGACACTATCCGTTGTTACCCAGATGAGAATGGGCTCCCTTCTAAGTCTGGTTCTTCTCAAGGTTTCTTCCTCATAACATCTTAGGGAGTTTGTCCTTGCCACCGTCGCCACTGGCTTGCTCAATAGGGATAAATTCACACACTTAAAATCCTGTGTTTATATGTTTCTGCAAAGCTGCTTTGCGACAATGTCCATTGTTAAATGCGCTCTACAAATAAAATTGAATTGAATTGAATATATATAAACTCACCATTCAATTTATTAGGAACACATGCTCATTCATGCCATTTTTCAATGGTCAGACAATCGTGTGGCAGCAGCACAGTGCATGAAATCATGTATGAAGCTCAAGATTCTCACATCTCACATCAAGCACCAGAATGGGGGCGGGGTAGAGATATATGATCTCAGTGACTCTGATTTCAGTGAGCTGCTGATCTCCTGGGATTTTCACAGCACAACAGTCTCCGTTTACATAGAATGGCGTAAAATACAAAGGAACAAACAAAAAAAACCAATGAGCTGCAGGGGTGTGAGTAGAAGCGCCGTCTTGATGAGAGAATGGTAAGACAGGTTTGAGCTAACAGGAAGGCTACGGTAAGTCAAATTACTTTTACAACTATGGTTACTACCGTGGTGAGCAAAAAAAGCATCTCAGAACACATCGCTCATCAATCCTTGAGGTACATGGGCTACAACAGCAGAAGATCTCATCGGGTTCTATTCATGTCATCCAAGAACATGGACATGGACTCACGGAATCTGGACCTTTAAAGATTTGAAAAACATCACCTTGTCTGATTAATCTAGATTTCCGTTGCGACATGCAGATGGTATGAACGACAAATGTGAGAACATCAGAATTTTGCATCAACGACATACCTCCATGGATTCAACCTGCCTTGTGTCAACAGTTCAGGCTGGTGGCGGTGGTATAATGGTGTGGGGAATGTTATCTTGGCACATAGATGGTTAGCCCGTCTGGTCCGATCCCACAGAAGAGCTACTGTAGCACAAATTGCTGAAAAAGTTCATGCTGGCTACAGTATGATGGAAAGGTGTCAGAAGACACAGTGCATCGCAGACCGGTCAGAGTGCCCATGCTGACCCTGTCCACCACTGAAAGCGCCAACAATGGGCACATCATCATCATCAGAACTGGACCATGGAGCAAGAGAATGTTCCCTGCAACACTGCAAAAATTGTTCAGGAATGGTTTGAGGAACATGACAAAGAGTTCAAGGTGTTGACTTGGGCTCCAAATTCCTGAGATCTGAATACAATCAAGCATTTGTGGGATGTGCTGGACAAAGTCCAATCCATGGAGGCATGGGTGTAGAATCCGCAGGGATTTTTAATAAAACGTCAATTCGTCCCCTGCACTTTTCACTGGCCATGGCCAATTTGTGTATCTTTGCTTTCTATACGTGTACTCGTCTCTAAGTCTTTACGTGACCTGACATTGCCATGACAATTGGTCACTCACGTCACGTGTCAAGCCCATTCTTACATCCGCGCTTGAGCGCTCAGAGGTCACGATGAGCTCAAAGTGGCAAAAAACCATTCACTCCTTTTTTACTAAGTCAAGCAGTGTAAGTGTAAGTTCTTTTGGCATGTGGTATTCGTGTGGCACAATGATGAATAATTTGCTACATATTTCTTTTAAAACGCTGCCTATTTCCACTGATGAATGATAAGCAAGATTTGATGGTAATATTTACAGTTTTACAGTTTACAGTTACATTTATATAGCGTTTTTCTAGACACTCAAAGTGCTTTACACAGTATGGGGGGGAATCTCCTCAACCACCACTAGTGTGTAGCATCCACCTGCTATTACTGGAGAGGAGAGAGTGATGTAGCCAATTCAGAGATGGGGATTATTAGGGGGCCATGATAGAGAAGGGCCAATGGGGGAATTTCGCCAGGACATTAACCGACCCGCACAAAAAATAAAGATCTTGACAAAAAAAAAAAAAAAAAACCTTTGTTTACACTAAATTTTATTGCATGTTACTGTTATAACATTACTGTACTGATATAAGGTCTCCTTACAGTGACATGTTTGTTAGTTTAGTTCAATTACAGTCTCTTTGCAACAGTGTGATCTGAGTGACTTATTTCTGTTGAATAGAATAGAATAAAGTAGTGTGTGAATATACAAGTATATATTATATACTGTGTGCTATGTAATATGCAATACAATGTATACTAAACACAATTTGCAATATTTAAATAATACAGTGCAATATACAATATAACATGCAAGTACAGAATCTTACATCTTACAATACAGAGGTCTTGTGGAGTCCATGCCCATGCCATGAGATGTTTTTTTGGGGACCTACACAATATTAGGCGGGTGGTTTTAATGTTATGTTTAATGGATGGTTTTAATGTTATGTACTTTGTCTGAACAGTGCATGCATACCGTAGACTATTTACTTCTAGGTACTCCTTTTTGAAAAGTGAAATATCAAGAAAGTAATCCACCTCATCCATGTTTATTAAACCTGCTATTGTATTCCTCACGTGCCTTCTCAATCATGTCTGATGAGGTGTTCTGGATGTGTCAGCAAAGCGGGCTTAAATGAACGTAAGGGGTATGATCATGTGTAATCGCTTGACATGACTGTTGCAGATAGGGTGCATGAATCTACAGTCTGGGCTAGAAAGAAATCAGCCTCTAGTTCATACATGTATTTTTACTTATGACCATCGGTGGTGCTATTGTTCTTTGTTCACAAAAGTAAAATCTACAGTACTATTAGCCATTTGTTAACAACATGGATGCCAAAAAAATTATTTAAAAAATATTTTTCTTTGAAAGAGAGAACCAGGATTTGAAAGTTAGCTAAAACTCCATAAAATGTCTTCAAGTAAGACGTTTTCATGTTTGTCTGTTAGTAGAACATCTGACGTTTTGAATTTGCATTATATAGGGGGCAGTAGTGGCTTGACGGTTAAGGCTCTGGGTTACTTATCAGAAGGTCAGGGGTTCAAGCCCCAGCATTGCTAAGCTGCCACTGTTGGGCCCTTGAGCAAGGCCCTTAACCCTCTCTGCTCCAGGGGCGCTGTATCATGGTTGACCCTGTGCTCTGACCCCAAATTCCTAACATGCTGGGGTATGTGAAGAAAAAATTATTTGCTGTAACGTATATGTGACTAATACAGACTCATTATCATTATCATTATCATTATAGCCACATACCTCAAAAGACCATTAATTGAGTTCAACAACTTAGACTTAGAGATGTAAACATCTTTTTGTATTTCTTCTCTCAGTACTGTAAAATGTATTGAAATTCTTTTCCCTGTAATCACACCTACGCTACGATCTGGTGAGTAGAAGTGAGGTAGAAAAAGGATGGTGAATTCAGTTTAAAAAAAACCCTGAAAGAGTGACTAAGTGGGGAAAGATGGGCAGAAAGCAGGTGAGGAAAATGGAAGTCAGATGGGAAACAATTGTGATTAATTTAGTGATTGATTGAAGGTCAGAGGCTCCCCTCAGGAGAAATATTTCTCATCACCCCTCACCTGCTCGCGCTCTCTTCAATTTCATTCGTCTCCTCGCCCTATCTATAATATTCTCTGTAATTTCTTCTGATTCACGCCACGTCCATCACACTTCTGTCTACTTTTCTCAGCTCTTCTCATCTATTTCACTGCTCAGTATTCTCCACTTATCACTCTTTCTCTCGCTCTGTGTTTCAGTACAGTGTGTATGACAGTGATGTCTGAATTGCTCCTGTAAAAAAAAAAAAAAAAAAAAAAAAAAACACCCCAAAAACCCCCCACAATGTTAGCTGAACGCTTACTGAAGGACATGACAAAATATCTCACTTTGTCACTGTCAGAGCGTGGCTCTTTTCTGAACCCTGAGGAAAAATCAACAAAACCCCACTTTGACACTCTTCCACAACATCCAACTTACTGTCGAACTAACTCACTTTACTTTATCTATGACATTCACGTTCCTCCCTCCTTCTCATCCTCCTCTCTTCCTGCCCTTCTTACTTATTAAAACACAATCATCGTCACAGGATGTCATATACAGTGTGTAAAAAATAAAGCATGACAGACATGCTATTGTATTCCAGCAAAATAATCAATGACGGCATGGTGTGATGTCACGGTGCCGCCCTTAAGTCGATTCATTTACTATAAAAGCACACCCCGAAATGTGTCATTCTTCTTATACGGTAATTTGACAACAAATAAAAAAATGTACTTACTAAATAATGACATGCTTTTAATCTATTTAGTGGTTAACAAATTTGCCTCGCACCTCCAGGGTTGGGGGGTTCTCCCTGTGCTTCAGGGGTTTCCTCTGGGTACTCCGGTTTCCTCCCCCAGTCCAAAGACATGCGCTGATTGGAATGTGTGTGTGATTGTGCCCTGTGATAGTTTGGGTGTCCCCCACCTTGTGCCCAAACCTCCCTGGGATAGGCTCCAGGCTCCCCGTGACCCTGTGTAGGATAAGTGGTATGGAAAGTGGATGGAGTTTCTGTACCTACTGTCGAAGAATTCATTCACCAGCTTTGTTTTTTTCTCTCTCTTGAAGTTAATAAGACCCCAAATGTGGCTTGTCTTGTTACTGAGTAACCTCAAAAAGCCCAAAAGTCGTCTTCCATGTCAAGAGCTTTGTTCCAAAGAGCTAACACTGGAGACTCCTTCTGTAAATGCTAAATAAACCCGTCCTCACCGAAAACTGGTTTGAGAAGTTTTAAGAACATGACAGAATACTATACGACGGAATAACAGTTTTTGACCAACATTACAATAGTTTATCCCATATAAAATAGTTTAAAAAAAAATCCCATAAAAGCATGGCTTGGACAGTAGTGTTTTCTATTAATGCACTTGTTCTCATATGATATTGTTTCCATAGTAACTGCTTACTTATTGCTGATGCTCCACATAAATGTGTGTAATTGTTGATATGGTGAAGTTATTCATAAGTGTTAAAGTGTTAGATAAACACATGAGAATATAACATATCTTCTGGCAGGCTGTATCAGCAGACATCGTGTGCTAAAATGACAACATCCTGACGTGTTATTGTCATGGATACGCCGAGAACGAACTCGGGACTATGATTCCCAGCAGCCACTGCTGACTGGTATCACCTGATTCACGTTTTGGGTCATTAACATGGGTATTTAAGTCATGGTTTGTCCAGCACTCAGGGTCTTGCTTTGATTGTCTTGCCGTGGTTTGCTTTCTTGTCTTTTGTTATGTTCTCATGGTTATGTCATCTCTGCCACATGCTCATAGTTCTTGTTTTATGTTTATTAAGTTTCATTAAACTTTAATCTGCACTTGCATCCCTCTTCGCCTCAATTACATGACAGTTATACACTAGTTAGGTTTCAGCAGTGAGAAAAAAACCCCACAAAACCCCTGAAGCACAGAGAGAACATGCAAACTCAGTGCACACAGGGGCGGAGTTTGGATTTGAACCCCAAACCCTGGAGGTGCAAGGCAAATGTTCTAACCACTAAGCCACTGGGTGGCTCAGCATGCAGTTTGCTTGATAATAATCATCAGCTTGCATTATCTTAATCCTAGTAGCTCTAGAACAACAACAACAACAACAAATCCCAATTTACACACCACTCATGATCTGAGTCTATTGGACTTAAGTGGAAACTTTGTGTAAATGTGATCACGCCCCTAACCCACTACTTTAAATGTACTTCATGTAGTTTTTAAATCGTAGGGTTGGCGGTTTGATTCCCGGTCCACATGCCGAAGTGTCCTTGGGCAAGACACTGAACCCGTCAAAGGTAGACAAGGTTGCTCCCGATGGCAAGTTAGTGCCTTGCATGGCAGCTCCGCTACCATTGGTGTGTAAGTGTGTGTGTATGGGTGAATGAGAACCAGTGTAAAGCACTTTGTAGGACTGCTAAGGTTAAAAAAGCGCTATATAAGTGCAGACCATTTACCATTTAGTTTTTCCTAATATATTTTAGAGTTCATCTTCGAACAGTAGAGTCAAGTTTGAGTCCTGAGGGCCGCCGTACTGATTCCCAGACACACCGATTCAACTCATCGGCTAATTAGCAAGGTCACAGCAGCAACGCTAAGGTTATTACTGTTTATTCATGAGCTAAATTATCTTATTTTTTTTTAGAATAAGTAATAAGAGCAAGTAGGAGGACTTCAGTTCTGCACCCAGGACCTAAAAGCTAACAGGACTTATTGTGATCATGGACGCTTTCCTCATGCCTTTGTCTTCCAGTTCATCACCTCACCACATGTTATGCAACAAAATAAGGAGCACTTTCCATAGCAAGGACATTCTCTCTCTCTCTCGCTCTCTCTCTCTCTTTAAATACCATCTATTCCTGACATGCTCATAGTATGCTCCTACGTTAAAAAAAAATCTTCTTGACCTAATCCTTGTAAACGCTTGCTGTCTAGTTCCCGACATGCTGCTGCCACATTTCCCTCTTCAGTCTATCATTGTCTTTTCATCCAGCAGGATGCGCTCTCTAGTTTGTCTTCACCGTCTGCTGCTTTCTCTCCTCTCTTCCTCCGTGCTTGGCTCTCCTTCATCCCATGCCATCGCTCTGTCCCCCAGGACGCAATTACACTCTCCCCCTGGATACCGACTAATTACTGTGGCTTTTAAAAAAAATCTGCCATGAATGAATAAATATGAGTGGGGAGGGTGGAGGGCAGATTTATAAATGCTAATCCCTGGTGCAGTCCTGTGACTTGAGGACAGAACGAGCAGCAGAAACTCACTCTTACTATACACACACACTCACACACATATATATGAACGCTGCGGTTGCTTACACACAGTGGGAGTTCAGGGTTACACTAAATTTCCACACCTGTGTGGGAGAAACAGCCTGCCTCTCCCTCAGGGGGGCAACATGCCACTTAAACAGGGGACGCATTGGGAAAAGCATCTGTGTGAATGCAAACACTCTCTGAGCGAAGCTCCGTTTTATAAATGACAGGATAAGGATGCGCAGGGAGTTAAACGCCATCCACGGCTCGACTGCAACAGTGCGCTGTGGAAAAACAGCATGATCATAATTGAATCCATGTGCTTTCTTGTTAGCTACAGGTCTGCCTGGTTTAGCGCTTAATAACGATAAAGAAGCTGTGAAGCTACTGAGTGATGCCTGACACTAGATGTTAGCTGTGAGCACGAAAATTGCACATCTATCAATAGCTCAACAGTGAAATAGTGAACATTAGCCATGAGCAAGACGTTATATCACAACGTCTTAATGATAGCATAGTAAGAATGATGTGGGACAAATTATTAGGGTCGTAACGATACCGTAAACATATCTTACGATAATATACCAGCTGAAGTATCACAAGACCAAGTAGTAGGATCACACTAAAGTGCAATATTGTGTTCATTCCTAATTCAAATCTGAACCAAATTTACAGAAATACATAGATATCAATGAAAACAGATTAACAAACAGGTGATTTTCCTCGGAATACTTTGTTAATGAGAATGAATAACTGGCTATTGGGGAAAAAAAAGCTAATTCAGTGTGCCACATGTTTCATCTACTGTTCTCTAGAGCAATGAAATCACTTGCTATCAAACACGGCTAGTTTTAGTGTGTACACACAGCGGCTAGCGTAACATTAGCTCACTTGCTATCAAACACGGCTAGTTTTAGTGAGTACACACAGCCGCCAGCGTAACATTAGCTCACTTACTATCAACCACGGCTAGTTTTAGTGTGTACACATAGCGGCTAGCGTAATATTAGCTCACTTGCTATCAAACACGGCTAGTTTTAATGTGTACACACAGCAGCCAGCGTGACGTTAGCTTACTTACTATCAACCGTGGCTATTTTTAGTGTGTACACACAGCGGCCAGAGTAACATTAGCTCACTTGCTATCAAACACAGCTAATTTTAGTGTGTACACACAGCGGCTCACGTAGCATTAGCTCACTTACTATCAACCACGGCTAGTTTTAGTGTGTACACATAGCGGCTTGCGTAGCATTAGCTCACTTACTATCAACCATGTCTAATTTTAGTGTGTACACACAGCAGCCAGCGTAACATTATCTCACTAAACTATCAAACACACCTAGTTTTAGTGTGCACTTAGCGGCTAGCGTAACATTACCTCACTTACTATCAAACACGGCTAGTTTTAGTATTTACAGGTGCACATGTATCATCTACATGTGCGCTTGACGGTTGAACGATCCGCAGACAACCGAAATCAAAGCTCCAAACCAGTGAGAATAAGATCATGTTTAAGAATGGAGGAGGTGAGAGAGAACTAGAAAGACTTTCTGACCAAAAGAGTAGCGGAAAAGCCTCGTCACTGGTGGCCATTTTGCTATTCATGACTTTTTAGGATGGTGAGCGAAAACAGAGAGATTAAAGGCATGAGGCAGCGTGAGGAGCGCTGCTTAATAAAGGCCAAACTAACGAACTGCAAAGGAACTAAATGACCCCAGCAGGTCCCGGACTGGGCCGTTTTAATGGACTTTTAAAGTCGTGCCGGGCGACACTCATAAATCGCCCTCCACCGGCAGCTACGTGGACACAGCGGGAGTGTCCCTTTGAAAGCGCCAAGCTCTGAATGTGTGGAGGCTTTAAAGGCTGATCACAGAGCCAGAATTGCTTCAAGTGCACGCTGGGATAACTCTGACACACACTGGGACATTATCAGAGGGTGACATAAAGTGCTTTATTAATTAGCTGTGTGTGCGCGAGCTCTGCCTAGATGTTGCAAGGTATCAATGTAACACTTAGGAAAAAATGTAAAAGTGTTATAATGGGAAGAAGCGGCCGTGGGGACAGAGAACAGAGAACAGAAATGAGCTTGTATATAATCTGGAACTGTTCCACACATTTCCACTCAGTACAGCTGGGTATCAGACACTTCCAGCGTTAAACTGCTGATGGTTTAGACCAATGACGTCAGCTTCTACAGTAGGTTGAGCAGCTGTTCCTTGGAGCAGCTACACACCCATACATATGCTAAAAGCAACAAATCCACTGTATTGAGTGATTATTGCCATTATAGTGTATGATTATACACGATATGGTCAAAAGTATGTGGACAACTGACCAGATGTGCTTTTTGGAACATCTCGTTCCAGATTTTTCTGTTACCTCCATAACCTCCACTCTTCTGGGAGGGCTTTCTATAAGATTTTGGAGAGTCGCTGTGTGGGATTTGTGTTCTTTCAGCTAAAAGAGCATTAGTGAGGTCTGGTACTGATGTCTGATGTTGGGTGAGGAGGCCTGGGGTGCAGACGGCGTTTCCAGTTCGTCCCAACGGTGTCCAGTGGGGTTGAGATCAGGGTTCTGTGCAGGCAACTTGAGCTCTTCCATACCAACCTTGGTTGAACTATGTCTTCATGGAGCTCGCTTTGTGCAATGGGTCGCCGTCATGCTGGAACAGGTTTGGGCCTGTTAGTTCCAGTAAAGTGAAATTGTAATCCTACAGCGTACAAAAGACATTCTATCCAACTGTTTACTTCCAACTGTGTGGAAATGGTCAGGTGCCCATATACTTTTGGCCATGTAGTGTATAGTATATAGAAACTAAAGGATTTTGAATGATAAAGGATTTGGTTTGAACAATCTTTCAGATTTGTTAGTATTTTTTGTGCCATGCATTAGCAAACTCCCACATCTGAATGCGTGATGGTTTGTCTCTTGACCTGAAACGTGGGCTGTTCGAGGAAAAAACAAAAAAAAAAAAAAAGTTTCAGACTCCTTGTGAAAAACAGGGGAAGTTTGTGTCTGTGTCACTGTGTGTCACAGAGCGAGTACATCATTAGAGACGGAGACAGCGACATGCCACTCTCCACAGTGGGATTACCATTAGTGTCAACAAGTGTTCCTCTCTCTCTCTCTCTCTCTCTCTCTCGCATCCCTGACTCTCCTTGTCTGTCTGTGTCCATCTCGTATTCCATCTATATCTGTATCTCCTCCATCTCTCGGCCGTCTCCGTCTCTTAGGTGGCAAGATTGAGCACTCTCAATTACCATAATAACCACTCCAATTAGTGTCCGCTACTTACACTCTCTAATCAATAGCGACGTTACCATTACAGCTTAATACATCACCCGACCTTGAACTGCCACACACTCTTACGCATACACACACACACACACACACACACGCGCACACACGCACGCACGCGCGCACGCACGCACACACACACGCGCACGCGCACGTCCTACATCCTCCTACTTTACGGACCCTCGAGTCACAGCTTCCTCTCTCTCACCTCTCACTCACTCTCTCACCCCTCTCTTCCCTACTCCCCCATCCTGGATTACATCTCCATGGAGACAGGTGCCTGGCAACAGCTGGAGGAGGCAAGCGGTTGTTGTGGTGATGGCGACGTGAGGCGACGATGTCACGGCCTGATTACATCACGCTCTGGCTGCCGGTTGCTTTTGTTGTGTGTCGACGTGATTTGGCTGGTCATTCTGTCCATCACTCCATCCGGCCACATCTCCTCCCATCCCCATGGCTCTGTGTCATCGGTCACACACACACACACACACACACACATACACACACATACACACCGCCTCCAATGCTTCTATTTCTTTCTCTAAATAAGGTGTGCTGAATCGATGTATCATCATGGGCTGACTGTAGACTCTGTACAATCATGCTCTCTCCTGCACTTATTGCGTGTGTGTGTGTGTGTGTGTGTGTGTGTGTGTGTGTGTCTGTCTCAATCTCTCTCACTCTCTTTATCTCTCTCTCTCTCACACACACACACACACCATAGAGCACTCAACAGTCACCTTTCTCTGAATAGGGTCTGTGAAAATACACCAAACAATGACAGCTATAGAAAAAAAAAACCCACACACACACACACACTCAATGGACACACACTCAATGGACACAAGCTGAAACAAGCAGCACAAACTGTCACATAAATATACACCCACTCAAACAAATACAGAGATTTACTCAGCACACATGCACGTACACGAACACCCCCACTTGTCCGGCATTACAAAGCACACAGCACTGGATGTATGATACGACATGAAACGAACACGCAATAATGCTGTACTGTTTGTAGTGTTCCTAAAAAAAACACAATTGAAAAAGGAATACAAGTACGTATTGTGCACGCTACAAAAAAAAAACAACAACAAGTGGTGCTGGAACATAAATAAAAAGCAGTGCAACCTGAATAGACCTTAATATGGTCATTGCTACTGTATATATTTGTGTATTGTCATATCAATACATGGAGTACAACTGTAACACACACACACACACACACACACACACACACACACACCCCAACACAGTGAGTAAGTTCTGGCAAATGGCACACATGGTGACATTTTAAGACAAGGACTGAGTGATTGCCAGGCTTTCTTTTCAGTGTCCAATAAAGCACTGGAGAATACAAGTGTGTGCGTGTGTGCGTGTTTGTGTGTGTGTGTGTGTGTGTGTGTGGAGGGGAATTGCAGGAGGCAGAGCATGAGTCCATGCACGTGTTGTAGAGGCGAGAGCGTTATACTATGTACAGCAAATTGCCTCATTTCCATCCCATTTAAAAATGGTACTTTACTCCATCAGCAGCATACAGCCGATTTACACACGCTCGCACAAACTGTCTGTTTAATTACCAGTCCTTGAATTGCCTCCGAGCGCTTACACACACAGCTGTTTCTAGTAGATGCAAGCTTCCCCTTGGCCTGGAGGCGAAAAAAAAAAAAAAAAGGATCCTCTCTTTAAAGAGATGGATAGTAGAGCTAAAGCATTTACTCATCATCTATCATCAGGACGTGCTTTATCCTGAGCAGCGAATCCAGAGTGTGAGGAGGTGTGATCCCAGTGTGAGACGGGAACACACCCTGGATGGGAAGCCAGTCCATGCAAACACACCTTCACCAGCCAATCCATCCATCCATCCATCCATCCATCCATCCATTTTTATCCTACACAGGGTCGTGCGGGAGCCCGGAGACTATCCCAGGGAACTCAGGGCATGAGGCGGGGGACACCCTGGTCAGGGTGCCAACCCATCACAGGGCACACACTATGGATAATCTGGAAACGCCATTCAACCTACAGCACTGTGGATGTACTGGAGGAGGAAACCGGAGTACCCGGAGGAAACCCCTGAAGCACCGGGAGAACATGCAAACTCCATGCAGGATTTAAACCCCCAACCCCGGAGCCAATCATCCGCCTCCGTGTATATATGTGTTTGTGTATATAAGGCCCTCTATTACTCCCAGATCTCTCCGATTCTCATTCAAATCAGCACGCGTCGCTGCTCTGTCTAAGGTGTGGCGATCAGCAGCACACTGGCCTCAGTGTAGAAGAGACAAGCAACTGATACACACCGTGTGAACGTGAAGTCCTTGACTGTGAACCGAATGTTATTATCGCCCTTATATCTCTCTCTCTCTCTCTCTCACACACACACACACACACACACACAACGCTCTCACATTCATGTCTATAGTTCAATTCAGTTGCATGTGTGTAGCGCTTTTAACAAAAGACGTCGTCAGAAAGCAGCTCAAGAGAAATCGCGGTGTAGATTTAGATCCCCAAAGAGCAAAGCGGAGAGCGACGGTGGCGAGGAAAAACTCCCTGAGACGACACCAGGAAGACGTCATACTCGTGTCGGAAAGTAAGATTTGGAATACACGGTCGTTCTGTACAGTTTAGCCTCCACCAAACACCAATACGGACCGGAGCTCTGTAACCGTGCGGTTATTCTGGGACACTACTGTACAAGAAAACCGTACTTCTATACAAACTGACCCCAAAATTCACAAAAGAAATGTGCTTTTATTTACAGAGCAGTCACTCCATATAACCTACTGTACACGGTCCTCATGCAGGGCAATATTTACTTGTATGTTCACTGCACATCTTACTGTCCTTCCTAAATGAGCATTCTCCATCGTTATTCTAAACAACATCATCCCAGAAAATGAGACGTGCATTATAATGAAATGCTGCTTAAAGGACCCCAGTTTGACTCGCGGTGTCCAAAAACCTTTCTGAATTTTCTGGCACGTAATATAAATATGAATAATAATAATTATTATTATTAATATGTGGCTATTGTTGTGAACTATAATCAATAGTTCCCTGCTTTGGGAAAAAATTGTTGTTTTGAAAGATAGGTCCCTAGCTTACTCACACTACTTACTTACAGCTGTGGCCCAGGTGGTAGAGCGGGTTGTCCACTAATCGTAGGGTTGGCGGTTCGGTTCCCAGCCCACATGACTCCACATGACTCCACATGACTCCACATGACTCCACATACCAAAGTATCCTTGGGCAAGACGCTGAACCCCAAGTTGCTCTCGATGGCAAGTTAGCGCCTTGAATGGCAGCTCTACCACCATTGGTGTGTGTGAGTGTGTGAATGAGACACAGTGTAAAGCGCTTTGGATAAAAAGTGCAGACCATTTACCAGATAACTTACTTAATTGGCAGAAAGATCCAGATGGATAGACCAGCGTTTCCCCAACCTTTTCTCAGTCACGGCGTCCTTTGAAATTAAAAAAAATAATAATTGTGGCACCCTACACAAACACTAATGCTAGACAGCGTTCGCTACATGAGGATGAAGTTGATGGTCCAGAAACATCTGGAGCTTTTCTTTTAAGAGATATATTATATTCTTTTGCACTACACATGCAATGGTCACGCGCTAATTATTAGGATAAAACACACGCATACGTTACGCATACTGACGGTGACGTGCTGCTGACAGGTCAGCGAGGGGGGTCGTCGTGGAGGGAATAATTTTTTTTAGTTTTTATATTCTATATTTTTATTATAAATATATAGTATTTAATTTATGGCCACTATTATACACTTTACCTGGCTGCTTCCACAATAACTGCTATGTCCGTATTTGGTATAAGCTAATCTGCTGAAGACTCAGTCATAGCATGTTATGTTCACATTTATACCATTTTTAAATTATATTGTTTCTTCTGCACTACCTGTTATATCAGACACTTCCACACTAAAACCGTGTACTGTTCAGCGCTACACTGTCACTTCCTGTGCCTATTGTCCTGTTTTAGTACTGTCCTATGTTGTTAACACACGTCTGCACGTGCACTTTATATAGAATGTGTAGATCTTATTTAGTTCTGTGTCTCATGTGGTTAGGGTGTTGTTTTATGAGACATCAGATATTCAGACATCAGATATTCATCATATATATTAAAAGTTTTATACATATTTTAGCATTTTAGAAAGGTTTGAAGGATTTTTACACGGCACACCTGCTCTCATCAGACGGCACCCCTTTTGGGAAACACTGGTCTAGTCCGTGCCTACGTCCTGTTCAAACATGGACATTGACGTGACGTGTACATGTGAACTCGGAACAGAAACATAACTTTTCATCCCAACTTATCAAGTATAATTGACCTATATTAGTGTTTTTGGTTCAAGGGAACAGGATCATGTTTCAGTCTGAACCCTAAAACATTGCGGTTTAGAGAGACGGTACTGAAACGCAGGCTTGTTTCCTCTCCACAGGGAAGCGTGTGAGGAAGACAGCTTGTTACATTCCAACTGACAAAGACTCAGACTTACACTCACTCGCTCTCTTACGGTGCTACAAACTCTACAGATGACACCACACACACACACACACACACACACACACACACACACAGTTTCCTCCTTCTAGCGAGTAATACTACGCCCATCTCGTCTCATTTAGCTTGTGTTGGCAGCCTGACTGTCTTTAAGATTTGTGACTGGTGGGGCGGCGACACTGAGCACGACAGAGCAGACATTCATCATCAGATCAAACACACACACACACACACACACAGACACACACACACACACACACACAGAGATGTAGCTGCCGAACCATGAACAATCGTAGCGACTGTACCTCAAGCACAGAGGAAGAGAACAATAAGAAAAGAGCAAAAGAATAAATGAACTAGATATAAAGAGATACAATAGAGTGTGATTTCCTTTTTTTGTTGTTGTTTTTTTGTTTAGATCAGATCAGGCACCTGGCTCTGTATGTGTGTGTATGTGTGTGCGTTGGGGGTTACAGTGATGACAGAGGATTATTTGTGTGAATGATGGAAAGGGAAGAACACTGCCCAAGAGAAAGAGTGCGAGATATAGTCAGTTGGTGGCAGCGTTCGGATAGATTAATTAAAGATGTTTATCAGGAGTGACAGAGAAAAGCAGAGAGGCCAAGAACGCAATAGAGAAATGAACAGACAAATATATGGACGGACGGTGGGAGAGAGAGGATAAAGGCGGTCTCAGATCGTTTAGATCACAGCTGGTGAGAGACGAGATCCACCCGCTCAGAGCGTGTCACAAATAACCCGTACACAAAAGAATCTTGGATGAAGCTGAAATCTGTCTGAATATCCTGTTTGTCCAGTTTTTGTTATCTGACAGGAAGTCAGCGGCAAAAAATGATTCAAAAACTTTTCATGATAGACAATACATGTCAGAATATTTGGTTTTACCAACAAAGTCCCTGCAAATCAGTGGTGAAACATAAAAACAAAAAACTACTTACAGTACCTGTGAAGTTATTTGCTATTTGATGTGTTGGCGTAATTTCCACTTGAAACAGGAAGTCAGGGCGGGACATATCGAGTGGCCCCTCCCCCTTTTTTAAAACACTCAAAGTAAAACACTGCTGAACTTTATTACTAAAATAAACAGTACTGACTGTACCATGAAAATGTACTATACTTTTTTAAATGAAGTAAATATATAAATATTCATATATATTAACTATTAATTAAAAGTAACACTCCAAATAACAAATAAAAATAGACACATCCAAAATGAATCAAAAACACTTCAAATAACACAACAAAATGTGGCAGTGATCGTTTTTGTTTCGCCTCTGGAGGCCGCTCTCGTACTGTATAATGGCACCCGACCCTTCTCAGCCGCTCCGCAACGGACGCAACCGGGAAAAACTATCAGTGTGGATTTTTGCCGATAACCGATAGATCCAGCAATCCGGTTATAGGTGCCGATTAATCTTCAAAACCCATAAATCGGTCGACCTCTAGATGGTACCATTGGCAGTAACGTTGGGAGCTGGACACTTCAGATTCTAGAGAGCGTTTGATTGGACATCAACATTCAGTACGTTTACATGGACAACAATATTCTGATATTAACCCGATTAAGACGAGACTCTGAGTAAGAAACTAGCATGTAAACAGAGATTACTGATGACCTTAATCTGATTAAAGTCATACTCGAAGTAAACACAAATCGAATTAAGACGTGTGGAGTATTCCTGTTTTAGTCGCGTTATCGACGTGTATTACAGACATGTACACACCTTAATCACATTATTAACGTCGTGTGGGAGTTTTCACCGCATTTTGCGACAGGACACGTACACACACGGCAGCGCTCAACCGTTTGACGGCAAACAAGAGAGCACGGCTGCGTCCGAAACCGCGTACTTACGTACTATATAAAAGGAGAAATACATGTGTTTCCGCTACTATATAGTAGGTAAGTACGCGGTTTGGGACGCAGCCCACAGCTTCAAGCAGTCGTCTATTTGCACATATAGCATGCTAAATAATTAACTGCCCAAAACTATATACGGTCCCATAACGAAGGCCAACTGTATGTCAATGCGTGAAATTCTGGAGGGAACATCGGACGGCGTGGCGTGGGGACGTAATGACGTGTGCCGTTAATCGATCTACGCTCTATAGACATGTAAAACAGGAACATCAAAGGACTCTAAAAGCAGTAAAAAAAAACCCACTAAAAGCGACTCATGTAAACACCTTAATCACAATATTGTCTTATTCAGAATAAGCTCAATAATTAGATTATTGCTGTCCATGTAAACGTAGTCAGTGTCATTGATTGTCATCAAAATTGTTGATCCGTATCGGAGCTAGAGAGAGACTGTAAATTTTGAATGCGCGTATCTTCTACATGCGAATTTTGTCATTGTTTTGGAGCACCTTATAACATATTCATACTAAAAGCCACAAAACGTCAACTTTGATTTCATGGGGACTTTAAAAACTTCTTTCAGTAATATTTGTAGTTAACATACAAAAATTCATCTCTCCATCCATCCATCCATCTCCTGTACTGCTTAACCTACACAGGGTCGCGGGGAGCCTGGAGCCTATCCCAGGGAACTCAGGGCATGAGGCAGTGGTCACCATGGACGGGGTGCCAACCCATCACAGGGCACAATCACACACATTACGGACAATTTAGAGATGCCAATCGGCCGACATCATGTCTTTGGACTAGTGGAGGAAACCGGAGTACCCGAAGGAAACCACCTGAAAAGAACATGCAAGAACGCACACAGGGCAGAGGTGGGAATCGAACTCACAACCCCGGAGGCATGAGGCAAACGTGCGAAACACTAAGCCATCGTGCCCTATACAAAAATACAGTGAACTACAAAAAGCTTGAATCCCCATAGTGTCCAGGTGAAAAAAACCACAGGGAAATGTTCCTATATTTTACAGGCTATCTACAAAAAAAAAAAACAAAAAAAAACCCCAAAAAACAGAAGTTGGAAATGTCTTGCAAGAAGACAACAATCCAAATTGAGGTGATGTCAAGAGAAAAGAACCAGATGTTTTGCTGTGACCCATGTCTCCAGACCAGATTTGCGAAAAAGGAAAAAAAAAAAAAAAAAGACAGCGGAATTTCATTTTGTTCTAATTTGTTCGAAATGATGAAACAAAGAAACAGGAAATGTTTAATAATTGGTACAAATACCGAGAGTAACATCCCATTTGTGAGTATAATAGTAAGAACTAACTAACTAACCAACTGACTAATCAGAAGCGCCCGAGTCTCATGTTATCATCTCTTACAGCCACATCTGAAGCTACAAAACCCACTGGTGCTCGATGTGTCATGTCATCAAATTTTTTTTTTTTTTCTAACACTTACCAGTGGAGAACAATTCTTGAGAAACATTCTTGACGAAAATTGTATTCCTTCTTCTGACCCCATGAAATTATAAACATATTGGTAGCGGACTCCGATTTCTGGACCCTGATATATCTAGAAACATGAACCGCTGTAACCGCAAATACAACTCCTAATGATTTCCTGTTAAAACGGCACGTTTGAAGACGTTTGAAATGTTAGTGCTCGGGGGAGACCCATCAGATGTCTCTGTACTATAGCTGAAATCTAGCAGAGAGCCTGTAATATACTTTGACGTCTCTACTTTAAGATTTTTGAAAAACCATTTTTAATCAAAAACCACATGGAAATGTTTTTATTTACTTTCTAACCTTGCCTTCGCGTTCAGTGGAGATCATGTGGGGTAAGGAGGCAGTTGAACAGCTGTGTGATTTCCTCACACGGTGAACGTCATGCTCTGATCGAGCTGTTGGATAAGTTATGTGCTGTAGTGAAACAGGCATATACTTGTTCAATTCGGGTTGTAATCAGATATCAGCTGTCTAATTGTCTGTAACGCTCCTGTACCACGGTCAGAATGAAAATCTCTTTAAAAGAGAGACGTATGCTTCCGTCCAGAGTAATACGAACACCTGTACACCTGCACGTCCGTGCGGTTATCCGATCACCCAATCAGGAGGCAGCAGCGCAAAGCATAATATCACACAGATACCGGTCAAGAGCTTCAGCTAATGTTCACATCAAACATCAGAATGAAGTGTGATCTCTGTGACTTTGATCGCGGCATCGTTGTTGGTACCAGATGGCTGATCGCCTGGGATTTTCTCAACAGTTTACACAGAATGGTGCGAAAAACAAAAAACAGCCTGCGATTGAGACACCTTGTTGGTGAAAGAGAGATCAGAGGAGAATCGTCGGACTTGTCTGAGCTGACAGGAAGTCTGTAGTAATTCAAATAAGCACTCTTTACAACGGCGGTGAGCAGAAAAGCATCTCAGAACGCATGACATGTAAAACCTTGAGGCGGATGGGCTACAGCAGCAGAAAACCACATCAGGTTCCACTCCTACCAGCCAAGAACATGAATCTGAGGCTATCACGGGCACAGACTCACTGGAAACGTTTGGGTTTTTTTTTTTTTTTTTTTAGACTTATTAAAACTACTTCTTGATAGGTTGAGTAGTGAATCAGTTCAGTTCTAGTGAATCAGTTGAATCAGGTTGTTTGCCATCTGAAGACCACAGCAAGACTGCAGTGAAGGTCTGCTCTGTTCTCTGTAGGAAGAAACACTGTGTTTGAGTAAAGTAAAGTTATCTATATCTAGATCTGTAAAAGTGCAGGTGCAAACAGCCCTGTGGTGCAGTAAGGAAACAAGATTAAATCTCAGCCACTGCCGATTCTAATATCTCTTACACTGCAGCCCATCATTACACCCTTGAGCAAGATATGTCCTTGTGTTATGAGGAAAATATAAAGATTTCCTCTTTCGCTAAAAATATGATGACAGAAAGATCTTAACTGCCCATTTCGAAAGACGGAGGACCCTATAATCTCAGGCAGAACCATCACGGTTGTCGGAAAGAATTCTGTCTGACGCCTACAATATTTCTCCTCCTCCTAAAAAAAAACCCAAAACAAACAAACAAAAAAACACGCAGAACTTTTTCACTTAACACTGTACAACGCCCGCTCCTACGAGATTCAACAAATACTAAAGTCTATACTCTTTGCTGTACAGATATGAGGTGGTAAATTGGCCCCATATGGTATGTGAACGATCAATACAGCTTTAACTTTACAAGCAACTCTTTACATAAAATGCTGAACGCTGATAATTAATCAATGGTGGAAAATGAGCTGTAAATTAGCCAAGCATCTCAAACAGGACCCATAATAATAAGCATACAGTGTCTACTAGCATCCACTCACTGCCCAACTCAAAACCACCAGAAATGACAACTTCCCATTATATATACAGTATCTCACAAAAGTGAGTACACCCCTCACATTTTTGTAAATATTTGATTATATCTTTTCATGTG
>JANDJT010000001.1:7199663-7211433 GCA_024331685.1 Stegophilus panzeri | reverse complement strand
TATATATAATAGAGTTTAGGATTTCAGCATTTATTTCCTGGTATTATACATCTAAATGTGTTAAACAACCTCAAAACATTGAGCCTTTTGCAACATCCAATTTTTAGGTGAGCAAAAGTATAGGAACAGATTGAAGCCGTCTTGAAGTAATTTAAAGCAAATAAAGATTCATATTTGGTTGCATATACCTTCCTTGCGATAACTGGATCAAGCCTGAGACTCACCGACATCACCGAAATGTCGATTGCTTCTTTGGTGATGCTTTTCCAGGGTTTTACCACAGCTTCTTTCAGTTACATATAAATACCAGGAAATAAAATCTGAAATTCTAGACTCTCTTCTCATGTTCATCTTTTGATCTCAAACCAAAATGTCTTCAGTCTACAGCAAAAACAAATGAATTGGCCTGGCTGTTCCAATAGTTTCGGAGGGGACTGTAGAATGATGATGAAAGGTTTACTAATCTTGGTCATTCCAAAGGGCTAAGTTGGTTCTGTGGACAAACCTGAAGACCTGACTACTGTACTGTTGTTGTTGGAGATTGCTGTTTGCCTGGAAAGGGCAGATATACTCTATAACACAACTCAAAACCATAACGAGCCACGCACAATTCAGTCGCTTCGAGATATTAAATTGGAGTCAGGAAATCATACTTATGCGAGATCTAATGACAAGATCTGACTTTTTTGCTTTTGTTTTTAAATAAACATATCAAATATATGTGCAACAGTCCTCCTAATATAATGCTGCGGGTTGCAATGACATTATATCTCACATTCCCGGGCGAACAAGTTAATTAAATTGTTTATCCATACTGCAAGTAGCACAGACTTATGAACTCAGACGCTTTAGACTCAAGCACAATTTCTAATCAATTCAAGGACACTCGTCTGCAAAATACATGAGCTTGATGTAGTCAGTTAATGTAGTAATGAGAGTTTATTTATAAAAGACTTCTAATTTTGTTTACGCTGAATAAACATTGCGCTTATGGATGCATTGTCTTGTTTAAAAATAAAAAATAAAAATAAAAAGTTTGAAAGAACAAATCCAGGATCAAATCTTCAACAATCCAATCCGGGTAATTCAGTAATCCGTGTATGAAGATCAGCCCGCTGGTCCAGTTCAAGCCAAACAAATTTTGTCCATGTCAGCCAGGGTGTGTAGGCCACCAGCCAATCTTTATTATACTGACTGGGCTTGCTCATTACCTTACTCCCTCAGGTGAACCTGACCCATCTGCTTTCACTGTGTAATCCCTCTGACTTCATCAACCAAAGCCAAGATGCCACATCCTTCTGACCTCGCCATTGGCGTTCCACCGCCGACCTGGAGACCAAAAACCAGCATGTCCTCTAAATCCAACCAATCATCCCAACACTTTCACCCTACAGCAGAGGTGACAAATAACTTCTGATGATGAAAAATGCGCTCAAGGGATTGAAAATTTTTTATTTATTTTTTTAAAAACGCAGCCATCTCAACCATTTCCCAACCTAAAGTGCTCTGGATGATGTGTATCACACACGATCCAATCCAATCCAATCCAATCCAAAGAACGGTTTTAATATCAGCAGATATCGATGACTGTTATAATAGTGACAAATTATATTTCTCAAACACTATTCTATCCTACTTCAGTCCAAAGTTTATTAGGAGCATACTGTACATGTGTGACTGTTTAAATAATAAAATGGCTATGCCGTGTCAGAGCATTTTGGTTTTTTGTCCGTACAGAATTTCAATTTTGCTGAATTTCTTTGTGATTTTTTTTAGGCGAAAAATGCTTGATTTTGCTGCGGCCTTTTTTTTTTTTCTTTTCAAAATTTGCTAAGCAATTTGCAGAGGTTTTTTTGTGCTTTTTTTTTTGTTGCATTAAACTACTTGAACGGGCAAAATTGGGGGCACTGGTAGGTCAGTGGTTAAGATGTTGGACTACTGATGATAAGGTCACAAGTTCAAATCCCAACACTGCCAAGCTGCCACTGCTGGACCCTTGAGCAAGGCCCTTAACCCTCAACTGCTCAGTCGCAATGCGATAATTGTAAGTTGCTCTGGATAAAGACGTCTGCCAAATGCCATAAATGTCAAATGTAAATGAAATTGCAGTTGCACGAAAAATCTGCGGTAATCTTTAAAAATCGCAAGCTCCTCCGAATATTGCCGAGTTTGCTTGATTTTGCATTCATTTCTCAGATCGCACAATAGCGAACTCCTTTAGGGACCGCCAAACGGTGTGTAAACATAATATTTAGATAGAGTTCAATTTTATACAAGGATAAATTAAAAAAAAAAAAAAAAAAATTGCTTTTAATAACTGATAAACTAAAACCAATTCACAGTACTGGGTGTCACACTACACATGATTAAACGAGCAGCTTGTATAAATATTGGTTTTTGAAAGCAGGGGCTCTGGTACGTGGATGTGAAATTGATATTCAGTGTGATGCAGCGAGAAGACGTCAGTGGTCGAAGGGTTGTTGGGGGTTTTTTTTCGTTGTTTTTTTTTTTTTTTATCCGCCGCTGGGCCAAACTGCTTCTGTAATTTGCCAAATGGAAATGAGGAGCTGTGGGTGAAACAGTCTTATCAAATTAAACTCAGAGTTCCAGGCAGCAGTGGGGACAAAAAAAAAAAAACTCAGTACTGCTACAATAAAGGCTTGTGTAATGCTATTACTTTTGTCTGTACTAACACAATTTGAGAAATTACTTTGAACATTGAGCTAATACTAGGATTCTCAGCAAAACCCAATTTTCCTTCTGTGCCCCTAAACCAAGAGCAGTCACACAGCACTTCAATTTCGGAATGTGGAATATCCCTATTCATGAAGCCATAATATATCATTTGTTTTCATCTCGGCAAGAATACCGTGTACGTTCCACGTGTTAATGTGAAATATCGTTTTAATAATATTCTCAGCGAATAGCAAGCTAGCACTGTGGACAAGGAAAAAAAAGAGTATTGGAGTGGTAGCTGGTGGTAAATATTATTGACTGCTCTCAGATTATTCTGAAGCCGGCCATCTTTGGGCAAATTAGGCATGTGCTTCTAATAAACGTTCGAATCGCATCACGGTAACAGAGCAAAGGAACGTTCGCAGGCATCATCACCTTGGAGCCGCGAGGCAGCAATGTTATCCTACCCATAATACAAACTCTCCGAAATGTAAAAGCAGGAGATCAATAGTGCCCCTTTGGTTTCTGAAGTACGACTACTACTAAGTTTTTTCTGCAGGGAAAATTGTGATAAATAATAAAATACATGATGGAGCATCTCAGGAACACAATAGGGCATGCTGTTATAGAAAC
The DNA here is from genome assembly GCA_024331685.1 of Stegophilus panzeri. Lineage (NCBI taxonomy): Eukaryota > Metazoa > Chordata > Actinopteri > Siluriformes > Trichomycteridae > Stegophilus > Stegophilus panzeri. The sequence continues at coordinate 7,208,124 of JANDJT010000001.1, read as the reverse complement.
ATAATCCAAACTTGGGTACTGCAATACAGCCCAATGCAAAGATGATTATCTTCCTATAGCAGCAGGTTCTGAAGCATTTTATTCCTCTTACAGTATACTACAGCGATTTACCAACGACTGCAATTTTCGCTTATTAATAAACACCACATCACGCATTTTAACCGTTTTACATTAAATCCAATGTTAGTTTCTCTTCTATCAGCGATAAACAGTCGTTCCCTTGGTTCAGCCTCGCTTTTCTCCTCTGTTGTAGAGAAAAGAAGTTAATAAGACAGAAAACCCTGCATGTCAGAGAAACTGTAATGCACAGTTACTCCTCTGTCTTGAAGACTTTCCTATGGCAGAAACGAACTGTTTCAAACACAAGAGACTCCTTGCATTAAATGTTCCATGAACACTGCCTAACAGGAAACATTACAATATCCAGCGTGATGTTTTTCCTCTTTGTTAAATAACAACACATTTGTAGAAATCGGAAATCTAAAAAAAAATTTCCACTTTATTACTTTATTATAACTTTATTTATGGACTTTTATGTTGTGAATTCTTTATATTTCCGGATTTCTTGAGTTAATACTGATGTCTGGTGAAAATTTCATGTGAATCGCCTCATTGGAAATATATTTACTGAAAAAAAATGTTGACACGTCCAATACTTATTTCCCCTGCTGTATATATATGCACTAATATATTATATTATAATACATACATACACACACACACACACACACACACACATATATATACACACACACACACATATATGTATGTATATATACATACATACATACATACATACATATATATATATATATATATATACACACACACACACACACATATACACATATACACACCAGACAGGTTAGACTTCACTCCCCATGTGCATCAGTGAGCCTTGGGCACCCATGACCTTGTCACTGTTTCACCGGTTGTCCTTCCTTGGACCATTTTTGGTAGGCGCTAACCACTGCATACCGGGAACACCTCACAAGACCTGCTGCTCTGACCCGGTCGTCTAGCCATCACAATTTGGCCCTTATCAAAGTCGCTCAGATCCTTACGCTTGCCCATTTTTCCTGCTTCCAACACATCAACTTTGAGAACTGTCTGTTCACTTGCTGCCTACAGTACTATATCACAGCCCTTAACAGGTGCCACTGTGATGAGATAATCAATGTTATTCACTTTACCTGTAAATGGTTTGAATGAGAGAGAGAGAGAGAGAGAGAGAGAGATGCCAATAATAAAAACCACTTGACTCTAACAAAGCACTTTAATTAGCAAGGTGTCGGCCAACAGCTTGGCTGTGAGACGTGGTGTTTTGTCCTCACATCACACAAACATATTATTCAAGTCTGGCTAGTGTCTTCATTTACTCAGAGGAGGAAAGCTATATGATTGCGTTGCGCTAGTTTGGTTTCATCAGCGTTTCCACATACTGTACCTGTATGTTCCTAATTCTGCCATCCACGCACATACGTAAACCTGCCTAGTGAAAACAGTTCTACCATCACCCTCGGCTGACGCGTGAAGTGCAGCAGGAAGTGGGATTAAACATGGCAGGCCAAACCAAATACAAGGCAAATGGAAGCAGGCTTTTTGTTTTGTTAAACCTATTTTCCCGAAAGGGAACTATGAATTAAATAAATAAATAAATAAATAAATAAAAAATTAAAAAATGGATTTTTTAACATCCATTAAAAAAAAAATAATAATAATTACATACTGGTTTTTGATTTCTAACCATGCAAAATGCAAAAGAATATAATGTATTTCAAATACTTACTTGCCCAAAAGTTTGCACACCCCTTGAAGAATCTGCTAAATCTTAATACTGTTAACAAAATAAGATTGATCATAAAAACTCCCACGTTGTTTTTTTTTATTATTTAGTTCTGTCCTGAATAAACTATTTCACATAACAGATGTTTACATACAAGTTGTTAAAAAAAAAAAAACCCAACATGGGATTTTTATGATCCCTCTTATTTTGTTAACAGTATTAAGATTTAGCAGATTCTGCAAAGGGTATGCAAACTTTTGGGCACAAGTGTATATAAAATGTATAGAAACAGGCCTGTCCCTGCCGGCTGTCTTCTGTATAACGAAATGTAATCAAATGAATTGGGCTGCACGGCGGACCCACTTGCTTGTGTGTGTGTTCCAGGTTTGTGTATATGGAGAGAAGATCGGTGTGATGCAGGTGTGTGTGTGTGTTGTAATGGAGCACTGATCCAGGAATAGACTCAATCAAGAGCTCTCAACTCTAACAGCTCTGACTTTCACCTCCGTATGATACAGTGCCACAAACAGAGCAGCAGTAGCCAATACCCGCTCTGACAGGCAGGATGCGGAGTGAATTATACACTGCTTGGTTGTCTCTCCCACTCTTTCTCTCCATGCATGGCAGAGAGTATTTTCACTCCTCAGTTCTGGTGCTCTCTCGACCCGCTGATGGAGGGATCAGTCAGGCAGGGTGTGAGCGCGAGTGACGAGCATGTGCGTGCACCAGCAGTGTGTGCAGGGATCAAAAGGACTCGTGTTGAGCTGACAAGGAATGTGTGTGTTTCAGACCGAAAGAGAGAGAGAGCGCGAGAGAGGGAGAAGCAAATCCCAAGGAAAAGCATGAGGGAGACAGAACAGGGCAAAACAGTGTCCTTCATGCTACTGTCCTGAATAATGTGCTTTCTTTCATTCGTGCTCTCTTCTTAAGTCACTAATTGCTTTTTTGCTCATTGCTCTGTTCAGAAGACAAAGTTGCAAACCATCTAACATTATAAAGGGTGACTTTATCATTAAGCGTAGCCTCAAACACACACACACACACACACACACGCTGCAGTGAGTGCAGCAGGATACTAATGCTTCTGACACGGCGTCTCTTTTCGGGAGAAGTTGTCCCCCCCCCCCCGACTTTCTCTTGTGTATTTTCTCTCATCCCCAGCGTCTCACAGTGATAGATCTACAGATGAGGACATTCGAATCCCCTCAGGACTGTGCAGTGCACCGGTCGACCCAAACACGCTAATAAACACAAAGCGCCACCACAGGCCAAAGCAGAACAGATGATTCAGTGGCTTGAGGTGAGGCAGTGCACCGGGGTCCTAATTAGTGGTCCGTTCTTTACTGCACTCTCTCGGCGACGTTATAAATCACTTCGCATCGATGCACCGATACTCATCCCCATTGTAACATTTCAATCCACGCCCATTGTGTACTGTAAAAAATAACTTTATATACATATGTAACATTTAAACATGAAAACTGTCTCATTGCCTGCACAAGCACATCCTTCAGAAAGAATGCGTAACAAACAGCACATTCAAACAGCTAGATACTGTATTATATGTGTACTGTACATATACACACATACACATGGTCATTCGTGCAGTTATCCAATCAGCCAATCATGTCACAGCAGCGCAATGCATACGGTCATGCAGATACAGGACGAGAGCTTCGGTTAACGTTCACACTAAACATCAGAATGGGGGAAAAAAATGTGATCTCTGTGTCACTTTGTGACGTCGCTGTAAGCTGCTTTGAGTATTTCAGGAACTGCAGATCTCTTGGGATTTTCACAAACAATAGGTTTTACACATAACGACATGAAAAAAAAAAAAAAAAAGAACAATTCAGTTCGCAGTAGTCCCGAGTAGAATTCCCAGACTGGCCGCGTCTGTGACTGTACCTACTGCATTCGATTCGGTACATGCTACATCCGCCATGTTGGTACCGTCATGTGACCTACAACTTCAAAAGAGCCGTCGCGCTACCTTCTGTCATTTTTTGGAGTCTGACAGGTCTTCCGTGCCAGCCCTGTTGCCTTATGGGATAGCGCAGTGTGCATTGGTTCCCTACTGCAGAATCTCGGCAGAAGCAGTAGGTCATCCGGGTATTTCTCGCCTACTGTTTTATGAATGCTGAAGATTCGGACGTACTACTCCTACTGCTTTTCACCTAGCGTATAATAGCGTAGTAGGGATATTCGGATGAAGCCACTGATTTGAGCTGACCGGAAGGCTAGGGGAACTCAAAGAAGCACTCTTTACAACTGTGATGTGCAAAAAAGCATGTCAGAATGCACAACACATCAGAGCTTGAGGCGGATGAGCTACAAAAGTAGAAGACCAGCAAAAAAACCCCAAAAAAACACGGCAGTTGGTGGTTTGGTGACTCTAAATTGGCCCTAGGTGTGAATGAGTGTGTGAATGGTGTGCCCCTGTAGTACAGTGTTCCCGGGATATGTTTCTGATCTTAAGAATGAATAAATGAATGCATGAAAAAGGCCTATATGGGTTCAATGCGGAGTCTGCATGTTCTCCCCGTGCTTCCGGGGTTTCCTCCGGGTACTCCGGTTTCCTCCCCCAGTCCAAAGACATCTGTTGTAGGCTGATTGGCATTTCCAAATTGTCCGTAGTGTGTGTGTGTGTGTGTGTGTGTGTGTGTGTGTGTGTGTGTGCGATTGTGCCCTGCGATGGATTGGCACCCTGCCCAGGGTGTCCCCTGCCTTGTACCCAGAGTTCCCTGGGATAGGCTCCAGGCTCCTGTGAAGGATAAGCAGTACAGAAAATGGATGGATGGATGGATGTGAACGTCACAGAGTGCAGAAATCACATTAAAGCCTAACTGCTGTATAAACTATTAAACTATAAATGAACGATAATCTAAGAATTAAATAAACGCCCAACGCCGTCCAACCTGACTCCGACCTTTCACTTACGCGTATCGCGTGACGTTACGTAATAAAACGTTGCCTGTCTTGATACAGCGCAGTGACTCTGTTCTGCCTCAGAGCACTTCATTTACCCTCTTCATATGGTACGATTTCTTTCAAATACAACCAGATCCGTTCAATTTAGACCTAACTGGGGCGATTTAAAAGATCCTTTCCTATGCATACGACTTTATTTCGACATTTAAGCTTGACATTTGCATTGAATTGCCCTTTTATGCTTGGCTGAGATGGAAAAGTTGCAAGGGGGGAACAAAAAAAAAAAAAAAAAAAAAAAAAGTGTGATTGAGACAGATTTCACAAAACCATGATGATGTAGTGCGAACAGAATAAATGCTGACTCATCAGAAACAGCAAGACAGCCAATCACATCTAGATTAAATGCTTGTGTGGAATGCAGCCGGCTGAGATATGATTTCTGTGTATCCTTCGCTGTCCTGCATATTCCCAGGAGGTCTGGAGGAAAATGGCACCAGCACCATGGAGGAGAAGGAGCAGGTTTGTGGAATTATTCTGATCACAGGTTGTATTTATCACTAGATACTGTATATAGCACGTGAAGTCGAGTGGAACCTTTGGATCTATCAGAACTTGTGATTGGTATTTCACTTACGCCAAATTGTTGCTACAGTACCTTCTTCAAAACCCAACTGTTGTATGCAAACATACAAAGTACTGCACTACCGCGTGAATTTTAGCGATACTGATTCATACTGGGATTTAGTCCGTGTTAAAAACGCATCTGTGGTCACGTAATGTTCCAGAATTGAATTCATTTGCATAAACGTTCGACTGGAGCATCTGCGATGGCCTGCATGAGCACAACACACACGCGATTGCACAAATCGATACTGCAACACTGGAATATTAACTACATATTATACACAGCAAAGTGTAATTCTCTCTCTCTCTCTCTCTCTCTCACACACACACACACACACACGCACACACACGCACACATACGGCTTACGATACAACTTCGGTCATTGGTGTATTGGTGTTACTGTTCTGTTTGACATTATTTAAGGGTAGTGGTGGCTCAGCAGTGAAGGTTCTAGGCTACTGATCAAAAGGTTAAGAGTCTAAATTCCCTGCACTGCAAATCTGCCATTGTAGAGCTCTTGTACAAGGTCTTTGCCTTTCAACTGCCAAACACCATACAATGCTCGGATCCCAACTTCCTTCCGCACCATAAACACTTCCACTACACACAAATCTGTATGACTCATGACATTTAGGTTCGGTAAGAAACAGCCCGGCTGATATGATGAGGGATTAATATTGTGATAAATTACATAAACCTTTCTGTGATATGGCGGGTATTGGCAGTAGTTTAATAAATCAAACAAACAGTGGATTGTATTTCATGAATTAAACACAATGCATGTGCTGGAACTAACTAACTAACTAAACAAACAAATAAATAAATAAATAAATGTGATGCTTCCTAACGTGATTTCCCATCCCGAGAACTGATTATTTTCCTATTCCAGCATGTCCGAAAGTATACTACTCATTATACTACCACTTTGATTACACATCGTACTTTTAACCTCTCATAGTTATATGTAATGTTGTGGAATGTCCGTGGCTTAGTTAATTTACTTCCTGTTATCACTTGTGTTATGACAGCTATAAACAGTTGTTCAGTCACCAGCCTCTGTGGAAATTAATAAGGCAAAAAACAAAAAAAACAAAATGCGGCTTGTCATGAAACCGAGGCTCTCTCGTGAAAGAAAATGTACACATCATTAAGCATACACATCATTGAGACGCCTTTCGTAAATGTTAAACAAGCATGTGCTTACACGAAGCTTCACCAGACCAACGGTTAGACTTTTTTCTTTATCTGTTTTGTCTTATATTATGTGGCGCATTCGCCGTACCCAGAGTTAACTGTTACTACAGAAATGGTAACGTATTAGACCGATCGCGTTAATATGAATCTGTGGTTTGACTTACAGTACAAGCTGAGGTTATAGAAAATTAATAAACTCCTTCTGGCCAATCAGAATTGAGAATTCAACAGCATTGTGGTCTAAAAAAAATATTATTGTGTACATGTATTTGTTACATTTTTTGTATCAGTTTACTTATACGAGATAGCTTATTTAGATAGCTGAGGAATCTGAGCATCTAAAATGGGTTCTACTTTTAGAACATAGATCCTTTAAGGTTTCCATTAGAGCATGGGTGGGGCTGTAGACTCCTGACTCCACCTGGTCAATCAGCTGACATTGGTAAATGGTACTTATATAGCGCTTTTTTAACCTTAGAGGTTCCACAAAGCACTTTACACTGGTTCTCATTCACCCATTCACATACACACACACACACACCGATGCAAGATGCTAGCTTACCATGGGGAGCAACTTGGGGTTCAGTGTTTTGCCCAAGGACACTTCGGCATGTGGAGTCACGTGGGCCGGGAATCGAACCGCCAACCCTACGATTATTGGACAACCTGCTCTACCACCTGAGCCAATAATTCAATAATAGGTGTGTTCGCTGGATTGAAATGGGCGCCATTCACATACACATTCACACGTGGAATACTGAGAGGTGGGAGTCATGCTGGACCGTGTTTGGACTCGACCCCTTAGTTCCAGGGAAGGGAAATTGTAAAGCTATAGCTTACAAAAGACATTATAGATAATTGTGTGCTTCGAAATTTGTGGCAACAGTTTGGCGAAGACCCGCATATGGGTGTCCACAGTCTTTTGGCCATATAGTGTACAGTATATACCATGTATGCCTTCATTTCTCTTCCTAATTTGGTCACGTGCCAATTCTCCCCATCATACGACAGCTACCAACCAGGGAGGGTTGAAAACTGACACGTGCTTCCTCGGAGACACCACATCTTTTTTTGAACTGCTGCTCATGCTATGCCATAGGGCGGCGTAACACACCCAGAGGAACACGCTATCTGCCCTCTTCTGCATATATGAGCTCACAGATGCCCCCGATTGGCTAGTGTCTCTGTGATTGACAGGAGAGAGAGAGAGAGAGAGAGAGAGTATGCCATCCTTCCCACCCAGAGAGCATAGCCAATTTTTATTCTCTTGACTCGTGGTCACAGTTGGCTGTGATATTGTTGGGATTTGACCGGGTGGAATGCTCTGTTGTGCCACAATTGTTGTGAACCACAAAAATAAACTCTGAAGTCAAATTTGCTGTTCCCAGGGAACTCTGAGCACAAGGAGGGAGACACCCTTGATGGGGTGCAAATCCATCGCACACAGACCCATTACACACTACGGACAATTTGGAAATGCCAATCAGCCTACAACACAGGTCTTTGGTCGGGGGAGGAAACCAGAGTACCTGGAGGAAACCCCTGAAGCATGTGGAGAACATGCAAACTCCATGCACACATGGCAGAGGCAGGAATTTGAACCCACAACCCCAGAGATGTGAGGCAAATGTGCTAACCACTGTGCCCCCCCATAAATATATATAAACAGTGACGCTTGAAAGTTTGTGAACCCTTTAGAATTTTCTATATATCTGCATAAATATGACCTAAAACATCATCAAAGTCCTAACAGTAGAGAAAGAGAACCCAGTTAAACAAATTAGACGAAAATATTAAACTTGGTCATTTAGTTATTGAGGAAAATGATCCAATATTACATTTCTGTGAGTGGCAAAAGTATGTGAACCTTTGTTTTCAGTATCTGGTGTGACCCCCTTGTGCAGCAATAACTGCAACTAAACGTT
>JANDJT010000001.1:7177287-7195191 GCA_024331685.1 Stegophilus panzeri | reverse complement strand
CTCTCTCCATCTCTCTCTGTGTCTCTCTCTCTTTGTCTCTCTTTCCATCTCTCTCTGTCTCTCTTTCCAGCTCTCTCTCTGTCTCTCTCTCTCCACTGCTCTCTCTCTCTCTCTGTCTGTCTTTCTCCGTCACTCTCTTCATCTCTCTCTCTGTCTCTCTCTATGTTTCTCTATCCATTTCTCTCTCTGTCTCTCTCCATCTCTCTCTCTATGTCTCTCTCCGTCTCTTTTTCGGTCTCTCTCTTCATCTCTCTCTCTATATGTTTCTCTCCCCATTTCTCGCTCTATCTTTCTCTCCATCTTTCTCTGTCTCTCTATCCCTCTCTTCATCTCTCTCTCTCCACCGCACTGTCTCTCTTTGTCCCTTTCTTCATCTCTCTCTCTTTCTCTCCACCACTCTCTCTGACCCTCCCTCTGTCGGTCTCTCTCCATCTCTCTCTCTCTCTCCGTCCTCTCTGTCTTTCTCCGTCTCTCTCTCCCCATTTCTCGCTCTATCTTTCTCTCCATCTCTCTCTGTGTGTCTCTCTCCATCTCTCTCTGTCACTTTCTTCATCTCTCTCCACCGCTCACGCTCTATGTCTCTCTCCAACTCTGTCTTTCTTTCTCTTCATCTCACTCTTTTTCTCTCCACCACTCTCTCTGTCTGTCTCTCTCCATCTCTCTCTTTCTGTCTCTCTCTCCATCTCTCTCTTCATCATAGGACAGGCCAAGCTCGCTATCTGGCAGAAAAAAATGCTAACAGCATTAGTCAAAGCTAGACTTAAAGTCGAATATGCTGTTTTCCAAATGACTCGAAGGTTGCAAGAATTTTTTGAATTATGGGCATTGGGTGAAGTTTTATGCTTGATGCAGATTAAACATTAAAATTAATGTTTAATTTTTTAAAAGAAGAAGAAAAAAAAAAAGGGTGGGGAAGTAAATTCAGGTTTCTTTTATTACCACTGTTTTCTATTTTGTTTCATACACATTTTATCTATCCAATATGTGTCTCTAGTTTTGGAGGAATTTAAATGAGTAATAAAAGGAAAATTTTAAAAAGTCCAAGTCTCTCGCTTCATCTCTCTCTCTCTCTCTCTCTCTGTCTCTCTATCTCTTGCACGTGCTCTGTGGAAAGACAAGAGCAAGAGAATGAGGGTGAGAGACTGAGACAGAGCGAGGGATAAAGTGGAAGACAGACAAACGGACAGAAAGAAAGAAAGAAAGAAGCGCAAAGCTTGAGAGAGGGAATTTGAGTGAGGGAGAGAGAGAGAGGGAGTAAGGGGATGAGAGGATGAGAAAGAAAGGGGAAGAGAACAGAGAAGAGAGTGGTCTCGGTGGTGCAGTAGTGCAGCACACTGTGTAATAAATCTAATGAAATACTGCGATCCCCTGTGTACACTTACCAGAGAGAGAGAGAGAGAGAGAGAGAGAGAGAGAGAGAGAGAGAGAGTACAGAAGTACAGAAAATGGGACAAAGGCACATAACCACAGAGATCAGTGTACATACCATACACACCTACAGGAATCATCTAAATCATTTTTTTTTTTTTTTAACTATGTCAATCATTTCTATTTACTATTGAACACTCATTTGACACTGAATCTGAATCAGATCAGATTCGACACAATTTGATTCACAGACATATCTTCATATCCACACCCTAAACGTGTTATACAACACGCATCTCGCACATTAACGAGGATGAAACCTGCAAGCTCTCAAGGCAAGCCGTTTTGTGCACCTGGGCAACAGAAATGTACGGTGAATATGTAAAAACTCACTTTTCTGAAAAAACAGTGTGGATGTCGTGATATCTATTTATTAAGCGTTTTTTTTTTTTTTTTTTACATTTTTTTTATTAATAATACAGACTCACTGTAAGCAGCTGATATGATGTAAAAATAAAATGAATTTAATCTTTACAAAAAATTATGTAAAAAATTATTTTGTATAAATAAATACAAATGTATTAAATAAAATTTTATATAAAATTTTTTTCTAATATAAAAAGTAAGAATCAATTAATTATACATACATTTAATACTACTACTGCTATAATAATAATAATAATAATAATAATAATAATAATAATAATAATAATAATTGGTTTAATAAGTGGCTTAGTGGTTAGCACGTTTGCCTCACACCTCCAGGGTTCGATTCCTGTTGCGGCCCTGTGTTTGGAGTTTGTACTCCGGTTTCCTCCCCCAGTCCAAGGACATGCATTGTAGGCTGATTAGCATGTCCATAGTGTCCATAGTGTATGAATGGGTGTGTGATTGTGCCCTACGATGGATTGGCACGTCCAGGGTGTCCCCCACCTTGGGCCTCATGGATTGAATAATAATAATAATTATTATTATTTTATATAATTATTATATAATAATAATAATATATTATATAATTATTATCATTATTATTATTATTATTAATAATAATAATAATAATAATAATAATAATAAAAGCTGAAGGCACTCAGACTCAGTCAGTCGCAGAGCCATAAGTTTAGGCAAAGGGATTCAAGAGTGAGTTGTAGTGTCACTCATGAGGTGACCATCACCAATCAACACCAAATTTGGTACACATCATCTTCAGAGTAACCCTCACAAAAGAATTTTGAATACACCAAACGGTTTGCCCATAATGGGCCAATGAATCTGACAGCGAAGCCGCCAAACAAGAGGTATAGCAGAAAATCGAAATACTTGAATTTGACATCATATTGGTGCACTGAACTCATCTCGACCCAGGTACTCCAGGGATGCCCGCCTTTTACATTTTGGACGCACGGCTCAAAAGTTATGATCATAAACGTACATCCAAGTTAGGCCAAAATTTGACCCGATGGTGGTGCTACAGCATTGGCAGCACTTGGCCCAAATTTGGTCAGAATGTTCCTTAGAGCCTCCGCAGTCAGTATGCCAAATTTCACAACTTTTTCCCCCAGACAGTTCTATGGGCTGCCATAGACGACCTAGCCAGAAGAAGAGGTAGAAGGTGAATAACAATAGGGTGACTATGCATCTTCAGTGCTTGGCACCCTAACAATAACAATAATAATAATAATAATAATAATAATACATTGGTTATTATTTCTAACATTGCTTAAAAATGTAACACTAATGTAATGTGAACAAACCTATGTATCATAATACACATCATGTATCATAGAAATGCCTTTGAGAATTGTGTTATTTTTGTCATATCTCTCACCTCTAGTTACAGACAAATGCTATAAGATGAAGCAGTAAAAACAAGTTTAAACTGTAAGTAAACACCTTTCCATAGCATTCTGGTAAACAGAATTCGGGTAAACTAAAGACATTTTATTTAGCACACATACAGTATAAGGATTGTCTAATGCATCTGACATGGACATATATTACTGTAAGGCATTTACACACTGATCATTCATGTGATATTCATGTAATACAGACCGACAGCAACCCAGTGTGAAAACTACATTAATAAGGAACAGGAAGGGGAAAGATAAAGCATTTTATTTGTCTAACGGCCTGTTGGAGGGAAAAATCTGTTTAGAAATATAATCGGCTACTTATTAAAGAAGCAGTTTGTAATTTTTCCGAGCACCCTGCTCCCTGAATGCCTTTCAGGTCAAAAGTATGCCGCTAATTAAGAAACTAAAGTCAGATCCAGACTCCTAACGAGCACCTCAAGAATGACAGCAGTGAAGAAACCGTCGCCGATATGATATGAAGGAACTCTGAGAGAAGACATGACAAAAAAAAAACAAAACAGTGTATCGCTGCCTCACAGATTTATAGGCACACTAATAAAATTGACATAAAGCAGGATTAAAATGAAGGAGAGTCTATTTTTTGTGAGCTACACCAGTAAACAGTAAATGATCTGTTAAAGGTCTATGGGGAAGACTGCCAGTACTGGACAGGACAGATTAGAAATGATAAAGTATTATTATCCGATATATGCAGTGAAGCATGAATGTAAAACCAGTTATATAGTGATTTTTTTTTTTTTTTTTAATATACAGTAGGTGCTCTACTCAGAATTACAGCTTATAAGAAAATATAGCAGGATTAGTTTGGCACTAATATACAGTAATATTACAAATCCCATGGCTGTGCTAGCACAAATTAGCATTACCGCAGCGCCAGCGATCACTCAAACAAAAGCTACTTATGATGTGAACTGCAAGGTTTTATTTTTGGACATATAATGACCTTTTCAGAAGCATGTACTTGCAGACAGATATTTCCCAGTTGTAAGATGAGGAAAGGTTTCAGCTAGCATTAGCTGACAATAATGGCAAACCCCCCCCCCAAAAAAACCCACCTAAATTAGACAATACAAATATGGGTTTCAAATTTCCAAAAAATTATATTAGGAAAAGAACACTTTTTGGGTGTTCTGTTTTTTTTAGAAAATACATCAACAATACTTTGGCGTGATGCGACGCAGAGACGCAGATCGCGGTCCTTATGTGTCCTAATCAGCATGTCCTAATGTGTTTTATTCTTCTTCTACCACAGCAATTTGCCAACAGTTACCAGTTTTAATTTACTAACGAACAACACATCCTGTTGTTCTTTTTAACCAATTATAGCTACATTTAATGTTGTGAAATGTCCACGAGACAGGTTATCACTTCCGATCTCGTGGCATTCGTTCTCACACCAGTTTTTGTTTTTTTTTCTTTCTTGAGATTAATAAAGCAAAAAAAATAAATAAATAAATAAATAAAAAATACAGCTTGTCCTGTTACCAAGAACTGTAAACTCTTTAAACTGTTACAAAGCGCTTGGCGCTCTAGACTCCTTCCATGAATCGTATAAGATTCACCAAATCTATGATTATACATTTTATTCGCCTTCGTTAAATAACAACTTTATTGAACCCATTTATTATTAGTCTTAGATCACGTGGTGCATGTACTATATAGTCCCAGTCCCGGTGAATGAACGGTTACTGTAGAAACGATAATACAGGTGTCCCAAAAGTCTCCAAACATAGGGGAAATTAACACTTTTTTTTTTTTTTTTAGCAAAATGTCTTCCAAAATGTCTTTTTCATACTTAGTTTATATTAAATATAATCTTTTCAGCCTTAACAATGCCTTTGACTAAAGAAGAACGTATTGAAATCATTCTCGTGGCCGGATCGGGAAGCTGTCACAAGGTTGCGATGGACTTTAATAGGAAACATGGCGAACACATCACACACACACACACACACACACACACACACACCACTGCTGCTAAACTTATTAAGAAATTCAAAAAGACTGGAGGAAGAAGTGGACGTCCATGAACATCCACAGACGAAAGCACAACCGACGTGGTGCTGGCAAACGTGCTGTAGTCCCCTATGTGTGGAGACTTTTGGAACACTCTGTATATTAGAATGAAAGCATTAATACAGTACAAAACTGGGATTTGTCTTGCAGGTGGCACTACTGTCAGGGCTGCGGTTTATTAAAACTTAATCGACACCTTTTGACCTATCAGATTCAAGAATTCAATGCTACTTAGGCATAAATCCTTTTTAACAACGTTACCTTATTAGAACTGTGATTTGCAATACTGCCATTCAGTAGATCATACTAGTTTCACCATTTAGTTTGGCCCAGAAATGGCGGAACAGAGCCGATTACCGTTGCACCTTTACCCCGTATGCGGATTTAAGAGAGGGAGTGGAGTCAGAAAAGAGACAGCAGTAATCTAATTATTGCCCTTATTCTGAATAAGACAATATTGTGATTAAGGTGTTTACATGAGTCGCTTTTAGAATACTCCTCTCATGTTCCTGTTTTACATGTTATAGAACACAGATCGATTAACGGCACACGTCATTACGTCCCCGCGCCACGCCGTCCGACGTTCCCTCCAGAATTTCACGTATCGACTTACAGTTGGTCTTCGTTATGGTCCCGTATACAGTTTTGGGTGTTTCATGTTTAATTTTTACGAAAGCTTCAAGTGCAGTTAATTATTTGTCATGCTATACGTGCTAATAGACGACGGCTTGAAGCCGTGGGCTGCGTCCCAAACCGGGCTTAAAACCAAAAGGGCTTAAACCCTCATAATGCATACGGAGAATATGATGCACATGTGCAGATTTGTCTGATTCCAACGTCACAATCTTCAACAATGACTACATTTACATGCACATCAAATTCCGTTCTATATTCAGGTTGCGTTGTTTATATGCGTACAGGCATCGGAATATTCCTGTATACATGGTTGCTGTAAGTACTGCCATTAAGAGTTGCCATTCCTGAACACCTAACCTACAGCTAAGCATCTGTTAGCACCCATAATTCCTTGTGGACTGAGCACGTGCGTATATCTCCTTTCAGTGGATTTTCTGAATATGGTGTTTACATGCGACAATTTTCCGATAAAAACAGACATATTCCAGTGGTGGGAATCAGAATATTGTCTTAATCTGAATCGGGCGATCAGATTAGGGCGTTTACATGACTCAATACTAATTAGAATATTGGCAAATTCCGATTAATAGCAGGATGTTTATGTGCATGTAAACGCAGGCGATATCTAGATGTCCTTTTTAAATTGTATATTTAGACGCAAAGCCAAAATCTAAATAGTCAAATATAGTGTGTGGAAGCAAGTCAGCCAGTCATATCACAGCACGCAGTCGCTTTCTTCTGTCATTCCACATCAGCAGCACGCAGGAGGACGAAAGACTTTACCAAATAAGCCGTGTCCCTGAATCCGACGCCGTCTTCTTCATAAATACACCCCCCTCCTCTGATTTACTTCAGAAATGCTGTAAGATGTGCTGAAGGGATATGGGGAGAAAACAAACAAAAGGAGGATGAAAGAAGAGAATGGCGAGCAAAGAGAAAGAGCTGTATAGTGATCGATTTTCACAAGCTGGTCTCCGGAGAGTGAGGGAGAAGACACAAAACAGCACTGGAAAGAAAGATGAGGAGAAAACAGGGACAGTCATGGCTCTCCTCTTGTTACTTCGCTTTATATGATGACCTTTCCTCTCTCCCTGGCTTTCTCCCTGCCTTTCTTTCAGCTCTTTTAATTTGATCAAACTCTCACGGTCAAACTTTTCTTTGGGCAGAGCTCGCTGTGTAACCGGAGCTCTCCGACACACATGCAGAGAAAGAAAGAAAGCCCGAGAGAGACAGAGAGAGAAAGAGAGGGGTGGAGGTGCAGAACAAGAAAAAAAAAACAAAAGATCAACACACCGGGGACCAAAAGCGAGAGTTAAAGGTGTGAAAGACATAGTAAAGAAGATGGGAAGTGTTTTGCATTCGTGCATTTCATGCCAAACAGGAATCTGTGTTTATGCGTGTGTGCGCGAGAGAATATATGACTTAGGGAGCGAGTTAGTGAGCGAGAAAGCGAGTGAATGAAGGCAATATTTCTGTCTTTGGCAGTCACATTTGCACCCAGACGTCTGACACACTTGCAGTTACATACGCTCGAACACCTCTGATGAGACCAGCAAGAAAGCGAGAACAGAAATTCACAAGCACATGATATCACTTTCTGTGGAGAGAGAGAGGGAGAGAGAGAGAGAGAGAGAGAGGGCTGTTTGTGTCGGTAAAATATCATTAATAAAATCTAAAAATAACACTTCCACTTAGCAGCACAGATCTGAGTAATAGTGTGAGGCAGCGCAGTAATTATATGGGACTATTAGAATACAGGCTTTTATTAAATATTAAGGAAGGAAGTAGCACACACTGCTAATGCTTTTGAACAGTATCCCATCACACACACACACATCTGTCTGCTTATGTTTAACTAATACCTTTAATGAATACTCTGTGTTGCCAGACTTTGAAAATATAACCCCAAAACAACCCCAAACTATCATATACATAACCAAGGAAGTGAGGACTGTGTCAATAGAATGCATCACTGAGGGCAATGTTGATTTCCTTGCCTCTGATTCAGCTGTTACGTTATAAATGCTGTGAACATGATTCATCAAAATGGGACACAAAATATGATCTAAAATCTGTACACCTGCTGGAGGAAATTTTGGCTGATAATGAATTGTCACACACGTGTTTGTAAGAGTCTTACCTGCTGGGGTGATGCTACTTTTTATACCGTAAGCATTAGCATAATAATGCGCACGCACAGCCGTTTCTCTACACTGAATATATATGTGATCGACATTTCCGCTTGCTTGTTAGACTGGAAAAGAACTGCGAATCCTCGCAAGACTCGGTGCAGCATGGTGGCACAGTGGGTAACGTTTTCTGCCTCGCAGCTCCGTGCTCTCAGGCCCGGATTGATCCGGAGCTCTGTCGGTCTGGAGCTCAACACGTTCCTCTGATTTCCTCCAGCCTCCCAAAAGACACGCTGCTAGGTGGATTGGTGTCTCTAAATTGCCCCCAAGGTGTGAATGTGTGTGTGAATGTATGTGTGCACGGGGTCTTGTGATGAACTGGTGTCCCATCCAGGCCAATTTGGTGAAGCCAATTTGATGCTACAGTGGCCCTGACCATCCTGGTTACGTATTAAAGTGTTGTAATGAAGTATTGAAGATGAATGAATGAATGAATCAGCCCCTCCAGGATTTTGTGATTTTGCAATCACAGAAATGAATGCAAAAAGCAAGCAAATTCCACAATATTCGGAGGAGCTTGCAATTTTTCAACATTAACGCAGATTGTCCACAGATTCGGGCCAAGACGTGTCACGTTTCATCATCACAACGTGCACACAGTTAAAAGGTCTCATTTACCAACAAACATCACTGCGAAAGACTACGAAAGCACAAAAAACTCTGAACTGACTGACTGAATGAATGAATGGATGGATGGATGGATGGATGAATGAGTAACCCATTTGTGTTTTCCTGTTTTGCATGCAGTGGTAAATACTATGTATGATTATATGTTCTGTGCTAATCTACAGCACATTCATACAAGTGCGGCTTCACTAATTGCTCCAATAATTACGTCGCTAAACATTATATGGTGTCACGACAAAACA
Source organism: Stegophilus panzeri (assembly GCA_024331685.1). Taxonomy (NCBI): domain Eukaryota; kingdom Metazoa; phylum Chordata; class Actinopteri; order Siluriformes; family Trichomycteridae; genus Stegophilus; species Stegophilus panzeri. The sequence goes on along the minus strand of JANDJT010000001.1, from coordinate 7,186,242 downwards.
GTTTACCCGAACATCTTTACTGAGAATAACGATTGCATATGTCAGTGAAAATATGCAATAACTGTTTGGAACCTAATGATTAGTGTCAATCACCTAAAACAATCCAGGTCTGCTTACAGATTAGCAGTGAGGTGAGAATAATCGAATTGGGCCAGTCCTGCTTGTACGAGACATCCGGGAAGAGCGTATAAGCTAGATCACTGAGCTTCTAGTGAAGGTGCACTTCGCAGAGAATATCAAAGCTACAGCTATAATAAAATCGACTTCCCTATAAAAGTAACAAACAACATGCTGTTTACCTGGAAAGTGAATTCGACCTCCACATCCATTATTTATTTTGCAAGCACGGCTGAATCAGACACACGTTTATTTATTTGATAAATATAGGCAAATTTGACCAAAGATCCAGCTTTTTTTTTTTTTTTTTTTTCTTGGCTGGCAGAAGGACAGCTTGTTTTATCAGCAACAGCTAAGGAAACATTGATCTGAATTCAGCTATGATTGGCTAATTCACATGTGATTCAGGGTTGGGGTTTCATAATGCAGGTATTGAGGTACTGCACATGGGTGTGTGATATATATATATATATATATATATATATATATATATATTACACACACACACACACACACACACACATATTACACCACAGATTTGGGCCAAGACGTGTCATGTGACATCGTCACGACACGCATTCAGCCAAAGCCTTCTTTGATTCATGCGCGTCGAACACGAGTACAGCGAAAAGGTTTCATTTACCAACGAACATCACTGTCAAAAGAGCGTGCAAAACAATTTTGTGCAACTGCAATTTCAACAATTCAAGTAGTTTTCTGCAAAAAAAAAAAAAAAAAAAACACGACATAAAAAAAAAACCCCAAAAAAATGCAAACAAACCCCGCATCACATATTTTGAAGAAAGAAAAAAAAAAAAAGCCGCGGCAAAAATCAAGCCTTTTTTAGCCGCAACAATCACAAAAACAAACTCGGCGCTATCCTGTACGGACTGATAAAATAAAGTAAAAGAAGACACCTGACCCTGTTCTCCTTTTATACAACAGCATTCTTAACAGAACGACTTATACGTCTTTAGTTAATGCCTTTAATACGGATTGACCGGGTTTCACAAAATATTCTATTAAGTGAATAATGACGTAAATGTGCGTATCATTGAAATATACAAGCTATTGACGACCTAAGTGCAGTAATTGAACCCGATTTCTATGAATTTAAACCAATCAGTCGAGGTTTACATTAGTAACTCTTGTTACGCGTAAAATTACCCACGCTCAGGAGCACGAATAGGATATGCACCTTTTTTTTTTTTTTTCTTCCAAAATTGCGTTTTTCACGAATACCGGATTTCTCATGCAAATGCTCCTGTGGACGATTTATGAATAGCCCTGTTCATATCTGGCTTGATAAATGAGGCCCATTGTCAGTACTACACACCCACGCAGCCTAGGCAAGACTGTCCATAAGACTCATTGTGGAGTTCAGTGGGGAGGGGGGGGGGGACAAAAAAAAACCGATCAAGTGTCTCATCATTAACTTGTCATTAAATGTTAACTTATGTGGAACAAAAAGCGTAAAATAGCTGATTAAACGGAATATAATCGAATATGTAAGTTCCTCTACGGAATACCTACACCACACACACACACACACACACACACACACACAGAGGTGTTAATAACTGTGAATTTGTGACATCTTTATCGGATCGTTGAATTGCAAAGCCACTGAGAATACACACACACACACACACACACACACACACACACACACACACACACTGAACAACAAGTTAACATCCTGGAAAGAGGTAAAGACTTGAGGACTCGTCAGCATGTGGATTTTCAAGAGGACCGCAGTGTTTAGGGGACCGTTTTGCACGCGGCCTAATCTATTTATCTATGTTACAAAATACACACACACACACACACACACACACACACACACACACACAGATGTTTAGTTCATCTACATATTTAATGAAAACCCATCACACACATGCCATATGGTTTTCCTGGCCTGCTACACTCTGATAAACAAACATCACTTATAATAATACAAAACATAATAACGCTTCACAAATGTGTTCAAACAGACCCAGTGACACGCAAATCCAACCTCTTGTAATTGTATGCCTTTTACTCACATTAACCAAAACACACACACACACACACACACACACACACACACTCATACAACCTTGTATCGTAGAGAGAAATAACAGCTTCATCCTGATGAATAAACACACACCTACGCACACACACACCGCCTGTTAGACATGCTGCACACTTGCTGGGAGCTCACTTCAGGTGTGTGTGTGTGTGTGTGTGTGAGTGAGAGACATAACACAGTGGCAGAAAGAGATGGAGAAATTATGTATCAACGGTGTATCTACATGTCGACCTCCTTCACTGGTACGGGTGTACGAGGGCTTCTTCCGAGAGCACGGTCCAGCACTCCTCTCACACAACAGTGCTGTATCGCTACACTGGCTACAGTCATACTTCAGGCCAAGTAGCACTTTTCTTTTCCTAGATGAAGTCAGTCAAACAGCCTCTGCAAAGGAAACGCTGCAATAAAACACCACTGGCTCCGTCACAGCAGAGGCTCGGTTTCATTACGGGCAGATTGCCTTCAGAATGCCTACAGGAAACCCATTAAAAGAAAAAGAGGCTATAAGCCACGTAGCTGCTTTTTTATTTCATTACATATCCTCATACACACCGCTATACTGTACAGAACAAACTGTCGAAGAGCTAAATAAAAGTTTACAGCAGGTAGTCCAGTGACTGCGTACTGTGACCTACTGCTCGGCCGTCGATACAGTACGTACAGATCGGTAGCCTATACGTGTCAGTAGTATGAATACAATCCGGACATACTACATCCGCCATGCTGGTACTGTCACGTGACCTACAACTTCAAAAGAGCCGACGCGCTGCCTTCCGCCATTTTTGATTTTGACAGCTCTTCCGCACAAATCCCGTTGCCTTATGGGATAGCGCAGTGTCCATTGGTTCCCTACTGAAGAATCTCAGTGGAAGCAGTAGGTCATCCGGGTATTTCTCCTTTGGCGTACTGCTTTTTGCCTACTTGTATAGTAGGGTCAGCATCACGTCCATCTCAGAGTTCGAATCCCAACTTAAAACATATCTGTTTTCGTAATGTTATCTGTCCTAATCTGTCGCTCTGCATCTTTCTTAATGACCGTACTGTCTGTACTGTATTTTTGACTTTCTGTGTGTGTCCGTGATTGTTCGTTGTGCATGTATCAGTGCATTGCTATTGTAAAGTGTCCTTGAGCTCTGGAAAGGCGCTATATAAATGAAACATGTTATTATTATTATTATTATTATTATTATTATTATTAAGGGAGTAGGGATGTTAACAGTTAACAGAAGATTGTTCAGATAGAAATGAGGCATAAATACATACAAACCTGTGGGAGCAGGATTAAAAGTGGAAATTCCCTCACAGAAAAGCCTTTACCATGGAAAATCCCCCCCAAAAATGTACTTTCAGTTTCACTTTTTAAACTTGCTTGTGCGCCTGAGTACACAAGCAAGTTTAACCCCTTAATCTGGTTATTCACTGGTATATTATTTAATAAATACTACAAAATATTAACCCAAAACCGCTGTGCTGTTAGCACCTTTTTTTTTTTTTTTTAGCTAATGTTTTGTTTAGCATAGTAAAACTAATGCTGCTAATGCCTGGGCAAAACATGAGGATTTATACAACTGAAAATGTAACAGACATAGTGACACGTCACTGATTTTTATGTATTTATTTTTTTGTCCTGAATCATCCTTCTATCATCCAACCACCCACATTACAGGAATAAGCCACAGCACCATTTTATATAATGTCTCTCGAATCTCACGGAACTTCTCATTGACGAGCGTAACGTCAGATCAAAACAAACGCGCGGACTAAAACTCAGCTCGGTTGTCGCTGGCTATCAATCTTATACTGCAGACAGGCTCTGACAGTAGTTTTGCAGCTGCGATTCAAATGATACGGTTATAAAAACATTTCCATAGCAACGACTCATTTCACTAGTGACTTGTACGGCAGACACTCCACATAATCTAAGACGGATTAAGCAAATGTGTTGCCATTTAACAAAAACACCGTACAATCGTTGATATGGAGAAGCTTGCGCTTAAGGAGATTTATGGAAGGAGTCTCCAGTGTCAGCACGTACAGTCAGCAAGTTTTCCAGCACTGAGTAGTCTTCATGGCAGAGGTCTTTGCACTTTGTGGTTTCTCGGTAACATGACAAGCTGCGTTTTTTCATGAGAGAGTCGTAACAGGAACTAACTTGCCCCATTGATATTCGATAACATTACATGTAACTATAAATGGTTAAAAAGCATGATCATTCATTCATAAAGTGAACATTGAAAATCACTGACAAACTGTTCCTTCTGTTTGCATCGGGACGTACAGTATCACATCACCCTGCCATGGATTATTTAACTCCATCCAGCACACCCTGTAATATTTTATTCCTTACTTATAATGTCGAGAGTGGGTTTTCACACAAGAGAGTTAAATCTGAAAGGCCGTGACTAGACTGTGAGTAGATCGGAGGGGTTAAAACTTGGATTTTACCCACCACACGGCAATCTGGAAACACAATCATTTAGACTAGGCAAAAATCAGGACTACTTTTACAACCTTTGAGAGAGGTAAATATTCCCAGACATGACCAGAAGGCCAAAGTTCCGGGTGGGGAGGGAAGGCCAAGCCAGGCCAGAGTCACATCTCCCTGTAGGTCTGGCCTGGTTTCCCACTGAAGCTAAGCAGGGTTAAGCCTGCAGGTACTGGCCAGTACCTGAATGGGAGACCTCCTGTGGAAAACTAAGGTCGCTGCTGGAAGTGGTATTAGTGAGGCCAGCAGGGGGCACTCACCCTGTGATCTGTGTGGGTCCTAATGCCCCAGTATAGTGACGAGGAGATGTTAAACCAAGGTTCTGACTCTCTGTAGTCATTAAAAATCCCAGGACACTTATCGTAAAAGAGTAGGGGTAAATTTCCTCATTGGCTCTTCTCTATCATGGCCCCCTAATAATCCCCATCCCTGAATCTCCTCTCCACTAATAGCTGGTGTGTGGTGGGCGCACTATGGCTGCCGTCACATCATCCAGGTGGATGCTACACACCTGAGAAGATCCCCCCTCAATACTATGTAACACATAAGGAATTATTATTATTATTACTATTTTGTAGAAATATATTCACACAGTTCTTTCATTTTTACTCAGCATGACCTGCTCTTTCACTTACCAACCAGTACTGCGAGAACAAGCTGAACTGGATGCTGTTGGATGAGAGTAGATCCCAGCTGAATGATTAAAGCCTAAAAGCCCAATTAACTCTGGGGTGCTAGTGGATGTCCGCTTTGCATTGCATCCCTCTTTTTTTTTTTTTTTTTTTTAATTCTTCTTCTATAACAGCATGATCTATTGCGTTTTATTCCTTAATTAATATCCATATCATAATGAATTATGGTAGTAATTATAGTGTTTTGAGAAACTGCAGATATCATTAGCACTTTTTTTTTTTTTTTTCCAGCACTGATGGACTATTATTACTCACAGTAATGAATAGCTTTTCAGACAATAAAATATATTTTGTACTAAATGCTTCATTTCTAAAGCTAGGTAACATATACATGGTTCAAAAAGTAAAAAAAAAAAAAAATAGAGAGAGAGAGACTGACAGCTCTGTTAGGGAGGTATTTATTTGTCTGACCGATCACCCATTCTGAAACATTTCTATCCTAATGAAAGTGGTCACCTCTGGGATGGACTCCACCCCCATACACAGGGCATGAGGGGTCTGAACCATGGAATGGTTTGATAAGCACATGAGTGATGTAAATCAGACGCTATGGTCTTCAGACTCACCACATCTCACCCCGATTGATAGCTTTTGAAGGGACGTGTTAGACAGCGTTTATCTCCACGATTACCTTAACACCTAAGATAAAGGAATATCATTCGGCGGAACTGTTGTCATTCTTCCAGTACTGTTACAGTAAGGTGCACTGAAGCTGTTCTGGCAACTTACAATGCTTCATGTTGGTGTTTCATTCATCGGTCACCCGTATGTACAGTAAGAGGGTCAAAAGAACTGTGACATGTTTGTATCGTCATCAGCAAATGGATAGTAATTGTGGTTTGTGTTACTTGTGGATACTGTAGCTGGCTCAGTATTATGGGATCGGACTCCTAGTGGTAAACGTGCAAAGAGCGAGCCAACACCAAGCACCGAGTGAAAAAGTACAATCCTCTGTACTGTACAGATGAAAAACTTGTAAAGTTCACTTTAATCAGGTGCCGTAGAAAGAGTTGAATCACCAATGCCCAATAAGTATATTGTCCATCAGTACAAAGAACATTTCTGTGCTGCAAAAGGTCAAAATTCAGTTTATGATTAAATCCCAAATGGCAACTGAGACTATTTGGCATATTGTACACTACAGAGGGTCGAGAAACCATTATTTCATACCCCACTTATCAAGAGAGTTGGGAGCCATTTGGCAGTCAGCTAGTGGCATTTTCCAACACACTACCTCAGGAGGGATGGATGGCCCTATTAAACTGGATTTTGAAGTGTGATGTGTTCTTAGCTCTGCCAGCACTAGCACATAAAATGGAGAATTCATTGAGAAACCTAAAACATTTTTAGAAAATATTTTAATCATATAATTGCTGGATCAATCAATGTATTTTCTGCTTACTATTGCCAAAGTCTAACTTGTCTCACCTCAGTTAAGTGTGAAGCAGTTTTGCTATACTATATAAGCACTGTTACATGCAAAACACCTGCCTCAGAACGACTGAATGAACAAATAAATGAAAAAAATGAACGCCTTCACGATTAGCAGGCTGAGAATGTGGCACAATTGGGAGCTATTAATATTTGGTAACTGGCATAAATCCACACCAGTAGGGCAACACAAACGCACGCGTTCATTCTGCAAATATTCAATTCAAACCCCTGATGGGTGGAGCTAGTGGGGAGGCCTGCCCTTGCTTCAGCACCCTTAGGAACTGTGATCCTAATGATCACATCATATCATTATGATGTAACAATACAGTGTTTGTGTGTCTCACACATTTTCCATGTTCCATCTAAACCACACACAAACGGTTTACTTTGTTTAGGCTTAAACATGTGCAAACGTCTTTACCATTACTCCAGGATTTCGCGATCGCAGAAATCAACGCAAAATCAAGCAATCTCGGGAAATATTTGGAGGAGCTCCTAATTTTTCAAAACGAACGCAATTTTTCCGCAGATTTGGGCCAAGGCGCGTCATGTGACATCATCACAAGGCACATTCACCCAAAGCCCTCTTCGATTCACATGAGTACAGATAAAAAGGTCTTATTCACCAACAAACATCACTGTGAAAGGCCGTGCAAAACAATTCCGCGTAGCTGCAATTTCGTAAATTCCGGTGGCATCACAAACTTTGAAAAAAGCCGCAGCAAAAATCAAGCATTTTTGGCCACAATAATCACCAAACAAAACTCGCGAAATCCTGTACGGACTGTTTTACTACCAGGGTCTGCGAACGAGAACGAGCAAAATAACCAATGTTGTCTGGTTTCGTGCGTTTTGCTTAGTTAATATGCAACTTGGGCCATGTCTAGCTAAAAGGTCAATACAAGTCAGTTCATTTTGCACCAGCAATGTGATTTAATGAGCCTGAAAATCCATTTTTGAGCAGACATTGCATGCACAAATGAGTACACCTTAAAGGCACGTATTAAATTTGCACAAAATTATAGGCAACCATTCACTAAGTGGTCTTAATAATGAGAACGTTTACTAAAATAATGCCTAAAAATGATCACAGAGCTGATCAAAATTATGACTTACTATTACCAAAGTACAGTTCATATTTTATGTCACACTTATGTCCATCTATCCATCTATCCATCCATCCATCCATCCATCCATCTTCCATACCGCTTATCCTAGAGAGCGTCACAGGGGAGCCTGGAGCCTGTTCCAGGAACTCGGGGCACATGGCGAGGGACGGGGTGCCAACCCATTGCAGGGCACAATCACACACCCATTCACACACTATGGACAATTTAGAGATGCCGATCAGCCTACAGCGCATGTCTTTGGTCTCGGGGAGGAAACCAGAGTACTCAGAGGATACCCCCGAAGGATGGGGAGAACATGCAAGCACTGTGCACGCAGGGTAGAGGCAGGATTTGACCCCCCCAACCCATGAGAATGAAATGTGAGGCAAATGTGCTAACCACTAAGCCACCATGCCCCCCTGACCACACCAATATCTACAGTAAATTCTATGTCAGTACAGTGGTATGTCACATCAGTAATAGTGTACATCGTTGTTGTCATTTGAAGTTTCTTACGAGGACAGGTGGACAATCAATCAATCAATAAATAAATAAATAAATAAATAAATCCCACCACATCTTCAAGGTTCCCCTGCTTCAAAGAAGAATACTGAGATGGTGCATTCTAGTCATGATTAAGCACCTTTAAAAGCTAGTTTAAAAAAAAAAAAAAAAAAAAAAAAAAAAACCTCCATCTACTTGTTTTTTTATTAGTTTCCATTTGACTTTTCATTAGCTTGGGGGTGGTGGGGGCGGGGGGGTCAAACTAAATCATACGGATGTGCCAAGAAAGGGGGAGCGAGATAGCGGGACGAGCGAGAGTGTTTATGAAAGATAAGCAGCGAGGGCCTGAGAGGGAGCTCGCCATTAAGCAGGACAAACACGATTATTCAAATGGAAACTCCGGAGCTCCCCGTGCCAGCGTGTCAAGGGAGAGATGGAGGGAAAGAATGAGAAAGTGGAGCTGAAGTGCAAAAGGGGGACGGAGGGAACAAAAGATGGATGGAATGGTGCAGAGATAAATAAATAAATAAATATTTTATATAT
>JANDJT010000001.1:7109076-7121784 GCA_024331685.1 Stegophilus panzeri | reverse complement strand
CCACTCTCTGTCTCTCTCTCTCGCTCTCTCGTACTCGTCCATCTCTCTCCTCTCCACTCTCTGTCTCTCTCTCTCTCACTCTCCTCCATCTCTCCACTCTCTGTCTCTCTCTGTCTCTCTCTCTCGCTCTCTCTCTCTCTCTCTCTCTCGTACTCATCCATCTCTCTCCTCTCCACTCTCTGTCTCTATCTCTCTCTCTGTCTCTCTCATCCATCTCTCTCGTCTCCGCTCTCTGTCTCTCTCTCTCTCACTCTCGTCCTCGTCCATCTCTCTCATCTCCACTGTCTGTCTATTAGAGACCAGACACTTTGTTCCAGGTTCATTATCCTGCTGCTTTTTGCTCAACCTCTGTGCTGTGTGAGCTGGGATAGAGCTGAAATGTGGACCATCTGGGGGGCCCTGAGGAGTGGTTTGAGAAGCACTTGCTGTAAATGAATCTATCATTCTTTCTGCCATGATTCATTCTCTCTCTTTTTCTCTCTCCCTCTCTCTCTCTCTCTGATTTTCATGGCTCGAGCTCATCTTATTGCACTCTCTATCTGCATCCTGCATTTTCCCCTTGCTCTTTTTATCTGTAACCATAGATAGGCTGGGAGCACCTCCTCTTTCTCTCCCTCTGTCCAGACTCTTCATCACCACCTCTCTTCTGAATGAGCTTTTTCCCCCATCCAGTACTCCAGGGGTGGGAAGGACGCCATGTAAATCTGCTATCAAAAGTCTCATCTGATTTGCCAGATGACTTGATGCGAACAGACCCCTCTTCCCCACCCCCCCAACTCTCTCTCTCTCTCTCTCTGCTGTATTCTCCCTCCCCCACTGCTTCATGTCTCCAAAGAGATTAATGAGTATGATCGTCGAACCGCCTCCCAGCTTCAGCTGTCCAATGAGGAGCCCTGTGAGTAACGTGCACACACACACACACACACACACACACACACACACACACACACACAAGCTACGCACAGCCTATCATGCATAACAAACACAAACTGGGAGCTGAACCGCAAGCTAGACTGCGGGATGCCACATGACCTGGTGAGCTCCATTTATTAAAGCGTAGCAAATTGTATTTCATCCCCACGCATCAACCCAGCTTGAGAGCAGCAAGAAAAATAGGGGCTCAGAAACAATGGAGGAAACGAGCTATGAAAATGATTAGAGAGCATTACTAATCGAAAAGCTGTGAAAAGCAAGTGCTAGAGAGAGATTAGAATTTTTAAACGTACCTCTGATAAATCATTCAAGATCAAACAGCTTCGCTGCTAAAACTTTAAAACAACAATGCAATCCAGTTTTCCTTCCACGCATATGGAAGTGTTTAGGTAAAGCAATAAAAAAAATAAAAAAATAAAAAAAAAAAGGCCACTCAAACACTCAAATAAAGCCTCAGATTACAAACTGTGAAGAAATATAAAAGCAGGGAACTGTGATAATAGCTTCAGACCAAGACGCACAGTGATTACTCCACTCTCACACACCTGATACTACTCATGAGTTCATTTACAGGTGGTGTACTGTAGGTGTGTTAGCTCCTACATGAGCAGGGAAATCACTACACTGGACTCTGGATATACAGGAGCACAGCTGAGATGCACTGATCAAGCATCCCTTGCGATGCACTTATCATGACATGCCAAGCGTGAAACATGCTGCCCTATTGGGGATTGCACGCACAAGCCTAAAAGACGCGGAGGAGGAGGAGGAGGAGGAAGCAGATGCGACATATAGGCAACACCATCCATCCTGCATGAGGTGACATGATGAACTCTGCAATGCTCATCATGGGCATCATTACCATCGGGGTTCACACAAAGCACAGGTGCGCTGCAGGACAGGTTATTATAGGAAAAAAGCAAGAATGCAAATTATGTGCAAAAATGTATAAGTCATATGTCATTTCTTATGGTCATTCTGACACCACCTAAAATAGTGCCAGATCTTTGCTTATTCAATTCTAAAGCATATTATTAGTATATTAGTAGATACATACACACATATGCACATACATACACACACATTATATATATATATATTGTCCTAACCCACTAATATATCAGACCCTGTAACTGATGACAGGAAGGCGTGACTGTACTGCAAGCAGGCTACAGTAGGAAGCGCGCGCAAGAGAACAATGACAGAAATTCAAGGGAAGAAAGGCTTATGGCTCCGTCCCAAACCACACAACTACAACGTGCATCAACAACATACACCATACACCAGCACCGCATCATCATACAGTGCCTAGTTACTACAGGTGTATAATGAGGCGTATTATGCTTACAGCATATTGACTTCCTATTTAGTGCATTTGGAACGTAGCCTTATTATGACGTCATCACAGTCCGAGTCACTTCAATGAACAGAATCCGCGTTGAAGCTCAAAAGGTCTTTCAACGCCATGTGAGTCCTGAGAGGCCAGTTTATGGCCTATGCAATAATAATAATAATAATAATAATAATAATAATAATAATAATATAAAATATACACACTGTATATAGGGTAATATAGTCTAGGTGTAAGGAATAAAGCAGTTTTAAAACTGACTGAAGCCAAAACAGAAAAGGAAACTAAAAGTACCTTGAGTACTATAGTTCTGTTTTTAATTCTGAATGAAACAATGTGGCTTTATCATCACGTAGCTGTTGACAAACATTTTCATAACATGCCATGTGGAGAAGGAGAAGGAATGTTGGGATAAAGCTTATAGGAGCTGCATGCTTACACACGCGCACTGTATAACTCCCGGTACAATAACACACTGAATATACAGCAGGGTGAGATTGATTCCTGGAGAAGGGAAACATGTGAGACACAAACAGTGACATTAAAGGGACACAGAAGAATCTGGTCTTTACCTGTGCGCAGGAAGGACAGCAGGAGGAGTGTGGAGAATACACCGCAGTACTTCCAAACGGACGGAAATGCCATGGCACCTCTAGTTCCGTATTTAAGTCCTCTTCGAGTCGGATCCCGAGACGGGTGAAGTTTCTTTCTGAACTCCAGCGTCGGTTGGAATCGACTGGTTCTTACATACTAACGCCACTTTGAGCAGAACTGCGCTGAACTGAGCGGCTGCATCAAGCTCCTGTTTTCCACCGTGTTTAACAGTGCTGTCAAACTGGCAAGAAGGGAGGGGGCGGGGGCGTGGCTAATTTCATCCTCGACCAATAAGCGTCATGGTAAAGGAATCCTAGGCGGGGCTTTGATGTCAATTTAAAGGTAATCATGGGCGGGGTTTGGGTTAGCAATTTAACCCAGAGAAGAAGCCTGATTCTAATATATATATATATATATATATATATATATATATATATAAATAAACAGCCCCTTTTTAAAATAATTGAAATCAATGCTCCATAAACGTGATTAACTGCAAGCATTAACGACATTACAGACCACAGGATGCGCTTTAAAACTCCGACACATTATAGCCTGATCTAAAAGTCCTGAGGCATTGCTAATGAAATGGAGTTAACTCGGAAGGTATTGTAAAGTATTGGATAGGTGAGAGTGTCTCCTTTGGACAACTGGACAATTGATGGTGGGGTTTTATTTTTTCATCGCCTTCACTAAATTTGCAGTACTGATAAATGAGACAATAAAGGCAGAGGAACCTTAGGACTTGGTGCAGGGTACAGAAGCCTCTTCCTAAATTCACTGCTTTGATAAGGTGATGTGATGAAGCAGAAGGGGATTGCTGTAATTGCGCATTGCAAAGCTTGTGTTTGGCGACACCACCAGGCGAGTGAAGAGAACTACAACGCTGAGGGCTAAAGGATAGATAGATAGATAGATAGATAGATAGATAGATAGATAGATAGATAGATAGATAGATAGATAGATAGATAGATAGATCGGGGCACAACATAATACTTTTTTGCTTTCTCAACTTTGTGTAAAAATACTTCGGGTTCAAAGCGTTTTTCTTTTTGACATTCATTTTACAAATGTCTGCTACACATGTTTGGTCTTGTTTTATGAATAAAACATATACTTTTTTCATTATTTAACCGGAAAGAAGAGAAGTGAAATGTTAGACAAGATAAACTATGGTATTATGTCAGTAAAAAAAAAAACATGTATTAACTTATAAAATCATAAAGTCATGTGAAATAATGTCAATTTACATACAACAAATTTTAACGCTTGACAATGAACACAGAACAAAGCCAGAGCCAACATAATGAAGGCTACAAGATAACACACAACCCTGTATGTCTTCCTTGGCCTGTTTCTCATACTGCAGTAAAGAACATCATACAACCCCAATTCCGAAAAAGTTGGGACAGTATGGAAAATGCAAAAAAAAAAAAATAATAAATTTGCCTCATTTTAAATTAACGCTAAACACAGAGCTGAAACTTAACATCCGTGTGAAAGTTTACTTACGCTATGGTAAAATGATCTTCCCTTGATATCTTCCAAAGTCATCAGCATTTTGGTGCAGTTTTTTTTTTACACATTGTTGGTATGGCAACCAGTAAAGACAGGAAATTTTGTCATACCAGTGTACATGGAAACTATAAGTAAAGTCTGTTAGAACGAGCCCCGCATTATGTTGTGCCCCACTCTCCCCTATATAAATAGATAGATAGATAGATAGATAGATAGATAGATAGATAGATAGATAGATAGATAGATAGATAGATTGATTTGTGTTTTAATCCTTGCTTATTTGTTTATTGGCTGTTTTATTTGCTCACTGGTTAAACTGTTCTGAACATAAATGTTCTTTGTCTGCCAATCAATCTTAGTGGGCAGAAAGTGTTTAGTTATTACCAGTTATTACAGTTTATGGCGAGTGGAGTAAACCTCTGACAAACCCTTATATTTATTTTGTCAACTGTCAGCTTTAAAGAATCCTAGGCTCTAGGAATGATTTCTCAGCAGTTAAGGATAAAAGTTGAATTCTCAAATGATTGGTCAGAAAGTGTTGATTAATTTTCTATTATAGCAGCTCGCTATGGCGGTAATGCTAGCTGCGGGGCAAATCACAGGTTTATATTAATGTGCTTGTTCTAATACATTATGGTTTCTATAGTAACAACTCTTTCACAGTGACATGTATATTGGGCATTCCACATAATGCAGGTCTACTAATAAATGGATTTCATTTATTTTTGTTAAAGTTATTTAAAGCCTTCAGGACAGAGGACCTCTTGGTTATGTGACAAATTGCACTATTTGTCTTATTAAGATAGAAAATAAAGAAAAATAGACTTTTTGAGGGAAGGACTATTTATAGATAACAGGAACTATTTTGGTGGATGTTCCACAACATCAAACCAAACTATAAACAGCTCAAATGTATGATATGATATGATATCAATAAAATTTTAATGCTGTCAAATGACTGTGGTGTGTGGTATGAATGTTGGGATGTTTTATGAAACTTGGTGTAATTAGAAAATAATCAACTTCGGGCTTCTCTTCGTGTCATGCCACATGACAGCACGTCTAGTCATGTTTTATTCCTTAAATGTGTTTGTAGGTCGTACAATTGCTTTGTCATTGGATATTGAGTTGTACAGAACCACTGTAACTACCACAGAAACATCAATAAAGGACATTTAGAGTACTCATAGCTACAGGATCTTTATCTAACATCACATTAGAGCGAATCTTTGGCATGTGAAGGAACTGCTGTATTGTTCTCAAGTTCGAAGTATATCAGACCATGATGGTTGGGGCTCCTCATATTGTCATTTCCATATTGTAGTCAGGATTCTGAGCATCATGTTTAAATGGTCTGCATTTATATAGCGCTTTTTTTTTTTAACTTTAGCGGTTCTACAAAGCACTTTAAACTGGTTCTCAGTCACACACTCACACACACACCAATGGTAGCAGAGCTGCCATGCAAGGCGCTAGCATCAGAAGCAACTTGGCGTTCAGTGTCTTGCCCAAGGACACCTCGGCATGTGGAGTCACGTGGGCTGGGAATCGAACCTCCAACCCTACGATTAGTGGACAACGAATGGGAGTGCATATCAGAGCAACTCATCAATGCCAATGTTTGCAACTTAAGAAGAGAATATCTTTTGTTTACACTTCTCAGAACAATGTATAGTTGTTGTTCTTGTTGTTTTAAAAAAAAAAAAAAATGTTATTAATGTCAAATCCTTTTTGAATATCTCCAAACAGAGATACGTCAACATTTAGGCGGTAAGAAATTACCAAGTCGAGATGTTTTCCGTAGAAAAGATATCAGCTTTGCAAGCCTGCTCTGTTTAGGCTTCATATTTTGCTTTGTTGATAAACTTAACACCTATATCTCTTTCGTGAATGCAGTCTGAAAGTATATTGTTGTGGAACAGCAACATCTTTCTCAGGTGTCTTCATAAAACTATGCTGATTCAAATTGCCGCTGGCTACAGTCGGCTGCAATAAAGCGCTTCCGTGGATAACAAGGTAGTGCACAGGAAATGTTTTCTCGTTTCAATAGCTTGCAGGGCCTTGTGTGTGTAAATGATTTCACTTACATATTAATGGAGATACCTACAATAAAACATATCCCTGTGTGTGTGTGTGTGTGTGTGTGTGTGTTATTTTGGGATTGCTCACATTGTGCCAGTGAAGTCTGTATGGCCTACAACCTTTTTTATTAAGCGTCATAAAAAGCAGAATTGAATGGCTCTATAAATCTTTATTTACATGTGAGTATATTTGTCATGTCAGTTTTTCATCAGGGAGTTTATTCATAGTTTATTGCTGCACCTAAACTGTACAGTATTGTACAGGAGATATATTTTCTACTGTACCCTTTTTATAACATCATTTATAAGAGCTTAAATAAACGAACTACGCAATTTCGACAAATACGGCTGGGTGAGGAATTAAAGGTTAAATGGTGGTCCTGCTATGCTGTTGTGCTGTTGTGCTGTGGGAGACATTTTGCTGCCATGGAACTGATCTGTCTGGACAAAGTAGACAAAATGTATAGAAATATAGAGTATAGAAGTAGCCTGTATGCGTTTGTTAAGGATTTGTCAGAGGTTTACTCCTCTCACCATAAACTGTTAAACTGGTAATAGCTGATTCAGCCCACTAAGACGATTAGCTTGTCATATTACAGAGAACCCTCAAAGCCAAAGCCTTCCATTCTGAAAAAGATACAGCTTTACCTCTGACACTTACACTTAAAGGGGTCATATGATGGGTTTTTTTTTTTTTACTGTTTTCCTTTTTTTTTCGTGTGTGTAATGTATCTGTTTGTGTATGTACACGATCCGCATCGTAGCTCATAGTCTCCCATAAAGGGATTTATTTTATCTAACAGAGAACACTGCTCCAGACCTGCCTAAAACACCTCGATCGAAGTCCAGATATTACTTCCGTAAGCGTCTACGTCACAATTTGAAATATCAGCATAATGCCAGCATAATTTTTTACATTTTTAATTAATTAAATTTTTTTTTTAACTGTATTTTATGCTGTCACTTCAGGAGATAAAGTTGCTACAGTGAAGAAGACAAATTAAGCCGTTATAACATCGTATCTGAAAGGTAACAGAGTTAGTTACAAAATAAAAACTTACCACTGTGAAACGTTCTGCTTGAAAAGACGTGCTTGCAAAGGTGGTTCCGATTGATCTGCTCGATCATCCGCATTTTCAGAATCTGACTCGGGTTCGAACTGATACGGTAAAACCGACGACATTATTAACTTTGTTTATAATAGCTTTAGAAGCCTTGGAAGCTGAAGCTCGTGATTATAGTAAGGGGTGTTACATTTCTGACACATGCTTGAGGTTTTTGGCCAATCACAACGCAATGGGTCAACTGGCCAATCAGAGCAACTCTGGGCTTCCCGGAAGGAGGGGCTTCGGAGAAACCGGAACTCCATGTTTTAGACATACTGGGAATAGAGGTAAAATAATAAAGGTTATAAGCTTAAATAGAGGTTAAATAGAGTTTGTTTTTTTTAACATTAAAGCTTGTTAACCTATTCTATTACACCCAATAAACAAAATAATAAACTTTTAAAATCATCATATGACCCCTTTAAGTGAAGTGCTGACACTGGAGACTCCTTCCAAAATTGTTAAAAACAATTCCTAACAGAAAACGTCACCATGAAAACATTATGTGGCGCAAGTCCCTGTGTAAGTAACACATTAGAACGAGGATATCAATATATCCAGTCTACAAACTCGGCCATCGATAATTCCGTTAGTATGGTGGTGAGTCGGCTTTAAAGTGATGGCAATTGCAAGTGGAATGGTATTCAGTAGAACATATCTGATTTGTTTACTTTGTTTATGCAAACCCATCATGACATTAAAGTACATCAGATGTTTTCTCTGATGGGGGGCACGGTGACTTAGTGAGTAGCATGTTTGTGTCACACTTCTGGGGTTGGGGATTTGAATCCAGCCTCCAACCCTGTGTGTACAGAGTTTACTACAGTTTCCTCCCCCAGTCCAAAGACACACGCTGTAGGCTGAGTGGTGTTTCCAAATTGTCCGTAATGTGTGAATGTGTGTGCGATTGTGCCCTGTGATGGAATGGCACCACATCCAGGGTGTCCCCCGCCTCGTGCCCCGAGTTCCCTGGGATAGGCTCCAGGCTCCCTGCGACCCTGTGTAGGATAAGCGGTATGGAAAATGAATGGACGGATGGGTTTTCTCTGATATTTGTCATTACCACCTTAGCTTTTAAAGGTTGTACGCGTGACTAGCTGTAGCACTGTTGAAATTTTATATTTAACTGAATGCTGGACAAAAATGCACTAACCAACTACTATAAAAGGAACGCCTATACACCTGCTCATTATTACAGTTATCCAGTCAGCCAATCATGTGGCAATTGCGCAATGCATAAAATGTGAAATTAATGTTCACATCAGTCATCAGAATGGGGAAAATTGTGACCTTTTTCGCTTTAACTGTGGCATGGTTGTTGGTGCCAGCCAGACTGGTTTGAATATTTCAGAAATTGCTGATCTCCTGGCCCAACAGTCTCCTGACTTTCATAGAATGGTGCGAGAAACAAAAACATCCAACGAGTGGCAGTTCTGCAGACAGAAACACCTTGTTGATAAGAGAGGTCGGGGGGACTAGTTTGAGCTGATAGGGTCTCACAGGTTCACTGAAACTGGACAGAATAAGATCGGACAAACATTTTCTGGTGTTTTTCCAATCTTCATCTGCATCATTTTGGTAAGTGTAGTTTGTTTCTCCATTCCGAATAAGTGTGTAGTATATAGTAGTGATTTTGGACATTAGCCCTATAGAACACCCCGCCACCACCTAATTTAGAACCAAACACACTAGCAAGGTACTGTAGGATGTAGAAGACATGAAAAATCAACCCAATAACATTTTCCCAGTTGTGCTCTGTGGCGCATGGCGCTGTAATATAGAGTCTTTGTTTAAAAAAAAAAAAAAAGCAGTTGCTTTTGCATTATTAACGACATCCCCCGGTCAGCTGCACAGTGATAAAATCGAACATAAAAATGGCATGAAGAGTAGTAATCAAATTAGCAGTTACGATAGCATGGACATTAATGAAGTGTTGCTCCTCACTACAGTTAACATCATATAGGAGGTAATATAAGAAGCGAAGTTGTCAAAGATGGATGGATGCCATATAACCAATTCCAGATTGAGGCAGGAGATCTGTAGAATACTAAGTAGGATACCATTCATGCAGCACACTTAGATAATAGACCTTTTATGTCATTTTTAATGCGATTTTTTTTTTTATAGCTAAACTTGCCGCGAGACCATTTTTGCTAGTACAGCTCGCACGTTAAGACTTTTTCCCCTAGTACACCCTTGAAGCCTTTTTTTCCTAGCTTGACCTTCCCTCAAACCATTTCTTTTTCGCACACCCCGTTTGAAGACCTTTTTGAAATCAAGAGCCTGCCTCGGGATATTTCCAGCCTCAAGATCTTTTTTGTTTTGCTTTGGTTTATAGCATCAAACTCTGAAACTGCGCTTTGATTAAGATCAGAGCAGAAGATGTACAGGAAATTTGATTGAGAGCCCAAAATGTGCCCCGCATTGAATAAAAGACTGTAATTTGGCAGCCCTGTGATATTCATTTACTAAACACATACACACAGAGCTTACATCTTTAGTGATTTTAAATCTTTAAAGGGTCTCGGGAGTGTCTTCACCTTTTGTCCGATAATGTAGTACGCCTAAGGAGGAAAAATATGTTTCTATAGATTTGGTGATTTTTCATGATGATGGTAAACCTGCTCTGTCTGAAATTATTACTTTAGAAGGTTCTCCTGAGGCTTGGTGAAAAGACATTATTCTCTTCTTATTAGAAAACACTATGGACGAGTCAAAACTAGAGCTACAGCAGTGCATAAGTGAGTTCTCAAGGATGGAATAGTGTCCTGGATATACAGGAATGTATGTATGTAATGGGATTTCTGTTAATCATGAACAGACCTTCACATTACTATACAGTGGGCCTCATTTATCTAGATGGGTATGAATTAATTTATTTATAAATCATTTGTAGACTTTGCACAACATGCCCTATAAGAATTCTTGAGTTTGTGGAAATTAATGTATAAGGAAACTCACTGACATAAACCTTGATGATTGGCTAGTGTCGCTGTGATTGACAGGGAGAAAGATTATGCCGTCCTTCCCACCCAGAGAACCACAGATTTCTTCATAAGGATTTGAACTCATGATTTCCCAATGATAGGGTGAAAGCTTTTCTGTTGCACCACATGGGAGAACCGCTCACCCAAAATAAAACATTATGAAAACATTTATACACAACTTTACTAAAATAAATAAATAAATAAATAAATAAATAAGATACGAGGGCTATTATCCATAGCCTGCAGTAATAGTTTAGGAGTCCTTGTCCAAATTAAATCAGTAACACAAATTACAAGTTTTATATGTATTTTAAAAGATGTTTAATGTAATTAACTTTGAAAAGTACAAAGGAATGATCAAACATAGTGCAAAAGATTTAAAGTGCTATCATATTTTTATATATAGTCTTACAGTTTCATTTAGTAATGGTACTATCAAGTAAAATAGAGAACATAAGAATAAACACTGCACCTAAAGTTTCTGTATTATATTGTGTACACCAGAATGATTGTCAAACAGAAGGATGCTGCCAGTGAAAGAGACTTGTTTACAACTCAAGGCTTGAAGAATGACTAGCAGGAAAGGGTTTGCACGCGGTTATGTCTCAAAAAGATCAGAGATTTAAAGCTCACACCAGCATACTCAGTCCCTGTCTTTGACAACAAGCATGAATCTCAATTTCGTTGGGTTGTGAAATCAATATAGAGAAAACTGCACACCTTTTGTTGAGGAGGACTACTGTCAAACCTGCTGAATTGGAACCATTACTGTGAAACAATCATGCCTGTCCATCATTTCCACACACCCTTTGCCTACTGTCTTCGATTCGATTCATGGCTTGTGTTTCACTAGAAAAACCATCTCTTATCCAATCTGGCAGGCTCTTTCTCTCCTAAACCTCAACACTCCCCATCCTCATCCACCTCTCTCCCCTCTCCCCCTCTCTCATTACACCAGCGGTTGTTTGTCTCCAGCAGTGGAAGGCAGAGACTCCACGCTGCTCTTGTAGATAGGCTTCTTCTGGGAGTGGTCATCACTGGAAAAGAGTAAAGATAAGAATAAGGAATAGAGACAGAGAGAAGGGAGCAGTTTATTTAAAAACAACAAGGAGAGAATACTAAGCAAATGGCACAAAGTTCCAAAAGAACATAATGGAATAGAAGAAGTATGAAGCAGACTAGTGAAGGAGGCGCAGATGGATCTGGTCTTTCTGGACAGCACTGATGGTATAAAAGGCAAGAGCGACAGGCACTGCACCCCATAACAACTGCACAGCGAGAAAGCATTACTAACGGAGCCAGACCATCAGTTCTCAAGTCTAACGCGACTGTATCATTGCTCAGTGGCTTTGAAATCTGCCCTATTCCTAAATCATCTAATACATGCAATGATATAACATCCATCAATAATTTCCCATTTCCCTTGTTACACCTGCACAATACTAAATGCAGGGAATGGAGGTGCCTCTGTCAATGTATATACAGTAGGTGATTCGACAATTGGGGCGCCATTTGCGTCAAATTGATATTACAATTGCAAATATGTTTATAAAGTAAAATAATAATAATAACAAAATTGAACACTGGTACAGTGTGCTTCCAAACAACCTGTGTGCATATTTCAGATATATAACTTAAAACATTAATAATCATTTACACTTTGAATACAGGCATTTTTGCCTGTCCCAGCCCACTATAAGTATATTTTTCCATGAAATATAATCAGTAAAATGAATCAGAATATTGGGGTTTTTTTTTTGCATAAGTGTGAATCCATTGAAAATCTTATGCTTGAAATATCCTTTTCCATGAATCAGCCTTTACAGGTTCTGAAAAATGTACATTTTAGTGTCCCACAGCATTCACTCAACACTCATACCTGAACACGTTCAACACTATGACATATTTGCAATATTCCATACATTCACATGTTCTACACGATGTTGCTTCATCCAAACCTCAAGGGACGGGAAGAATTCTTTTTTTCTTTATTTTCAGTGGCCGTTTATCACAACGCGTTCTTGGGCGAGCTCGTGTCTTTAGGAACTCGTTTTACGTCATCATCCACAGCTGAAGTTCCAATTCCAATACTCAAGAACACAAGTACCGGAGACGCATGAAATGACCCGGATGTGTTT
>JANDJT010000001.1:7080891-7094155 GCA_024331685.1 Stegophilus panzeri | reverse complement strand
ATTTCTTCTTTTTGAGCCATTCCTTGGTGGATTTGTTAGTGTGCTTAGGATCATTATCCTGTTGAAAGGTCCACTTTCAGTTCAACCTTATCTTTTGGACAGATGACCTCGCATTATCTTCAAGCACTCTTTGATATGATGCAGAATTCATTGTTGAATCAATGAATGCAAGCTATACAGTTCCTGAGGCAGTGAAGCAACCCCAAACCATAACATTTCCACCATTTTGCTTCACAGTTGGTATGAGGTGCTTCTCCTGAAAAGCTGTCTTTGGTCTACACCAAACATATCTGCTGTTACTGTGGCCAAACAACTCTATCTTTGATTCGTCTGTCCAGAGCATTATTCCAAAAGGTCTGGTCTTTGCCTATATGCTCACTGGCAAACTGTAGTATTGCAAAGACTTTTTCCACCCATGCAGGCCAAATTTGTGCAATCTCTTTCTGATTGTACAAGCATGTACTTTGACACCAACAGTTGCAAGACTTACTAGCAGATCCTGTGATGAAATTTTGGGGCTCTTGGACAAATTGACAAATTGCCATTTGAAATCTGCTCCATTTGTAGATGATTTTCCTTACAGTGGGATGATGTATTTCAAATAATTTGGAGATCTTTAAATTCCTTGCCAGACTCATAGGCATAAACAACCTTGTTTCTGAAGGCCTTACAGAACTCTTTAGATCTTGATATGATGACACCATACATCTTAATGACAAAGGGAATACCAGACACTAGATATGAGGTAAGCAGGTTCTAATCACTGGCACCCAATCTTGAAGACCTGATTCTAATTTTATGGATTTGAAGGTGTGATAAATGAAGGGGTGTACTTACTTTTTGCATGTGACTGATTTGTTTTTTGTTCATTTAAATTGTGTTAATGACTACAAAATGTTATGTTCCATTTGATAGTGTATCAACTTTATTAATAGGTACTGTTTCAAAGAGGATCAAATGTTTGCTTGTCCAAATATGTCAAAAAAGCCAACAATTTCCATAGGGTCTACTTATTTTTTCACATGACTGTAAATGCTCTTCCAAATGAATATAAGGAAAACCTTGAAAAGTTCAAAACTCAAATGCAAAAGTTAAACAATTCATAAACCAACATGGGATTTATTACAACTGGTGTGTTTTATATTATATTACATTGAATGTGAATGTTTTTTTTACACTGATTAAAGCTGTATTATACTGGCAAAGTGTTTATAAAACTCAATTAAGTTTCAAGGTTCTCAGGATTCAAGGAGAAGCAATTAATACGAGTCATATTATAATGATGTTCTACCTCCTGTCAGTGTACAATACCAGCTTAATGCTAGAATAAGCTAAGTATGTAATCCATTATGTAACACACTTGGGAGAAATTTGAGGCTCCATGCGCTGGAGGTTTATTTCAAAATAAATAGAGTCAATATGCTAGGTAAAATGTCAGAAACACAATCAAGACGAAATACAATTAGAAGGGCAAATGCAAGAGAGTAGTCAAAAAACTTAGGCAATGGTACACAATAAACACTGATCAGGAGCAAGGCTCAGCACTTACAGGCAAGACACAAGACTTTGCAGTTTGAGTAAATGAATGTGTGAATGTCCTTATATAGAACAGGAATATGAACAGTTCAGTACTCATGTGACATACAGTCCCCTGAAACGATTGGAATGGCAAGGCCAATCAATTTCTTCTGGATGCTAAAGACATTTTGTTTTAAGATCAAAAGATAGATATGAGACGAGAGTTTAGGGTTTCAGCTTTTATTTCCTGGTGTTTACATTTAGATGTGTTAAACAACATAAAACATAAAACATTTTGTATCAGACCATACAATTTTTTAGGCGAGCAAAAGTATAGAAACAGATTGAAGAAGTCTTGAAGTAAATAACACTTAATATTCGGTTGTGTAGCCCTTGCTTGCAATAACTGCATCAAGCCTGTGACATGTTGACATCACCAAATTGTTGGGTTTTTCTTTTGTGATGCTTTTCCAGGCTTTTACTGCAGCCTCTTTCAGGTGCTTCAGTCTCCTCTTCAGGAAGTGAAATGCTGCTCAATTGGGTGAAGGTCTGGTAGTTGACTTGACCTGTCTAAAACCTTCCACTTTTCCCCCCTGATAAAGTCCGTTGTTGAGTTGGAAGTGTGTTTTGGATCATTGTCTGGATCATGATAAAGAAATTTGGATGCATTTTTCTGTAAATTGGCAGATAAAATGTTCCTGTAAACTTCTGAAGTCATTCTGCTGCTACCATCATGAGTTACATCATCAGTACAGATTAGTGAGCCTGTTCAGGAAGCAGCCATCAAGCCCAAGCCATGTCACTACCTCCACCATGTTTCACAGATGAGCTTGTATTTTTTGGATCATGAGCAGATCCTTCCTTTCTTCACACTTTGGCCTTTTCATCACATTGGTAGAGGTTAATCTTAGTTCTAGAACTTTTGTGCTTCATCTCTGTATTTATTTGTGAACTCCAATCTGGCTTTCCAATTCTTCCTGCTGATGAGTGATTTGCATCGTATGGTATGGCCACTATATTTCTGCTTTTGAAGTCTTCTTGGAACGGTGGATTGTGGTACCTTCACTCCTGCCCTGTGGAGGTTGTTGGTGATGTCACTGACTGTTATTTTGGGGGGTTTTTCACAGCTTTCACAATGTTTCTATCATCAGTTGTTGTTGTAGTTTTCCATGGCAGACCCCTTCTGTGTCTGTTGCTCAGTACACCAGTGGTTTCTTTCTTTTTCAGGACATTTCAAATTTCACCATTGACTAGGCCCAATGTTTGTACAATGCCTCTGAATGTTTTTCCCCTCTTTTCTCAGCTTCAAAATGGATTGCTAAACTCTCTTCTCATATTAATGTTTTGTTCTCAAACCCAAGTCTTCAGTCTACAGCAAAAACAAATGAATTGGCCCTACCATTTCAATAGTTCAGAATGGACTGGAGCCTGAGCTTGTGTGACATCCATAATCAAAAAAATATATATAGTTCTTTTTCACCCATCTTAACCACCATGGGTGATAACAATCACCTGGATACCTTCTTGTGTGTGAACATTCCAAGACAGTCCCAAAATGACAAGCCACAACATGACAAATGATGCAGTATTTGTAATAAATTTCCTTTCTTCTACCCACCTCATACAAGCCAGACCACATGTACACCAAATGGATCTATCTACTTAACAGCTTGTGACAATGCTCGGAACTCCCGGGAGCCTGTCCTCCAAGGCTGGAAATAGGCTTCTATCATCTCTTCTGCCATGGTGAATGTATTTTTTATGCATTTTTATTGTTGCCTGGTGAAACACTATGGAACTCCCTTATTCGTTCACTAAAGAGTGCTCATGCAGTCAATGTCCCTTGGAATCTGAAAACAGGCACCAGCTGGGTGTTCACTACCTCAGCACTGACCATTTTATGATGCACTGTCTGATTGGGATAGTCCCTAGCAGGGGTGTAGTGGCCATCACGAAGTTCAGCAATTTTCTTGGTAGAATGTTCCCTTTTTTTCTGCATGGGCCCGAAATTTTTGTTTTGATTTTCTGTATGCCCTTCTCTCTCTGACAGGTCTTACACACACATACATACCACTACTAGGACACTACCACTCAGAGACCCTACTTGTGTGGATGAATGTAGACTAGTCAACAATCCCATGATGGTGGATGTATGTCAACAATGGCGACTAAGTGAAAGGAGGTACAGATAAGCAAGAAAAGAAAAGAAAATCTTATTTGGCAGATGCAGTGTTCAAAAATAAATAAATGTTTCAATTTCAGATTGGCTGCTGAAGATTGTGATGATGGGGAAAGCAGGGTTGAGACAGCAGGTACTCCGTGGCATAGACTAGCAAGCTTAATAAGGCTAAGGAACAATATACATTCTTTTATGTTAACATATGAAGAACTTGTTTGGGACATACCCAAATGCCAGAGATATTTTGTATCAGAAAATTTACTGAGCTACTGGCTAACTAGTGCTAACTGACACAAATATATAAACTCCAGGTTGCCTGTTGACCCCCAAGATCTCAGGGCTCAGGGTCTTGCCAATATCAGACTCCAATAAGGCTGTTGCTCTGATCCAAAAAGTTCATTCTCACTTGATAGCCACATCATCACCACAATGTGACACACATTATTCCCCTTGCCAGGTGCCTTGTTACTACTGATCACTTCAGCAAAAAATATAGAAGAGCCACATTCCCTGGTGATAAGCTTGCCTTGAATTTATTAGTGGCCAGGTGGCTCTGTGGTGAACTTGTGGCTGAAAACATGTTTTCTACCCAAGGACATATCCACCAATTTTGTAAATTATTTGATTGACGTTTGTTGTGCCTAATGAGAGACCTACAGTACTATTTAGACCTAATGATGCTCATATGATTCTCAAACTAACTGGTCATCTGTCATGGAGGAAAAACCTGAGGAGCTGAACAGAGTCTGGCCCACTGGTGGGTGCACATCATTGTAATGTCCTATAGGTAGTCTAGTTGCCTGGCCTCAACTGGGACCTGTCTACTAGTAGTGTATCCTCTTCATGGACATTATTTAGACTTCAGTAAGCCTAGACAGCTGCTACCTGGGCATCACTTTGCACTGAGCACTGTTTAGGTTATACAAGGTTACCATTATAGTTCCAAGATGGTGCCAATTACAGCCGTGTGTGAATTTCCTTCTGGGATAAATAACATGATCTATCTATCTATTATCCCTCCCAGTGGTGTGAGTGTGGAAGTCATCACTAAACACTCTTCCAGATAGTTCTAAGTCCAGATAAGTGCCAGAGTTCCTTGTCACTCAGAAACATCACCATACAGGCAAGAACACGGAGATAAGGTTCCAGGGAAGGATGGCTGTATGGCAGTCATACTTATTGCAATGTCTGTATCATATGTCACTTGTTGTTTGAATGTCTCAGTATGGGTGTACATTAATGAATTTCAATTGTCAATCCTGGTGGTTATCTGGGGTCACATACATCAAAACTGTCCAGAAGCATCGTTGACTTCTCTGGGCTCGGTCTCATCTGAGATGGACAGTAGCACAGTGGAATCCTGTTTTGTGGTCCGACGAGTCAACATTTCAAATAGTTTTTGGACAAAACAGCCATCTGGCATGATATGGGGGTGTGTCAGTGCCCATGGCATGGGTAACTTGCACATCTGTGAGGTCACCATTAATGCAGAAAGATATTGTACACATTTTGGAGCAACATATGCTGTCATCTAGAGCAGGACAATGCCAAACCACATTCTACCCGGATTACAAGCACATGGTTGCGTAAGCAGAGTGTGCAGGTGCTAGGTGCCTGCCTGCAGTCCTGACTTGTCTCCAATTGAGAATGTGTAGCGCATTATGGAGCACAAAATAAGACAACGAAGGCCCCATATAGTTATGCAGCTAAAGAAATGCATAATAGATGAATGGGGGAAAATTTTGCTTGCTAAACTTAACCAGCTGGTGTCTTCAGCGCCTAAACACTTAATAAGTGTTATTAAAAGAAAAGGTGATATTACACAGCGGTAAACAGTCGAGTGTCCCAACTTTTTTGTGTGTGACTGTGTGTTGCAGTCATCAGATTTGAAATGAGTGTATATTTTCAAAAATAAATTTAATTCACAAAGTAAAACATCAAATAATGTGTTTTCAATATAGTACAGGGTGAATTGAATTTTCAGATTACTCTTTTTGTTTGTTTTCTTGCATTTTCCATTCTGTCCCAACTTTTTTCAGAAATGGGGTTGTAAAACAATCTGAGCATATACAGTATGTCAAAAAAGATTATGCCCTTTTATTGAATAAGTGAAATTGTAGCATCACTATGGATAGTGTAGACAGGTACTAAATTACAGGCTCTGTTTTATCGACTTACTGACAGTACGAGCCAGCACAGGCACTTGCACTTGCACTTATAATCAATGATCCTTACTAGAATGTCATCGTGAGGACTAAGTATGAACTTTGTAAATGACATTTGCCTGCTTCAGTACAGTCTATTTAGCAATATTTGAATGCTGTAAGGGTGCGGCACAGTGGCTCAGTAGGTAGAATTCATGCTTTACAGGTCCCAGGTTTGATCCTGAGCTCGAATTATTGTGTGGAGTTTCTGTCCATGTTCTTCCTGTGTCTATGTGGGTTTCCTCTCGAACTAGTTTCTTTCTACCTCCCAAAAACATGCCAGTAGGTGGATTGGCTATGATAAATTGCCTTTAGGTGTGAATGTGTATGTGCATGGTGCTCTGCAATGGACTGGTGTCCCAACCAGCTTGTATTCCAGCCTCACGCTTAGTGTTCCTGGTATAGGCTCTGGATCCAAAGCAACCCTGATAAGGATAAAACAGTTACTGAAAGTGAGTAAGTGAGTGAATTAATTCTCTAAGGCCAACGTTATCTTAAACATTATTAAAGATATTCCACCATCTGTACATTAAACTTCTAATTTCATCTATAGTCAGGGTTACGAAGGATACTTTAAAAATGTATTCCGTCGCACATAAAAATCATGAGTGTTGATTTAACACCCACAGTGTTAAATTTGAACAGTGT
Organism: Stegophilus panzeri; assembly: GCA_024331685.1. Taxonomy (NCBI): domain Eukaryota; kingdom Metazoa; phylum Chordata; class Actinopteri; order Siluriformes; family Trichomycteridae; genus Stegophilus; species Stegophilus panzeri. The sequence continues at coordinate 7,087,606 of JANDJT010000001.1, read as the reverse complement.
TTATATAAGTCCAGGGGCAGTGGTGGCTTGGCGGTTAAGGCTCTGGGTTACTGATTGAAAGGGCAGGGGTTCAAGCCCCAGCACTGCCAAGCTGTCACTGTTGGGCCCTTGAGCAAGGTCCTTAACCCTGTCTGCTCCAGGGGCGCTGTATCATAGCTGACCCTGCACTCTGACCCTCACTCTGCTGTGTATATGTGATCAATAAAAGACTCATTATTGGACACACATGAACACTCTGGGTGTTAATTCAACACTAGGGATTTTACTGTGTACAGTTACAAATTACTTCATAAAAAATGTAATCAGCTGCTTGATTATATCATATTATGTTCATTTCTACAGAATTAACTTGGTGCAAAATTTATTTGCACATGCACCAGGAGGTTGCTCATGTGAGCCACGACCGGCAAGAGATAACCAGAACTATAATCAAGCAGCTGTCTATATTGTGTTCTGTCAAAAATATTAATTTCTTTGGTTTTAAATGTAAAAAAAAAAAAAAAGAAAGAATCCTGATAGTATTCCCATTTTTTACAAAATGTACCAGTAATCTGATTACTTTGTGTTTTGTTGTAGCTGTAACGGATCACAGTTACCCGTTTTTTGTATTCTGATTACGTAACGCCGTTACATGTGTTCCGTTACTCCCCAAGCCTGTCTATAGCTTATGAGTACATAAGGAATAGCAGAACCCTCCTTTAACCCTCAGCTGTATATGAAGCAGCATGACAGGGAGGTCTACCTGCGCTGCTGCTTGTTTTGCAATTCGTTTCAGAGCATAAATGTTTCAGAAGTAACTGATCTTTATTTGGTCTAATCCTGTATTTGGAATGGAAAACTTGACTTAGGTTATCAGGTTAACTTGCAAATGAACAGACCCCAACCTCTAGAAAGATGATGTGATTGTGAAAGGCGGTTCTGATGTGTTTAGAGATTTTGAGTGCACCATGCTTTAGAGTAAATTTAACCAGCAATTTAACCAGTATACTGTATATACCTTGGAAGACTGTAATTACATGTACGACAAATGAGTTATTCATCAAATGTGAATGAAACGTTTGTGATCAAATACTACTTAGAGAAAGATATAAAGGTTAAAGTGCTTGGTATATTAGCACCTAAACCTAAAATGTATTTATTTTTTTACATATTTGCTATGCCATTTCTAATGATATAAAATAAATGCAAACATAACCATTAGCTTTTTTTTTTTGTACCAGTCTTTAGATGAAAGTACTATTCGTAGGAGTTTTGTTTATGTTAAGGCCACAGCCAGATACAAATAAATGTTAGGAAACATTTTTTGAATAACAAAATGACTGCTGAATGGGTAACACATCAGCTGCTGGCCAGACTACATGTCTTTTCTCTTTTCTTTGTGTTAAACACTTGGATTGATATACTGGACTGGACTGGAAACTTATAATAGCAGAATAGTAGTATGAGAGTGTATTTTCAATAAACAGTACATTCAGAGCTAAATTCATTTACACAGTGCATGCAGGTTAAGTACAGTACCTGCACACATTCAGTAACTGAGTGAATATTGTTTGACAGCAGTGCCGCTAGATGGCAGCACACCCTGCAGTGATATGCAACTGAATGTTCTGGGGGATTGACTTCAGTCCAGTTCTGTCATTCAAATTCTACTGTAAATCCCTGCATTGAAATGAGCCCAATTTTCAACCACACTCGCTTTTATTCTTCTCCTATTAATTCAACCTGTACAGGGGACAGTCTTTGCTTACTCCTGCATATTGCAACATTTTACTGAGGAAAGGCCAGAGGTGCTTATCATCAATTTTGACATTGCAGTCTTGTGGCTTATACATACTCAAAGGCACAACGATAACTATAGCATTAACTAGATTGTGTAGCATGAGAAGGTCATGGGCAGTGATGAATTGGCACAACTCTTCACAGTGTTTTATTTTCTACATTAATGCACCCAATTGGATGCTAAAGTGAATTATCTTTGGCTGGATGAGAGAAGAAGAGACCTTTGATAATTGTAATAAGTACTTTGAAGGTTAAATGAAGCATTAGAGAGTAATTTAGGGAGTATAAAGTCATTTTGGAATTCTTTTTACATTTCTTGGAAATGTAATTAGGTAAAACTACAAGTATTCACTTTCAATAATGTAATGGACAAATACGGCAAAATAATATTTAAGTATAGTAACAAATATAATTGCTCAAGTATTTTTCACCCCTGCACCTTTGTCAGTCTCAGGCATTCTCATGCTCAGGCATTAATCTAGGTAGTCTCAAGCCATGTTCCTTCCCTTCTGCACGTCTCGAGCTGTGCTCCTGGTCCATGTGGAGTCTCAGGCCATTTTCCTACCTCACTGCTAGTCTCAAGCTGTGTTCCTGGTCCATGGGCAGTCTCAAGCCATGTTCCTGGGTTAAAGGCAATCCCAGGCCATGTTCCTACCCCAGTGGTAATCTCAAGATGTGTTCCTGGCTCATAGGCATACTCGGCCACATTTCTGACCTAGAGGCAATCCCAGGCCAGGTTCCTTCCCCAGTGGTAATCTTGTGCTAGTGTCTTAGTGTAAGACAGAGTCATTGATTCCTCCCCGATGCGACTGCCTCATGCAGCAGCTTGTTAGCTTGTTAGTGCCCAATACCCAGTTCTTGCTACAATTGCTGAATCCAACTCTTTATTCCGATTCAGGTATTGCTCCTTTATGTAGGTGCTTACAGGTCCAGGCCTCTAAATAAAATGTTTCTACATTTCATTTGAAGAATTGACTCGTGCTTCCAGGTAGTAGCTGCAGCTAGTCATCTAGGAAAACATATAGTTCTAATGCATTTTAAATAAACTGCTGTCAAGCAACATAATATACTGAAGAGATAATAATTATCTACTTTTTTCCCTGACTATTGATGTGTAATTGTGATGAAGATGCACACTTACTAACTCCATGCCCACAGCAAATAAAATGTTCGAATTCATTTTTGGAAAGCAAAGATTTTAAAGAATAAACAAGGAATCTGATTAAATTAATCATTAGTCAGATATCAATGTGCATAAAATTATACTGAATAATTGCATCAAAAGTAGTTTAAGATGTATCTGTTTGTCTGCATGTCAGACTGAGAACGCAATTTTAGTGTATTAGTGTGTAGACACTTCACTTAACATTTCCAGGCCACTAGATGGGGCAACCTATCAGCTTTCATATAAGAAAGACAACTAACTGCAGTACTCAGCTCTTTGGAGGATTTTGACGAAATATTGCTACACAAAAGAAGACCTCCACATATAAAACTTACTTGTCTTTGCTGGACTTATTGAATTGACAAAGAGAAATAAAAACACTAACCCATACTTTATCATCCTAAGATTAATGATTTTATACAACACAAGTCATATAGAAGTCAATTTGAAAAATGTAGTTCAGGAATCCAAGTGAAACTAGCAGTGCATCTCTGAACTAACCTTCGAATATTGTTTGTGAGCAAGTTATACATACATTGTGAATTCAACAACAACAACAACAACAACAACAGCAACAACAAATGCATACAATTCTTTATTGAAGTAAAAGAATACTTGTAGCCCTACAACGTAGATAATAGCTGCAGTTATTAATTTTTAGTTGCAATCACCACAGGTTGTCCAGTGAGTGTGGTCACAGTAAATTTATTAATAACAACAAATTTATTTATTTACTTATTTATTAAATATTATTAACAACAACAACAACAACAGCAACAACAACAACAACAACAATAATAATAATAATAATAATGATGATGATGATGATGATAATAACAGTTATTATTATTATTATTATTATTATTGTTGTTGTTGTTGTTGTTGTTGCTGTTATTGTTGTTGTTGTTGTGGTTGTTATTATTTATGAATACACACTTTAACTAACTGAATAAAAAATCACATTAATAAACAACATTAAAACCACTGACAGGTGAAGTGAATAACATTGATTACCTTGTTACACTGGTACCTGTCAAGGGGTGGGAAATATTAGGCATCACGTGAACAGTCATTTCTTGAAGTTGATTTGTTGGAAGAAGGAAAAATGGGCAAGCGTAAGGATCTGAGTGACTTTGATAAGGGCCAAATTGTGATGGCTAGATGACTTAGTCAGAGCATGTCCAAAATGGCAGGTCTTGTGGGGTGTTCCTACCAAAAGTGGTCCAAGGAAGGACAACCGGTTAACCAGCAACAGGGTCATGGGTGCCCAAGGCTTATTAATGTGTGTGGGGAGAGAAAGGTAGCCCATCTAGTTCGAGCTACTGTAGCACAAATTGCTAAAAAAAAAAAAAAAAAAAAAAAGTGAATTGTTAACTAAATGGGTTAATAGATAATTAACCTATTTGTGCCCAAATTTTTCTTTGTGATTTCCTGCACATTAAGGTATTACCAGTGACTCATATGAACTTATTAAGTAACAGTGTTTTCTCCTGACAATTGTCATTAAGCAATTTGCCCACCAGCAACTAAAGTTACTAACTATTCCAATCCAGTTGCTGGAAGTTATGAAACTTTAACATGTTTATTTGGAGAAATGGATTATAATTACTGACAGATGGTTATATTTAAATGGAAAAAAAAAACATTTTGCTTGAAAGCAGTATATTAAAAACAATGAATAATAAGCTATTCAAGGCATTTTCATAACATTTCAAAACTAACAATATTAAGAATATTGATCAACTTGATCAATACCCATATCTTTAATCAAAGAAATCGAAGAATTAAAAAATTATTTATCTTTAATTTATAAATTTTTTTATCTTTCTTTTCATGTTACACATGACGTGGACTCGACTATAATTTCCGAGTCCAAAATTTCAGAGTGCATGTCAAGTTTGAGTACAAATTTACCCAAGTGCGTGACAAGTCCGAGTTCGTTCATAATTGGAATTGAGTCCAAGTCCGGGATGGAGTACCCCATCTCTAGTCTATATTGTCTCAATGCACTGTGAAGAGGATGGTTCGAGTGGCCAAAAAATCTCCAAGGATCACAGCTGGAGAATCGCAGAAATTAGTTGTGTCTTGGGGTCAGAAACTCTCCAAAACTACAATCCGAAGTCACCTACATCACCACAAGATGTTTGGAAGCGTTTCAAGAAGAAAAAAAACACTTCGTACTTTTTCCACAGATGAATATCACATCTATTGATATTTCTGTTGAATACATGGTTGAAAAAGCTCATTTCCCTTGGAGTTTTGTTCTAGTATATTAACTTTATTAATAGGCATTGTTTCAAAGAGGATCAAATGTTTGCTTGTCCAAATATATATTTTTTAAAAACCAACCGTTTCCATGGGGTGTACTTATTTGTTTCACATGACAGTATATAGAGCATGTCCATGATTACAAGGTATTTGCTTGCTTCAGTTTCTCCATCAATATTCATGAAATTGAAAGTATTTTTTCTAGAGATATTCACAATGCAATAATTATCACCATCCATCTCAACAAAACACAGTAAATATATATACATGTCTCTGAGATAGTTGGTTTTATCACATGGCAGGAAGTAAAATGATATATTATTAAAGTAAATTCTTTAGTATATTCTTTCATAGACAACTCTTAAAATCTTTTTAATACTTTACTCCATTTAATACAAGAGAAAATTTAGCCTGTGGGAGAGTCCTGTGTCAAAAACAAGGTTTCACAGCCCAATTGTTTTGAAGCTCCAGTTTGAAATTGTTTCAGACCCAGTGGGCTTATGAAAATTGACATTCATTTGAATTTTAAAAAATTGGCAAACAATGGATGAGTTGGCACTTCAAGTTTCTGACAGTGCTTGTTCTGTGAATACTTATCAACTAAGCAGTTTTTTACATTTAATATGTTTAAATACTTCTGAGGACAGCTAAATACTTTATTTAATTTTACTTGTATTTCTCTAGAAAGTCTTCAAAAGTAGCAGAGGAAAAATTCATTCTAATATACTTAAATTTGATATTGCAACATGACGAAAAGAGGAATAATCACTAGGGGGTGAAAACTTTGTGCTATCAACAGGTGATACATTAAAAGAAAGACCATGTAGCTCAGTGGATAAGAGGGCTATACTGATCTGCAAGCCATTAGTTCAAATCTCAGCACTGCCAAGCTGCCACTGCTGGTCCCATGAGCAAGGCCCTCGACTGCTCAGTTCTACTGTATAAGTGAGATGAATGTAAGTTGATCTGGATAAAGGTGTCTGCCAAATGCTGTCAATGTAAAACCTCATAAAGTGCCTCAGTAAGGTGCTGCAGATTCACAAGCCACCAGAACAGCCTTGACCAATATTCTACAAGTATTTGGAACTACACTGAAGCAATGAACACCATTCTTCCAAAATTCCATCAAGTGGTGTTTTCTGATTATAGTGGAGAAGAGCACTGTCTCAAATCTCCCTTAGCTGTTCAACTGAGTTGAGATCTGATGACTGTGAAAGCCATAGCATACTCATCAAACCATTCAAGGCCCCGAGCCATGTGGACTGAACTAATGTTACAGGTTTCTTTTCCCTGGAAAAGACGACATCTGGATGGCAGCATATGTTGCTTCAAAATGTGTACATATCTGTCTGCATTAATAATGCCCTCACAGATGTACAAGTTACCCAGCCATGAGCACTGACACACCCCCATAACATGCCAGACTCTGGCTTTTGGACCTGACACTGATAACAGCTTGGATGGTCCTTTTCCTCTTTGGCCCGGAGAACATGACGGCTGTTT
>JANDJT010000001.1:6988612-7006088 GCA_024331685.1 Stegophilus panzeri | reverse complement strand
CAAAAATAAATTAAATTCACATAGTAAAACATCAAATAATGTGTTAATAATGTGTTTTCAATATAGTACAGGGTGAAGTGAATATTTGAATGACTCTTTTTGTTTTTGTTTTTTTTACGTTTTCCATACTGTCCAACTTTTTGGAATTGGGGTTGTATATATAGGGGTACTAATGAGTCCTAGTAGTTAATTAAAGGTGGGTGGTTATCACTTGATCATATCTCCCTGCAGTTTTTGTCTGGTTTCCCACTGATGCTAAGCAGGGTTGAGCCTGGCCAGTACCTGGATGGGAGACCTCCTGGGGAAAACTAAGGTTGCTGCTGGAAGTGGTATTAGTGAAGCCAGCAGGAGTGCTCACCCTGTGGTCTGTGTGGGTCCTCATACCCAAGTATGGTGAAGAGGGTACTGTAAAAACAGCACCATTTTTTGGATGAGACGTTAAACCGAGGTCCTGACTCTCTGGGGTCATTAAAAATCCCAGGACACTTCTTGTAAAAGAGTAGGGGTATAATCCGGGTGTCCTGGTGAAATTCCCCCATTGGCCCTTCTCAATCATGGCCCCCTAATAATTTCTATCTCTGAATGGGTTACATCACTCTCTCCTCTCCAGTAATAGCTGGTGTGTGGTGGGCGTTCTGGTGCACTATGGCTGCCGTTGCATCATCCACGTGGATGCTACACACTAGTGGTGGTTGAGGAGATTCCACCCCCATACTATGTAAAGCATTTTGAGTGTCTAGAAAAGTGCTGTATAAATCTAATTGTTACTAACTGGGCGGCTGTGGTTCAGTTGGTAGAGCGGGTTGTCCACTAATCGTAGGTTTGGCGGTTTGATTCCCGGCCCACATGACACCACATGCTGAAGTGTCCTTGGGCAAGACACTGAACCCTAAGTTGCTCCCGATGGCAAGTTAGCGCCTTGCATTGGTGTGTGTGTGTGTGTGTGTGTGAATGGGTGAATGAGACATAGTGTAAAGCACTTTGGATAAAAGCGCTATATAAGTGCAGACCATTGCAACTAACTTGGTGTGTGAGGGCTCTATACAAGCTGGAATAAGCCAAACAGAAATGTAGGAACAATCCAGAACACCATGGAAACTTTCTGATCAGATCTATACAAAAATTTGCTTTAGACACCACAAGCTTTTTTACTTTTAAGGGCTGTCTCAAGTGGTGTGCAGGGCTCAGGTGAGTATTTCTTCTATTGAGCCTGGTAGGACTGGCATTATCATGACATTTCTCACATTAGTGAAGTTCTTGCAGGAGTTATTTTATTTTCATTATTATATTAAACAACTTTTGATACTTTTTCAATATTAAATTTGGTAACTGGTTAGATTCTATAACTTTTGATACTTTTAATATTGTATCTAACACTAATCTATTGTATTTTGCCTATAGGTTGCGTTTTTCTAACTGTTGTATTTTTCCTATGAATCAGATTGCGTGTGCTAGATGTGCACGGTGGCTCCCACAAGTGCACAGACAAGTTTCATGTCCCAAACTTGTGGAAAAGACAGGCACAATGTTGGGCATACTAGTTTATTGCTGAAGACTGTCAACAAATAAATGCAATGAAACCAGCATTTAGAAGGTGTTATAAATCACTCCACTAAAAACCAGCCAACAACAGAATTGTGACCTTGATTTGGCAGGGTAGATGAATAAACATTTTATTTAGTATTATTTATTAGTATAATTTTATGATTTGGTATAATTTTTGTGTAGCCTAATTTTGAGGAAGCAAAATGAATCAAATTAATAAAATACTGGTGTTCAAAGCTGAGAATTAAAAAAATGTTACACAAAATATCATAACTTTGTATGTACCATAAAGTGGTGCAGTTTAATGGTATTTGCAAACCGCACACAGCAACAGCAAAAGATGCCATTACTCACTGCATGAGGGTGCTGTTTTGATAATGCTGACTATTACAATATCCATAATTTAGGGGTTCAAGCCCGAAGGGCTGAAATCCTATTGTAATTGTAAGGATTTTTATTATTATTCTGCCCTAAAACTGATTGTGCAGACCAAACCGTAAGTCGTAGAGAGCCGAAACTTTTCCAGCTGCAGTCAGTGTCTATGAGGACATTCAAATATGTTGAAAAACATGGCCGCCATGGACCAATCAGTTTTCAGCAGCTATTAGACAAGGTTAACAATGGCCAATCAAAACAAAACTTGGTGGACCTATTTGACTCTTGGTCTAAGAGGTTTGTGTAGAGTTTTTAAAAATCAGCCACTAGGTGGCGCTATCATACTTTTTGTAGGCCTTAACGGTTGTATATAAAGCAGCGTTTAAAAAAACCCCACAAGAATTATATATCAAATGATACCTCTTCTCATTCTAAACAACTTTGCCTCAAGAACCATTTGGGTCCGTCAAACCGTTCGGTAAGTATTTTAGATAATGTTAAAAACCTACTTTTGCAAACTAGTCATAGGTTTTTCAATCAATATCAACGAAACAAGTGCTACATGAGTCTCTGTTGAGTCTGTTTATAAATAATTATCAAAAAAAAAAGTTTTTGCCTGATTTTCACAAGAAAGTGGACTACATATTATAGTAATAATTCTTAAACTGAATGAGACATTTTCACCAAATATGGCATGCTTATGTAAGGCCTCAGTCTGAGGTCACTTGACAAAAATTGTATAATTGTATAATCGCAATAATTGAAAAAATAAATAAATAAATAAATAAATAAATAAATAAATAAATAAATAAAAAACTTGAAAATGGCTGTATGAATGGTGTGTATTGTAAATGATTGTATACTATCCAATGTTTCAGACATATACATGTTCTTTGTATCATATGTTAGGTCTCCTCATTTTGAACAACTTTGCCTCTAGGACCACGGCTGTCAATCAAATCGTTTGTTAAATATTTGAGATTATTTAAAAAAACCTATTTGTGCAAACTAACCTAGGTTTTTTGATCAACTGAAATGAAACTATTGCAGCACAAATCTGTGGACTATTTAGATCAGTAATTATAAAAAAGTTGAACCTTTAATTTACGCTTGCAAGGGAACATCAAAAGGGTTGAAATGGGCGTGGCCACATTTACTTAAATGACTATAACTCTTGAACGGAATGAGATATTTTCACCAAATTTGGGATACTTATGTTTGGGCTCAATCTGAGGACAGATCTAAAAAATTATTGATTGTGACCAGTTGGTAGTGCTATAACAAAACAAAACATTAAATTGGCATTAAATGTGGAACCATTGGTCCAACAGAAATGATAAATAAATCTTCAAAGAATTGTCCTTGTCCAAGGTCCAATCAGCGTATACATGAGGACAGTTGTGAATCTTGAAGAACATGGCCGCCATTGTTCAATCAATTTTCAGCTGCTAATAGATGAGCTTAATGAATGCGATGTTTCTTAAGATTATCTTGTTTTTTCTTTATTTTAGGTGCTTATAGGATTGCACAATATTAAGTAATATTTAACGTCTTTAAGGGCCCTAAACGGCTTGAACCTCGATAATTGCTGCTTGCAGCTATATTTTATAATATATTTATAATATTTATAATAATTTTGTGACCCTGAGCCCAGATTGGTCAGTGCTAACACATTATTTCAGAACAGATTAAATTAAACCATGTTTGATTGATTTAGTTAGGCTACAGATTTAGTTATCGCGCCTGGTCTTAATGTCATAATTTGGTACTGTGTCAACCAAGGCTGTTTCTGAACCCATTGTGAAGTGCATTTTTATGTGGTTCCCTGATGGTTCAGACCTTCATATGACTGCTTATTCCCATAGCTAGAAATGACCCTGGTGTCAACACCTCAAGCATCCAAAGCAGCACAGAAACAAACACATCTCGTTCTCCAAATCTGAACCGAGTGAAAACTTGTCTTGTAAACTGCACACAAGCACACACGCTCTGTGTTTTATCTGGTTCTCTTATTTCCAGTAGGAAATCTTAACACAGATTTCAACACACAGAAAGGCAGTTAGTAAATATTCTTGTAGTAATGACTTCTTGCAGTACAATAACTCCATATGGTTCCATATAGGTGCCTTCTGAAAACATTTCATATAATTTTCTTCTGACAAATTGTGTTATAGTTCAACAATACTTTTTTTCTGTTGACTACGTCCCAGACTACACCACTTACCTGCAGTTTTATTGCTGTCCGCAGGGTGGCACTCTGACACCACTGGATTCTCAATTCTACTGTAATGTCAAGAAGCAGGTTTGCAGTATTAATGAATAAATAGAGAAAAATAGTATAAAAATAAATAACATTAACAAATAATTGATCATTAAAAAAAAACAATAACAAATCATTTCAAATTGATGAAATTGAATATTCAAGGAACACTATGGAATGAAATCAGAATCAGCTAAATCTGAACCTGAATTTATCATGCTTTGGGGGGTGGAATATGTGTAAATTGTATGTTCTAAACCTACAATTCATGTAGGTTTAGATTTTGTAGGCTCATGTCCAATCAAATTACTGGATTGGAACTAATATATTTATACCACAGTGCTCTGGAATGGCCAGTTCTGATTGGCCAGAATATGCTGATTAATTATCTGTTACAGCACAGCTCTAACAATAGTGCTGGCTGCAAAGTTTCAATTAATGCGCTCATTCTAATACATTAATATATTGTTTATAGAGTAACAATTTACACAGGGACTTTTAAGTTGTTATTATAGAAACAATATATAAATAGTGGATGATCTACATCAACAAATTTTTAAAAATATGTAAGTGTTGATATGGTGAAGATTTCTGTGAGGAGACATTTTTGCTAGTCTTCAGTGTCAGCACTTTGTAACAGTGAGAGGTAAAGCTGTAGCTTTAATTTTTTCTACAGGGATGTAATAGAAGGACACAGTGCTTTTCAGTTTCTCAGTAACATAACAAGCTACTTTTTGATTTATTAACCTCAAGAGAGAGAATAAATGGAGCTGGTTAATGATAACGTATATGCAAATGAATAAAACACTATAAACGAAGAAAAAGTAGGACATGTTGTTCTTTAATTAAGAAAATGAATTTAAAAAATTTTGGCAGCAGTAACTCCATTTCACATTAAGCCACACCACACCACCCGGTGTGTTATTATTATAACAGCATGTTCTGAAATATTTTACTCCTTACTTGGCCTAAGTCTTTTATCCAAGGCAGTAGAGTGTTGAAGGTGATTTTGTGTACAAATGTTGTTTAGCATCAAACATTTTTCATCCTGTAGAAATAAGCCAGAAACAAACAGTCCTAAGCATTTAGATATTTATTCATAATTTAGCATCAACTGTGTATGTTTGTTTCCTCTATGCGCTCTGAATGCCAAAACCCAATAATGAAAAGCAGAGCGAAGTAATGAATGGTACCCAATTATGCAGTAAGTAATTATGCAGTAAAGCATTGCTTTACACCTCATATCTAAGCTTTGTTTTCCAAGCTGAAGGGAAGGTCGGTGTCAACAGTGACTTGTTCCAGAAATAGGCTGCGACCGCTGCGTGTGTGAGGTGAGCAGGTGTGCCCTTGTCAGATGCTGGGTCACTGGAACAGGCAGGTGGGTGTGTGCCTGTGAAAGTGAGGGAGAGAAAGAGCTGGCCCTCCAGGACAGTGTATTCAAACCCTTATTTTAAATGAATACAGATTTGATCAACCATTTATATTAACAGACGTGTTTTGTCCATGGGAAAGGTGATCTTTCTGCACATAAATCTGCACATGAAAGTAATAACATGCAGCATTTTACAGGCTTCAGAACGAGTGCCTGAAAACTCATCCTCATGAACTGAATTTAGCCATGCATATGAAATAAGATGAACTTTTTTCATTTTTTATCACAAAAATAGATAACATAAGAGTTTAATCAAATAATAAGTTGAGATATTTTGTCTCACACGGCAATATGTAAGGCATGATTAAGATAAAAACCTTATACCAACAATAAAAAACAATTACAAATATATACAGTACACTTCATCCATCCATACATTTTCTACACCGCTTATCCTTCAGGGTCGTGAGGAACCTGGAGCCTATCCCAGGGAGCATCAGGCACAGGGTGCTAATCCATCGCAGGGCACACTCACACACACACTCACACCCATTCATACACACGGACATAGTTAGAAAAGTTTTATATTTTATCGATCTGGTAGTTCTACAAACAGTAACAACACCTGAGGCATGTTTTATTATAAATCCAACTTTTTCTGATCATGTCATACATTGATGCGCACTAAAATAACTATGAGTTTCACTTTGTAGTGTATTTTTGTAGGTTTGATAGGTTTTGAAAGTGACGTGAAAGTAAAGTAATTAGTAATCTGATTACTTTTTACATGCAGTAATCAGTAATGTAATCAAATTACAATTTTAAAATAGTAATTAGTCATCTGCAGTGGATTACTTTTTTGAGTAAATCACCCAACACTGCTCATTTGATAGAGTGCATCAGCTTTATTAATAGGCACTGTTTCAAAGATGATCAAATGTTTGCTTGTCCAAATATGTTAAAAAAGCCAACAATTTCCATGGGGTGTACTTATTTTTTCACATGACTGTATAAAGAATAGCACACAATGGACCATGCTGTTATAGGAAAATAATCCTCACCAGGGTGATTAAGTGAAGTGGAAGTGGAGAAATGATTTATAATTGCACTATTCTGTGTCACCCAGATGAGGATGGGTTCCTTTTGAGTCTGGTTCCTCTCAAGGTTTCTTCCTCATGTCATCTCAGGGAGTTTTTCCTTGGCACCATCACTTTTCACTTGCTCATTAGGGCTAAACGTATTCAGTTTAAAATTGAAAATTATATCTAGAATTGATATATTTCTGTAAAGCTGCTGTAAAGCTGGGTATTTTTTAATGTCCACTGTTAAAAGCACTTTACAAATAAAATTGATTGGAATTTTATTTATTATTTATGTCCAATCCTGGACATTGGAAAAGGGGTGTATTTAAATGCTGCCTAATCTTTTATCATGTCTCAATCCACTAAAAATACCTGAACTGAGGCATAATCTGTTGTTATTCTTCTTCTTCTTCTTCTTCTTCTTCTTCTTCTTGTTATTATTATTATTATTATTATTATTATTATTATTATTATTATGCATAATCTTGTGTGCCTACACAGGTCGGTTGAACCAAACTATTTTGACTAGCTGTTGTTGTTGTTGTTGTTGTTGTTGTTGTTGTTGCTGTGTTTCTTATTTATTTATTTATTTATTTATTTATTTATTTATTTATTTATTTATATTTGGGCCAAAATATCTGATTATAACCCCTTCTAAAACTATGTTATCTTTACAGTATTACCATTTATCTCATTGCCTTGTTACATGAATAAGTATAATAAACTGAATTTTAGTTTTAGTTTCCACACAAGTCATCTTTTGTTCTTTTAGCTTGACAACATTATGTTCTTCACCATATACGTAGGTTTCTAGATAGAAAGCAGATTGGTTCTTTTTAATCTGCTTCATCAGTAAGAGAGAGCAAATTATTTTCTTTGTTGCATATGCTAGTAGAATTGCCAGCATTTTACAGACTTTCCCAATATTTACACCATCCCCCAGACAGTTATCTCACAGCAGACAATAAGGATGTCACATATTCAATATGGCTAAGCTTGTCTCTCTTTGGCTATGCTAGTGTAATTAACATTTTGCTTGGGTGACCTTTGAGAGTGAGGTTAGAAATTATCTTCCACCAGTCATCAAACCAAATCTAAAATGACAATATCAATATTTCACTCTACTTGATTAAAATTTTTAATTTTCACTCTACTCTACTTAATTAAAAGAGCTGAATGTTTCAATAATCACATTAGCTAATTTAAGGTTTTTTCTTGAGTTCTGTTTAGACATACATTCAGGCTTACATACATTTTTTTCTTGCGGTTCTCACTGCAAGGTACTCCAGTAGGTCTAGCTATGACCGCATGTAGGAAAGCCACAAGGTTACACAGCTGGGAAATAAAGTGCCTCACCACTCCACTGTCAACAAACCTGAGTAATCAGGTGAGAGTTATGGTAAACATCCCAGTTTATCAACACTGTCCAGAACATTAACAGGAAGTCTATTCCATAGCTGAGGGGGTTTATAGGAAAAAGCTCTGGTCTCCTCTGTAGTCTTCATTATTCTAGGTACTAATAAAGAGCCTGTACCTTCTGATCAAAGCAAATGTGTGGGATTGTAATAGACCAAAAGTTCACTCAGGTACTGTGGGATGAGACCATTTACTGCGTTGTAGGCCATTAGTAGTACTTTATAATCAATGCAAAAACTTTATGCTTTTTTTCATCTGTTATTACCTTTGTTCAACATAAAAGCGAAATAGGCCCCAAACATGCTATTCTGGGCATTGTTGAACTATAATTCTGTAAAAATCGATGTTTCCCCTGGGAAACTGCAAAAATGCTGGTAGGGTCTGGAGGCAAAAATAAAAACCTTCCATATTTTACCCTTTTCTGGTGGCTTCCTAGTCCCTGCTTTGAGCTAGGAAAGGGATCCCATGGCAAGCAATCCCAGAACGGCTTTTCACACTGTGCTTAACCCCGGGTTATCATCATTCTAAACCCCATTTATAACATTGGGTAGAGGTAACATTTCACACTTGTAATTTAGAAGCGGGGTTAGCACCGCTTTTTACTCTGGGTTATGAAATCCTGCTCAGAAGGATGGTTAGAACCATTTTTGCGGTGTTAACCCCGCATTGCTTTGCCAAACATGTACAGTGTGAAACGATGCAGTGTTAGAATGTTAACGCTATATGCTTAGCAACAGAACCCCAATCGGAAATTGAACAGCACTTCCCTCATATTACATGCTTTGTACAGTCACAGAGACCCTGTGTGCTGTGTACACAGTAGTTGCAGCATTTCATGGAAAAATAATAATAATAATAATAATGAGGATGGAGCAGTAAACACTGATGCTCCTGTACAAGTAAACACATGTCTCTCCATTCTTAAAAGAAATTCAAAAACAGTATAATTTGCTCCTCTGTGTTGTCTCCAAAATCATACTAAAATTAGCTTCCAGTGTTACCAAATCCCAGTCCTAAAGTCTAAGGGCACATATCTCTGCACTGTCCATTCTCAACCAGCTGGACTAGCCAGTGTATTACCACATCACACAGAGATGGAGACCGAAGGTGGGCAGTTTGTACTATGTCACACTGGCACACACTCTCAGTGCCAATACCAACTGGTGTGCTGCACACAACTGGTTACTATGGCAACAGAATCATAACGCTGGCACCTCTGGTCCCTGTCCAATGAAACATAATGATGCTAAGGACTCGTGCCTTGTGTGTATTTGTGCGCATATGGGTAGGTCGGTATGTTTGTGTGTTTATGTGCTCTGTGTTCATTTATGTGTTTTCATGCATGATTTTGTGTGTGTGTGTGTGCATGCATTTGTGCCTGTTTGTGTGTGCCATGCCTGTTTGTGTGTGCTTAAGCCCTTTTGTGAGTACGATATTGTTTGCATGTGTGTACGCATTCATGGGTTAAATTGCTGTTCTCCATCACTATGAATTTACTTATAAATGAAATCATTGCCTTTCTTTCCTCTCCTCTCCATCCCTTCCCCCATCCCTCCATCTATTCCCTTCATTCTCCTTTGTGCACTACCCATGTGACTACATTCTGGCGTTCATTGGCCGGCGGTGCAAAGACATCGAGTCATCCGTCCAATCGAGACTGTCCTACCGCTCATATAAACATAAGCAAAAGCTGCATGCTTATGAATTAGAACTGTGTCTGTATGCCAGGGAGGTGCAACTCTCTCCCTCACTTGTGTTTTGAAACAATCATTGTCTACTGCTATGTTTTCTTACCCTCATCATGCTGTGACTGAATAGCACTCGATCTCTCTGCATCTTTTCTGTCATTCTCAGTTCACGTGTATGTGGCTGCAGTGCTGGAGCAGAAAACATGGTTGTAACACTGGCACGTAAGTACAACACTTAACACAACACACAAGACTGGCATTTTTTTTTTTCTTAATGCACTGCTGAATGCAATGATTTTTTTTACATACTCATTAGTAGTCCCTATTCATGATGCCATGTCAAGTATATTTGCTTTATTTGTTGGCACTGCATCTACAAGACATACAAGAACAGGCAAATTTTTATTCCATTTAAATTGATCTTTATGTAATTCTGCTGAAATTGTGACAGAAATTCAGGTACAGATCAGAAGTCAGCATTACAGCACATATAGTCTCAGTATTGGTTTTTTATTTTATATTGATCTGAAGATTGAAGATGATGATGATGATATAATTATGATGTGTTGATTAAAAAAACCTGATCAATAAGACTGACTATTTTGACAAGTACATTTTGTTCTAGCAGTTTTCCTAAACAAATAATGCTAGTACTGTATTATATGATGTAATAATAAAAGGGTAGTATATGACATCATGCCATGATTGATATGTACTTTTCAACTCATGCTTCCTGATTCGATGCTCAGGTAGAGACCATGGATGATGATGATGATGATAATGAGTCTTTATTTGTCACATACACTTTACAGCACAGTGAAATTCTTTTGTTCGCATACCCCAGCTTGTTGGGAAGTTGGGGTCAGAGCGCAGGGTCAGCCATGATACAGCACCCCTGGAGCAGAGAGGGTTAAGGGCCTTGCTCAAGTGCCCGATGATGATGATGATGATGATGATGATGATGATGACCATGTGTGCTTGAGACTGTTGATGTTCTCTTGAGAAAGGCATTTCAGCCATAGCTGCTCCCCTATCTCCCGTCACACCTTAGCCTTTTAAAACAGCAAGAAATGCTTACAATATTTTATGGAGAAAATACAATAAACCTCCACTATAATGATTATTCTTAATGTCCCCTATTTTAAGATTCCTGCAGAGTACAATCAACAGTGTGAATTAAACACTAAGGGTCAATTCAAATTCAAAGACAAATGTACCCCCTGCATTGGAAACCTGATTATGATTACTAATTTTAACATGTTTTTGACAATGTTAACTGCTTTTTCATGATCCCAGTTGGAAGGAGTGAACTGAAAGTGTGCAGTTCTAGATTTTAATTATAAAAAAGAATGCAAGCTACGCTTTAGTACGTTCAAATAAAGAACATTTTCAGACAGGCTCAAAAATTGCAGGTTATAATATTTCAAACGAACAGTATCGGTGAGTAATTTGAATTAGGTAATGACGTAAGCGTGGAAGTAAATGCACCTACAACATCTTTCTCCTAGCGAATAATTATAAACATTAATTTACATATTAATACTATGTTATTGTTTATGCGCTTGACTAAAATATGTTTATTGTTTACTTTCGTAGATGGTGATGCTGGAGATACATCAGCTTCTACTGACTACGACAGTAAAATTTAAAGCTGTCCCCATCATACCCTTATATAAGGTGGAAATGATGAACCAGGATGGATTAAAATCATGCACAATGCTGTAAGCACTTCCTCCTCATCTGTTCAAAAGACTTGGCATGTCCGTAGTTCAGACTGTGACATTTTACGTTAGACGGCCTTGTGCTCTCTTTCACATAACATCTTCTCTAAATGTTGTGTCTACATTTAGGATAAAAATCAAGGAAGCCTGTTTCTTCTTGAGGCTGACCAGATAAATTAAAATGAAAGCTAAATCATTTTTTCAAATCATCTTCAGTCAATGTAACTGAAGAGTAGGATACGTAAACAAATTTCTAACATCCGAGACAAAACAATTCAGGTGTGTGTGTGTGTGTGTGTGTGTGTGTGTGTGTGTGTGCGTGCGTGTGTGTGAGACAGAGCCACAAAAGTTGGAAAGCACACTGGCATGAGGCAGATAATATATTGAAATGTTGCACAGTCTGACTCTTTTGCCAAATAGATCATAAATCATATTATAAATATAATTTACATTTACGTTTATTCATTTAGCAGAGGCTTTTATCCAAAGCGACTTACAAATGAGGAAAATACAAGCAAAGCAAAAAATAATATTGCTTATTAGCAACCATACTCATTATGAACATACAAAAATATGAACCAACTGAAAATTATTATGCTTATAGTTATTCCATGTTGCTAGTAGAAGTATCTCCATATGCCTGGCACAACTGGTGCATTTTCTGTACAGAGACAGTTTTTTTTTTTTTTTGCTGATAGCATGCTTACTGTTTATATATCAATATAGATTCGCTATTCACTTTATTAGGAATACTTGTAAACCTGCACATTCATGCAATCATCCAATCAACCAATCATGTGGCTGCAGCACAATGTATAAAGTCACACAGATTCAGGTCAAGTGCTTCAGTTACTGTTCACATCAAACAGCAGAAAGGGGAAAAAGTGTGATCTCAGTGACTGACCATGGCATGGTTGTTGGTGTCAGACAGGCTGGTTTGAGTATTTCAGAAACTGAGTATTTTGCCGTTTTCCTGGGACACACACAGGATGGTGCAAAAAACAAAAAACATCCAGTGAGTGCCAGTTCTGCAGCGGAAACACTTTATTGACGAGAGAGGTCAGAAGAGAATGGCCAGACTGGTTGGACCACACCGGTCAGCTATGAGAACTCGGCTAAACACTCTTTGCAACTGTGGTGAACAGAAAATGTATCTCAGAACGCACAACACATCAAACCTTAAGGCAGATGGGCTACAACAGAAGAATACCATATCTGGTTCCACAGAACAGGAATCTGAGGCTGGTATTTTTTCCAGTCTTCAACTGCCAGTTTTGGTGAGCCTGTGCCCACTGTAGCCTCAGATACCTGTTAGATGACAGTAGTTAAACCCTTAAAGGAGACCTTAGGTACACATTACACGCGGCAGTCAACTGACAACAAAAATGGGTTGTGACAAAATTAGCAAAGCGTCCCAAATTGTTGTATGCCCATTGTACGTGTGTTTCCACGTTTCTGTAGTAACACAAATGTTTTGGCTACATCTTAGGGAGCTGCGTGAGAGGCTCCAGCCAGAGATGGCTGAGCTGATCAAGCAGCAGAGGCTGAACCGGTTGTGCGAGGGCGCCTGCTTCAGGAAGATCAGCACTCGCCGCAGACAAGGTGAGCCTTTTAGCGTCAAACAATCTCCAGCACACTTCCTCACTTCAATAAGGGGTGACCAAAACATTGCCATGGTACCAAAGACACATGTACTTATGGCTAATGTACAATATACAGTTAGATTACAGTGTTGTCTTTCTTTATCTCTATTTCAGATAAGTTTTTGTATTGTCGACTGTCTCCAAATCACAAAGTACTACACTATGGGGATGTGGAGGATTTGTCACAGGGACAAATCCCCCATGAAGCTCTACAAGAGAAATGTGAGCCTCTTTGAGTGCACTGTTTGTGTATTTAAATAATAACTTCTTGTATTTTTCATTACGTTTGCAATGTAAATTCCCTGCAATGTGAGACACTTTACAGTATCCAAAAAAAACAAATGTAGGCTGTACACTTTTAGAAGAATGCCTTATCTTTTGTACCTTATATATGTTTCCTTTACCTGGAAAAGTGGATATATATAATAATAATACATAATTGGACTCTAATTACTTTTTGGAATGAAGCTTTAAAGGTATGCTACATGCAGCTTTATAGATAAGGAAATGTACTAAAGGTGTACCCTTAAGGGTTCCATACCAACAACAAGGACATTTAGTAACCTTAGTTTAGTACCCTTTTTTTCTGAGTGTGTGCTAACAGAATCTTTCTCCTCATGTCTGTCTTCAGTAACAGTAGCAGATATCAAGACAGTGATAACTGGGAAAGATTGCCCTCATGTGAAGGAGAAAGGAGCGCTAAAGCAAAATAAGGTAAGGTTTCACATTGAAAAGGCCATTCATTTAAGAAGATGCTTTTAATGAAGGATGCCAAATGTACAACCCCAATTCCAAAAAAGTTGGGACGCTGTGTAAAATGTAAATAAGAATAGAATGCAATGATTTGCAAATCTCATAAACCCATGTTATTCACAATAGAACATATCAAATGTTTAAACTGAGTAAAAATGTACCATTTTGAGAAAAAATAAGGTCATTTTGAATTTGATGGCCGCAACATGTCTCAAAAAAGTTGGGACGGAGGCAACAAAGGGCTGGAAAAGTAAGTGTTACTAAAAAGAAACAACTGGAGGTTAATTAGCAACAGGTCAGTAAAATGATTGGGTATAAAAAGAGTATCTTAGAGAGGCAGAGTCTTTCAGAAGTAAAGATGGGCAGAGGTTCACCAATCCAAAGACCATCCGGCTTTTATCACCGCTCAGTTCAAAAGCCTGCAGCTCTGATGGTATGGGGTGCATTAGTGCCTATGGAATGCGCAGCCTGCACATCTGGAAAGGCAACATCAATGCTGAAAGGTATATACAGGTTTTGGAGCAGCATATGCTTCCCTCCAGATTCCGTCCCATCTTTACTTCTGAGAGACTCTAAGATACTCTTTTTATACCCGATCATGTTACTGACCTGTTGCTAATTAAGCTAATTAGTTGCTTTTTACCGTTCAAAAATACAAAATTTAATTATTTTTTCCTTAAAATGGTACATTTCCTCAGTTTAAACATTTGATATGTTTTCTATGTTCTACTGTAAATAACAAATGGATTTATGAGATTTGCAAATCATTGCATTCTGTTTTTATTTACATTTTACACAGCGTCCCAACTTTTTTGGAATTGGGGTTGTAAGAGACGAATGATAGAGGGAAAATGTAACATACTTGAACACATTTCCACATCACTCTGTGTATATGCCTGTGTATACAGCATGCTTATGAGATGCTCTTTGCTATTTTCAGCTCTCTGTGAGCATTTCTTGTTATAGAGTTTTGTGGGCATCACTAAATGCAAATCAGCTGTGCTATGAACATGGTGTGGATTTATTGGTGATTCCCATTTATCAGCATACTTGTGTGAGTATGAAGAAAATCAGTGATAAATAAACATTTGTAAATCTAGCAGCAATTTTTAGTACAGTTTGCCTACAAAAACATTTCAACGTTAATATAAGATAAATGAGGCCTGATGTCAAAAGGAATGTCTGCCTCATACACCTTTAGGGTAGATAGGAACTTGCTAATGTTTATTAGTCCAGGAAAAAGGTAAACATTCTAGGAATCATACAATGCACAGGGTCCAGCCAATAAGTTGAACACCATTCAAAGAATAAATTACACCTAATGATATACAAGGGACTGCTGGATCACAGAGCTCAGTTGGCAATTCACTGCAAGGGGCAAGACTCAGAAAAGTGTCAAATCCCGCCATCCATTTGGGACAGCACATCTGCTTCAGAGAGAAATCTGTCAGGGTGACCCAAAAACTAGCAAAAGTAGCAGTGGGAAGCAAGGCCTTGAGCTGGCCATCTTTGGTAGAGAAGTAGGACTCTGTGGCTTAGTTGCTGAATCACATTACTAACTTATTACTAACGTACTATATCCAAAGCTAGTAATGATAACGATGTGACAATGCAAAAGACTCAAGTCTCATGAGCACCACAGAGCCCAGTAACATTCCTACAGAGGTAGAAAGGAACGAGAGGAGGTTATCCACAGCTTTGGAGAATAGGATACCTGTAGCTCTGACTGTGATCACAAGCTATTAAGCTGATAGTTCAATAGCTATGGTTACTAGGTTACCAGGAGCCTGGCATTGGACCAGACAGTCATCACAGTCATGATCATGTCACCTCTGGAGCTGATTTGTTCATTTCTTAATTTGTTACAGTACCCTCATTCATTCAGTCTTTCGTCTAACTTTGAAGCATGGCTTAAGATACCCTCAGAAGTTAATTTGCTGTCCCAGGAAGTGGCATTGGAGGACAAATGCAATAGCAACAGGGCCGCCATCTGGCATGGTGCTGTCCCATCAGAAAAAAGTGCTAATAGGCACAGCAGGGTACGATTAGAGGTCAGACACAGTGGTCTAATGTGAATTCATTATTGCTCTTCTGCTCTAGGAGGTGCCTGAGCTTGCTTTCTCCATTTTATATGAATCTGACGAATATTTGAACTTCATTGCTCCAGACAAGTATGAGGTAAAACATTTAGTTTAGTTTGTATAGATTTCGG
Source organism: Stegophilus panzeri (assembly GCA_024331685.1). Lineage (NCBI taxonomy): Eukaryota > Metazoa > Chordata > Actinopteri > Siluriformes > Trichomycteridae > Stegophilus > Stegophilus panzeri. Next base: position 6,990,021 of record JANDJT010000001.1, on the reverse strand, counting down.
ATTTCACTTACTTTTAATCTCACAGTATGGTCCAGGTTTACAATTTCCACTATTGTAATTACACTATATGGCTAAAGGATTGTGGCACATAATTTTATAGGATTTCCCTTCACTGGAACTAAGAGGCCCAAACATGTTCCAGTGTGACAGTGCCTCTGTGCACAAAGCAAGTTTGCCAAGGTTGGTATGGAAAAACTGGAGTGGCTTGCACAAAGCCCTGACTTCAACCCCACTGATCACCTTTGGGATGAACCAGAACGCTGACTGCACCCCAGTCCTCTTTGCCTGACATCAGTACCTGACCTCACTAATGTTCCAAAATCTAGTGAAAAGCCTTCCCAGAAGATTTGAGGCTCTTATAGTAGCAAAGGGGGTACAAAATCTGTAATGGGATTTCCAAAAGCATATATGGGTGTTGTGGTCAGGTATGTACAAACTTTTGGCCATACAGTGTACATACCTTTCCAATTAGTTTCAATGTAGGTAAGGAATACCTAATGTTTAAAAGCAAATTTATACAACATGTATTCCACTGTGTCTTGAAATACTGTATGTTATTTTTCAAATATGGCTTGTTATGTCTCATCTTTGACATTCTTTTCATTGCTCATCAGTACTGCATCTGGACCGATGGCTTGAATGCTCTATTGGGAAAAGAGATGACAAGTGAACTCACCAAGTCAGATATGGACACGCTGGTTACCATGGAGATAAAGCTCCGCCTCTTAGACCTTGAGAATGTCCAGATTCCTGATGTTCCGCCTCCTTTACCCAAAGAACCCAAAGATTATGACTTTGTTTATGATTACAGCCAACAACACACTTGAGACACACTGCATCACAGCTATTGGACTGTAATGTATTTACTCTTGATTCGCAACTGAACTACAGTGTATGCTAGGACAAATTAAAGTGTCTCAGTTTCCTGAAAAATTGAAAGGATAGTTTAATCAAAAGGTTTGGAAGAGGCTTTGGCTGGAATACCGTCACTGATTCACAAACCTCATACTGACTGTCCTGCTTTCCAATACTGTTTGTAATACTGATTCATCCATTTCCCCCACTGTAAAGGCTGTAACAATACTTTATCAGCCTGAGTGATGTTTGTTAGATGAGCCCTCTAGGGCCGAGGGTATTGAGTAAATTTAACTATAGACTTCAAGAGCAGAACTTGCCAGATAGCTATTCCTAAGCGGTTCAAGCCCAGGCACCACCAATATGCCACTGTTGGGCCCTTGAGCAAGGCCCTTAACCCTCTGTGCTCCAGGGGCGCCGTATTATGGCTGACCCTGCGTTCTGACCCCAAGTTCCTAACAAGCTGGGACATGCGAAGAAAAAAATTTCACTGTGCTGTAATGTATATGTGACAAAAAGGCTTCTAAAAAAAACCATATGCAATAAATACCTGA
>JANDJT010000001.1:6965507-6987356 GCA_024331685.1 Stegophilus panzeri | reverse complement strand
GAGATTTTCTATGGGGTTCAAGTCAGGTGACTGTGATGGCCCTGTAGAATCTTCCAGGACTTTTTCTGCAACCAAGCTTTGGTGGAATTTGAGGTATGCCTGAGATCATTGTCCTGTTGGAATGTCCAATGACGCCCAAGCTTCAGCTTCCTCACAGACAGCATGACACTTTCTCCTAGGATTTCCTGATACTTCAATGACTCCATCTTGCCTTCCACATGCTGCAGGTTTCCATTGCCAGATGATGCTTTTGGGTCAGTAGTGGTGTACGTCTTGGAGTTCTAGCATGGAAACCTTCTGCGTTTAGTACGCACCATACTGTGCTCACTGAAACCTCGGTGCCTTTTGCCACCAAGTCTTGCTGCAGGTCTTTTGCAGTCACTCGAGGGTTTTTCACAACCTGCCTTCACAGAAATCTGGTTATAGGCATTGATATCTTCCTTTTTCTGCCCAGTCCAGGTATTTCATGTATTTTGTGCCCCTAGCCAGTTCATATATCAAGGGCTTCATTAGTTGCACCAGGTGTGCTTGAGACAACACCTGTTTTGCATATTTGTGCTGTTGTGAGGGATTCTATTCAGGGGTTTAAATCATTTTGAAACTGGAGAAATCATTATGAGTTGCATTTTCAGTTGAATTTGGGGAAAGCACTTGAAGCATTCATTGTGTTGAACTATTTCAATTGCTTTTGTTTGATTTCTTCATTGGAAACAGCTCAAAGTCTGTAAATTTTGACAGTAAATTTGATTTGCAATGGGGGTTGAATAATTTTGACTGCAACTGTATATTAAGAGGCACATATTCTGCGGCATACACTGAACTTTGAGAAGATGGTGAATGCATGTACTACTGGGAAATAAAGCATCAAACACTTTAGACAACTTGATTCTGTGTACAAACAGCTCATATACTCCAACCATTCCAAAAACTCTGCAAAGCAATTTCTGATGTGCCATACCAAACTATTACGTCAAATGGATGTATATGATGTTACTGGTGTGATGGGTGAATTTAGATATCTTACACAATGTAAACAAAAGTTGGGTTTGTAGGACCCACTAACCATCAGGTTTGGGGAGTAACGGAATACATGTAACTGCGTTACATAACCAGGATACAAAAAACTGGTAATTGTAATCCGTTACAATTACGTCAAAAAACAAAGTAATCAGATTCCAGGTACATTCCGTAAAAATGGGAATACTATCAGGATTACAATTTTTTTCATTAAAAACAAAGAAATTAATCTTTTGACCTAACACAATATAGACAGCTGCTTGATTATAGTCCTGGTTCGCCAGTTGTGACTCATGAGCAACAAATGTATTTATTTTATTAAAACAAATCCAAACACTGAACATGTTTTTAAGCTCTAAAATGAGCTCTAAATTAAAAATATTTTAGATCATATTGCTTTTCTCTTAACTTTATTTACAAATGTGTTCTTAAAGTAATCCAAAAAAATAATCACATTACATTACTTTCATATTGTGATACTCGGATTACGTTACTGATTAAAGTAATTGAAGTCATTTGTAACTGTAACGGAATACATTTATAAAGAAACCCTCCCGACCCATCTAACCATAATGTTGCAGTGGTTTTTCCAAAAGTACCATTTCTGTGTTCTGAAGTACATCTCTTACCAGAGACAAAGAGGCAAATGGTCATCATTGTTTATTTGAACATAACACTATGAAACATATTTTAACCTCTTAATAGAGTTCACAGTACAAACAAAAAAAAAAATCACAGTGTCAGCTGTAAAGTCAATCAAACAAAACGCAGTGACTACAATCAATATTCCCGACTGTATATTCAACACAATTAATATTCTGAGATGTTACTCTAATGCTACAATCAGCATATCTAATAACTGGGTAGGAAAAAACATTTAATTCAAATTAGTACAGTCTATAATTACCCACACTACTGAACCTGTACAGAAGCTGTGTTCCTCACTTAATCTCAATCAGCAAAGCCTTTATACAATCACTGTATTTAAGCTCAATGTTGCTTAATATTTTATATCTGTCTTTTAGTACCTTCACATTACTTAGACGAACCTGGCAATAGCTTAAAATGAAAAGTATACAAAATATTCCTTAGAAATTCATTTAGAAATCTCAGTGCCTTTATGCATCTATTTAGCTGTGTGTTTGTATGTCACACTGAGTTTTTTGAGGAATAAATAGTCATTCGTTTTATTTTTAAATAACTAATATTTTTATTACTTCATTCATTTTTAATTAATAAGTGCATTCAGGGTCTGCTTGGATCCAGTGTCTATCTAGGGAACACTAGATAGAAAGCCAGTTCAGCCAATATGAACTGTTGAGTTAATATTAATGTCAGTTTGCTTTTTTAAACTTGCAATATTGTAATACTTTAATAATTCTATCCAAAATCTTTTACATGCTGCAACATTCTTGGTTTTTTGCTATTTATACACACACACACACACACACACACACACACACACACACACACATATATATATATATATATATATATATATAAATAAATTTGTTTACATTGTCAAGTTATTCACAGAATTATACCACATTTTTCTTCGAACTGTGCAGTGTGTGTAATTAGTAGTGCTTTGTCAAGAAATGTGTAGTGATGTGCACTGATACTGTAGTTGTGAACACTGCTCTTTAATACTATATGCATTTATGTATGTATATAGACTATACTGTACTGTATATAGCAACAGGCCTACTGAAAATTTATACCTGAATGGCATGACAAAACCTGAATTTCTTTTAGGAAACATCTGTGAGAATTCAGTAGAGATTATACTCGATACTGTGATATCACACTTCTTGATATAGGAAACGCCCACAGATGGGTGACAAATTGAAGGTAAAAAAAAAAGAAAAAAAAAAGGAGTGATAGGAGTGATCTCTTCCAGGATGACAATGTCCCCTAACCCAACTGAACACTTGTTAGACAGCAACGTGTTAGACAGCCTCCAACGCCACCAAAACACCAACTGAGAGAATATCTTTGGGAAGAATGATATCCATCCCTCCAGTAAAGTTCCAGAGACATATTGAAGTTGTTACTTTATTTTTTTCTTTCCCCTTTAATTTGTTTCCTTTCATATGTAAGGCACTTTAGTCATGCAGAGCAGTATTTGATGTTTAAGTGGATGTTCTACTCAAGGTCACACATCAGGGCTTTGTGGTAAACACTTCCTATAAGGAGCTTCCCTTTGTACGGTGTAGCCACTGAAGATCCTATGAGCACACTGCCATTATCAGCGTACACCTGAGTCACCACTGGTTCTTCAGAGTGGATATTCTGAATACGAATGACCTAAAATAGACAGACAAATAATCATATATAAATACACAAATCCTTGCATATATATGACCTTTATATGAAATACAGTGGTATGATAAGGACCAAAGTATACTGTCAAAAAGTGGTATTTGATATTTTTAATATTATATATATATATATATATATATATATATATAAATTCTAAAAATGCTGTATTTCAAAAAGTTCTATTTCATTATTAAGTTTGGATCTCAATGTGTATCTTGATACATGATTAAAAATCCAATGTATGAGCTAATAATTCAATACTAAAGGTGTTTCAACACATTATGATGCAATCACATGTGATTCAGGAATATATATATATATATATATATATATATATATATATATATACATATACACACACACACACACACACACACACACACACATACAGTTTCACTTATTTTATGTTTTTTAAATACACCAAATATTTTAATGTCTTTGGGCCTCATTTATTAATCTGCATACAAACAAATTTATTTGTAAATTGTGAATACACAAGAAATTTGGTATTCATTAAAATCAAGTTAGTTCTTAAAAATGTTTGCATTCTACAAGAGCTCATGAGTTGTTTTTTTATTTTTATTTGAACATATACGGAGACTCAATTTAAACCGCGACTGATCAGCTTCAAATCATGCAACTGTGTCAACTTCATTTATTTTAATTAAACAAAGACATTTGTGAAACCCATTGATTGCATATTAATGGTATAATTTAAGAATGATTAAATATCAAAATAAAATTATTTTAAAAACGCAGTGGAAAACTTCATCAGCACTAAGCGATGGATAAGTGACCAACCTGGTATGTCTCAATCTGCACTGTGCCATATACTCTACTCCCTACAGTCCCTGCATGTCATCATCCTTATGACCCTCACTTGCCATTTAAAACAAGTAAACACAGCAGTTCTCCTGTGTGACGTGCTTGATTTACATGCTCATTTGGGTACAGCATAGCTATCTTTCTTCATGTCAAACCATTTTCTTTTCACATCACTTAATTTACTTCACCTTTTCTGTAATCTGTCTCCAGATTGTAAGCTTTTCAGGTGCTGTTACACTGCCAAATAAAAATTTCTTAATGGTGTAGTTGTAAGTCAAATCAACTTTCGCTTGTGAGTCTGAGAAATTTTTTTCTTTTTTTAATTTTTATTTTGCATTTTACCTTATATGGAGTTTTGTAGGTGTCACTAAACGCAAATGAGCAGTGGCATGCACGCACATCGCACTTTACGGTTGATTGGCATTTATCATCATATGTATGGCATCAGTATGAGGACAATCAGCTTTTGTATATCTGGAGGAAATTTTCTGGCAGATTTATAAAAAATACATTTATACACATTTTTTTAAAAAAAAATGTATAAATGAGACCCTTTGTTGAATGTCCCCCCCCCCCCACCCACCCACACACACACACACACACACACACACCTCTGAGCCAGGTGGATTATTTGGATCATTTAGAATAATTCTGCCTCCATTTGGGTGGCAACCCATCCACAAGTCTCCAGTTTTACTCTCCACCTCGATATTATCACAGAGGGAGCCTACATCAACTTCCTGTACAACATGGAATATAACAATAGCGCCAAAGAGAAAATTTAAATAAGAGATATTAATACATGTGAAAATAACTGGGGCTGTATATCCCCTTCATGCATATTCATCACACTTTATGCATACCTTCACACGGGATAGTGTGTTGTCTTTCTGGATGTTCAGCACAACAATTGTGTGATTCATTAAATCTGACACATACAAATGCCTGGCAAAAGGAAAAAAAAAAGTGTTAAATCGTTTGTGTTGGGAAATTTTTTTTTAAAAAAACATTTCTCAAAGTCTTACTTTTTGTCAGGGGAGATGTTGATGCCATTGGCACCGAAAAGTCCTCCTGCCACAACATGAACTGCTTCAGGACTGTAATACACCACATCACACCAGAACAGAGAGAGCAGCATTTCCAGAGGCTTCAGGTACTCGGTGGTGAAGTAGTGATCATTAGTGGCGTAGAAATTCTCCACTCCCACAGCTACAATGTCATTCACACTACACCAATGCAATTTTACAAAAGAAGGTACATGAGAACCCAGGAATGAATTTCTGCCAAAAAAATATGCATAGCATATACTGAAAAACAAGGCTGTGTTTAGGATGGACATACTTATGCAGCAACTCGTGCTTTATAGTCTTCATGTGCACTAGAGTGTTTTCCTCTTTGATGTACTGAAATATCTCAACCTGGCTGTTTTTATGTGGATGATTCACCACAAATAAATATCGAGAGCCATCTGCAACAGGAATTCATTATAGTGCTTTTGATATAGTAGAGAGTATTGAGGAATTTGGAAATAAATATGCTGAAATTCCAAATACCTTTTTCATCAGTATATACACTGATTCCATGTGGGCCAAAAGAAGCTGCATCAAAGTCTCCTTTGATATGGAGTTCTGTAAGATCTCCTCCAGAGGGCAGATTCAGCACATAGATCTTTCCAGGCGCGTCTGAATAACGAGGCATACCTGGGTACTTCAGACCCTATGGTTGTGGAATTTGAACATATTATAGCTAATTAAAATTAAATTAAAAGCGCATGTGAACAAAAAAAAAATAAAATTAAAAAAATAACTAACAATAACTAATACAAATCCAACAAATTACATGTAAATTTACAATATATGTAAATAAAATATATATTCATATATACAACCCCAATTCCGAAAAAATTGGGACAGTATGGAAAAGGCTAATAAAATAGAGGAGTGATTTGTAAATATACTTTGACTTGTATTTAAACAAAGACAGTGTATTTGATGTTTTAACTAATCAACTGCCTAGTTTTTTGAAGATAAATGTTTATTTTGAAACATTTTGATGCATGCAACACTTTCCAAAAAAGTTGGGACAGGAGCAATTTAGGACTAATAGCGATGTGAGAAGTTGAAATAAGAAGGTGGTGTGAAACAGGTGAGGTAATCATCTAATCATAGTATATAAGGAGCCACCAAAAAAATCCTACTCCTTCAAGAGCAAGGATGGGTCGAGGCTCGCCAATCTGCCAACAGGTGCATCAGCGAATAATCCAACACTTTGACAACAACATTCCCCAAAGACAAATCAGTAAGATTTTGGGCATTTCACCTTCTACAGTGCACAATATAATTAAAAGATTCAAAGAATCCGGTCAAATCTCGGTACGTGCAGGGCAAGGCCAAAAACCACTTCTGAACGTGCGTGATCTTTGATTCCTCATATGTCACTGTCTTAAAACAGTCATGAATCTGTAACAAATATCCTGAAATGGGCTCAGGAATACTTTGGTAAACCTTTGTCTGTCAACACCATTCGCCACTGCATCCACAGATTCAAGTTAAGGCTTTACTATGCAAAGAAGCTATACATCAACCCTGTTCAGAAGCGCAGCTGACTTCTCTGGGCTTGGTCTCATCTGAGATGGACAGTAACACAGTGGAATCGTGTTTTGTGGTCTGACGAGTCAACATTTCAAATAATTTTTGGAGAAAACAGCCTTCATGTTCTCCGGGCCAAAGAGGAAGAGGACCATCCAAGCTGTTATCAGCATCAGGTCCAAAAGCCAGAGTCTATCATGGTATGGGGGTGTGTCAGTGCCCATGGCAGCATGGGTAACTTGCACATCTGTGAGGGCAGCATTAATGCAGAAAAGATATGTACACATTTTGGAGCAACATATGCTGCCATCCAGAGCAGGACAACGCCAAACCACATTCTGCCTGGATTACAAGCGCATGGTTGCAGAAGCGGAGAGTGCGGGTACTAGCATGGCCTGCCTGCAGTCCTGACCTGTCTCCGACTGAGGATGTGTGGCGCGTTATGAAGAGCAAAATAAGGCAACAGTTGCACAGCTGAAGAAATGCATAATGGACGAATGGGGGACAATTTTGCGTGCTAAACTTAACCAACTAGTGTCTTCAGCGCCCAAATGCTTAATAAGTGTTATTAAAAGAAAAGGTGATGTTACACAGCGGTAAACAGTCGACCATCCCAAAGTTTTTGGAGTGTGTTGCAGTCATCAGATTTGAAATGAGTGCATATTTTCAAAAATAAATTAAATTCACAAAGTAAAACATCAAACGTGTTAATAATGTGCTTTCAATATAGTACAGGGTGAACTAAATTTTCAAATGACTCTTTTTGTTTATTTGGGTTTTTTTTTTTTTTTCCATACTGTCCCAACTTTTTCGGAATTGGGATTGTATATTATAGTTTATTTGCCACAATTAACTCATTTTCAGTAACCATGTTACCAAAATTGTTTAAAGATATAATGTGTGTGAAATAAGACGAACATACAGCGCTTATGATGGCCAGTCCATCTTCAAGTATAGTGATGTCCTCTGCTCCCATCTCTGCATATAGGAAGAAAACCATACTATTTAACACATTTATAACATAATGTTGCTGTATTCTCAAATCCGATCGTTAAAAAGGTCTTGATACATTTCTCTTTTTTTTAATAACAGCAGTTTTGACAGTAGATCCAACTGCAATGCAAATCACAGATTTCTATTAATTATTCTGGATTTTTTTTTTAACGTGTAACAAGTGTATTTGTTGATATGATGAGGTTTTCTGTGAGGAGATCATTTTTGGAACGACTCTTCGGTGTCAGAGCTATGTAACAGTCAGCGGTAGACTGTTCAACACAGGTAAGATATAGGGCTTTGTGGTTTCTCTGTAACAGCACAAGCTGTGTTGTTTGTCTTATTAAATTCAAAAAGGGCGGGGGGGAGCAGCAGCTTAGGTCACAGACTTTCCTGTACTGGTGACCAGAAGGCTACGATTTCAAATCCTAGGACTGTCAAGAGAGACACTGGTTGCCAAATTGCTCTTAACTCCAAATTGCTCAGTTATATGTCTGGATTGGATTCTGCCTCACTTGTAAATTGGTTAGGATAAAAGTTATCTGATTATTGTCGCCATATAGTTAAAATCTTTGGATTCATTAATATATTTTATTCTGATAAACGCTGGAATATAGTGTTGCCACATTTTGTGGAAATATTAGGCTGGTTTGCAACTTATTCCTATTTGGTGTCATTGCATTTTAATTGCTCCACTTAAATCAAATGTTTGAGGTAGCCCTCCACAAGCTTTTCCAGAATTTTTCCTCGTTCCTCCTGACAGAACTGGTGTAACTCATTCAGGTTTCTAGGCCTCCTTGCTCCGCTTTTTTAGTTCAGTCCACACATTTTGTATTGGGCTCAAGTCAGGGCTTTGTGATGGCCTGTTAAGCCATGCTGTTACTACTTTTTTTTATCATTGTCCTGCTGGAAGACCCAGTTGCGACCAAGATTTAACTATCTGGCTGATGTCTTGAGGTGCTGCTTGAGTATTTCTAGATATACCCCTTTTCATGATGCAATCTATTATTTGAACTGCACTAGTCCCTTTCCCAGCAAAACACCCCCCATAAACATCATGCTGCCACCCCATGCTTCACAGCTGGGATAATGTTTTTCGGATAAAAACTTTACCCCTTTTCTTCCATACATAGTGCTGATCATTATGGCCAAAAAGTTTAATTTTTGTTTCATCTGACCAAAGAATACTCCTTCAAAAGTTTGGTGATCACCTGCATACTTCAGGTAATGCCAGTCTTAGAGTACAGGCTTCTTCTTTGCCCAACAGCCTTTCAGGCCAGGGCAATATAGGACTCTCTTAATGAAGATCCAGAATTTTTGCTTGCCTTGGCTGAGTTGCTTGAATTTTCCCCATGGTATCAAGGGCAAAAAGGCACTTGCTCTAAAATCCAGCCACAAGTTCACTCCCAGTTAACTCCTAATTATGACAAATGGCCAATCAGAAGCTTCTAAAGTCATTCCTTCAATTTCTGGAATCTTCCAGACTGTTTAAAGAGATAGTCAACTTGGTGAATGGAAATCTTTGACCCACTGGAATTCTGATATAGTATATTACAGCTGGAAATAAATCTGTCTCTAATCGATTGTTTTAAAATTACGTCTGACTTAAACAAAACAAAAGCCCTAACTGACCTGCCAAAAGAACTTTATGGTAATTTAAACATATGTGGAAACGTGAAACACTGAATCTCTTCATACTAGGTGTATGTAAATATTTGGCCACAACTGTACACTACAGGACTGCTGAATGCTCAATTCTGATTGGTCAGAATTTTCCATAACAGCGGCACTGACAGAAGTCAGTAGACTAAAATTCAAATCATATGTTAATATTATTCATTATTATTTTTAATATATTATCTTCTCTATAATAAGAACTCATTGACAGGCACTAGTATGGTGGATAATCTACATCAGCTAAGTTATTTAAGAAGTAAAATTGTATTATCATTGATATAATATGTAAGTTTTCTGTATGGAGATGTTTATTTAGCATTTAAGACAATAATCCCTAGTGTCAGTGCTTTGTAATGGTCAGAAAGGTTTACACCACAGTCATTAACTTCAAGAGAGAAAAAAAGAGGCTTGTGAGGGGAAAAGATGTTTTTTTAGCTTTTATAACATAACATACTCCACTTTGGAGTGGAGTCCAAACTCTTTAGAGATGGTTTTATAAACTTTTCCAGCCTCTTGAGCATCAACAACTCTTTTTCTGAAGTCCTCAGAAATCTCCATTGTTTGTGCCATGATACACTTCCACAAACATGTTTTGTGAAGACAGATCACTGTTCTTTAAATAAAACAGGGTGCTCGCTTGCACCCGATTGTTAATACCATTGATTCAAAACACTAATTTCACCTTCAAATTAACTGCTAATCAGAGAGGTTCACATACTTTTGCCACTCATAGATATGTCATATTGGATCATTTTCCTCGATAAATAAATGGTCACGTATAATATTTTTTTGTCTCATTTGTTTAATTGGGTTCTCTTTGTCTACTTTTAGGACTTGTGTGAAAATCTGATGATGCTTTAGGTCATATTTATGCATATTTATGAGGGTCAGTTTTAACTATGACCGATGGAAACCACATTCGGTCCACATTCTTGGGTCTGGCTTGCTTCAGAGGAATTATTTCCTGTAAATCGGAGATGATTTAGATATTTTAACACTTACCTATTCCCTTTATCAGTTCACAATTAGGGAGGTGATTCTGGGTGAGTTCTCTATAAGACAATGTTGTATTTCTGCAGGAAACAAACATTGGATCCATATGTTAAAATTACAGTTAAATAACTGATGCAAGCCTAACACTGTTATGCTGGTTCTTGACTGTTTATCAAAAATGGCTTCACCTGTGAACTACCTTAATTATAATACAGCACAGCCTACATGCCTACCTACATAGAGCTGGCATACACTCCATATCAGATCAGCACATGCATTCGTAACCGTTCATTACTATTGCACTGTTGTTATTTAACAAAGTAAAATTAACATATGGTGAGTTGAAAAGTGGACCAACCTTAGGGCAAAAAATCGTTCTCCAATAAGTACTGCTACAGCTGCAACCAAAACCGAGAGTACCATTAACTTCCCCATATTAGTTTTTTACGTCTCTGTGTTGTTTATCTTGCTACTTCTGAAATGGCCGTTGAACACTTTAATGATTCGATTCTTTCGAACGAACCGTTTAAGTGAACGAACTGTTTCGATTCGTTTGATTCACCCCCCAGATCTATTATGTTCTACAGGCTATAAAGTAAACAGGCTAGATAGAAAAGGCTTCAGTTTCGACCACACTTTTTGTAGCCTACGCATGAAATTAGAGCCATTTAAGACCACTTGTCCAATTCACAGTCCAGGTTTATTTCTAAAGAAAGTGCTGCTGAGCTGAAAAGATGTCCCTAGATGGCGATATTTTCTGGTATTATAAAAGCAAAGTCTTGCACGTGAGGCTCTGTACAAAACAGAGAGGTCTTACTGGGTTTTGGGTACTTGAAATAACTGCTAATTATTAAATAGTCTCTTAAATGTAACACTGCATACTACTGAAGTAAATGTAAATGTAGCGTTTTGCTATTACACCAAATAACAGCTTTTGTTGGAGAATAGATACATACAACTCGCTTAAAAGAGTCGTTCGGAAAGAACCGATTCGTTCGCAATTCATAACTACTTCAGCATGACCTTATCTGAATTCGGGGAAAGACAAAGGTCAAGAGAACATCTGATTTGTTTTGTCCAATTGCATTTTCGGGTTTACAATGAAATGATATTACACATTAGATTCCTCTTTGAATTAAATGTTCTCTTAGTTGCTTTAAGTGAGACTTGGAATCCTCCCTGAAGGGAACAGTGAAACCTTTTCAAAGATCTCCAGGGAGACAATGGACGATTGATCTATATTTCCTAAGAGGGTAGATCTGCAGACTTTCTCAGTTCTGGGGATCCTTTGCACGCACAGTTTGATGTTTTCCGTGCTGTCTACACCTCTGATCTGTTCATCTAATGACCAAGCCTTTCATGAATTTAGACCCTCTATTATGAAGGACTTAATGTACAATTACAGTCTATACAATTTTATTTTGGGGCACCATTTTTGAAGACAGGAATTTATGGTACATGTATTGCACAAACCTTGACCTCTGCTCCTCGTACCTTTACTTTTTAATGTTACAATATACAAATGTTTGTGAACACCTGACCAATCAGACCCATATGTGCTGATAGACCCACTGATATGGGACGAGGAGGCCTGGGGCACAGTTGACATTCCAGTTCATCCCAAAAGTGATCAGTGAGATTGAGGTCAGGGTTCTGTCCAGGTCACTTGAGTTCTTCCACTCCAACCTTGGCAATCCACATCTTGCTTTGTGCACAGGGGGATTGTCATACTGGAACAGGTTTGGGCCACTTGGTTCCAGTGAAGGGAAATTGTAATGCTACATCATACAAAGTTATTCTAGATAAATCTGTACTTCCAACAGTGTGAAAACACTTTGGGGAAGAACCACATATGGCTGTAAAGGTCAGTAGTCTACATACTTTTGGCCATATAGTGTATACTCACCAGTCACTTTAATAGGAACACCCATACACCTGCTCATTTATGCAGTTATCTAATCAGGCACTCATGTGGCAGCATCACAATGCCTACAATCAGGTACAGGTGATTTTTTTTCTAATTTAATAAAGTTACTAATAATGTTGATGGTGTGTGTATATTTGGATTGTTAGTTGCACTTCCGGGGTTGGGGGTTCAATTCCCTCCTCCCCTATCCCCTGCCTTGTGCCCCGAGTCCCCTGGGATAGGCTCCATGCTTCACTCAACCCTGTGTAGGATTAAGTGGTATAGAAAATGGATGGATGGATGATGCATTTATGAAATCCTCAAGGTGTTGACTATCTGCAAGGAAAAAATTTTATATTTTAAACAAGCATAACTGAACACCATTTTTAATGACATAGTTGGTAATTTGTGACAGCATGTTTGGTAATTTGGGACACGTCTTTGGTTTCTTTGGTTTAAATGTTTATTTTTATCCCTAATGACATGTTTACAACAGTATTTATTTGCAGCATGCTTATTCGTGGCATCAGTAATCATGGCAGTAACAGGAGAAATCTTCTTCAAATTCATCATAAACATATGCTAATATATTATGAACACAGTAAACTAACTAGATGTAATTTGATGCATATTAAGATGTTTGCCTAAGAGATATTCCTTATTCTTTTTTTTTAAAGGAATAACAACAATTACAGTGGTTAGAAAAACTTCAATAATTTCCAAATTCATAACTAGTGCTTTCTAAAAGTAATGAACAGATGAACATAACAGATGAAAACATTAATCTCTAAATGCATCCCTTCATGTATCTTTTATATTCCTTAATATTTATATATAATATCTATTATTTATTAAGGATGACAGTTTTGTCACCTTATTAATAAATTACCCAAAGCATGTGTCATTTTCTCTTGCCCCAAGATTGTTAGGGTCACCTTCCTGTTCATTGCTGACCACATCCCCTTATATGATCTAATATTATTCAATCATTATTTCTGTCAAGCACTTCCACTGCAAGAGTGTAGTGACAAGTTTTAATTTTGACTTATCAGACAAAAAGTAAATGCTGATAAGTTAAACTGTCCCAATTTATGTGATATCCCAATATACCCAAATTCACTCTATCTTGATTTATCCAATCAAGACAAAACCTGTATAGTCATCACTCCTATTCTGTGAGCTTTAGATCATTGGTATAAACTGAAGAAGTCATTATAAGTTGCATTTTCAGTTGAATTTGGAGAAACCACTTGAAGCATTCGTTGTGTTGAACTATTTCAATTGCTTTTGTTTGATTTGTTCATTACAAACAGCTGAAAGTCTGTAAATTTTGACAATAAACCTGATTTACAATGGGGGTTGAATAATTTTGATGGCAACTGTATGTCCATTGTTGGACTTGTCTGGGATGGAGACGTTTTCTGTGTTAACTTGTCTAAGGCTTATTGGCATTTGTAAGAGTTATTGGTATTTTTATTTCTGTTTGTCTAAGACTTATTGGCATTGGCATATGATCTTGGCCTTAACTGAGACTTTGTGTTTGTGTTGTGTTTTTGTTTTTGTTTTTTTTGCATACACAAAGTTTGACAAGTAGTAATTAAATGTTTTAGAAAATATAGCCTAAGGCAATGCAAGAATTAAGCCAACTATTTGAAGTAAAGGCTTGGCCTCAAAACATTTTTTTTATTGGTTTTTGGTCTTGATCTTGGCATCGTTCACTTTCATTTGGACATCTTGACTTGGCCTCGACCCTCTTCTGATTTGATCTTGAGTCAATCTCAGCTAGTCCTGGTCTTGACAGTGGAGGTGTTCACTACAGTAACATGTATCATGAAAACTAGACAGAACACATTGATTGTGGCAGTGTACTTAGATAGCCTTACAAATATCACCAGTCATTGATGCAGACTATTAAATAGCTAACAAATAGCTTCCTAGCTAATAGCCTAATTAGTAATTGGCAAATACTTAGCAAATTGTATTTTTTATTGTATTGTAGACAATTATTTCAGTCTTGTACTGGCAAACTAGCCTACTGCTTACAACAATTTCTCTGTTAAATCTGATATAATCTGTATGTCATTGTAGCCCAGTGTAGAGATTGAACCTTTGGAGTTCAAAAAAGAACTTGAAAGTGCAAATATGAACTTCTAACTATCAAAAAGGTTCAACATGGAACTCACAGGTTCTATAACAATCCCTTGGATATTTGGCATATATCATCAGTTCTTTGTAGAACCTTTGTTGTGGCAAAAGGGTTCATATAACCTGGCCTGTTGTCAAGGTTCCTTAATGAACCTTTTCTAAGATGGACAGTAAAGATTTTACTACTATTAACTGAGGCCTGTGCTTTGCTTTTAGCCCTACATATTGAACATGCACAAAAAAAAAAATAACTTTTAAATTTTTACATATTCAAAATCACTAGAATCCTTAATGACTGATTACCCCATAATTGTTCATATTTTAAACCTGTCACAAATCCAAAACTACAGCATTTTCTGTTGGATTCTGAGTCTTTTTTTTTTCTCTTCAATGAACAAGCAGACATTGCTGCTAACGAACCACAGAATGCTAGATTCCACCTTCAGACCTCAAGCCCTTATTCAGCTAAATAAAAAAAGGCATGTTGAATGGGAAAAATGTGACAATAAATGATTTTAATTTAATCTGGTTGGCAAAATACTTTTTTTCTAGACATGATCAAGTGCTGCACACAAAGTCAAAAGTCAAATTTATTTACATAGCACACTTAAAACAACACGAGTGTTGACCAAAGTGCTGCAAATCATGATAAGAAATGCATTAACATAGAACATAAAATATAATTAAATAAAAATTTAAACAAATAATTACTGTAACAAAACAAACCAGATATAACTAAGACCAGAGAATAAGCAGCTAGAGAGGGCAGATTATAGATTAGAGAAGAAGAGCGAAAGCAGAGGAGATTAAATATATATGGGGGCGAGACCATGCAAGGCTTAAAAAACAAACAAACAAAAGGATGTTGAAATCAATTCTGTATTTCACCGGTAAGCAGTGGAGTGAGGCTAAGATGGGTGTTATGTGCTCTTTCTTTTTGGTCCCAGTCAAAAAGCGAAATTGCCAGCATGAGAGTGTAGGACATATAGGACACAAGGACACAAGGCCATATAGATTACACACTGACACATGTTTTTTTTATTATTATTATTAAAGGTGTGGAACCACCTTCATGTCATTCTGTAACACTCCTTTAACTGTGAAACATCTCCACTTGGACTGTTCTGCTTTTTTTTTGCTTTTTTTAAACAGACTTCTTCAGCCATAATAACAACATATGGACACCTATAAAAGATGACTACCACACACTTCTGTTAGAATGGATAATTTCATTTAGGAGGGTTTATAAAATGTCTAACCTTCTTGTAAAAAAAAAACCACTACTATGAATAAATATACACTCACCAGCCACTTAAATAGGAACAACTGTACCCCTGTTCATTCATGCAATTATCCGATCAGCCGATCATTTGGCAGCAGCACGACGCATAAAATCATGCAGCTACAGGTCAGTTAATGTTCATATCAAATATCAGAATGGGGTGTTGTTGGTTGTTGGTGCAAGATGGGCGAATTTAAGTATTTCAGAAACTGCTGATTTCTGATTTTTGTGACATTTTTCCATCTTCAGCTGTCCAGTTTTGGTGCGCCTCTGTCCATTACCCTATTATTTTTGAAAAAAATAATCACTTTGAGTAGCGGTGCTAGCTTCCTGAAGGTACTAAAGGTTTCTCACTGTGTTTATATAACACTGGAATATATCATGTATTTCCTTGTCCTTTTGTTCATCATTAGTCATTGAGACATTTAACAACATTAACACATTATGGGAGTCAAAACATTTAAACCATCATACAACTATACTGTAGGGTCATCAAAATGTAAACGTAGTGCCATGTGATATTCCTATCTAGATCTAGATAACTGACTATCACAACACATCACAAGAAGTGGAAACACAGTCTGTGTCCAAACATAAGGCTTTTTTTATGGCATCATACACTAGATTTGCAGGAATTATTCCTTGGTATCCCTCACTTCAAGATAGTTAATCCACATTTTCACACAAAGGTAGTGTGACTTCATGATTCAGCAACCCTCAAGCTCTGGAGTAGAGGTTTCACTGTAGTTGGAGGAGCTACTCTAATTCTCAGCTGAGGTGTGGCTTTCTGTCTATGCAAAAATACCTTGCCATACTGGTCATGCAAGGTACACAGTCTTGCGTAACATCCTTGTGTGAAAGGGGTGAAGCAGTGTAGTATATTATTGCACTGAGCTGCTGTAATGTGGTCATCTATCTCTCTATCTATCTATCTATCTATCTAACTGTATGTCTGTCTGTCTGTAATTTACAAAATGCATGTTGGATAAAAAATAGCTGTGTAAGCAGTGATTCTACATATCTATCACACTGCAAGCCATATATACTCACCACTACTGAAAAGATCTGCTTGAAATAGGTTAAAGATTGCACATGTGAGAGCAGGACATGTGACAATGTGAAAAAAATAGACTAATTTTTTTCCCCTCTGGAACTGAAGTGGAGGAGAGCAGAAATAGCTCCTCTTCTATCAAGCAAGCTCTGTGTCCTGTGTGCTCCAGTTTTGCCAGTGATTTTTTTTTTTTTTTTTTTACCACCTCCACAATGGCATAAGAGTGTTAAGATGCTTGTAAACTGGTAAATATGAAATCAGCACATACACTACATAAGGCAAGTGCAATAATGAAGGCAAGGCACTACAGGTAGAAATGATGTTTCTGGTCATGTCAATCGTGTCAGTTTGTCAGATTTTTAAATAAATCACGTCTTAAACTGTAGTGATTTTAAAAATGTCAAAACTAAACAGAAATGTATTTATTTATTTCACTGTTTTCTATCCATTCACAACCAGTGCACTGTCTGAAAATTAGCAACTTTGAAGAAGCCCCACCTGCTCAGGACAATCACATCATGTCATATATCCCTCAAACATAAAACCACATTGGGTTTAAAAACCTGTATTCAGAAACAAACATCTTGGTTTCTAATGTTGATAATTGGGTTCATTACAACATCATCTTTATGTACCTTTATTTAATTATTTCCAGGTCTATCACATCATCTTATGACTAGGTAGTCTACTCACTTCAGAACAAACAAGTTGCAAATCAGAGGAAACAATTTCTGCATTGATTTGGTGAGCTACTAAAGACTAAAACAAATCATCCTCTTTGCAAATGTGAAGGAATATGAAGGTGCTTTAATGCACTGAAAGCTGTTAATATTGCTCCAGCCTTAGTACTTACTGTCAATTCACTATAGTAAATTCACTCACTGTGATTTGAAACCAGGCAGATTAAAGGCCTGCTGTATGAATAAGTAAGTATTAACTAATTTGTGAGTGACTAACACATAGCATACATTCCTTACATAGTGCCTCATCTAGGGTTGCCATTCATCCTCTTTTCAACCTGTCAGTCTAGTTTTTATCCCCTGGTGTAATCCTGATTTATGGAAAAGCTCTTGCAATATAATTCCATAATGGTTCATAATATTATGCACCACTGTCATGTTGTCCTCTAATTTTGCTGCTTGGATAATGGTGCAGAAATTGCTGTTAAATGATTCCTGAAAGTTGGGGAGTGATGCAGCATCCTGAGTCATTCTGAGTCAATGTTGATGGGAGCGGTCTCTTCCAGGATGTCCTTTTCCACAGAGCATGAGCGTCACTAAATTGTGTAATAAGTATGAAAATGATGTAGATCATATGCTATGGCCTTCACAGTCATCAGATCTTAACTAAATTTAACAACTATAGAAGATAGATATATAGAAGATTAACTATATATTATAGGATTAACTATATATACATATATATATATAGAGAGAGAGAGATAGAAGATTGATGTGTTAGACAGTAGTCTCCACCACCATCATCAAAACACCAGTGGAGAGAAAAATCTTTTAAAAGAAGGACGTTCATCCGTCCAATACGGTTCCAGGGACAGGGCAATATCAGAATTGTTTTTGTCGCTGGCTGCAGGTGTGGAGGAAGTGTTACATGTGTCTATCTTCATTTAAAAAAAAAAAATTTAAACAACAATTCCCCACCCCTATACAGACATTCATCTTTACATTCTTAGGGGGTGTCAGGGCGTTAATCAGACCTCCCCTCAGTCCTCTACGTAATCTGCACCCTGCCCTCTATGTAATTGTGGACAGACTGTTTTTGCTCACAGTCTGATCACGTCATACTCTGACATTTTCAGTCACCTGAAGAATGGTTCCTCTTCTGTTTTTTCTTACATACCACACTAATGCTGGAGCATCACAGTCACTGAATGTGCACTTCTGACCAGAAACCTATTTACAGATCTAAATGCAGCTCTCGTTTTAGCCACTTTTCTCATTGAAATCCAGCCAGTTGTGGCTCAATATCGAACCTGTTTCAATATTATTTACAAAATGGAAAAATTCAGCTTAGTTTGACCAGTTACCAGATACCAAAACACAAGCTGAGCTGGTCAAACTGGTAGACCATCTTTGTTAGGTAGTAAGTGCTTGTAGAAAGCAAGCAGTTTCCGAATTGCTGCTACTAACTTGTCTAGATTGTAGTTATTATCCAGAAAATAACTACAATAGAAGGCGGTTAGGGAATCTCAGACAAGCGTTGATCAGATTAGTCAAGTAATAAGAAAGATGGAAAAGAATTTAGCAGCTGCTGGAAATGGTGTACTAACTAGATTAATCAGCTCAACCTGTGTTTTGGCAGCTGCTAACTGCTAAACTGGATTTTTCAGCAGGAATACAACATGGTAGGATGTTGCTTAGTTATTATATCATGTACTACACTTGTCTGTGTTATGCACCACTCATTCAATTCCCTTTTACCTATGACAAGTATGTACTATATAGTATAGTAGCTACGGTACATTCTAGTACGGTTGGAGTGCTTGTCGAAACACAGGCTGCTAAATCAGGCGTTGCCTTGGATACCGCTGACGTAATGGCGCCCGGCTCTTGCTCAGCCCCTGGGGCCGGTCTGTGATTGGAGGGAAACCCCGTGCCGAGCGCCACTGACCCCCACGAGAATCAGCTGTGCGCAGCAGTTAGCCAGCTTTCGCTTAACAACAGCATCCTCATCCATCACTCTCATCCAGGTGAGACATTTTTATTAGCTCTCTAGTTTGATTTCCTCCTGTTGTACCGCCTTAACGTTACATCCATAACACAAAGGATTACGAATTATCCCTGGTCATGTATCTATGCCTGTGACATAAAATAGCTCGTAAGGCGGTCGCTAGCTAGTTCGAGCCGTCCGACTAGGTTAACTCGGTTGCGATGAGGCTAACATGCTGAAAATAGCGTATATTTAATTATCTAGTAATGTAAAGTACGATTGTTGGCTCTTTTTTTTTTTATATAAATATATGTATATATCCATGAGATGGCTGGAAACCTGAACCAAATGAGTGAGGTCGCGAGCTCCCTGGCAACAAGATACAGTACAATAACGCTATTTGGATATGTTCCTCTGTTTTAGCAATGCCATTCAATTCCTGATAAACACCCCACCCCACCAAATCAGGCGGGTAAGTAAGTAAAAAAAAAAAAAGGAGAAAAAAAATGAAAGTAGTATTGACGAGGTGGTCCAGATTGAGCTTGAACACGGGCAGGAGCAGACATGTCAAACTCGCTGCGAAATCAAGCGGGTTAACATCACGAAAGCATCCATTATCAGTGATAAAGCAGCAGCAGCAGCTAGCTGGCTTTGTCCAGAAACCCTGGAGTCATTTTTACTCTCAAACGTGAATACACACGTTGAGATTGTATTGTATTGTATTGTATAATGTTAGAGCGAATAAATATTCATGTATATATGTGAAACTACATAATATGAATGTATATATGAGTTTGATGTGAATACGGTGACGCTACGCTAAGGAGGATAAAGCGCTTTTCACTGAGGACGCTTGTATTGTAATATGCTCTGCTCGTTTCTCAAAGCGAAGCTAGTTATGATGCAGCTTCACGTCTGTATTATTGATTTTTTTCCCCCCTTGTTCTTGAGCGTCTGTATTCGTTAGCTGTAGTGGTGTAGAGCTTTTTTGTTTTAAAAAAGGAAAAAACACCCCACTGGGCCAATGAGTAGCTGAGGGAAGAACTGGGTGTGGTGGGGAATAAAGGCACATCCGCATTTTTCCTCGTGTGTTAGTGCTACTTCGTTGTCTGTTCCCTGTATGTGGATTATATTTCCCCCCTAAAATGTCGCATTTGTCATATTATTTTTCTTTTCTTGCTTGAATCATGCGTTTATTGTTTGCGTTGCTCAGAACGCTAGTTTTCTGGCTAAGCTAACTTGTCTGTAATGTCTTCTTGTATGAAATGAGCAAGGGCGAGTGCGAAAAGAATGTAAATAAAAACAATAATGGCACGTTATAGTTGACTTTTATTCGATACGCCTAGACGAGGATGAAATATTTAACATAATACATGAGGTGTGCTGGCAAATTGTCCTACCTAGTGAGACGTTTCGCGCATGCGCACTTCCGCACTCTACAAAAAAATGTCATGCTACTTCATATATTTTAGTTCTGGAGCCATTTTCTGAGCAGAATATGAACCCTGGTCTTATACAGTGTTCTGATAAGGTCACAGTAATAAAGTAGGCGGACTACTTGAGGTATTGTTTTACACACGGTCAGTACGTTTACATGGACAACAATAATCCGATATTAAGACAGTATTCTGATTGAGAAACTCTCATGTAAACAGCGATTATCGATGACCTTAATCCGACTAAAGTCATACTCGAAGTAAACACAAATCGAATTAAGACATGTGGAAGTATTCCTGTTTTAAGAAAAGATGAGAGAAACTTGAGCAGCTCAATTACACAGAAAAACAATAACAATACACACTAAACAGGACTAGATTAGAAAAAATGTCTGAAAAATATATTATAGAAAAATAGTAGTTAAAAATGGTAATATGTACATTTATGAACACCTCAATGTATGTACAGATGAGTAACACCTAGTTTATATACAGATAGGGTGACAAATGAAATATTGCACAGTTCACAGTAGAGGATCAGCAACCGAGAGTAATAAATGAATAAGTGTTTTAGTCGCATTATCGAAGTGCATTATAGACATGTACACACTTTAATCACACTATTAACGTTGTGTGGGAGTTTACGGCAGGACACGAACACACACGGCGGTGCTCGACCGTTTAACGACAAACAAGAGAGCACGGCCGCGTCCGAAACCACGTTCTTACCTGCGACGGTATATAGTAGGTGAAATATATGTATTTCGGCTACTATATAGTAGGCAAATATGCGGTTTCGGACGCAGCCCACGGCTTCAAGCAGTCGTATATTAGCACGTATAGCATGATAAATAATTAACTGCACTTGAAGCTTTCGTAAAACTTAAAATTAAAGACGAAGCGTATGTTGATACGTGAAATTCTGGAGGGACCGTCGGACGGCGTGG
>JANDJT010000001.1:6935842-6954944 GCA_024331685.1 Stegophilus panzeri | reverse complement strand
TCATTGATATTTTACCTGCTCAAAGATATACTAGTCAAACCACCTTTTCTTAGACATACACAAAATGGCAACAGAAGACCAAAAACAATGAAATATGAATCACTTTTTTTTTTTTTTTAAATGTTAAATAAAAATGTAAAATCAACTCGTATAATGTATTCGGTGTGTGTGTGTGTGTGTGTGTGTGTGTGTGTGTGTGTGTGAGATATATAATATACGTATGTATATTCTCACCTTTCCATTTATTGCACATTTTATAAACTAAAGACATTAGTAGAGGTGATGTACTTTAAAATTGAACATTTTTAAAATACAGTATCCGTTCTTGGTTTGCATTAATTTTTATGAATAATTGCTCACATTTTGATGGTCAAAACAGTTTATTAAAATGTTTGAAGCAAACATGTCTGCCTAAGTCTGGGGCCTGGGAACCTTTTTTCACTAAAGAGCCATTTTTTTTTTTTTTTTTCATTTTTGGTTAATGCATCTCTCCCCAACCCCCGACAAAAAAAAAATGAGCCATTGCAAAAACGAATATTTTACTATCATTAAAAAAACAGTTTTTCAATAACTTTACTTAAGTCCATAGACAACTCAATAACAAACAAATATGCAACAAACAATAGGTAACGTTGCAATGCGGAATGGTTTCTTTTTCCCTCTCTATCTCACTCGCCATCATGTCGGCGCGGTCATGCACTGTTTGGGCTGACGGGGCCATGTCTTTTATTTTCCGTATGATTTTCTCCTTGTTCGGGAAATCCGCAGACAGTTCAGCTGCCATACACAACATGCATGACTTTACATATACTCCATCAGTAAAATGTTTTCCTTGTCTTCAATCTCCAATGAGCCTGCAAAGCTGGCAGCATTCAGGCTTCCAGTCGCCCCCGTCCACGCTTACAGCTGCTGCTGTCCGATCTGCAGTTTATGTTCCTTCGGCTTTCGCCCACCGGGTGAAAAAATTGCAAAAGTAAAATCTCTCTTAACAGTTTTTGTTTGTTTGTTTGTTTGTTTTTAAATGAGGCAATACGTTCTGTGCAAATCAGACACCGCTTTCAATAAAAGCACATGTTTCAGTCCAGTCAGTTTTCGATGCGCCTCTGAATTCTCTCTCTTCGCCACCTCCACAAGCTAGCTAGGTAGCTGCTTGAATCTGAGCGTGAGAGGTTACCATAGAAACGTAAGTAGTTTGCCGTCGATTGGTGTCGCGACACGTGCGCACAACACTGCATACCTACACTGGCTGGAACAACTTGAGATATATTATTGTAAACTGACTTTCATTACGATTTCATTACATAAGTTTACTGTTGTAAACTTTCATTAACTTGGGTAGGCTGTACAACAAAGGAAACTGACCTCTAGTGACGTTCTAAGTTTTTATCGATGATCTGTTGGTGAAGGGCGAGGCACCTGGCGAGCCACACGCTTTTTGTCGAAGAGCCACAGGTTCTAAGTGGTCTCTGTTATTCTTGTTCTTCGAGGTTATGTTTTATCGAGATTTATTTTCATCAATAGGGAAGGTAGTTTGGTTGCCCTGTTTAGTACCTTGCAAAAACGTCTTAACAGGGAAAAATGATACCAAGATGTAGTGCCAAGATTATTTTTTTCATAGCTTATATACTGATAACATGGGATATATTGTCTGTTTTTGCACATGTTGTTCACTCCTTCCTCCTTCTGTTTGTCTCTCTCAGGTTCTGCTGGACAAATATCTGATCCCGAAGGCAACCCCGGCCGAAAGTAAAGTCTTCTACCTGAAAATGAAAGGCGATTACTACCGCTACTTAGCCGAGGTAGCCGTGGGAGAAGAGAAAAGCTGTAAGCCACTCACTCATTCCCTCCATGATCTCATGCACTGAACAGGAGGTTAGGTTTGAAGCGCAGTCCTGGGACTGTCATCATCTAGATTAGCATGTTAAGAACTAGCTGTCTTAGTTTAACGTGTTTAACATATAAAAAGCCATTACCAAACTCCTGGTCATAGTTGTTCAGAACCCTGTCTTTATTTTCTTTTTTTAAGGATTATTTTTCCCTGAGGTGAAAGTGTAAAGCCCATCTTGAAAAGGCACGTTAGTCATCCTCTACTGAACCACACCCTTGTCATTTTTTCCGTCCTGCAAATTACAGCTGTGAGCGTTAAGCGGTAGCATAACCTTTTTCTCAACAAAATACTAGATACATTTGGTTTTATTTGTGTAAATGATCTAGTTTATTCCCCTTGTCCCTGCAGTCTGAAGCCATGGAAGTGCCCTAGTGTGCACACTTACTTTAGGGCATTGTGGTTTCTGCTATGTAACCATTTCCTTTTGCTCGAATAGTTCACTCATGGGCAAAGGAGAGGAAGTGATGAGGCACATGAGGTTTTAGGAGGTTAAGACCCATTCATTAAAATGGGTCTACTCGGTAGACGTTGCTACTACAGGTTTTAGACGGTGGTGTTTTCGAAAATGTCCATATCAGTGTCCATAACACAGGAGCATTTTCTACAAGTTGACTTTGGTGGTTGTAAACGCTGTTTCACTGTACATTAAAGGCCTATATATGTATATGTATGTGTATATGTAGATATAGATAGATAGATAGAGAGAGAGAGAGATAGATAGATAGGCATTTACTGCAGAAAGATTGTAAGTGCAGCATAATTCCAGTTTCTGGCTTCCAGCAAAGTGAAGAGGGATGAATCATGTTGAATCATCTAGTCTTTTTGTGTGTATGGCGAGTCACAGACTGACTGTCTTCCTGTGCCAGGAAGTTTATGGGACATCACGTGGCAGAGAAGCATTGAGAACATTCAAATGAGCATGGCTATTCTTCTGCCATGGTTCAAAGTTTATCAAGCATCTCTCTCTCTCTCTCTCTCTCTCTCTCTCTCTCTCTCTCTCTCTCTCTCTCTCTCTCTCTCTCTCTCTCTTTCCCCCCACCCCCACCCACATCCATTATTGCCTGAAATGAAAGAACAGAGTTACTGGATTCTTCTGAGTGTACAGAGATAAGTGTGAGTGTTTGAAGTGTTATTGCAGTCAGGGTTTATTTTGCTTGTTAATCTGGATGCCATTTATTTATTTATTTATTTATTTATTTATTTATTTATAGGTATTTTAAACAACCTTTTTATGTATAAAATTTAACCCACTATTTATTTATTTATTTATTTATTTATTTATTTATTTTAAAAACTTTATGTATAAAATTTAACCTACTTCATTTTTTTTTTTTTTTTTTTTTTTTTTTTTTTTTTTTTTTTTTTTTCAATAAAATGATTGTATTAAAAATAGATATCAGAGGTGAACACATTGCTGTTTAATTGTATGTAGCATAGCGTTTTAATTACAGGTGTCCTCTGATGAGCGAGTGCAAAGACTATCGATCCATCTGAGAACAGAGGAAGTTCTGCTAGTTATTTAATCCATTTATAAAACAGGCAGTCAATTGTATTCGCCAGAATGAGGAATAATGAGCTCTTTCTTTCATCCTTTCATTCTGTCTCTATCAGGGGTGTCGGTTATATTGTGAACCTCCTGAGGTGTATTCGGTTACATTTGGATTTTAGTCAGATTTCTGACAAAGAGTTGATGGAAAAACTTCTACTACATGTTTTGTAGAATAGCAGTTACTGGTGATGAATAAATAATGGGTGTGTTTATTTTTTTATTATTTTTTTTTTTTGTCACTTGTCCAGCATGATGCACACACAAGTAGAGATGGCTCGGTACCACTTTTCTTCTCTTATACTGGTTCAGAAACTTGAATATCAGTCAATACCAATACCCATACAATTATTGTTCTCTTTAAAACACTGCTAAGCTCTGAAGCAGAGTTAAACGCTTTCACACACACACATCATGTACATTTATAAATGTAATAAATATTTATTTATTTAATTAATTAATTAAATTTAATTAGTTTTCCAATTCCTACAGGCTCCGATATCCGGTACGTTTTCTCTGATATCCTATTCACCTATTTTGTTTGTTTGTTTGTTTGTTTTTTGCGCCGGTGTCGGCCTGATGCCCATACCGTGTATCAGATGAGTCCGATCTCTACAGAACACATAGTATGTATAAGAAAGAATGCGGTCACGTGCACATGGACACATTACTTCTGCTCTGTGTCCGGGTGTTTATTTTATTTTCATTTAGCCACATGAGCGGTAGCCATCTATACAAGTGATATTAATTGATTCTAATATGTATTCAGCTTAGCTCAGCATGACATGGCAGTAATTTCTTTAGCGATTTATTCTTTGTGTGTACAAGCCTTTACCGAAAGACAGTTTTATCACTTTTAAAAAAAAAAAAAAAAAAAAAATGTTTTCCCTGCCCACTGTGGACCAAACAAGTTCATTCCATACAAGTTAGTTAGTTAAAGCCAGACCTAAACCTTTGCAGGTTCTCCATCATGTCTTAGAGTTGCCAGTTTTAGTATTTTTCGGTTTCATTCATTTAAAGACTGTATTCCTGCTGCTACTCAGTAGACATTACTGCTACAATTTTTATTTTTTTAAATCTTGCTGCAAGTTGTAGAAAATCTTCAATTTCCACATGCACACAACACAAATTTAGCCAACATTTAGAGCTTAAGAACACAATATGGTGTTTGTGTAACTTGATTAAGACACTCAGTGGGCTTTCACTACTGACCGGTTGTGTTGCATCATTAAACTTGGTTCAGTGTTACGTTTTGCAGCTTCTTAAAAGTTGCCGTCAGGTCTGAGGTGGCCTTTCTGTACAGGAGGCTATTTTGAGATGACCTGCGCATGTGGCATTTGCATAGGTTACAACATAATATGCAAATAATGCATAGATTGTGTTTTTGACATTGTACTTCATGTGAAACGCATTTATTAAAAAAAAAAAGAAAGGAAAAAAAGTGTACATGTTCTAGCTCACCTGCTCCACCCAATGAATGCTCAGCTTTACTAGACATACACACAGTGTGTATGTGTGTGTGTATATATGTGTGTGTGTGTGTGTGTGTATAATATATATATAATTATACACACACACACATACTTTCACTGCCTTAACATTTGTTGTCATTTAAACAAAATTGGTCAGGACTTTAGAAAATGACTTCTTGAAGCATGCTTACTCGCTCAGTTGCACTAATGCACTGTATGGCCGTATCAGCCAATCTCATCATTTAAAGAATTTTTTTTTTTTTTTTTTTAACTCATTTTAGAGCAGTCACAGGCATTGCTTTTGATTTATCTATAAGTTTTTCTTTAAGTAGGACCATGTACACTAACACTGCTAGGAATGAGAAATCCTTTCAGCAGGCTGATGTTAGTAATGAATAACACTGAACAGCCACCAGTTAGTATTATGCAAATGGCTCATGATCACCACGTAATTGGTGGCTATCATATTTCGTTTGTTCTATTTTGTGGACTCTATGCTAGATTCTTGCCTCTACTGCCTGGAATAATCTCGTTTAAACTTCCTCTACATCAGCGTTGTAATGAAGATGGACTTCATAAACCAGAGTATCCCCTGATTTAGCAAATTTATGTTTCCGACATTTAGCAAAGCTAGCAAGACTTGAAGGCGGCGACTTTCTGGCAAAAACCCAGTGAAATTTAAAGTCAAATATTTGGAACATTTCAAAGTTTTCAGACCTGAGTCCAGATCTTTGCCCAGACTTGCCACAAACCAAATAAAGAATGTGCACAGAAGCAGACTGAATACACGGACGTTTGTATTTTACTCCTGTTGAACGCAGGTGGAGGTAATTTCTTGTGGCATTCAAAAAGGAAATGCTTATAGCTTATAGTGTGTAAATTTTCTTTCACAGGTGAAAAATGCTACATAAGATGTCCAGGGATTTTTTTGTGTGTGTGTAACATTTGATTAGTGGTTGGAGGTGTACCAGTATAAATAAATCACAGTAGAATTTTAACCAGTGGAGACTTCTGCAGTTGAGCAAAACTACAAATGCAGTAGACTTAAAGCAGTACCCTACTTACTGTAATACTGCAGCACATGCAGTCGTGGGCTTATGTTTGTTTGAGCTTTCTTTTTCTGAATGTTGGGTACAGAACAAATACTGATGGGGTCATGGGGTCATCTCTTGATTGTTCGTTCAGTTATTTTGTTGTATTTTCTGGTAGTTCGCATGATTACAAGTCTAATTAATGCCAGTGTGCTCTAGAGCCAGCGTGCTATGCTGATTGGAGCACAGGAGTAGTAGTAATATTTTAACGTGTCCATGATTACATTGGACATATTGAATGTGACAGTAAATTATATTGGCATGTGCTGGTTACACGGTTGGGCTGAGCTACTCTTTAAGGCTTTGTTTTTCGTTGGTTTTATTTATTTATTTATTTATTTATTTTCTTCATCAATTCTCAGCTATCATCACCAACTCGCAAGACGCCTACAGGGACGCGTTTGAGATCAGCAAGGCCGAGATGCAGCCCACACACCCCATCCGTCTGGGCCTGGCACTTAACTTCTCCGTCTTCTACTACGAAATCCTAAACTCTCCTGAGCAGGCCTGCAAGCTAGCCAAAACGGTACGCAAAAACACCTCGACACGTTCACTGTCCAACCACCATTTTGTATGCAGAATTAAATTGCACATAAGAAATTCTTAGTTCTAAAAACAAGTGAGGGTCAAATAGTGCAAAAATAAAATTGTGCACTTGGTTGAAGTGGAAGGGCTGGCATATCAATAAAGATAATATGCATTAAAGAGTGAGCATTCATTTCTTGAATACCTGATGATGAAACAGTGACGGACAAGCAGTCCTGGAGAGACTGGAACACACTTGATGTGATGTGGACATGGCATTGGGTTTTCTTTTCATGTCCTTTCACTGACTTTTTGTTTGCCTATGTAAACACGTAGCATATAAACCAGCATTCGATGCTGACTTGTATATAACATATTTGATTGGAAAGATATCACGAGGTTTTTTTCCCCCACCAATCTTCAACTTCCTTTTCCGCACCATTCTGTGTAAACGCTAGAGACAGTTGTGTGAATCCCAGACGAACAGTCGTTTCTGCCACAGCCAAAGTCACTGAGATCACATTTGTTTTTCCGTTCTGATGTTTGATGTGAACATTAACTGAAGCTCTTGACCTGTATCTGCATGATCTCATACATTGTGCTGCTGCAACATGATCCGCTGATTGGATACTTGCATAAATGAGCATGTGTTCCTAAAAAAGTGGACCGAGAGTCTACATAGTGCATAGTATGCCATTTGAGACAGAAGCTCATGTGATTGATCAAGTTGAGGCAGGAATCCACGGCTGAATCATTGTTTGAATAAAAACATTGAGGAGGCTCTACAGTAAGATGAAGTGCTAAATTTCTTCACATTTTTTCTTCCTAAATTTCCTCTTAGGCTTTTGACGAGGCCATTGCAGAACTCGATTCGCTCAACGAAGAATCTTACAAAGACAGCACGTTGATCATGCAGCTGCTGCGAGACAACTTGACAGTGAGTTCTCTGATCTTTGCTTGTAGTATCGATTTGTTTATAGGTGAGATTATTCTCCAGGCCTACCTAATTTACAACATGGTACAGACATTATTATTATTATTATTATTATTATTATTTCTTGCTAGGAACTATAAGAGAAAATAAGCCATTTGGAAATATATTTCATGTGCTATGTTGAAACTAGTTGTTATGTATCCAGCTACTTCATCCACACACGACTGATCTAATTCAATTACTTCATTTAGCTAGCAAGTTAGCAAGGTAGGTGATCAGTGTACTAGCTAATTAGCAAAGCACTAGGGCTGCACGATTATGGCCTAAATGATAATCACGATTATTTTTGATCAATATTGAGATCTCGATTATTCATCACGATTATTCATTGATTTTTAGGAACAACATATTTTTATTGTACTTTCACATTTAAATAAATAGACCGCTGTTTTCACCTCCATGTTGTGCTACATTCCTGCTAATGTACAAATCTTTGCATCAAATTAGACTGGTCCTTAAAGTGCATCATCTCGTACAAGCAAAATATAAATACAATTGTACCCAAAATATAGGATGAGCAAAAATAATAATGCCATCCACCAAATGAAAATATGCATCAAATATAACAATATGCAACCAAATGAAAACAATCAAGGCGTATGCAGAAAAGGCAATAACAGTGTTTACAGGAGGAGAGACGCAGCCAAATCACCCAATAGAGAGGTACAGGGATGATGTCATTTTGTACCGGACCCCGGAAGTTAGCATCACACTGGTTCCCTCGACAAAAACCCGATAGGATTTTCCCATAGACTTTTGGATTATCGCAAAAATATAAGCTCTGTAATCAACAAAAGTTTACAATACGAACACATTTTGTCCATAACTTGTGGACAAATAATTTTCACAAATGAACACAACTGTTAACAAGTTTGAAGCATAAATACAATCGCCAGAAATAAAAAAACGTACTCTGTAAACGAACTACACCACGGTCACTCGACTTCAACGTCACCATCACCAAGCTTCCGACAACTTTTCCAAACTTGATTTAAAACATTTTCCATAATACGGATTTACTCTGTGGATGAATCTTCATCCATGTGTTTTTTGTTTGTTTTTTTTCTCTGAATTGTGCACAGCAAACCTGATCCAGTTTATCTGCAAAGTTTCTTCCTGTCCGGCGTGATGACGTTTAATGTCCCCGACAACGTCTGTAGTCCCATTTAGCAACATATTAGCGACCTTTTTTTTTTGTTGTTTTTTTTTCCCCAAATACATGTAAAAGCTTTAAAAACTCACGAGTGGGGTTTTACTGGTGTACTTTGTCATAGAATAAAACGTGAAAATATTTTGAGCTTGTGTTCATCACAGAACTTATTTTAACCAAAATCCCATTCAAAAAACCCATTGACTTCGGGACGATTGAACCGGAAGGGCTTAAATGCTAACTCGTTTCCGGGTTTCGGCATACAAAATGACGTCATCCCCGTGCCACTCTATGGTGATTGGCTGTAAGTTTAGGAAGCACTTGATTTGATATGCAGCAGAGTTTTCTATGAGCGGAGGATGAACTTTAATAAACATCAGTATCGCAGTCGATCATATTCATGTAATCGTGGGCAGTTAAAATCGTAATCGCGATCGATATTCGATTAATTGTGCAGCCCTACAAAGCAATATACAACATATTGATCGTACAAATCATGAAGGAAATTCAGGTTTCATTCTTGCTTACCTCAAGGGGTAAGCCTGTTTCAGTCTACACTCATCCTCCCCTTGTGCTGCAAGTGAGCACTCGTGCCGTAAATGCTGCGTCCTGGGGAAACATCTTTTGAAACGTTATTGAAATGCAGGGCAAGTGTATTTGGTGCTGATATCTGTCTTCCCTCCTCAGCTGTGGACCTCAGACAACCAGGGTGACGCAGAGGAAACCGAGGAAGGAAGAGAAAATTGATCCCCCCCCCCCTCCATCCGTCCTTCCCCTGACATCTGGCTTTCATCATCCCATCCACACTGAGACCACCACATCATCCAGCTTCTGCCTCCTTTATTTCTTCCTTCCTTCCTTCCTTTTTTCACTCCTTCCTTTCCTTGTCACCATTATTAATCCACCCAGGGACGTGTCTGTAGGTAGGGGTAAAGAGAGGGAGGTTGAGGGGGGGTTTAGGGGAGGTTTAGGGGGTTGTTCTGGGGGGAGGAAGCAGGTAGGGAGTGACACTCGTCTGCTAGTGAGCGCATTAGTGTGGACATGTAGGCGAGGGCAAGTTCTCACCAACAAGCTCTGTCTTTTACATTTGTACATCCATCCTGTATGTCCATTTGCTCACTGAGTTGGAGTGTTTGCCGTACTCATTATGCACAGCTACAATTTTTATAAGCGTTCTTTAAAAAACAAAATCGATTAAAAACAGCCCTAATGTTTAAGCAGAGAAGGAGTGGCAGTCTAGTTAAGAGACATCTGCTTCACATGTTAATAAGCAAGAACATACTGATTTAAAAAAAAAAAAAACAAAAACGAAAAAAAAAAAACACAAAAAACATTCCATTTAGTGTCACTCTGTCAAGTTTTGTGTTTTTATTTTGTTTTTTTTTCTTTCTGTATTGCGGGTGACCTTCATATTTCACTTTTCTTTACTCTTCTTTTAACATTACGAGGTAGAAAGGACCCCTAAGATCAAAGAGCACATACGCTTGATACTGATACCGTAAGACTGCACAAGCAGAGCATCAAGCATTCCTACGTGCATATACAGTTACTATTTTGTCCTGTTATGTTTTGTTTTATTATTTTTTTTTCCTTTGATAATTTTTGATACTTGCCTGAACTGCATGTGGCTATGAAGTAGTTAATGGGGGTGGGGGTGTTTATTGTTGGGCTGGCTAGCAGTTTTGTTTTCATGTCTTTGCTATTTACACATGAAACACCAAGCATAAATGTTATTTGGGGGAGGGGGGATATGTAATTTCATCTAAGTGTAATAAACAGTAATAATTTAACATTTTAACATGTTTGCCTTTTTTTATTATTATTATTAAAAGCTATTAAGTCTGTATGTCATCTTTAATCCATCTTACTTTAAGATGAAAACAAGTTTGTTTGTTTTGTTTTTTTCTTCATTAAACAGCACTGGTTGATGCTTAGAATGTAGCCGAAGTGCCAACATCAACGGTTTGGTCGTATTGCTACGGCGATACTTATGGGAGGTGCCTGAAGATTACCTGTTTCTGCTTTTTTTTTTTTTTTTTTTTTTTTTTTTTTTTTTTTTTTTTTTTTTTTTTTTTTTTTTTTTTTTAAATTTATTTAAAAACAATTCACCAGCAGAAAAGACGATAAATTGGAACGCAGAAAGTGAAAGAAGCATTCATGAACATATATTGGGAGGATGGAAGCATGGGAACGAAACGTAGGAATTGTTGATCATTTAAGTTAAATTGGTATATTCCTTAAAGAACATTCAATTACTCCTCACTGATGTAAGTTTTAAAAAAGGTACTCTTTACTAATAAAGTTAGGGAAAGAAAAAAAAAAGAGCGAAAAGATCTGGCGTTAAAGATCTTCTAACCCTGTGTTAGAATTATATACAAGTTAGACCATTAGATATAATGTGGTGTGAATTGGTGTTGATTTTGGTGAAAAATGAAGCAAATAGTTAACAAACAGGAAATCCAGGTTTAATATCTTAAGATTTCTCAAACATAAAATACATAATTGGCTTTAGGCTATTAAAAGTTCACGAGCCTTTCAGCAGAATAAATTCTTGTAGTAGTTTGTGAGGAAGGAAGAAATTTTGACTCTTTGTTAACTTCCCCATAATGATCATATAGATTTCTTTTGTTCCTTGAATGACGAATGGAAATAAGTGACCTATTGGAAAAATGGGACTTTTTTATGTTTTGCAGCCATACCTGTTCTTTTTCTACGCTGTGAGAAACCTGCAAAGCTCCATGAGTTTAAGCATCTGTTGGACAATAGGAGAATACACTAGCCTGTAACCGTAGCCCAATTTGTGAACATTAATCTGTCCCGTTCTGAAAAGATCTCGGTTACCATGGTTACTCGTATGTTGTCTTTGAGGAGAAAGGAAAAACAAACCCGACAACCTCAGGTACGTTCACTTTAATAGTGCAGGAAGTCTGATATAGAACAGAGGTGGAACAGTAGGAAGGATTTTATCTCCATACAAACCAATATGATGTTTTCCAGTGTATCATGGTTTTCAGTATATAACGTCATATTTCCCTTCAGTGCCTTACAGTATTGAATAATTTGGACAAGGAACCTGCTAAGAGTGTTTTTCTAATGCACCTCATTTAGCACTTGTGAAAAATAACCTCTTTAAAAGTTTGTTGTTAAACATTCCTCGGTGTATTAAAAATACCTAGAATATAGGTTCCCCTTGTGCCACCAAAACAGCTCTGACCGTCAAGGCATGGACTCAACAAGACCTCTGAAGGTGTGCTGTGGTATCTGGCACCAAGATGTTCACAGCAGATCCTTTAAGTCCTGGATTGGACATGTTTATCCAGCACATCCCACAGGTGCTTGATCGGATTGAAACTGGAAGGCCAAGTCAACACCTTGAACTCACACCTTGTCATGTTCCTCAAACCATTCCTGAACATTTTTTGCAGTGTGGCAGGGCGCATTATCCTGCTGAAAGAGGCCACTGCCATTCGGGAACACCGTTGCCATGAAGGGGTGTACTTGGTCTGCAGCAGTGTTTAGTTAGGTGGTACGTGTCAAAGTAACATTCACATGAATGCCAGGACCGAAGGTTTCCCAGCAGAACATTGCCAGATTCCTGCCATCTCTTCCCCAGGTAAGCGATGCACATGCATCCGGCTATCCACATGATGTGTAGAAAGAAAAAAGAAAAGTGATTCATCAGACCAGGCCACCTTCTTCCATTACTCCATGGTCCAGTTCTGATGCACACATGCCCATTGTAGGCTCTTCTGTCATATCGGACCAGACAGGCTAGCCTTTGCTCCCTAGGCGCATCAATGAACTGGCGATTCTTTTTCGGCTGTCCTTCCTTGGACAACTTTTGGTATCCACTGTATCTTGGGAATACCCCACAAGACCTTCCGTTTTAGAGATGTTCTGACCCAGTTGTCTAACCATCACAATTTGGCCCTTGTCAAAGTCGCTCAGATCCTTACGCTTGCCAATTTTTCCTGCTTATAACATCAACTTCGAGGACTGACTGTCACCTTGACAGGTGCTATTGTAATGAGATAATCTATGTTATTCATGTAATGTTATGTTAAGGGATAAACTGGGATAAATTCGCACATTTAAAATCTGTATACTGTGTTTATATGTTTCTGTAAAGCTGCTTTGAGACAATGTCTATTGTAAAAAGCGCTATACAAATAAAATTGAATTGAAATTGAATTGAATTGAATTTGGATCATGAGTCCTTCCTTTCCTTCTCCATACTGTTTTATTCCCATCATTCTGGTACAAGTTAATCTTGGTTTCATCTGTCCAAAAAAATCTTGTTCCAGAACTGGGCAGGCTTTTGTTTTCTTGTAAAGTCTATTCTGGCCTTTCTGTTCTTGTGCGTTACCAGTGGTTTGCATCTTGAGGTAAACCCTCTGTATTTATGTTCATGGAGGTGTCTCTTGATTGTAGACTTTGAAAATGACATGACTACCTCCTTAAGAGAGTTCATGACTTGGTTAGATGTTGTGAAGGCGTTTTTCTACAACAAAGTACGAATTCTGCAATCATCTACTTTAGTTGTCTTCCATGGTCTTCTAGGCCTTTGGATGTTCCTGAGCTTCCCAGTGCTTTTCTTCTTTTCAGGAATGTACCAAATAGTTGATTTGGCCACAACTAATGTTTTTGCTATCTCTCTGATGGGTTTGTTTTGATTTTTCAGCCTAATGATGGCTTTCTCCACTGGCAGTGACAGCTCTTTGGACTTCATATTGAGAGTTAACAGCAACAGATTCCAAATGAAAATGCCACACCTGAAATCAACTCTAGACCTTTTATCTGCTTAACTGTAAGTGAAATAATGAGAGCGTAATATATACCTGGCCATGGAACAGCTGAGCAGCCAATTGTCCAATTACTTTGGTACTTTAAAAAGGGGTGGTGTGGGTAGTGACATACAGTCTCCTCCGAAAGTATTGGAACAGCAAGACCAATTCTATTGCTTTCACTATACATTGAAGACATTTGGGATTGAGATCAAAAGATGAATTTGAGACGATAGATCAGAATTTCATCTTTAATTTCCTGATATTTACAGCTAGATGTGTTAAACAACTTAAAACATGGCACCTTTGGTGGTAGACCTCCCATTTTTTAGATAAGCAAAATTATAGGAACAAATACTCTTAAAGTAAATTAAAGTAAATAAAAACAATATTTGGTTCCATATCCCTTAATTGCAATAACTGCATCAACCCACTGACATCACCAAACTGCTGCATTTTTCTTTTGTGATGCTTTTCCAGGCTTGTACTGAAGCTTCTTTCAGTTGTTATTTGTTTCAGGGGTTCTGTCTCCTCTTCAAGAGGTGAAATGCAGCTCAACCGGGTTAAAGTCTGGTGATTGATTTGGCCAATCTAAAACCTTCCACTTTTCCCCCTGATGAAGTCCTTTGTTGACTTGTGTTTTGGCTCAATGTCTTGCTGCATGATGAAGTTCCTTCCAATTAGATTGGATGCATTTGTATGTAAATTGGAAAACAGATTTCCTGTTTCTGTAAACTTCTGAATTCATTCTGCTGCTACCATCACAAGTTAAATCATCAATAAAGATTAGTGAGAATGTTCCAGAAGCAACCATACAAGCCCAAGCCATGACACTACCTCCACCATGCTTGACCGATGAGCTTGTATGTTTCTTTCTCCACACTTTGGCCTCCATCACTTTGATAGAGGTTCATCTTGGCTCCAGAACTTTTGTGGCTCATCTCTGTATTTCTTAGTGAATTCCAACCTGTATTCTGAATTCTTACTGCTGATAAGTGGTTTGCATCTTGTGATTTGTTGATGGTGGAGTGACTGGCTGTCTTATGTTCCAGAGCACCCTCATGTCTGTGTTACCTTATGGCTTTCCCTTTTAATTATGCTGTCATTGCTAGTACTGCCGGAGTCCCTGCTTGCACTCTGTACCCAAAGTATATTGTCCTTAACCACTACGTGACAATAAGCATACCTAATAATTTCTCCCTCTCCCTCTCTGTTGAGCTACACATTACTCCTGAGATGCCAGTGATCCTGACCCCGTCTGCTCTCCAGATCTGCCCAATCCATCCTGACGCGCTACTTCTGGTTGGGGTTCTCATTAATTGGAAGTCACTCACTGCTGCTGAGGATGGCCCCACATAGAGAGCCTAAAGATCATTGAGATTACAGAGGATGGTATCATTTAAAAACTATAAAGATGGCTTTGGACCTGGATTCATATGGACAGTTATGCTATGATGGCTTAGGACTACAATTTCTATGATAGCTTTAGGACAGCAACTGCCACAAACAGTTTTGCACTCAAGTCTCCATCAGTGAACAGTGGAGAAGTTCAACAAAACAGACTTCATGTTAAAACTGTAATGGATTTCCTGGTTTCTTCCTCAAATCTGCTCAGGGAGTTTTTCCTTGCTTTTCTCCCATAGACAGCTCTCTGGTCTTCATGTTGGTTTATCCTTTTTAACAACAAATTCAGTCTTCCCAGGCAAAACCTAAGCTCAAACCAAGAGTAGACATTCAGAGCTATTAATTCTTTAAACAATCAATTTAACAGGGCACACATGGGCAGCAAGAAACACCTGCCAGTTACATCTTCCAATATTTTTGACCACTTGGGGGAAAAATGGGTTAATTAACACATATAGATGTAAATATCTGGAAATGATATCTGAAATTCTGATATATCGTCTCATAGTCATCATTTGATGTCAACCCCAAATGTCTTCAATATATAGAAAAACAATAGAATTCGCCTTGCTTTTGGAACAGCAAGTATTGGATACTTTTGGAGGGGACGGTATAACACACACACACACACACACACACACACACACACACACACACACACACAGAGAGAGAAAATCCTGTAAACCATCTCTCATTAAGCCCAGACTATATTTAAGGCTATATTATTACAACAAACCACACAGGTTAGAGATTAATCAATTAAAATAATTACCCTATTTTGAAATACGGGGCATGAAACAGGCATGCTAATGTAGTCATGGTAACAGTAGTGCTCTACCATTAAATAAGGAATACATTTAAATATTGTTACTTGTATTGTGCTGGATTGAGCTATCTTAATGAAACAGTATTTCAGGACAGTATTTTACAAAACAAGAAGACTCGATAAACTAGGCAAATTTTTTGCCAATTTTGGTTCTTCAAAGGAAGAGCTTAACTGGATCTTAACTGTGTGTGTGTGTGTGTGTGTGTGTGTGTGTGTGTGTGTGTGTGTGTGTGTGTGTGTCTATGCACATGCCAAGACCTTTACCACAAAGCCACATGTTGACTGTATGACTTATTATTTTGTTATAATATACCACAAATCAAGGGCTATCTGTCCCTGGAACCTTCTCTCTGAGTTCCCGCCTTCTGGCCTAGGGCCTGAGAGGCATGGAACCAAAAGGGGTGGTGTTTAAATGCCTGGATAACCAACAGTATACCAAGATGTCACAAAGAACCAACTCACCCTAGGACCAATTGGAAGGGTACTCAGATAAGAATGCCACCCTCACACCACTGACCTGATGGGCAATACTGACCTTCAGAAGTACACAGTGACACCCAGGTAGCTGCAGCACAGACCTCCTGGACTGGCACACCTCTCGGTAGTGCCCATGAGGATGAAACACTCCTGGTGGAGGGATACATCATTGTAGGTCTTCTAGCCGATTTGTAGGCCATACTGCAGAGTACTGCAAGGTCAATCACCTGGCTCACAAATTTGAGATACAAACAGATACATACCCTGGAACCCTGGGTTCAGCCACAAGGTCATTCGGCCAACATATGCAGGGTGAGCTTATCGAAGCCCTTTTGCTGTGGTGATCACCAGCACAAAGGGCTATCAATAATGCTGACTATTCCAAACCAGCATCCTGCACCGGTCTGTACAGTCAGGTCTTAATTGGCTATGACACAAACGGGAGATCCAATGCCTGGCTCCTGAGGAGTGTGGCAGATGGAGGGCGTCTCCTTTCAGAAATGCTGCTATGAGCCTAAGAGCTCTCAGTGTACAAAACCTTTGTGCTAGGTTTATAGTATTCAGGAACATTTCCTGAACTGCTATGACATAGTAATCAGTCTGTCTACTGTACCAAGGAGCCAAACCCATGGCACTGATACCCTGGTGTCACATCTCCTTGCACTGTTTACTTCCAGGGTTTGCTACACTAATGATGATTTGCTGACTATGAGAAAAAAAGATGATGCAAGACCACATACCTTCTTTTGATCAAATTGAAAACTAAGACAGATAGTGAGACTCGAGCCCTCCCAGTCGGCCTCTAGCAGGAATAGAACTTGAGCGGACGCACCATCAGCCTCTAGCAGGAACAGGACGTGGGAGGCTGTCTCTTCAGCTTGAAGCATGAGAAGGGCTTGGGAGGACTCATTGTTGGCCTCAAACTCAAGCTTGGTATGGGAGGCCATCTCGTTGACCTCACGCTGGAGCTCAGCAGAGGAGACCACTTCGTTGGTCTCAGGCTGGAGCTCTGGAGATGGGGTCGCCACTTTAACCTCAGGCTGGCGCTCTGCAGGGATGCAGGCTGTACTGTTTGTCTTTGGAGGGAGCTCTGCCGGGGAGACCACCCTGTCGGCCTCTGGCTGGAGCTCTGCAGGGATGGAGGCCGCCCTGTCGGCCTCTGGAAGGAGCTCTGCTGGAGAGACTGCCCTGTCAGGCTCTGGAGGGAGCGCTGCAGGAGAGGCCGCCCTGTCAGCTGCTGGCTCCCCCTCATAGTACGCGGTGAACGGCCGTACAGGTTCATCAGACAAGATGGCCCTCCCCCCAAAAAATATAAGGTATGGGTTCAAGTCGGCGCACCTGAACACCTTCACTAAGAGTTCCACAAACTGGGCTACATTACTATAGTTGCTGGATCCCATGGATATTAGGAGCTCCGCCCACTGGTGTGCTGGGCCGGGGAGCCGTGACAACATGAACCCCAACCACTGCTTCTCATCGGGCTTGGAGTCTATCTTTCTTTTCTTTCCTTTTTTAACGACAAGCCAGCTTCTATGGCTATATTCATGGCGAGAGCCAGTTGAGTTATTCAAGAGTAAAACTAGAAAATGTGTTTAAGATTCATTTTTCCTTAAAACCTTAAAACTAAGTTTGGATTTACTTGGTTAAAAACCTTTCAAAAGTGTCGGCTTGGGGTCTACCAGGTTTTAAAAATAAAACTGACATTGCAAAAATAAAACAACCTCTCAGGATAAACAGAAAATGCATCAAATGGTTCAGGGGGATCCATGAAAGTCCACTGAGAAAAAATGACGGAGTTAAGCGCTAGCATGGTTTTCTTGGTGTGATGTCCTCCACAGCTCACTGGTCCATCATGGAGGTGCTTCACATTCTCTGCTTTCTCACTTTCCTCCTTCATCACCTGGCCCAATTACTTTGAGAAAAGAGTATCCACTGCAGCCATGGTGTGTGGCATTAATGGTAGAATAGGTACAAATGTCACATTGTCACAAATGTCACAACTGTCACAGCATGAGAATATTATCAGGTGCTTATGTCAACCAAATGAGACACCCGAACTAACACAGGGTGACTTTTTCTTTAGCGTTCTTGTAATTAATAAAACAAAACCCCGAACTCAAGACTGATTTCTGAAATCCTCACAGTGTTGACTATCTACATGTGAAGGAAAAACTACATAAATCATATTCTAAAGAAACATGCCTTTGTCAAGAATGACTGAAAACCATTTATGTGTAGAATACGTATTCAATACATCAATAAATCACATTTCAGTACCAGAATGTTTAAAAATCATACGCAAATTCATCACCAGTACTGTATATTTAATATTGTATGAACACATAATTAAAAACATTAGTGAAACTAACTGCATAGTAAAATGTTGTTCTTAGTAATGTTCTATTTCTTAATGCAATAACAACAATAACAGGGTTTAGAAAATGTTCAATATTTTCCAAATTCATAAACAATGGTTTAAAAAATTAATTGTGAATAAATTAAGTAAAAATCACAATAAGAAAAAAAACACCACTATAAGGTAAGTAATGTTCTATAATTGATTACATCCATTAACAGCATAACAGTATTTAAAAATAATAATAATACTCATCTGTAAAATGATATGAACACAGTACACACAGTAAGAATCTCTGCATTCTCAGAAGTAGGCCTGAGTAACACTGTAATATTTCCCAGTCTGCCTTAGGCCTTATTCCTCTGCTTCTTAAGATGTTTCATAGAAACTCCATTATATGCACAGA
The DNA here is from genome assembly GCA_024331685.1 of Stegophilus panzeri. Taxonomy (NCBI): domain Eukaryota; kingdom Metazoa; phylum Chordata; class Actinopteri; order Siluriformes; family Trichomycteridae; genus Stegophilus; species Stegophilus panzeri. The sequence continues at coordinate 6,936,025 of JANDJT010000001.1, read as the reverse complement.
TCCATCAGTGCATCATTTAAATGTAATTCTAAGGTGTTTTATGCATCCATTTATGCATGCATTATATCCTTCGATTTTCCTCTCTCCACTTACTGTATTTTAAGAACAATGCTGTCCCAAATGACCAATAGGATTTCATCACAAACGTCTGTATTCATGACTTATTTTGTTACAGAAATATAT
>JANDJT010000001.1:6891190-6910185 GCA_024331685.1 Stegophilus panzeri | reverse complement strand
AAATCAACACAAAAATGGTTTACTGACCACAAAATCAAGGTCCTGCCATGGCCATCCCAGTCCCCTGACTTGAAACTGTTAGAAAACACTTTATAGTGCTTACTTTCTCTGCACCTATTATAATACAATTGTGATGTGCTCACAGTGATCCATTGAAGAAAAGAATAGGAAGTGTCAGTATTATAGACACTGAGAAATCACTTGTGTCAAAGAGCAAAAACCACACAGATCCATGTTAAAAAGACAGATTGTGGTTACAAGAACTATTTTTATTTCCACAGTTTTGGGAAAACCTAACACAGTTTTATCAAATGATGTGGCTCAGACAAGATTATAGCAATCTATACTAATATAAGTCATAGTTATTTATTGAAAGTGGTACAGCAGGTACAACGGTGTCTTTATTTATTTTTTTTATCTTGGGACCAAATTTGGGGAAAAAAACATAGCTTATCTGTTAGTAGCTTAAAAAAACCAAATGCCATGCATAATTGCCATTATTACATTGGCTTATAATTCACGTGAATGGTTTAATATGTTAGTTTTAAGTATGTTCTGTTCTGTTGGACTAGTGCTGTGTAAATAAGAATTTTACAGATTTACACACCAGTTATATTCTTTAATTACAGCAACTAATTCCTGGCAAATTAAACACACCATTTGCTCTGAACTATGTCAAAATATTTTGGCAGAATGCTTGAAAGATCCTTTATTGGCTTTCTATTTTTCAGTAATGGCTGCAATCCAGAGTCTAGGCTGCAGCCTGAAGACTTCACTGCAGCCCTTCAACCCTGTAATTGCAACACAAAACTATAAAGTATCAATACGGGATGCAAACTCATCATGGGTGGAAAAGGTGACCAAGATGTGGCAAACCAAAGTGCTAATTTTTTAAAATTCAATATGCAGAACAGTGTTATGCTAACCTGACCAACTACGCCCACCTCTGCATTTGTCACACGGTCAATGGGAGACACTGGCATTTTTATATTCTCCCTTATCTTTTCAGGTGCTGGTGTCTCTTTTGCTCCTGCTGTTGGTGTCTCGCTTACTGAAATCTAGTGCACTAATACTGAGTTGATAAAATGTTGCAGACTCTCTGCTTGTGTGGGCCATGTGAGCCCTTACTACTGAGGTTCATCGTTTTAACACAAAGAATGCATTTAGCATGTCCTGATATGTCAACCTGAAAGAAATCTGACAATGGAAATGTGTGTACTGCACCCTTGATGTCCATAGCTGATGTCTTCAGCCAGCTCTACTTGCATCTCACACCTGCCTCAATCTGCTTTATCAGTACATTTACATTTATGGCATTTGGCAGACACCCTTATCCAGAACGACTTACATTTATCTCATTTATACAACTGAGCAGTTGAGGGTTAAGGGCTTTGCTCAAGGGCCCAACAGTCGTAGCTTGGCAGTGCTGGGGCTTGAACTCCTGACCTTCTGATCAGTAATCCAGAGCTTTTAACCACTGCCCCACCACTGCCCCCAGTAGTCCCTCGCTCTCCCCTATTTCTCTCATTCTGAAATGGAACCATTTAATGAACATTCAATTCGCATATAGTAGATAAAGTTAAGTAAATTATCAAAAACATCGCCAACCATCTTGCATTTACTCACATTTTTGTCATTATGATAACGCTATGTAAACAGAACGTCGTGTGTGGGTGTGGGATGTGGCAGAGTTGAGGGTGGTGACTAGTAAAAAATAATGTGGTTTTTGATCTTTATATTATATTATATTATTATATATTGATCTTTATAGCTAAAATCCTGGGCTTAGATATGATGTTTATAAATTGATTTCACAACCACTACAACTAAAAGAAAACCTGTCACAAGGTAATTTCAGTTCAACTTCTGTCATTTTCAGTGAGCTTGGCATTTGCTCCCTTCTAACATAATTAAGGCTGGTGTAACAAGCTTTCTGTTTTAACTATGTCATAAGCAACGTAGGTCCATTTTAGCTAAATGTCTGCACTGTTGCTTCATGAATTAGTCTCATGTTCCTAAACAAATCCAAAAGCAAATCTTTTAATTACGCCGTGGTCATGACAGTATTAGCCTTGCTAATTTTATTTTAGCATAAAGAAAATGGAACCATTAGGGGCACATTAAAATTAACATTAAGTTGGCACTTTGGCATGAGGAGCTCAACTTATGTTATAATCTTCAGCAAAATGGTAACGTTAGTAACATTAAAGGAGTAGTCCCAGAGCCCTAATGTCAGTATGGTTATACATGTGGAATTTGGAAAAACAAGTACGCTCAATAAAGTTAGACTACAAAGAAATAATGTTAACACCTAACATTACATCCAAATTGTGATGGCTAGCATTTGATATATCAAAACAACTTAACCTAATTAGGCTAATTAACAGTCCCAAGCTTGACATATCATCATATATGACAATTGGAGTTATCATAACTCTACTGTAAGAGATCCGCCCATACAAAATTCAAAAACTCATCAGATCTACACAAATCACACTCATTCAAAACAGCAATTTTTGCCCAAAGGTGACAAGTTTGCATTCCTGAAGTGTATTTCAATTAGAATTTGCAATGTATCTACTTTAAGGTATATTTTAGACTAGGTCACGAAACTACCCTAGCTAGGTTTGGCAACAGGGTTTTTTTTTTTCTTACAATTTGACCACTGCATGCATTTATTAAATACAGTGATATTGGCGCATCAAGAAATTTAACTCAACCTGGCCATTTCTAGAAGGTTCTAGAGCTGTCAAAAATACGCCTAAAATTCAGTATATAGGTCAATATTATAAAACATCAAACACATAGTCTAGATTGTTGGCTAAAATAGAAAAAATGCTGTTTTTTATTCATTTTTGTTTGGCTTTTTATTTATTTTAAAACAGATATGGATTGAATGGATGACATGGATTGTCTGGAAGGAGCAAATAGATTTCCTTGAAAATTGAAATATAGACTGCATCCTGAACTAACCGTATTGAATCCAATATAGACTTTGAAATCAGGATAGCAGAGAATATTGGAAGCTGATCATTTTTTACATTTGTTTTTATGCCATACTTGGAGTTCAGCCCACAAACCTAGATGACCATATTAACTGAGTCAATGATAGGTGTAACATGGTACACTGAAGGAAATTCAATGTGTGGCATTACAACATTTTAAATGAATTAAATGGTAAGCAAACATGATATCCAGACAGATTTCAAGTACTTACATGATTTCAAACAGCTAAAACAATTAGTCTCAGTTTTAATAATGCATTCTTGAAGAATAAACACAGCTGGACAAAATCTGTTAATGATAACTGATGAAATAAAAACAGTTCTTGGTCATAGACTTGTGGCGTAATTGGACTGTACTTGCCTTGCTGGAGAGGGCTCAAAAGCTTTAAGATCACTTTGTCTTTTAAAGCAATATGGAATTTACATAGGAACACAGTTTCACTAAACCTTCAAAGCATCAAACACTGAACCCCTTCACTGTTTTTTTTTCAGTGTTGCAGATATAGATACACATAAATATTGTCATAAATACATTTGATTTTTGTCATAATCCCATATCCAAGAGAAGTAATCTTTCTGTTCGCAAAAAAGAAGCCCATGCAGCCACTGCAGCCCTGGAGGTCTATGGAAAAACAAATCATAAGTCCTCCGTTTATGCCGATCCATGTAGCTTTGTGCAGTTTTGATCTGAGCCTCCGATGTAGTGGTTCGGAGGAGAAATATGCCACGTCACCTGTTTGGAAAAAGAACATAAGTAACACACAACCTCATCAATGACCATTTTCAGTCTCCTTACTTCTAACCTAAATTGAATGATATGCAAATTAATACTGTGAATGCTGGATAACCGCTAGGGCTGGCTTTTAACACCTGGATACCTTCCTGTGTGCATACACACACATGCCAAGACCACAATGTCACAACACTTCAACAGCTATCTGCCCATGGAACCTTCTCACCAAGTTCGTAACCAGATTTTAATTTCACCACCCCTAACTGCCAAGTGCGATGTTTTAACAGCTGGATAACTGATACCAAAGTGTCACAAGGAACTGACTCACCCTAAGACTGACTAGAGGGGTGTCCAGAAATGACAGCTGCAGCTCAGACCTCCTGGAAGAGCATGCCTCTAAGTACTGCCCATGTAGTATGGCACGTCATGGCAGGGACCAGGCATGTGGCCTGTATAAGCAGAGGCAATGACATCCACCATGCAGTGGGTCAGCCTTTGTTTAGACAGGGAGCTTCACATGTCTTTCCACTGTAACAGGTGAATAACTGATCTGATGATTGATGATCGGGTGCACACTGGGTATAGCAAGGATTGCCCCTTCATAAAATGCTCTGAGGTTGACAGATTGATTTATAAATATGGGTGACATGACCATAGGCAAGAACCTCAGGTTTGACAAGAAGGTGGTCTTCAGAGAAATCCATTTCAGTTCAGAATCTTGTATGAGCTCATGAGGGAAGGACCTAAAGGACTCTATCATAAGTGTGAGGTCCCAGGTGGCCTCTAGGGTGCTTTCTTTCAGAAAGGTGAGTTCCTAGTTAGACACCATCCAAAGCACTGTGGTGCGCAGCTATGGCTGATCCAGTGCATATAAAAATTCTATATACCCCTGTTAAAATGACAGGTGTTTGTGATATAGAAAATGAAACAAAGATAAATTATGTCACATTTAATGTGATATAGCAAACAACAAAATTGAAGAGAAAAGAAAAATTCTACAATAACCAGTGTACACACCCTTTTAAAATGGGGTGATTAACCAATCTCATGTTCAAAAGTAATTATCATACACCTGTCATAAATTAAGTAATTCTAATTAACCCCAAATGAAGATCACCTTTTTCGGTACAATTTTCTTGACAGCTTCTCAGTTTCATCCGACTTCTGAAGCCATGGTCCACAAAGCTTATAAAGCATGTACAATATTTCCTTATTGATCAGAAGACGGGTACAAAACAATTTCCAAAATATTAGATGCATCATAAAACACAGTGAAGGCCGTCATCAACAAGTAGTGAAAATGGGGTACTACAGTGACACTACCAAAAACAGGATGCCCGTCCAAAATTGACAAAAGGACAAGATGATTACTTAAGACCTACTACAACACTAAAGGCACTGCAGGAATATCTGATAAGTACTGCTCTCTCCCTGTATGTGTCAACAATCTCTCATATTCTTCACTTGTCAGGTCTATGGGGTAGTGTGGCTAGACTGAAGCCCTTTATCACAAAAGAAAAGACCAAAACCAGCTGAAACGTTGCCAAAATGTGTTATGGTATGATGAAAACAAGGTAGAACTTTTGGAGCATAATTCATAAAAGAAAAAGATATCTTTGTGAAATATCTATCTATAGATAGATAAAACCTGCAGGCCTGTGTTAAACAGCTGAAGAATAACTTCACCATCTAGCACAATAATGACCAGAAGCACAAATCCAAGGATTGGCTTCAAAATAATAAGGTCAAAATGTTGAAATGGCCCAGGCAAAGCCTTGATCTAAATCCTATCAAAAACTTGAATGACTTGAAGAGGGCTGTGGACAGGAGATCCCTTCTGATAGCTACTATCAGACTACTATCTTTGGAAACATAGATACCAAAGTGCCTCTTTCAACTGGGAAAGAGGGATTTTTCAAGTTTGTCCTTGCCTAGTGCAAATTGATTAGCTCTCTGGTTTAACGTTGACCTTGGAAATGAAAACTGATTGCTTGTTGGGAAAAAGAATAGTTGATTCACAGCACACATTTAAATGTATAATTTTTTTTTATCTTTGGTTTTGAAAATGTATCGTCTTTCCATGTCAAAGGGTTTGAGTCCAAGTGAAGTCACAAGTCATTGATGTCAAAGTCAAAGTTTGTTACTTGAGTCCAAGTTGGTTTCAAGTCATGTGACTTGAGTCCACAAAACTGCTGTGGGCTCTTGATTTCAATAATATTTCTTGCACTGTTGGGACACAGTCCTTGGCTTGCACTTCCTTCTGAGAGGCCACACCCACAGACATGGTGCCCTGGCTGAGGGTGCCAAATCGTCCTAATACAGACAGCAGATCTTGCAGAGGAGGACATTGCCAATGCATCTCTCCATCACTCAAGTCAGCAGAGGACACCATGGCCTCACAGGCTAATTCAGAGCTATGAGCAGGACTCATTGCTGAATTCTGTGTGATGATGAGAGGTGATAACACATATTAGGCAGTGAAGCCAGTTATGGGCCAGTGCATCCTGACCAACAGATTGTCCTGTTCCACCAAGGAGAACCATAGCTTCCAATAAGTCATTTTGGCATCAGCAAAGTGGTATATCAAACATCCCTGAGAATCGGGACACCACACCTGGGTGTAGACGCAACTCTCACTGTGCCATCCCAGATAATGAGTTACTCTCAGTGAGGATAACCGTGTGTGAGTTGCCCTAGTGACTGTTATATGCATGCAGACCCCTTTCTGGAGAACAGCCTCAATCCTCCAGAGAGTTAAAGCTTGTGCACCTTTCAATGAGACAAGGACACGTTTTTGTCTATGGTATTTAGGGTTTAACTGCAGGCTGATGACCCATTTCTGAAAGTTCCTTCAGCCCTATGGAGAATATTGCTGAAACTGTCGATAACAATTCAAGCATCTTTATTAGGAGCCAGAACCACACATAACTGCTTGACCGCTTGCATCTGTGACCTCAAATATGTGGAAGAGGGCAGATAGTGCTTTCCTGCATTTGCCTTATGTTGCCCTGTGAAACTGAATGTGAAGCAGCATGTGGAAACTGAAACAATGAGTGAAAACAAAAATACATGCAATACAAAGGTTTAGTGGAGAAAAAAAAGAAAGTGGAGAGAGCTCGGCTCCAATCCCAGTCTGTTGCCAATGATCCAGCTGAGGGACCAAGATATGACTCTTGGCAGTAGACTGAGAGGAGAGTGGTACACAACTTCACAACAATAATTTGTAGCTAACTGAAAAAATTTTATAGGAGTCTATCACCAGCTGTGGAGGACTGGTTACTGTAGAAATAATCAAAAAGTAAAAGGCGAGAACAATAAAGGGAATGATAATAATGATGACAAGGTTATTTTACAGCAAAATACTATATAAAAGTTACCATGTGACTTTGTGGTAAGGTCTTTGCATGTGTGTGCATGCACACAAGAAGGTATACATGTGTTCAACACTGCCCCTGGTGGTTAGTAGGGGTGAAACAGAACAGTTACCAAAATGTCATGCTTGTCACATTTGCCATATCAACAATCTGAACCTTAAATGGCACTAGTAAAACAGGGTCTCTTTGAGTCATTAGCAATCTTTAAACAAACTGCAGAAATTCACACGTGAAATGTATTGTGTTAGGGAACTGCACACGCGAAATAATTTACATTTGATATATCAATTATTTAATCTGCACTTTAAGAATACGTTTTGCACTAGTCTGTCGAAATGGCCAGAGGGTCGACCTCACCGCAGTTACTTCATTCACTCCTACCCTTTCCTATCTCTTTTACTTATCTTTTTGTTTTTTATATCATTTGTTTCCCATCACCTTTTGATATGCCCTTTTTTATCTTCAACATACTTGTAACCAATTTGTATAATAATTTGTCCCTCTGATTACATCTAATAATTGCCATTTAACAGTTGATAGACTGTGCCCTGCTGGATTGGGATGATACCTGTGGACAAGGTGGCGGCGCTGCAGTGCTTGGCTCAGCAGCTCGGATGTGCTCTGGAACGACTGGCCCAACTCATCCAGCTTCTGCTCCATAGAGATGATGCGCTGCTCCAGCTCTCGGTATGAGTTGTTCCAGTTGGCACTCAGGTCACACATGATCATCTGCATCTGCCCAATAAAAGATTAAGACAAGGGTAATTTTATTTTTACTATAAAACAGTTGACATTTAAGAACTGGGCTTGATTTGAAGTAGCTTTAGGGTCAGCAGCATAGAGGTTTAACTGCTACACAGTTTTGCAATAACATATACTTCTTTTCACAATGCTTCACTTACTGACTCACTCTGTTTGTGCAGATTCATCTTCTTAAATGCATAATTCTGGGATGCTTTTGATCACTGACTAGATAAGGCTTTCGGTTACATTTTCATCACTGCAATATTAATTGCACTTATTGTGCTGTTCTCTAAGGTTCTATCTCAAACATTAGTATTTGAAGATAATTCTAACAAATAAAAAAAGAAGACTAGGCAAGCCTAGTTTTTGCCGGACCGCCGTCGACTGCATAGCATTTGTCACACAAGTGTTAAATGGCATTTCAACAGCAGCGAGGCAGTCATTTATGGAGGGTCTAAAGTATATGCTTAGAAGTCTTTAAAAAGTGATTTAGAGCTTTGGGCTATGCCCTGTTTCAAAAGAGGTACTGTGGCATTGTTACATAGCTAACTAGATAGCTAAGCGCAGAACACAGATTAATTTAAATTAACAACATAACATTCAAGATAAATACGGCCAGTATGTAGCTACAAGCGCATGCATGCCACAGTATATCCTCACACTCCTTTATTAAATATACATTTTTCAAGCATGTACACACACCCTTATGAAATGACACAACATTAGCTTGTGAAAAACTCAGCAGATAAATACAAATCACACACTGCTTGCTAGCTAATGTTATCTACATTGAAATGTAAGTAACACTAGATAGATAGATAGATAGATAGATAGATAGACAGATAGATAGATAATTGGAGAACACACATTCAAGTAAGTAAACAAGAGTACCTCTCTCTCTATCCCAAAATGACATGGGGGTGAACTAGTTTACAAGTCTCCCCATCTATCCCAAAATGACGAGCTGTGCTAGTTTGCGAACAAATGCAGCAGATTCATGTATATCACAGAAAGTCCTTGGTATTGCTCACTGCTTGATAACTACAAATAGCTACACTTCTTGGGCATGCGTGTCTCAACAATGACACTCACTCAGTCAGCAAAAATACTAGGCGGTCCAGCAGAAAAAAAGGTTTATATTCTTGAACAAAACCACAAGGAAAATTAGCTTTTTTTCCATCATTTATTCAAACAGAAATATCAATACATGTGATATTCTTCTGTGGAAAATGTAAGTACACCCTTGGCCTCAGAAGCTAGTATTGCCCCCTTTAGCAGAAATAACTTCTTGTAGGCGTTTTGCATAATTGTCCACCAGGCTTGCTGGAATTTTTGACCACTCTTCCATGCAATATTCTTTCAATTGCAAGATGTTTCAGAGTTTTCTTTCATGTTCTGCCTGTTTCAAATCTCCCCAAAACATTTCAATGGGATTCAAATCCAGGCTTTGACTAGGCCATTTCATAACCCTCCATTTCTTCTTTTTGAACCATTCCTTGATGGATTTGCTCACGTGCTTAGGATCATTATCCTGTTGAAAGGTCCACTTTCAGTTTAACCTCATCTTTTGGACAGATGGCCTCACATTATCTTCAAGCACTATTTGATATGATGCAGAATTCAAAGTTGAATCAATGAATGCAAGCTATACAGTTCCTGAGGCAGTGAAGCAACCCCAAACTATAACATTTCCACCACCGTGCGTCACAGTTGGTATGAGGTTCTTCTCCTGAAAAGCTGTCTTTGGTCTGCGCTAAACATGTCTGCTGTTACTGTGACCAAACAACTCTATCTTTGATTCATCTGTCCAGATCACATTATTCCAAAAGGTCTGGTCTTTGCCCATATGCTCATTGGCAAACTGCAGTCTCGCAAAGGCTTTTTCCTGGCACACAGGTCAAATTTGTGCAATTTCTTTCTGATTGTAGAAGCATGTACTTTGACGCCAACAGTTGCAAGACTTACTAGCAGATCCTGTGATGAAATTGTGGGGTTCTTGGAAGATACTTTTTGCATCATACGGTCTGTTCTTGGGCTGAATTTGCTGGGACGGCCAGTCCTAGACAAATTGGCAATCGTTTGAAATCTACACCATTTGTAGATGACTTTCCTTACTGTGGAAAGATGTATTTAAGATAATTTGGAGATCTTTTTAAATCCCTTGCCAGACTCATAGGCATCCACAACCATTTTTCTGAAGGTCTTACATGAACTCTTTAGATCTTGCTATGATGACACAACACACCTCAATAAAACAGGGAACAGCAGACACTAGATAAGAGAGGGGTATAAATAAGACCAGTTCCACCTGCATTCTCTAAGCAGGTTCTAATCACTGCCACCCAATCTCGAACACCTGATTCTAATTTTATGGATTTGAAGGTGTGATAAATGTAGGGGTGTACTTACTTTTTCCATGTGACTGATCTGTTCTTTGTTCATTTAAATTGTGAACATTTTATGTGTCATTTGATAGAGTGTATCAACTTTATTACTAGGAACTGTTTCAAAGTGGATCAAATGTTTGCTTGTCCAAATATGTCAAAAAAGCCAACAATTTCCATGGGGTGTACTTATTCTTTCACATAACTGTATACAGTATACACCAAGATGCATCTCAAGAAAAGAGAATGCCATCACATTGCGCTATTGGAGAAAGGGTCATAAATATAATTCAATCAATAAAATGAACAAATTAAAGTTCATATAAATACTATAAAAATAAAATAATTTCTAGGATTCTAGAGCATTTATATCAACCTTGGAGAGGTCCACCATCTCACTTGTGTAGTCCCTCAGTTTTCTCTGTTTCAGTCGCAGGTGACGAAATCTATATGTGGAAAATATAAGAGGTATCACTGAGGTCAACAGACAGAAACAACTCTAACCATAAAAAATAAATGAATAACTGTTTTTGTCAGGCAAACTGCTAGTGTCAAAAATGGCTGCTCTTAGTTTTATGACTTGTTGACTCATTAATCCTATTTCATTCAATTGTTTTCACTTAATTTGTATGGTAAGATAAAATAAAAGATTATATCTCTTGACATTTATGATATCGTATAGTATTTTGAGGCTTGCCTAACTTTGGATGATAATTCAGTGTTTCAGAAAACAGAATGGAAACCAATATTGCAGGCAGGCTGCTAGGTAACTGCTGAAACATGCAGAAATGGCTGGCCTTGGTGTGCCACCACACAAAATAGTAGCCTTCAGGAAAAAAAAACCCAGCAAAAAAATTATAAAAATAAATGTACTATAAATACAAAATAAAGAACAGGGAACATGGCCACCAAATCTGACCTTTAGCTATTTTAAAGGTGTTGGGTTGTTGTCCTGGTGTTCTTTCCAGAATATTTTTAGTGGTCCTACTGACTGTTAAACGGGATGGCCAAAATCCCTTCACCCTCATAAAATATGCAAAAGCGCACGCTCACATTCTGTCTGGCTCAAACTTGTGTGGAAAAGTTTCAAGGCCAGATGCCTTCGCTAATGGTGTTAAACACCGGTTCACAAATTCACACATCGGAACTTCCTGTTCATGATTGGACTGAAGCCTGAGTGATCTCCTTATCAGCAGGAAGCTGAGTGCAGATTGTAAACAACAGATTGTAGACAACCAAAAGAGAGACTGCATAAAAAGTGCACCATTTTATAGTCCGGTTAGTAGCATTATGAAAAGTGACTTAATGCATGTGAAAATCTTAGGATCTCATTTTCAAACTATTTTTGAACTTTGGTCTTACTGAGGAATGTTTAGTTGCACAATATGCCAATGTGTATATTGATAAAGTGATCCAACCCAATAAACAAACAGAAGATAAAGTAGTAAGGATAAGAATGAGCAAAATATCTGTTCCACGCAATTACACTCACTGCCTCCTCCACCCTGTAAAACACACTAGATGTAAGGTGGTCTTCTCTTGTTCACCAGTGCTTGAAAGAAAATCGGCACAAATTCTATCATATGATTTTATGCTGGTTTGGACTCTTGCACGTACAGAATACACTGTGGCTAAAGCTGTAATACTGTAGATTAGGTGGAGGTTAGGCTACTTACATACGGATGGCCTCCAGCAGGCATCTCTGGTGGCGTCTGTGCTCACTGTGCTTGTCCCTGGCCTGTATGGTGCGGTGGAGAAGCCAGCATTCCCTCAGCACATTTGCAGCAGCATTGCGAATCTTTAGTACACAGAGTGATCAGTTTACTTAGCGTTCAACCCATTTTCCCACCAACATGTCTTGCACAGCACTTTTTTTTAACAACATACTTTGTCACAAAGATGGTGTCAGAAAACCATATCCAGACTCCCAATATGCTTACTATCTCTTTTATCTCTTCTTTCTTTTCTTTTTTTGCTGCTGCTGTGACACCCTAATTTCTCAATCTGGGGATTAATAAAGTATTATCTTATCTTATCTTATGCAAGCCGAGGGTGGGTGGCAAAGAATAACTCCAACTCCAAGAGGAAGAAGCAGCAGGAGAAGCCTGAAGTCCTTCAATGTGTTAAATATTATTGAGTCATTTATACTACAGTCTTCAGCCTCTGTTATTAACTATAGCATTGGTTTAACAATACTAATCTTAAAATAAGCTCAGTGTTTGCATCTCTACATACTGTCCTGTAATACTGGCGCAAGGTTCACTGCCAAATCCTGCTAAAAGTACATGTCACTGACATAAAACAAAATGAATTTCTCAAACAGTAGACCATATTACACTCACTCACTCACTCACCTTTAGTAACTGCTTAATCCTGGTCAGGGTTATGGAGGATCCAGAGCTTATCCTGGGAACACTGGGTGCGAAGCAGGAATAGGGTGTAATGTCAGCCCATCGCAGGTCACCATGCACACACACATTCACACACTCATTCATACCTATTCAATTATATATCACGCAGAAGAGGATGGTTTCACAGTTTCACTTATATGTTCCAGCCCAAATATGTTCCAGCATCACAATGCCCCTCGGCAATTGAGCTCCATGAAGACTTGGCTTGCCAAGGTTGGTGTGGAAGAACTTGAGTGGCCTGTACAGAGCCCTGACCTCAACCGCAATGAACACCTTTGGGATGAACTGACTGCACCCCAGGCCTCCTCAGCCGACATCAGTGCCTGATCTCACTAATGCTCTTGTGGCTGAAGGGGCAAATCTCCACCGCCATGCTCCAAAATCTAGAGGAAAGCCTTCCCAGATGAATAGAGGTTATTATAACAGCTAAGGAGGGACTAAATCTGGAATGGGATGATTAAAAAGCACATGGATGTGATGGTCAGGTGTCTACAAACTTTTGTTTTGTTATAGTGTATACAAATAAAATGTAATTGAACTGAACTGAGTGTCAGTGGGCACTGCCACCTCAGAGCTCCAGGGTCCTGGGTTTGATCCTGAAGTTTCACATGTTTACCTCATGTTTTTGTGGGTTGCCTCCATGTTTTCTGGTTTCCTCCCACTGTCCAAAAGCATGTAAGCAGATTGGCTAAGCTAAACTGCCCCTAAGGTGTGAATGAGTGTGTGTGAATAGTGTTGTGCAATGGACTGGTTGAATTGCACCCAGTGTAACCAGGTATGGCTCTGGATCCATCGCAAACCTGACCAGGATAAAGCGAAGATGAACGAATAAATAAATGAGCTGAATATCCTAAAACTATGTTACAAAAAAAAAAAAAAAACCTTTAACAGGTTACGTTTTGATATGAGTAAAAAAAAAAAAGTCATCATGCCCACTACTTTTATATTAGCAGTACAAAAGGAAATGAAAAGCAAACGAACACAGACATGTTTTCTCTAAGAACAGGATCCACAACAGAATGAACATATGGGTTACAGACATTCCTGAGGTTTGGATTTTTTTTTCTTCTGGTCTTTGATTCTATTCTTGTCCATGCCATCCTGCTGAGAGCACTGTTCTAACCCAGGCTGCTCATTATGATGTCACACCCTCACTGGCAATGTTGTGTTGTGGTGTTGGATATTATTAGAGCATCCAGATGTCTTCCTTCATATCCGTCAGTGTAAATCACTGACAGTGACAGCTAAAGCCCACAGGACACACACACACACATACACACACACACACACACACACACAGCAGTTGCAGACGTAAGGATGCACCCTGTGACAGGATGTGACACTTGGCAAGGCATGCAACAACACTACAGCAATAATGGGAAAGCATCTTATGTAAGTTGCAAATTTCCAAGCAAGAAACACCTGACCACCAACAGCATATGTCCGCTTGAGGTGAAACACACTTCCCTCCTTTTTTTTTTTATCTGACTGTTTTCATCTATGGAAACTCTCCCAGTATCTTCCGCCAAGTGTGTTTATTTTCAGGCTTCTCCTTCCCTCTGATAAGCAAACAGATGGATCCTGTTAGAGAAGTGTAACGCAGTGCACCCATCCTTTCAGCATCCATATACCCCACCTTCTCCCATACTCTGTCATAACACACGCTGGAGTGCATACACGCACACCAGCGCATGCAGTTTCCTGTCCACTGCTCGAAAGCACACTCAGACTGACACAAGTCCTTTTCCTGACAGCGGCCTGATTGTTTCCTGCCTTTGACGCCTTTTGGAGACCATTAAAAGATCAGCAGCCCTTTTTTTCTTGACTACACTGAGCATTTTCCTACACTATGCTGACCTTTGGAATGCCCTTTATAAGGAAAAATATTATATCTGAAAAAGGTCTAGAAACCATAACACACGTGTGGTGTGGAAAATAACACCTGCTGTGTTATCTGTGCCACTTCATCCCTCAGCTCTCTCCTATTTTTGAGAATATATGGTCACTTTGGTCCCAGGTGAATCACTTGATAAATCATTAATGTTACTGACATGTTCATGAAGGCAATCACAGGTACTGTTGTTAATACCAGGGAATATAATTCCTATAAATAATATTTGTATCTATAATGCCTATAAAGAATGACATTTATGTGTTATCTGTTAGTAAGTATAATTTATTTATTTGTTTTTAGCAGGGACTTCAATTGAGTAATAAGGTGCTGGTTAGTTTGTAATTAAAGTTAGACTGTTTTGGATATTAAACTTTTTTTTTTTAAATTGTGAACTAGTTTGTGCACACTAGTTTACAGGTGAGAGTGGGCTTTGTGACTGTTATATTATGGAAGATGTTCCTCACCTCTTTAGAGATCTGGATATCCATCATGAAGAAGTGAACATGTTTCTCTCCTTTGTTCAGTGCCAGCTTCTTTGTCACAACTGCAACTAACATAGCAGTGCATGCTACACCCTGTCAAACAGACAAACATATAGCAGGTTATTATCTCACACTATCCCTTTGATTCGCAAAGCACTGCTGCATTTAATCATTCGCAATAAGGTACATCAATTCAGAAATGAAATAAACTCAAGCCCATTTCAGTTTTAGTAGTGTAGATTATCATTACCTGTTCTTCTTATAGGCTTGCGTTAGTGAAAGAGAGGAAAAGAAAGAGTCACACAGTGTTGTTAAATGGGTAAGCAGGCAATTATCTCATTAAACATCATTGAGCATTTATGAGAGACATGAGCACAGCAGTGAAAAAGAAATCAGCCTCTAAATCTCCTGCTTCTACTGTTCTATCACTGGACACGACGAAGCAATATCTGATAGA
Organism: Stegophilus panzeri; assembly: GCA_024331685.1. Taxonomy (NCBI): domain Eukaryota; kingdom Metazoa; phylum Chordata; class Actinopteri; order Siluriformes; family Trichomycteridae; genus Stegophilus; species Stegophilus panzeri. The sequence goes on along the minus strand of JANDJT010000001.1, from coordinate 6,894,701 downwards.
GCTATAATCACAATTTAAAATGTCTCCCTAAACAATTATAAGAGATGATTCCTGTGTGCAGATATGTGTGTGACAGAATGTTACAAAGGAGGAAACACATCCTTCCTGGGATCTATTCACACTCTGTGCAGAGGGTATGAGTAATGTGAACACCTCCCTAAAACAGCTGGCATAAATCAAACCACGCCCACTCTCAGGCTCAATAATGACTCACCAGTTCACACACACTACATTATCACACATCTGATAGGAGTTGATAATCAGATTACACATAGTCTTAAACCGGGTTTACACTGGATGATTTTGGATCAATTTAGATACATTTCTGTTGTCCCTGAAAATTTTATTCTATCGAATAGTAAATCCTGTGAGAGGGTAAAAAAAGCCCAATAAATCCATTCAGTTGACCTGTCGGAGGTCCTAATCAGGGGTGGAAAGTAACAAACAACATGTACTCTCCTTACAGTACTTGATTATTTGATTCATTATGATGGTACTATTTTGAGGATAATTAAATCACAGTGCTTTTACATTGACTTCCATATTCAACTTTGCTGCATTTATTTTAAATCACTGTTGCAGAGTTTAAAAGAATTAACGCATTTAAACCCAGAAGACTGTAAGCCAATTAAAAGACAGTACGTGAAATGTTAAATAATTCAGTTTCGAGACCCAATCAAAATAAATCATTTCACAGCTTAAAAGTCCTAAAAGTAGATGAAGAGAACCCTATTAAAAAATCAAGACAAAAACATTATACTTGGTCATTTATTTATTGATGAAAATGATCCAATATTATATATCTGTGAGTGGCAAAAGTATGTGAACCTCTAGGATTAGCAGTTAATTTGAAGTTGAAATTAGATTCAGATGTTTTCAGGCAATGGGAGGACAATGAGGAGTGAGTGAGCGCCCTGTTTTATTTAAAGAACAGGGATCTATCACAGTCTGATCTTCACAACAAATGTCTGTGGAAGTGTATCATGGCACAAACAAATGAGATTTCTGAGGACCTCAGAAAAAGAAGTGTTAATGCTCATCAGGCTGGAAAAGGTTACAAAACCATCTCTAAAGAGTTTGGACTCCACCAATCCACAGTCAGACAGATTGTGAACAAATTGAGGAGGTCAAGACTATTGTTACCCTCCCCAGGAGTGGTCGACCAACAAAGATCACTCCAAGAGCAAGATGTGTAATAGTCCACAAGGTCACAAAGGAATCCAGAATAACATCTAAGCAACTAAAGGCCTCTCTCACATTGGCTAATGTCACTGTCACTGATGGTGAGTCCACCATCAGGAGAACACTGAACAACAATAGTGTGCATGGCAGGGTTGCAAGGAGAAAGTCACTGCTCTCCAAAAAGAACATTGCTGCGTGTCTGCAGTTTGCAAAAGATCATTGCAAAAGATCAAGGCTAATGGAAAAATGTTTTGTGGATTAATGAGACCAAAATAAAAAAAATTGGTTTAAATGAGAAGGGTTATGTTTGGAGAAGAGAAAACACTGCATTCCAACATAAGAACCTTATCCCATCTGTGAAACATGCTGGTGGTAGCATCATAGTTTGGACCTGTTTTGCTGCATCTGGGCCAGGACGGCTTGCCATCATTGATGATACAATGAATTCTGAAGTATACCAGCAAATTCTAAAGGAAAATGCCAGGACATCTGTCTGTGATTTGAATCTCAAGAGAAAATGGGTCATTCTACCAAAGAATGGTTAAAGAACAATAAAGTTAATGTTTGGAATGGCCAAGTCAATGTCCTGACCTTAATTCAATAGAAATGCTGTGGATGTACCTGAAGCAAGCAGTTCATGTGAGGAAACCCACCAACATCCCAGAGTTGACGCTGTTCTGTACTGATGAATGGGTTTAAATTCCTTCAAGCCGATGTGCAGGACTGATCAACTGGAAATGTTTTGTTGCAGTTATTGCTGCACAAGGGGGTCACACCAAATACTGAAAGCGAAGGTTCACATACATTTGCCACTCACAGTATATAATATAATATACAGTACAGTATATATTTTTTTGTCTCATTTATTTAATTGGGTTCTCTTTATCTACTTTTAGGACTTGTGTGAAAATCTGATGATGTTTTAGGTCATATTTATGCAGAAATTCTAAAGGGTTCACAAACTTTCAAGCATCAAACCTGCATAAACATATACAGGTAAGCCATTAGCCAGCTGAGTGATCTAGAAGCTAGCTAGATCTTTTGATGTTTTACTGTATGAGTATTAAACTTAAGATTTAAGTTTGCATGTTGTGTTAAATATATTTATGCTCTGCTACAGCCTAATGCTCAGGATAATGTGTAATTGGAATCTTTGCTAGGTAGCTAACTATTTAGCTATAAACACTAGCAGGCTGACTAACCTAGCAAGCTACTGATAACCCCAATAACATTTACCTAAGTTAGCCAACAAGCTAATGTTAACTTTCTTTATTCACTGTTTATAATCAAAGTGGTGTACACTTCAGCACAGCTCACTCAGTTAGTTAACATAATTGTTAAAAAATGCATTCCTCAGATATGCTAGGTCTACTTGGTTTTATATACCATAGCTGAAGTATACGGTACCTTTATTTGACAGCCAAAAATCATCAAATTACTAAGTAATATTGGTCCTCTCTCTGTATAAAGCTATACAGATGATTAAAGAAATGTATATTGTTTGGATGCATACTGCCAAAATATGCATAATGTTCATGAACCATTTTGTCAGTGTTATCATAAAAAAAGAAAAAATAGAAAATATTTGAAAATCTAATTTTCGGATTTGCTGTGTCAATTGTAGACATATAAAAACATAATCTGAAAAGCAAGTACTCAAGTAGTTTTTCACCAGACAACTTATTTACTCTTACTTGAGTAAGTTTCTTGATCATTACTTTGACTGCTGTAGTGGGAACAGTGTCACAATCTGATATACAGTACATATTAGAAGCTTCAGTTAAAGTCTGTAACTTTGCTTTAATCAGCATTGTGCTGGCTGCTTGGTAACTATATTCACAATGTTGAACTATGCTGTAACTGACAGAAAAAAAGGTTCTCAAAAACATCTACAGCTACAATCAAAATTATTCAACCCACATTGCAAATCAAGTTTATTGTCAAAATGTACAGACTTTCAGCTGTTTGCACTGAACGAATTAAAGAAAAGAAATTGAAATAGTTCAACACAATAAATGCTTCAAGTGGTTTCCCCAAATTGCAACTTATAATGATTTCTCCAGATTCAGAATGATCAACCCCTTCATGGCAAGCATCTTTAGTACTTAGTAGAGCACCCTTTTGCTGTTATGACCTGCTGCAAACAAGCTGCATAGCTTATCCTATTCCTCATGAGCAATGGCCTCCAGGTCAATAATATTATTGGGTTTGCGTGCTGCAACCGCCTTCTTCACATCCCACCAGAGATTTTCTATGGGGTTCAAGTCAGGTGACTGTGATGGCCCTGTAGAATCTTCCAGGACTTCTTCTGCAACCAAGCCTTAGTGGA
>JANDJT010000001.1:6877734-6890960 GCA_024331685.1 Stegophilus panzeri | reverse complement strand
CCTAGCCAGTTCAAGTATTTCATGTGTTCCAGCTCAAGCACACCTGGTGCAACTAATGAAGCCCTTGATTAGTTGCACCAGGTGTGCTTGAGACAACACCTGTTTTGAATATTTGTGCTTTTGTGAGGGATTCTATTCAGGGGGTTGAATAATTTCTGAATAAATAACTGTAGGTGATGGACATGGCACTAAATGAACAGTGGTGCTATGTGTCAGTGTTCTTTTGCTTATTCTTTTCTTTTGAAGTTTCAGCACCTAAAACTGCAAACTGAGCTCTGACTGCTTGTGAACATTTTCAGACTGAGGTGACTAGTCCTCACTGGCATTTAACTTTAGCCTGTCAAACAGTATGAACAGTAGTCAGATTTCTCTCATTGTACAAGGCTTTAGACTCAATAATGCCCCATTTTTGTGCCTGCTTATGTCACAGAAACCCTCTGTTTCACTGCTGCCAGCCTCTGATCCCACAGCTTTGTCATAGTCCTCTGAGACCCCCCAGGTCCAACATCCTTTTATGTTACATGCAAGTGATACTCTGTAACATGCTTAGGTGTTTTTTTGTTGCCTTTCCTCTATAGACCTAGGCCAACACCCACTTAAAATGCTGTGATACAATTTCACCATGCATCATTAGAACTACACTGCCTGGTCCCAAAAAATCACACACTCTAAAAGTTTATTGCATCACCTTTAGCTTTAATTACAGCACGCGTTCATCCTGGCATTGTTTTGACAACACTGTGCAATGTGACAACATTTATTTCCGTCCAGAGTTGCATTCATTTCTGGTTGAGCTCTTGTATTGAGGATGGGACAGTTGAACCGCTCTGTAAAGTCTTCTCCAGCACACCCCAAAGACTTTCAGTTGGGTTAAGGTCAGGAGTCTGTGGTGGCCAATTCATGTGTGAAAATGATTCCTCATGCTCCCTGAACCACTCTTTCACAATTTGAGCCCAATGAATATTGGCATTGTCATCCTGGAATATGCCTGTGCCATCAGGGAAGAAAAAAATCCATTGATGGGGTAACCTGGTCATTCAGTACATTCAGGTACTCAGATGACTTCCTTTTATTGCCGCATAATGTTGCTGAGCCTGGACCTGAGCAATTGTAGCAACCCCAGATCATAACACTGCCTTCAGAGGCTTGTACTTACAAATCAACACTGATTAAAGAAACAAAAAAAACAGTGTTTTGCAACAACAATCTCTGCCTCTGGATTCAAACCATAATAGAACATAGAAAACATCAAATGTTTAAACTGAGGGGGGCAGCAAAAGGCTGAAAAAGTAAGTGTTACTAAAAAGAAACAGCTGGAGGAACATTTCGCAACTAATTAGGTTAATTGCCAACAGGTCAGTAACATGATTGAGTATAAAAAGAGTATCTTAAAGAGGCAGAGTCTCTCAGAAGAAATTTTCAAGAAGGGTGCCAATAATTGTGAAAGGTATTGTATATATGAGAATTCAGGAACTGCAGTGTACTTCAGAAGTAATTATAGATTTAGTAAATGTTCAGTGCAGTATACAAAGAAGACCTTCATCAGCTGTGCTATGATGTGGCCCCATAAAGTATCACTCACAACATTTTGAACATTAGGATTGGAGTTGGTCTAAGGTGAATTTAACACTGCTAATATAAAATATGGCCAACAGGAAATAAAATGTGTGATTATTATTATTATTATTTTTTTTTATGAGTAAGTGGTCAATCCCACAGATCTATTACTAGTCCACTGTATTGTTCTGAATAGATTAGGAAACTTTTTCTTTTTAACCTTTAGATATTCCAAGACTTGGATACAGGTTGGCACACCATCCAGATTCACTGGTGCCAAATGCTATAAACCACCTAAAAATGGCAATGATGGAATGTTTTCCTAAAAAAGGTACTTATAAAAACACAGTCTGAGGTAGAGTTAGAGGAGTGAAAGATTATTTTCCACTTGGCTCCTCCACAGGGAGGTGTCTAGGTCTGGCTCAAGCCTCACTCTCTTGTCGTGTGATGCCATCTGCATATCAGCTCTGATCAGAAATGAGGTCAGAAGATTGGTGCTCATACACACAAGAAAGACATATTTGATTTCTACCTCACCTCTGTATCTATCACACAAACTGTCATATGTGTATGTACTGCTTTTAGACTTCCTGCCTCTCTTCTGGTTCTAAAGGTTTCTACATTCACTGATTTTGAATACAACCAGCTACCAACATGTGACCTAGTGTTTTAAAAAGTTCTGTTTTTCACACTGATGTCTGAGCGAATCTAAACTGGATTCTAAACTGGATTTCAACGTTTCAAAGTCAAAATTGCTGAAACAAATTTTCTAAGCATTGAAAAAACTTTGGTGAAACAACATATTGAAAATGTGTTGAACTTTGGAGTAACCAAAACACTCCAATTCACAGGCAAAATGCCTTCCATTCCCATTAATTGTACAGTATATCTTTATATTTTAATTTCTGTTTTTACTGCTACCTGTGATCTATAATAATATAACTGATAACTGAACTTACAAAAATGACAAGAAATGAGTACATGTTCACCTGTACCTGTTCTATAGTAATTGAGCAAGTATATAACAAAGACAATGTATACATGGCAATGTAACCATGGGAACAACATCTGGCCATCTAAAAACACAAACTTTCTATCTGAACTCTAAATAAAATAGAGAACACAGTTAGAGGGAATCTAATATAAATTTATTTCTCAGTCAAACTTGCTTGTAATTCTCATGAGATGTACGGAATAAATCTTCACAATTATCCAAAATAAGTTTAGAAGAAATCGATCCTTATGTTGCCTTGGAAATATGTACCTTACAGCTGCCTATTGAATGCAGAATAAAGATAGTGATAATATTGTGAGTGCTGAATACTTTGGATTATACCAAAGTAGCACAGTTGAATTCTTGAATCAGAAGGTGTGTATTAATTTGCTACAGCAGCACGGCTCTGACAGTAGTTCCTGATGTAACATAAGTAACAGGTTAATATAAACATGCTTGTTCTCATATGCTACCATTCCTATAGTAAAATCTCATACTTAGGGGCTTGTATGGCAGGCACGCCACACAATCTAAGGCTAATTATAAATGCATTAAAAAAAAAGGTTGTTGCTTAACAATGAGAAAAGTATAATTGTTGATGTGGTGAAGTTTATGTAACATTTTTGGAAAGGATCTCCGGTGTTATCACTTTGTAATAGACAGGAAACTGTCATAAACTGTATTTATGACAGTTTGTGCTTTTCTGATATCAGTCCCATGAAAAGCTGTTTTTTTTGCAACATTAACTTCAAGAGAGAGAACTCAAGAAAGGCTGATGAGGAAATGACTATTTGTATATAACAGGAACTAATGTGTCACATGGATGTTCCATAACATTAAATGTAACTGTAAACAGTTAAAAAAGGGCAACATATCATTCACTGTTGGCTTCTGAATGGTGCAACAGAAAAGCATGCACCCTATTGCCTGGAGCTTGTCAGTTTGCATCCTCTGTCTTCCCTGTCAATCACATGCAAAAGATGGTAGATAGCTCTCTGTTCCAGGAGATGAAATCTATTTATGATTAATCTACACTTTTTGGTATAATCTTGGTCAGGGTCCCAATGGAACCAAAGCCTATCCCAGGAATAGGATGACTGAATAGGACTGAATAGGATGCCAGACCATCGCAGGGCACCATGCACACACACACACACACACACACACACACACACACACACAAAAAAAACAAAAAACAAACACACATTCATTCATTCACACCTACTGGCAATTTTAGAGTAACCTGTTGCCTGTTTTTAGGAGGAGACTGGAGAGCCTGGACGAAACTCACACAGATACAGGGAGAACATGGAAACTCCACACAGACAGTAACCCTCTGGATATAACTGGAGCTGGAGCTAAAAGGCTACTACATTGTGTCACACCATGGTGCTATAAATCCATTGCTTAACACCAACCCAGAATAAAAATCAATAGTGTAAATTCATCTAGAAACAGTTCAGTCTTGGGGACATTAAGTCTTAACATAACATCATTCTTAACATAAGACAGAGTATTGAATTCTGCTTATATGCTTCCCTAAAGAACCAATATTTTAAATAATTTCAGCATATATCAACAACTAAGCAGTGCAAAAAATGCTGGGCAATATTGAATTTACCATGACGCCTGCGAAGAGGCAGACCACTTTGCCACAGGTGGTTGTGGGAGACACGTCTCCGTAACCTACTGTAAGGAAGGTGATAGCGATGAGCCAGAGCGCTGTACCCACATCACCCGTCTCCACCTGGGCCTGCCTACATAAGGAGACACCAGCCAAAATGGGCAAACTTAATATATTGATCTAGATAACATGAGAAGCTACAGTGGATATGAAAACTCTACACACTTCTGTGCGTATAACTGAAACAAACAAAAAAAAAGCATGGTTCTGGCAGCATCATTTATATAGCTATAAATACCTATCTATTTTGGCACAAAACTTGCAGGCCTCTGTTAAACAGTTGAAGATAAGTAAATATTGCACCTTCCAGCACAATAATGACCCAAAGCACAAATCCAAGTCAACAAAGGAGTGACTTCAGAAGAAGAAGATCAATATTTTTGAATGGCCAAGTCCAAGCCCAGATTACTGAGAACCTGTGGAATAACTTGAAAACGGCTGTGGCCAGGATATCCCCTTTCAATTTGATATATCTGGAGCATTTTTGTAAGGAAGAATGGAATAAAATTGCCAAATAAAGATATTCTAAGTTGGTAGACTCTTACCCAAAAACTGCTGTATTACAAACAAAAGGTACCTTAACAAAGTACAAGTTCAGGGGTTACTTTTTTCTTTTTCTTTTCTAAAATGTTTCTATTTGTTTTTTCACCTGCATTTAGTTGGTTGCTATTTCACATTAAAGGTGGGAAAAGGTCTGACATGATTTTATCTTGGTTTCATTTTTTACATCAGAAAAACCATCAGTTTTAACAGACGTGTATAGACTTTTTATATCCACTGTATATACAGTCAGGTCCATTAATATTTGCACATTGACTAAGTTATTGTTATTTTAGCTGTCTGTTACAGTATATTGTAGTTGAAATTAAACAATGGATATGAGCTGAAAGCTTTAATTTTATGGTATTTACATCCAAATCAGGTGAGCGGTGTAGGAATTATAGCACTTTCTATGTGTTTCCCCCTTTTTTCAAGGGAGCAAAAGTAATTGGACAATTGGCTGCTCAACTGTTCAATGGACAGGTGTTTGTTATCCTGTCATTATTTCATTTAGAAGTAAGTAAATAAAACAACACAACACTATTTCTTTTTATGTTAAGTGTAGGTTTAAATGCCTCATATTTCCACATAACCATTTCAACTGGAAGTATGCAAAGTTTGTTCAACTCGCTTTGTGCAACAGGCCGTAGGTGTGGCCAAATCAACTATGTGGTACACTTTCAAAAAGAAAGAATGCATTTATGAGATTAGGAACATCAAAAGGCCCAAATGACCATGGAAAATGTCTGTGGTGGATGACTGTTCCCTGTTGAAGAAAAACCCCTTCACAACAGTTGGCCAGATCAAGACCATCCCCCAGGAGGTAGGCATATCTATGTCAAAATCAACAATCAAGAGAAGCCTGTGGAGAACCCTTCACCACAGTAAATACAGAGGGTTTACCACAAGATAGACAAATGAGACAAAGATCAACTTGTACCAGAATGATGGGATCCAGACTTCAGGTAATCACTGACTGCAAAGCATTTGCAACCAAGTAATGAAATGATTTTAGTAAGTCCAATTACTTTTTGTCCCTTAAAAAGGTGTGTGTGTGTTGGGAGCGGGGCAACCACATATAACTTTAACATTGAATATTTTACACACACACACACACACACACACACACACACACACACATACACACACGTGTATATATACATATACGTGTGTGTGTATGTGTGTGTGTGTGCATGCATTACATTTAACTTGCAGACTGATGCAATGGGACAATTTCCTATAGACACCAACCTTTCAAAAGAGTAGCTTTCTATAGAGCACAAAACTGCATTTATTGATCAACTAATAATAACAGTCAAATTTAATTGATTTTAAATATAAAACAAATTTAAAAAACATGTTAAAATGTGCTTAAACCATGCACTGTACATACATACTGAAAATTACTTTGCCTTTTTGTGGGCCTCACTACAAAACAAGATTCATTCATTCCCCTGAACAAACCGATGCTCCATTTCACAATCTATGCTGAGTTGGCAGGAAATAAAGGAATATTTGTCTGCGGCCCTGAAAGGAACCTATTTTTATAACAAAAGTACTACTAAATACTCTTTTCCAAATCAGGACTTCAAATTGACCATCAACAGTGATGGGAGGATGAATTTGTGCCTAGCAGTTTGGCCTGCTTGTGAGCATATACATATACAATATGTGTGTGAGTATGAGCATATAAGTGTGTGTGTGTGTTCTTTCTACCTTTCACACAGCCGTAGCATCCAGGCAGAGGTAAACCAGAAGAGAATGATAAAAATCAGGAGCGTGCGTGCTGGGTACTTGTTCATGAGTACCTTGAGAACGAAGCGGAAAGTGAAGTTGATGTTGTTGAGTGAGCCAATGCTCCTGTAAGAGGCACTCAGCAGCACTTTGCTGTGAAGCAGAATTGCCCGGTGCACAAGGTACAGGCGCAAGAACATCAGTGCTGATAGCAGTAGCTCCAACTCGAGCCATGCCTCCATGGGACTACTGCAGAGGCATAGCGGCGTCGAAATTGGGGGGAGAGTGGAGGAGGAGGAAGAAGAGTTTGTCGCTGAAGTCAAGGGGCCAAAGTAGATGCCCACTGGGTGGAGGGCGCAGACCAATAGCTCCAGAGAAATGCAAAGCACACGGTTGGTGGTCATGGCAATGCGCCAGTCCACCTGGTTGTGGTCTATGATGAAGAGCTTGTGAAGAGAGAAAAAAAAGCAGCAAGTGTATCAATGAGCAAAGATTCTTCTATTGTGTATAGACAAAGGCAAATGGAAATATGTTCATAAAAGAACAGATTCAGGCAAATACATTTTTCATTAAGAATGTTTAAAAACTTGTAGCAAACAAAAACAAAGCCAGAACATTTGCCAGATTCAACTATAGAAAAAAATTACTATCCGATGAAAAACAGTAAACCAGTGGGATATAATAATCATTTTCTTAAATTAAGAGAGACAATAACCATGTCTGAATATCAGCTGATATCAGCATGATACCAATTCCTACACATCCAGATAATAACATCAGCCTCATATTTTCCACTGTGATATGCTAATATATGCTATACTAATGCAACCAGCATAGTTAAATATAGGTTTTTATATCTGTCCAGTTCCCCCAAATAACTGTTTTGTAGACTGTTGCCAGCATATTGAGCGCTAGATGTATATAATATTCTGTGTTTGGGTTACTGTGTGTGTGGAGTTTCGGATGTTCTTCCCGTGTCCACGTGAGTTTCCGTCGGGTTCTCCAGTTTCTTTACTCCCTCCCAAAAACATGCTGGTAGGTGGATTGGCTACTCTACATTACCCCTACGTCTGAATGAGTGTGTAAATGTGTGTGTATGGTGCCCTTTGATGGACTGTTGTTCATTCAGGGTGGAATCCCACCTTACACTTAGTGTTCCTGAGATCCACCATGACCCTGACCAGGATAAAGTGGTCACTGAAGATGAATGAATGAATGAATACATATAATACATAAATACATAAATATACTACAGTATTAGGTTACAGAAACAAAACCTAGCCAAAAACATGACCTATCTACATAAATTAAAGCAGGTTATATTTCATATGTCATTTCAAATCATAGACTTTATCTGTGTCACAAGGAGATTTGAACACTGTTTACTCATGCTGGCAATCAACCTCAGTGTTGTGAACTGTTTTCAGCAGAAAGTAGCTAATTCATGCTCAAAAATTCACTAGCGGTCACTAGATAATGTTAGACTAATTTGCTTATTTATTGAATCATCATGATAATTTGCATATCAAAACATGAAGAAAGATTTCTGTCAATTAGAACAGAACGGAATAGACTGAAAAGCTTTACTGAAACTTATTTCTTACAAAAAGAAGTCATCTTTGGTCATGGCACCACAAACTAACTATTTACTACAATTTCTAACAAGACTGCAGAAAAAAAGAAGCAGTGGTAGTCAAATAGTGGACATGAACCGCATAAAGGAAATGGTTACAAAATAATGACGAAGGAAATATGGTTACAAAATAATGACATGAAGGAAACGGTAACAGAAGAGTTTAAAAAGAAGAACAAAGATGTGAGTGGATAAACAATGCTGAACAGAGATTGGTCGTTGGGAACCATGGTGATCAGTGATTGGTTTTTCGGAACATTGACTCACACATGCGAGTTGAGCAATCCTGGTCTCTCAACTCCTATAACCGGCAGTTGGAGAGCTGTATCAAGTGCAGGACACTTGCTAACATCTAAGGGATAAAAGTTACTAGAGTTGTCACTAGGCACTTTTTGAAATAAAGTCACTAAAGAAGTCTAAAATGTTGCTAAGTTGACAAAACTGATCAACATACAGAGCAAGCAAGACACAGGCTTCCAAGCACATAATTTCATTCTAAAGAATACTTCATTATGGGGACATTTTGACCTTTTGAACTTTAGATAGATAGATAGACTGATATTGATCCCTGAGGGAAATAATAGTCACAACAGCAGACAGTTGCAGACATAACACGACATTAAAGACACCAAATACTTATAAGATACGCTTATGTGTAAGTCAGTAAATAAGGTAGATGCATAAAGTGTCAAATGAAATGATGTTTCCAGGTAATAAAGTGACAGCGTGGTAATAAATATAATAAAAACAGAACAGTAAAGATAAGTGTAGACAATTTGAGGTAGGCAGATAATGTGTAAAGTATAAAGGTGTGTTGGTGGGGTTGTGTAAATTGTAGGGAGGTGCACATGTGTGCCTAAAATCGTAGACAACACCTGGTGGATCAGTTATAGAGACTGATGGTAGCAGGTATGAAGGACTCTTTGCAGCAGAGTGGCTGATCAGTCTGGAGGCTGAACGTGTTCCGCTGACTGGTTAGATATTCATGGAAGGGGTGAGAAGCATTGACCAGGATAAGCAGCAGCTTACCCAGCATGACCTTAAGGTCCAAATGACCTGTCTGGCTCTCCTTATTAGTTTGTTCTGTCTGCTGGCATCTCCTCCCTTAATGCCATTCCCCCATCATACTGCTGCATAAAAAATGTTGCTGGACACCACTGACTAATAAAACATGTGTCTCATCATGCTGCATACATTAAACGACCTAAGTTTCCTCATGAAGTAGTCTGCTCTGTCCCTTCGTGTAGACTGCCTTGCTGTTACATGCCCAGTCCAGTCTGTTGTCCAGATGTACACCCGTTTGTATGTCTCCACCACCTCCACTTCCTCTCCCAGGATGGAGACAGGGGTTAGCAAGGTCTAAATTTAATATGCTATTATGGCATTTTGGACACACCAACAGCTTTCTAGTGAGCTAACATGGCTAAAAGTCACTCAGAATGATGAGTGAAAAGAGTCTTGATAAAAGTCTTATTCCTGCTGCATAGTGGCAAATAAATAAATCCTTTCATTTGTTACTCAGAAACAAAACTAGTATGTAAAGTTATTTTTTGGTAATCTTTCAATTGCTCTGCTAAATCTTTACAAATAAATATGCACAGCTTACTTTTCTCAGGACAACACTGAGTACACAGTACAGGACAACTGCAAGCAGCTGATTTAGCTTGTGGTTTCAATATATTAAATAATCAACCAGCATATTCCTGCTCAGATTTCAGAAGAAACTGATTTCAGAGATGGCATCTGCTTGTAGTGAGGTTTCTGTACTTGTATACTTGTATACAAACTATTATATCACTGACTCTAGAGCCCTACCGTTACTTACTGCCACCGCTGGTAAGGTGTAGTACTCACTGTTTTGGAACTACTTGTTGCCCACACCATGGAATATTTTCTACATTCTGCATCATTCTCCAGCCCTACTTACTCCAAGTCAACTAACAAATATTAAAGAACTGTGGTGGTCTGCTTTATACATATTTGTAAATGCTTGGTGGTCTCAGTGAAAACACACTTTAAATAAATAAATAAATAAATAAATAAATAAATAAATAAATAAATAAAATTATTATATATATATTATTGTCGTAGAGCCCCTTTCTCTACTTCTACACTTCAGATAGGTTTCAGAGACACCAGTGATTAATATAGAAATCGCTAAAAAATATAAATATATAGCACCTTTAAACTTTGCTACATGGTACAATAACAGTTTAATAGTGGTGTAAACCTCTGGCTTCCACACAATATCATACAATCTTGATTCTTAAGGCAACGATTCGACATTTCTACTATTAGGATCACTACCACTGAACCTGCTATGATACAATATGATTTATTAGCCTCCGATCATTTACATTTACATTTTATGGCATTTGGCAGATGCCCTTATCCAGAGCGACTTACATTTATCTCATTTATACAACTGAGCAGTTGAGGGTTAAGGGCCTTGCTCAAGGGCCCAGCAGTGGCAGCTTGGTGGTGCTGGGATTTGAAATCACGACCTTCCGAGCAGAAGTCCAATACTGAGCTACCACTTCCCTTCCACTGGACTACCACTTCCCTATATTGTCTAAATGTTGTTTAGAATCTGGGGTAGGCCTACGGTTAATTTGTGAATAATGAAGATGTAGTGAGAGGAATTTTTTGTTTAAAAATATCAGAGTTATGGGGAAATTGCCTTTTTGCTTTTTTATGTACCAGTTATTATTATAACTGACAGTAATCGTTTAGGATTGTTAACTCAGTTTATTTCAATTGCAGTTCGCTTCTGTGTGATACGCATAGTGTGATAATATGCATTGTACATTTGAATTGTTTTTCTAAAGCTTACCTTCACAACAACTATTTACATGACAACAAATTCACTGCCTGTACTGTATTAGGGTCTACAACCATTCAAATAGCAAAGACAAAATGTATAGGACACATTCCTAAAATCTTGGACTCTCCTCAAATTTTACACGAGTCCCATGGGAGCAAAATATCAGGTAGGGAGTAGATGCCATCAGGGAAAAGCTTGTGTCTTTGCATGCTTGATCAGAAGTGACATGTGATTAGATACTTAAGATGAAGTAGGAATCTCTGTATGATGATTTTTTTAAATATAGAAATAAAGGTGTACTAAACTATGTCTAATAGGTATGGAGAAGATGATAAATGTCAATTCTCCATAGCACTAGGCTATTTTGTAGTGGTCTGTGTTTTTTTTTCACTTATGCAATAAACAAATGTCAGAACAGATAAAGCAGCAACCCTGTACTTATTTGCTCTATCTCCGGGCAGCATTCACAGATCAATTTCCCATGATATAGACTTTCTTGAATTAGACCCAGTCATGGTTTAACAGTGATCACACTAATCACCTCTATTTGGCCTTCATCCACTGTCTCCATTTTATTTAATTACAGAAGGCCCAAAGTGATTTACCATCATCTTAGCCATAACACCTGAATTATGTCATGGATTGGCATTCATAATTAGTGCCAGATACATACATTTACAGCAATTTCTTGCAATATTGACACAAATAGGTAATAAACAATCCAAAAATGGTTTCCAGTCAAAGGCTTTAGGTTAAAGGTAACTATGAGGTAGTTTCTTCTGCTATCTATTTACCTCTTTACTCGATACATACATATTTTATTAAATTCATTAATTGTCATTTAATTTGTGGGTCAATAATTTATTGGTTTGATTGAGGAATAGAAATATTGCAGTCAGTCCACATTCATTTGCAAAATGTGGCTCTTTTTTTTTTATTTCATGGCACTCATGATGCAGTGTGTAACTTGTCTCAACTTGTGATCTAAGGAGTATGTGAAAGTAATATAATACTGGGACTTGCTGTCTTAGACTTGGTGTCTTATGCATTGTGGGTGCTGGGAGAAACCACCACAATGTATATTAATTTGCAATCTTTTTTTGTAAATTCCCCTTCTCTATTACTTTTTCTTCTATAATACCCATCAACATAAGTACAAAAACAGTCTGGTTTATTTGGTAAGTACTTTTTTGTAGCTCCCCTGCAACAGCTGCACAGTACTGAATATAGTATATCACGTCCTGTGTGCATTTCATTTTACCTTTCACCTTTAAACAACATTAAATATTTTCCCAACATGGTTCCTAATTTAAACACTAGTGCCAATAGATATCTGAAAAATAAATGCTCAAAAAGTGCATGGTTTCTCCCAGTAACCACTGTGATTTAAAAGGTTCTGGCAGAAGCGAGAGTCAATAACTGACTTTGTGAGATGGTCTTAAGTATTATATTACGATATCATTTACCACTGAACTGCTGTGTACACTGACTATGATTACACCACTGACAAAAATAAAACAGCTATGCCATCAAGGCACCAATATGATATATCAGTAGCGGCATTAATTCATGTACACTGATATTCATGAGAAACAAACTTAAAATGCCTGAGCAGATATAAAATGGCAACATACAGCCCCTTAAATATTGTTTATGCTAACACCCAATAATATTATATACACCATTAATTAATTGAAATCTTCTTGGTAAGGAAAATCTTCAAATCTAATTGTGAAATTTCTCTTCTGCTTTTGCAGGCTTGGAGTACATTAGGCTAACTAACAGTACTACGACAAAGAGAATGCATCTTAATTGCACAGTGAATGGTTCTATCATTTTAAGGGTGTATTGTATGGCTAAAGTGTATATACAGTACCGTATGTTTCTCACAGGAGTATTAGGTTAAACTGAAGAACTCACCCGGATGTCTTTATAATGGAAGGCAATGATAAGGATGAGAAGACAGCCGGTGGAGAAGCTGATGAGGCAGTTTATGCAGAGGGCATAAATGGAGCCCTGAGAAAAAGCACAGAGGAGGAAGACGGAAACATATATTTAGAACAAAGACATGATGGGAGTCTTTGAGCAGTCCATGCATCAACTTATTTGATTATTTAAAAAACACTTAAGACATTTGCTTTTTTCCTTCAGTAATACCCCAAAACAAAGGAAAGGTCTTATGTCCTTGTTCTTGAAACAGATTAAACAGGAAGATAAAAAATTTGGTAGCGTAATCACCTGGACATCTTTTTTCTTCATT
>JANDJT010000001.1:6849885-6867590 GCA_024331685.1 Stegophilus panzeri | reverse complement strand
TCACATGAAAAGATATAATCAAATATTTACAAAAATGTGAGGGGTGTACTCACTTTTGTGAGATACTGTAAAATAATGATGATGATTGATTTAGTATAATAATGCTGCATCATGCATGTATAGTGTGTTATAACTTCTTCTCATGCATTCTTCTAAGTTTTTATTCTGTTTTTAACAGGTTGGGACCAACATGGTTGAATACTTGGGGGAGGCTGAGATCACTGAACCCTTCCCCTTTGTCCTTGGCCTTGCAAACAACAGTCAGTGCCATCAAGCATTTGTTGTTGTTGACAGAAAGGCATTACAGCAAAACACTCTTCTTGATGCTGTGGACACATGCTTTAAACATTTTTATGTTTTATGTTATGCACACCAGTGTGGGAGTTTCTGCAGACTGTTGTCTACAAATTCCCAGGAACAGAAGCCACTTCAATAAGACTGCTGCATGGTTATTTGTCATGCTAAGCAGTACTGGAACCACAACATTTGGCCCTCTCCTGAATGTTATGTGAGTTTGTATGAAGAAGAAAGTTGTCAAACCTACATTAATTTATATATTTATAGCAATTTAGCAACTCGATTATGCAGCATGGCAATGATCCAAAGTAAGTGAAAGACTGATCTCCAGTTCTCGGAAGCATTTGGTTGCAGTTATTGCTGCTAAAGGTGGCACAAACAGATTTTAAGTTTGAGGGGTCAATTAGTTTTTCACATTGGTGATGGGTATTGATTCAATAAAAAAACCCAACTATATTGTGTGTTCACTCAGGTTGCCTTTGCTTTATGTTGTATTTCATTTGAAGATCTAAAACTATTTAGTGTGAGATATACACAAAAACAGAAGAAATCAGGAAATACTTTTTCACAGCACTATGTTCACCTGTGTTGGTAATATCATGAATCAGAGTTTCAGCAAAAATTTCAGCCTAGCGACATCTCAAAAACTACAAAAAGGACCTGAAGCTAGCCCCCAAATATTTGGTAAATGGAAAAGGGGGAATTTTTAACACGTTTAAAATATTTTAAAATAATTTAAAAGGTGTGGAATTGAGAATGAGAACTTTATGACGATTAATATTTGTTGAATGGCTTATATAAATAGTGGGGCTCTGCTCTACCTGCCAATATTGATGAGCCACCACTGCAAGAATTGTTTTGGCTTTGCCTTTTATAATAGCTCATGTTTTAATATTAGAACTCTTTACTGATACAGTATATTCAATCTTTTCACTACCATCACTCATCACTGTGGTTTCTCTATAGTCCCTATAGTCCCTAATCCCTAATCTGGAGTTGAAAATGCCTTTCCCTTATACAACCCGAATTCCAAAAAAGTTGGGATGCTGTGTAAAATGTAAATAAATGTAAATAAAAACAGAATGCAATGATTTGCAAATCTCATAAGCCCATATGTTATTCACAATAGAACATAGTAATTTTTAATTTAATGGCTGCAACACGTCTCAAAAAAGTTGGGATGGGGTCAACAAAAGGCTGGAAAAGTAAATGTTACTAAAATGAAATAGCTGGAGGAACCGTTTGCAACTAATTAGGTGAATTGGCAACAGGACAGTAACATGATTTGGTATAAAAAGAGTATCTTAGAGAGGCACAGTCTTTCAGAAGTAAAGATGGGATGGAATCCGAATGGAAGCATATGTTGCTCTAAAACCTGTACCTTTCTAAAACCTTTCGGCATTTATGGTGCCTTTCCAAATGTGCAGGCTGCCCATTACATAGGCAATAATGCACCTCCATAACATCAGAGATGCAGGTTTTTGAACTGAGCGCTGATAACAAGCTGGATGGTCCCTCTCCTCTTTAGTCCTCTTTAGTTTAGAGGACGCGGAGTCCTTGTTTTCCAAAAAGAATTTCAAATTTCGATTCGTCGGACCAGAGAACAGTTTTCCACTTTGCCTCAGTCCATTTTAAATGAACTTTGGCCCAGAGAAGACGGTGGCGTTTCTGGATCATGTTCACATATGGCTTCTTCTTTGCATGATAGAGCTTTAACCAGCATTTATGGCTGGCACAGCAAACTGTGTTCACAGACGATGAGTTCTGGAGGTGTTTCTGAGCCCATGCAGTGATTTCCATTACAGAATCCTGCCTGTTTTTAATGCAGTGCCGCCTGAGGGCCCGAAGATCACAGGCATGCAACAGTGATTTTCACCCTAGTCCTTTGCGCACAGAGATTTCTCCAGATTCTCAGAATCTTTTGATGATATTATGTACTGTAGATGACGAGATATTCATAGTCTTCGCAATTTTACATTCAGTAACATTATTCTGAAATAGTTCCACAAATGGTAGACGCAGTTTTTCACAGATTGATGAACCTCTGCCCATCTTTACTTCTGAAAGACTCTGCCTCTCTAAGATACTCTTTTTATACCCAATCATGTTACTGACCTATTGCCAATTAACCTCCAGCTGTTTCTTTTTAGTAACACTTACTTTTCCAGCCTTTTGTTTCCCCGTCCCAACTTTTTTGAGACGTGTTGCGGCAAAAATTACCTTATTTTTTTCTTAAAATGGTATATTTACTCAGTTTAAACATGTGATATGTTTTCTATGTTCTATTGTGAATAACATATGGGTTTCTGAGATTTGCAAATCATTGCATTCTGTTTTTATTTACATTTATTTACACAGCTTTTTTGGAATTGGGGTTGTAGTTCCTTCCTCCTTCCAACAAAAATATTATATATATATATATATATATATTTTTTTAAGTATACCAGGACTCAGTATATAGAATTATAACATTAGTGACGTCCTGCAGGAATACAGGAGCAGGAATTTGTCCTGAAATATCTACTGCAAGCAAGTTCTTGTCACTAGAACCAGACGCCCCCTCCCCACCTTGCCGGTCACTCACCGGCAGGTAAACGGCGGGACAGAGCTCGGCGTGCAGCATCATGAGCAGAATGCCGAGGAGAGCGGCTCCGAGCGCGCACGCGCAAAGGCGCCTCTTGTCCTCGAGCAGGAATTTTCTGTCTCTAAGGCGGTACAAACTGCCACCCTCGATCGGGCTCATCCGCTTGCCTGGGTGCGAGAGCGATACCGTGATGTCCGTCGTATCACCGTTGCGGCTTCCGAGCCCGTCCGCTTTGCTGTCAGAAAGCGAGTTGCGCACGCTCATTTCCATAACGGCGCCAACCGAAAACAAACAAATAAACACACACGAGCAGTCTTTAGTCAGCACCGTCCCGTCCCTCTTTCACCCATTCGAGCGCATTCGCCTGCCCAAATCGGGGAGACATGACACGGATGAGACGGACGCGACTGTGGCGTGAGTAACACACAACTACGTTGCGAGAGACGCACAGAAACTCTAGCGCAAACCTCGCGCTCAACTGAGCTCTCCTTACGCACTTCACTCTGCCATTGGCTGAATTCCTAACGGCTCTCTATTGGACATATAAGAGCCCTACGTAAGGTTTCATGTATTAGCTTATCTAGGGCACTTACGTGCCATTTGGGATTCGTTCCAAGTCTGCAAGGTTGCTGATAAAATGGACAAAACTGATAAAGATAAACGTCACTCAATATGAGGTCTAAAAACCTATTATTTTATAGCCTACCCTATCTAGGGTACGTGCAAAAAATGGAATAAGAAACCATTTGCAATTCACATCAAGTCTAAGAATACTGTACTGCTACCTGCCTTAAAAGGGCTGTCTACAGACCACAGAAAATGCATAATAATTATATTAATTAATTTATTCATATTCAGTAACCGCTTCAGATAGATAGATAGATTTATTAAATTACTACATTAATTCAAAATGGGCATTAATTTAAAAATGGCAGTGTTTTTCAGTTCTTTGCATTGCTTATATTATATAATAATATATTAATAAAATATATAGGCTACCCTAATGTTTCCTCATTATAATGCCGTAAAGCAGGTGATTGTATCAGGTGTGTGTGGTGAAGAATTAAAAAAAAAAAAAAAAAAAAAAAACCTCTACAAGCTGGTAAATTATGATTTGTGCAAAGGGCAACCTCTAGTGGAAGAGTAGTTAAGAAGCAGGTTGGCACCTAAAAATAAAAACGCCTAACTCAATACCCTACATCAGAGTAAAACGGTACACTGGTTTTACATGCAGTGATACATGCTTTGACATCTCATGATTCCTTTGCTACAACAACTTTGAAAGTCACTCATTATAGGCTAGATTAAAAAAAAAAGTTTATAGACTTCATACACGTTCGGACGCACGCAGTTTCCAAATGATTAAAACAACCTTTCAGGCTAAATATCTAGAGATAAACAACATACTGGTCCTAAACCTGCAAGAGAAACTAATTTCTCATTAGAGTTTTGTAGTTTTGTCTTTGCCTTCGATAACAGTTCTTTATATAGGCCTATATATTTGAACCCTGTACTCATATATTTAATCCTGTCACTCTCAGATATTTTTGTGGTATCAGTTAGATATGATCCTAATCAGTCCCTGAATTACATTGGTGAAAATGTCTTTCCTCTATAGTTCCTTCCTCCCTCCAAAAATATAATTACACTTAGGTCTAATTATTAAACATTAAGTAGGCTATACCAGGATTCAGTATATGGAATTATTATATCAGTGATGTCCTGCAGGAATACAGCAGCAGGAATGTGTCCTGAAATATCTATTACAAGTTTTATTCTTGTCAATAAAAATAATTTTAAACTTTTTAATAAAAATATAAAGTGTTTAATATGTAGCATAGTTTGTGTTATACTGAGACTTTAAATCGTCCAAATGGAAATGTTAGTGTGTCATTGAGATGTTTTTCTCTATAAATATATTTTATTATCAGTGTAATAAATTGCCAGACTGAGTGCTTTTTGTACTGTGAAATGTCGGTCACTCACCGGCAGGTAAACGGCGGGACAGAGCTCGGCGTGCAGCATCATGAGCAGAATGCCGAGGAGAGCGGCTCCGAGCGCGCACGCGCAAAGGCGCCGCTTGTCCTCGAGCAGGAATTTTCTTTCTCTGAGGCGGTACAAACTGCCAACCTCGACCGGGCTCATCCGCTTGCCTGGGTGCGAGAGCGACACCGTGATGTCCGTTGCATGGCCGTTTTGGCATCCGAGCCCGTCCGCAGGAAGCGAGTTGCGCACGATCATTTCCATAACGGCGCCACCCGAAAACAAACAAATAACGTGAACGAAATTGTGCCTCTCACACTCTCCCAGTCTTCATTCAGCACCGACCCGTCCCTTTTTCAGCCATTCGTGCGCATTCGACTGCCCAGCTCGGGGAGACATGACACGGATGAGACGGACGCGACTGTGGCGTGAGTAACACACAACTACATTCCGCGAGACGCACAGAAACTCTAGCGCAAACCTCGCGCCCACCTGAGATTTCCTTACACACTCCACTCTGCCATTGGCTGAATTCCTAACGGCTCTCTATTGGACATAGAAGAACCCTACGTAAGGATTCTTATAGGCTATTATCTAGGGCACTTCACGGGACATTCTGGGATTCACTCCAAGTCTGCGAGGCTGGTCATAAAATGGCAAAAACTGACAAATTAGATGAATAACCAATCAAAACAATGTAAAGAAATCTTTTTATATACCCTATACCCATTTGGGATTCGCATCAAGTCTAATAAAACCGCTATTTGCCTTTAAAAGTCTACAGACCGCAGAAAATGCGTCATAATTATTTTTATTTATTTATTCCAGCGATGGGTTGGCACCCTGTCCAGGGTGTGTCCCCCGCCTTGTGCCCCGAGTCCTCTGGGATAGGCTCCAGGTTTTCCGCCACCCTGTGTAGGATAAGCGGTACAGAAAAATGGATGGATGGATTTATTTATTTATTCATCTTCAGTAACCGCTTTATCCTGGTCAAGATCGTGGTAGATCCGGAGACTATATCCAGGAACACTGGGCGTGAGGTAGGATAGATTGAAATTGATAAATAAATAAATAAATAAATTTAATATGGCCAATGTCTTTTATATTATGTAGCTAATAATATATTAATAAACATGTAGCCTAATGTTTCCTCATAATAAAGCCGGAAAGCAGGTGATTGTATCAGGTGTGTTTGATGAAGAAAGCTGATTTGTGTAAAGGGGGACCTCTAGTGAAGGACTAGTTAAGTTGCAGGATGGCACCTAAAAATGTAATGTCGCCAAGTGGCTGACAAATCCTGCAGTTTCTAGAAATTAGGTTTGGTCTATATAGGCTAGTCAAATGCGTTTGGTTAATAAATCATGAACCCGCTAGTCTTGCAGTGCTATTGGTCATCATTCGCCTCATCTACGTCCAACTTCTGTAAGTAACGTGAAACAGAAAGCAATGAAGATGCACTGAAGAATGGATGCGAAGTAGCCAGATGGAGCAGAAAGGGAAATTGGCATGAAAAAGAAAAGAACTGCCACTCACTGGATTTTTTTTTTGTTTTTCGAGATCAGCAGTTTCTGAAATACTCAAACCAGCCCATCTGTCATCTACAACCATACAACAGTCAAAGTCACTGAGATCAAATTATTTTCCCAATTTTGATATTTGATGTTAACATTAACTGAAGCTCTTGACCTGTATCTGCATGATTTTTTGCATTGAACTTTTGCGTCATGAATGGAAGATCAGATAGTTGCATGAGTGGGCAGATGTACAGGGGTTTCTAATAAATTGGTATGGGAGTGTGGGAGTTGGTCTGGGAGTGTGTATCACAGTAGGTGGTTAGTGGTCTCAAAAGTTTGTTATGAGTATATGGGGTGGCCTGAGTGAGTGTGAGAATCTTGGCCTGAATTTTTGTCCCAATTCAGCCCTGGTGAATTGCCACTATAGTCTGCAGAATAGTCTACGTGTACAAGGGTGTGGAAAGCTGAGAATTGAAATGGCTGGTTATTGGTCTGATAAGATCACTCATTCTGATGACAGAGATATAATCATGGCCTGATATAAATATTTGTCATCCCTTTCAAATAAAAAACTTTCCATAACTCATAAATACTTATGAAATTGATAGTTTGACTGAGAGCCTCACGGCTAATGTTTAGCGCTCCTGATTAATGGCAGCTTTAATTGCTATAAGCCTCTTGATTTTGCTTTGGATATAATGCTGCATTCAACTATAGGTCATTACTCTGACCTCTGTCTAGTAAAAAAAAAAAAAAACCCAAAGAAAATACCCCCTCAAATAGGAATTCCTACTTGGGATGGTCTCATCAACCCCAAGCTCAACAGGTGATGTCAAATCAACATGGCTGCTCACAGCATCAACAGTAAACAAAGTAACAACGCTTACCTTTAAATGAGTTCCATGGTATATACAAGTATTTGTCAGATGTATCTTCATTATAAAGCCAGAAAGCAGGTGATTGTATCAGGTGTGTTTGGTGCAGGAAAAAAAAAAAACTATAAAGCTGGTCTAAATGATAATGTTTGTAAAGGGGAACCTCTAGTGTTGGACTAGTGTAGCACACTGGCACCTAAAAATAAACACCACATATAATTCAATAGCCTACAGCAGAGTAAAATAGTATACTGGTTCCAAATGTTGTATGCTCTGACATCTATTGTAATTCTAGTGATACAGCAACTCACTCAATACAGCAATATAAATAATGGCATGCCATTCCCCACTGAAACATTTCCTAATTACATAATGCCAAACATAATCCAAAGCAGTTGTTTCTTAAAGTGGTGTCTGTGAAACATAGTAAAGGGGTCCCTGATTTTATTTCTTTGTTACAGTGCTGAAAATTACAACCTATTATTAACAGACTTATTCTATTATATTTATTATTGATTTCGTATAGTTATTATATCGTTTGGTTACTTGTTCGTTTAATACAAACCTCAAAAAGTAGGACTACAAATAATGTCAACCTTCAAGTGTAAAAAGCTCTATAGCTTATATATATATATATATATATATATATATATATATATGTATGTGGTGGTTCTGACAGATCAACAGATCTTTCCCACTCCCACACCCAATTTTTTACCCATGTCACTATAAGGTCTTCCCCCCAATGTCCACATTTAAGTCTGCCCCCTCAAGCCCCACTTCATCTTAACATCTTGTGTTACTCCACTGCCTTCCTAGACATCCTGTAAAACAACACTGATTACAGAATATGGACCAGAACGTCTGGTCACTGAACAATCTGCACTTTATCTAAAATGTACCTCACTATTTATGAACTTTCTTTTACTTTCACACTATCCGTTGTTACCCAGATGAAGATGGGTTCCCTTCTGAGTCTGGCTCCTCTCAAGGTTTCTTCCTCTTAACATCTTAGGGAGTTTTTCCTGGCCACTGTCGCCACCAGCTTGCTCAATTGGGATAAATTCGCACATTTAAAATCTGTATACTGTGTTTATATGTTTCTGTAAAGCTGCTTTGAGACAATGTCTATTGTAAAAAGCGCTATACAAATAAAATTGAATTGAATTGAATTGAACTATTTACATAGTGCACTCAAGCTACCTCCTCCTTAAATCTTTTCAAGTTAAAACAAGATTACAGAATTTATGTGTTGACCAAAGTCACAAGTATGTATGGAATAGTCCCATTAAGAAGTGCAGTGGAAAAATATATCACAATATCTCAGGTGTAAAATTTTTTTTATAAAAAGTATTATTGCAATAAAAATATACATGATGGATAACAGAAATAAATAGGGTTGCAGAAAAAGGCAAATAAGAAATACATGAGAAAAAGTAGCAAACAGAATGTCCCTCAAGAAAATACAAAGTTTACAATTCCAGTGTTCAAAGCAATTTACAACAGTAAAATGCAGCATCAGACTATAATTATTCTTGATTGTAAAAATAGGTCTTGCATAAAATATTGATTCAATTATTTAAAGCACGGCTTTCTTACAAAGCTAAGACATGTTCTGGACTGTACAAAATCACAATCTTATAATAATGTGGCTATGAAAAGCAAAAAAAAAAAAAAAAAAAAAAAAAAAGTTCTAAGCATGGCACAATATATACTGTTTTTGGCAACACACAGCAACTACCACATCTACCAGCTCTGAAGTGAGTGACAGAAATTAGCACAAGAAACACTGCACACAATGACCACTATAAAGGAATTTCTATGATTCATTTACACCATGGTCCATTTTTATGCAGTTAATTCAGTATCCTGAGAAATATTTTGTCACAGTGAATTGTGAGCTACAGCACTACATGTATTGCACAAAGGTCACAGTATTTTTAGTGCAGCCTAGCTTGCACTCTTTGGATTCAAACCATGCACTTGCGTAAAAGCAAAGAATAAAGGCAATGGACTGACATACCAGAGAGAACATATGATTTGGGTGTTTCTTTTTTAACCAACCTGATTTGACACAATTTGATAACATTTATTAATGTTATTAAATGTCATCCCAAAGAAGATATTTTGCCAGTTTACATAAGGAAATGAAAATAACCTTATTATTTGCACAGTTGCATTACAATTATGATTTATGCACCATATGATTTATGCACCATACGATTTATAAATATCTCAGTCTCTTATTATGAATGATCAACCCATATGTTCTGTTTGAGCCAAGATGGTCTAATTCAAAAGTCCACTAAACATTATAAAATTATGCTTATACTGTATTTTATTTATACTATAAAGACTACACCCAGATAGTAACAGTAACATATGAATAAAACATACACTAATTTAAGTGTATATATATACAGTTTGTAGACAAGATATAAAAACAAAAAGTTGATTTCAGCTGTTATCACATGGCCTCAATCTCTTACTTGCACATGTGCTTATGTGTGAAGGGTTTTTGTTGTTATTTCTTTTATATTGTTTATATTAACATAAAGATAAGTTACAAATGGATATTTCAAATTATGCTATTACTACTATATTGATTTCTAGTAAATTTTGGGAAATTCATTGTTAAGTAATAGACAGAACACGAGGGTTAAAAACAGTTCAATTGGAAAGAAGCTTAACCGGGTATCATACCATCTTGTACTCATCTTTATTAGTGCTTTTCTACCCTTTGGCTGCCCCCCAGGGCTGCAGACTGGCATGAGGAATGATGAACTGTGGTGGAGGTTTCTGGAAAACGTAGTAGCCGAGAACAGGAGCAGGTGGGGGAGTGCACACTGTCGTGAGCATCACAGGAGTCTTCTTCTTATACTGAGACCACATTGCTGTTGGGTGGTAGAAGTATTGAAGTCCTGCAAGCTTTAGTTAAATAAAATAAAAATAAATCAATTAATAAATGCTGTTAATAATGTAAATCACATTCAAAGAAATATGGCTTTTTAGAAACTATTCAGTTAATTTGCTTGGTTTCAGTTGAAATTTGACAAATCAATATTTGAATATTTTATGTAATATTATATTTCCATAATCATGAAATCTTAAAATATCTCAAAATAAACTTCTAGGATTATTTAGAATACATAGTCATTGACCCATATATGACATTCTTATAATGTATATTAACTGATGTGCAGTCTTTTAATACATATTCATTCTTTTTCACAAACTTTTAATTGCTATTTTGCACAATATTCTCAAGAAACTAGGGATGAAGTGTCTATTTTGTCCAAGGTAACCAGAAGATCTTTTGGTCTGGGGTTTACTTACCTGCGATGTGGGGATTTTCCGTGGCTTTGGCTCCCTCACCCTGGGCTTCATAGCAATTACAAAAGGCTTGTCATCACCCCTTTTCTCATCTATCACTTTCTCTTTTACTCTCCCCACCTCTCCTTCCTTTATCTCCTCCTCTGCATCACTGGAGTCATCCGAGCCACAATCGGAGGAGGTTGCCGAGTGGTAGTCTGATGTCTCCACAGGCACCGAATCTGAGCTTTCATGATGCAAGTTGGACTCCTTATTTTCTTGCTCCTCCTGCCCCTCTTCATCACTGAAATGAGCCACTGTGAAATGCCTGCAATTTTCACCTGACCTGTTGGAGATCATAAAATGTGCTCAGGTTCTGAAAACTGAACTTTAATGATGGACAATGTTCAGAAATGTTATGTTATGACCATCACCTTTATTACCCATAACTTCCCTTCACATGGTCAATTATGTAGCTAATAACGCCTAAAAACCCAAACAATGTAGCCCAGGTTCATTCTGACCCATAGCCATACAGTAAGTTCCAGAATGATTGGCACCACCAGTAAAAATGGCTTTAAAAAAAGGCGTTTCCCTAGTATTAACTAAATGACCTAAAATATTAGAAGTCTTTTGGACTGAGTAAACTTACCGTGCAGACACCTCAAGTGGGTCAATCCATAATGTGATCTCACGGGGAAGACCCAGCTCTGATGGCCTAAGCTCACTTTCCTCACAGGCTTGTAGCACAGAGTCATCACATGGTGTGCTCTTATTTATCCTGATGCATCTGGGGAGGGGCAAAGTAAAAAAAAAATCTTAGAATAAAATCAAGTCGTACAAAAAGCCTCATGTCTTTTAGTACTGCTAGTTAGGTTGGATCCCATTCTAATCCAGTAAAGAAGAAATGCTAGATATTCTATTTACATTAAGAGTTGTTTACCTGTATGCCTGTCCCTTGTAAGGATTTTCCGGGTACCAGTGGTCTGTGTACTTCTCACACAACAGCTCTTGCAGTTTAGCGGCGAACACTTTTGCCTTGCTTTCATCAACATGTCCTCGCTCCAAGGCCATGCGTTTCAGGAAGTTCACAGCAGCACTCACTTCTCTCTTCATCTCCTTGCTGCATTAAGAATATTAAAAAAAAATATTTCACCTTAATTATTACTCACTGTTCCTTGTCTTTTGCTTATCTATAGGTTTTAAAACACAGTTCATGACATGACTTTATTACAACGTCAAATAATTTTCCTGTTTTTAATTGTAAAATGCTTTCTTATTATGTTTGACTAGAGTGTTTGGAATAAAGCAAAAAGCATGAATATATCTTTCAAATTAAAATTTTATTTGTCACACACACACAACCATACACAGTACGACATGCAGTGAAATGCTTAAGAGACAATGTATAGTTTTCAAAAACATGAATATGCACTTGATTATGATGGACTCAATTTTACATGCCATTTTATTGCTATACTACATGGGTCAAGTTTTTTGGACACCTGGCCATCACACCCATATGTTCTTTTTGAACATCCCCTTTGCTGTTATAATAACCTCTACTCATCTGGGAAGGCTTTCCACTAGATTTTGGAGCATAGCTGTGGGGATTTTCCCATTCAGCCACAAGAGCATTAGAGAAGTCATGCACTGATGTCTGATGAAGAAGCCTGGAGTGCAGTCGACGTTCCAGTTCATTTCAAAGGTGTTCAGTGGGGTTGAGGTCAGGGTTCTGTGCAGGCCACTCAAGTTCTTTCAGACAAACCTTGTCAAATCATGTCTGCATGGACCTCACTTTGTGCACAGGGGCATTGTCATGCTGTAACAGGTTTGTGACCCGTAGTTCCAGTGAAGGTAATGCTACAGCATACGAAGACATCCTGTACAATTCTGTGTGGGAGCAGTTTGGGTAAGACCTACATATGGGTGTGATGGACAGGTGTCTACAAACTTTTGGCCACATGGCGTACATGTACAAAAAAAATAGCAAATAATTCTTATTATTCAAATAATTCTATTTTTGGGATATGTCAATAACACAATATTTGAATAATGTATTCAGCAAGATCATAAATAGCAAATCTGAATATGAACCTGCATTTGAAATGTTACACTGTTATACAAACCAAACACATATTTGTAATTGCTGTAGATTGTTTGTGTTTATGTAATAAAGGCCACTTTATGCTATTTAAGTGAGAAGGAACTTGTCTTCTCCTGATAAATAACTTCCTTTTATATATGAATACTGGATTTTCCAGTACCATTTTCTTTATTCACAACGGGTTTTTTCTCGTTCTTTTCCTTAACCCAATAGAAGAGTTTCCATAAATGTGTGCGCATATTACAGAATTTGCCCAAAGAGAAAATGAGATGCAAATAAATTTAGCACAGAGCTTAAAAATCTTAAGAACAAATAAAAAAAATATAGCAAGTCAGTTAGTCATGAGAAAAACGAGATAGCTGTACAAAAGAACAAAATAGAAATTCTGTACTTAGAAAATGTCCTTAGAAACTGTCCCAAAGACATTAGCTTATGCTTGGCATGGTCATCCACACAGAAGACACAACATCAGATGACTGGAGTATATGTGATATTACTCTAAATTAAACCAAGAATCAGTTCTGTGACATTCAACATGCATGATATGTTATCGTGGCTGCTGCTGCTGATGACAGCATTTTTGCACAGAATACGTTGTAGTGTTTGAATTCTGTCATGAACTCAGTACACAGAGACAATACACATGTTGAGTAAAGGAGCACTAGTATCTCAAATGTTGTAAAGGAACAATATAGGGATGCTAAGAATATAAGGAGCAACATAAATAAATTGCTAACTAATTGGTTAATTAGCAGGTAGTGTGTATTATAACAAGTAAAGCAACTACATAAAACAACACACTCCATCAAGACATACAGGACGCTCAATGTTTCACTCTGCAGGGAGGAATAAAGTGAGACAAGCCTACACAGAAAATATTCAATATTATTTTTCTTTCAATCTTTCTTGATTTCTTCAAAGATGAACAATAATGAGGCGTGAACTGTAGAATATGGGACACTGTGGTGTGTATTTCTGGAACTCATGTACGAAATAAAATTAAGCAAATCATTACACTGTTATTGCAGAACAGCCTTTTTATGAACCTTAACTGTTTTATGTTGTCAGTTCTAAAAAACAAACTTGCCAAAACATGCCTCAATGACGCACCCTGTCCATGTGATTTTTTCTTTCTGTTTAAAAGCAAATGGTTTTCTGTTGATTAGTGCTTACTATTACAGTATTATGCAATAGTTTGCAACAGGCCATCAGTCCAGACTCTTCTAAATTATCTAAAGTAATGACAAAGTTTTCTTGCACGAACTGTACAGACTAGGTACATTAAACTATGTAGAGGTTTACGATGCTGATTCACAGACATTTAAGACACCATATTAATTATTACCTCAAGTCAATTATTTCTTATTAAACACTTCTCATGTTACTATGTTAAGATACATTTCAACAAAGTTGATTATTTAAAAAACAAAACTGAGTAATATTTATATTATTAAATATTTGCTTGTATTTCCTCATTTGTAAGTCGCTTTGGATAAACGCGTCTGCTAAATGAATAAATGTAATGTAAATGTAAATATTAATAATAATTAGTTACGGCAGTTACGGATCATAAGTCATGTTGTGTTCACCAATAAATAAATAAATAGATTGAACGCAAATGAAGATATTGCTAACTTTATGTAAGGTAGTTGAACTCTGGTAAAACAATATTCTAGCATGAAACATGTTTGAAACAATACCATAACAATGTGCATGACAGAACAACCTTAAGGTTCTTACTGAAGAACAGTTTGTACTCTGTATTATCTAACCTGAAGCTTACACACTGTAGCTGGTGTGTTTACATCAGTCTGAGGTCATGATAATCCAGTCAATGTTTATTATCTCACTGGCTTGGAACGTGACTGGAGAGTAAATAATCCATGCAACATGATGACAATAGCAAATTTGTAAAAAATGAAAATAAAAATAATTAATAATTGATTTGTACAAAATCTAAATAATTCCATGTTTCCTGTTAATTTTTTCCTGTCAAGAACAGTCTGGAACTCTGTATGCCAGTTAGTCAGCAAGTACCTTTGAATGACACCATAATGACTCACATGCCCTGATTAGAACAGTTGAATACAAAAATGTAACATTTCAGAAAGAAGGACCACAAAGTAATGAGGTTTTGCCTAATGGACTGTGTTTTAAATTGTAAGTTAACTTCTTAGCACTTGTTGATATATTTAGGAATTTCAAGACACAGATGGGTCAACTTCAGAGACCTTAATAAGTGGAAGAAAATGAATTAGCCTTGCTCAACATATTTTTTTTTGTTGTTGTTGCCAATCTCTGTCAGGTTTAACCAACTTATTTTCCAGTTATACATTATTAAATATAGGTTTATAGCACCATCTGGTACACACTGATACAAAAAAGTGAGGAAATATAGAGATGTTGTTCAGGCTACAAGATCTGTCATTGTGTCACGCCACATCACGTGGCCGAAACCCTAAAAATGTGGCTGGACTTGAAAGATTACGGTTAGATTATACTTGGTTCTTCTTTAAGAGTTTACAGATGAAGAGGGAAATCCCTCGACGGAGGAAACTGTAAACAGCTCATTTCCACGGAAAAAACCTTTTTGTACAAAGGTAGCTTTGTATAATGCTCTCATTGTGCCAAAGAGGCTTCTGTATTTGTTTTCCTGTTCACTTCACTATCGTTCTCTTCTTCTTACTAACCTATTGTTCTGATATGAACTAAAACCTTAAATATTTCTAGCATTTGATATAGTTTTAAAAAGACTAGAATAATAATAAAAAAAAAATCGGTATTATTAATTAATTGCATAATAAATTCATTCCTCGATTAGATTTCTTTCTAAACATGTTACACGAGGTTTCCCCCTGAATCAGGCTCTTTGCCATATTTAACAGTTCGTTCACTTATTATAATTAACTTATAATTATAATAATAATAATAGTAGTAGTAGTAGTAGTAGTAGTAATAATAATAAGAATAACAATTACTATTATTATTATTATTATTATTATTATTATTATTATTATTATTATAGTTAACTTATTATGACTTTCAATTTTACAATACTTTAACGGAACTCACCTTTCATCTATTAAGGGAAAAAAAATCTTCAGTGAAGATACGGTGTCCCCACATATGATGTTGATGATCCAAGTCGCTAAAATCGGTATTGTTTGCCGTTACTTCACGTTACTTCCTTGTTACAGTGCACTACAGAAGTCCACGTTTCGTACTGGCTTTGTGTTGAACCAAGTAGACTTTACTTCAAAACTTATCATATGGTTGCGTCTAAAACCGCATACTAAATTACTAAAAAGTATATGATATGTGTACACACCACTTGCGTTACACCGTTTTGACACTACTTAGTACGGAAATATGTGATTTGGGACGTAGCCTATGACTCACTTCCTTGTTCTGACTTTCTGAGTAATGCCGGTTATTTCCCACCCACTTTACAACACAGTAACAGAATGACGAATTGATGTCTCGGAAACGAACCTAATATGGACAGTCAAGGAAGCATTGTAAACAAAAACATCTTTTTGCATCACATCTAATAAAACAACAACAAACAAAAGTCTTTTTATGTTGTTAGAATCGAAATATTTATTTCACTCACTGTGAAGACGCTCTCAAGAGAAAGTTTGTTTGAATATAAATTCTTTTATGTCTACTCAAGCAATTAATATACAGTATTAATACACTGATATTTAATAAAATAGGCATTTCTAACGTGAAATAAAACAACAATCAAGACTTGATTAAATTACTCTGTAATTTCCATTATATTAGTGTTAGGAATGAAGATGGAAAAATGCCTAAATCCAGGTCATCTAGAAACTGAGATATTTTTTTTTGTTCTGAATAGAGAAAAAAAAAAATCATTTTCAGGGAAAAAAATGTGTTCCCTTTCAAAGGGAACACAGTGTTGCGTAAGCTTCACGCTGTGGGAAGCGCCCTTGCGCATGACTGGTATCTGAAGTCTGTGTGAAATCTCGCTTATTTCTAGGCTTGCCGTGGTCAAGTCATATGGCATTTAACGTGTCACGCGACTATAAAACGGCGCCTGAAAACCACGTTATCAGCCTTATTATCTTCAGCGAAAGACTGCATGTCAGACTGTTTGTGTGAATGCTCCTAATAACTCTTCACTTCCTCACTATTAAAAAAACTCTTTACTTTTCTGTCCCTTTTTTAAAAAAAGTATGAGTCAGAGAAAGTTCAGGAAGTGTGTTACTCCTTTCTCCCGTCTATTATGGGGTAGGGTGGAGTCACTTTCTGTGTGAAGTGTGTGGGAGTGGGCCGCGCTATGGCATGGTTCTGCTCTGGTTCTCTCGCTTCAGAACCTCAGGTTGCCATTGTCGAGGCAGCCAGCTGGCTCAGATCCTGGAGGTCCTGTATGGATCTGGAGCAGTGAATCGGAGACGAGCGCATGCACTATCTCCCTCTTTCCTCCAGATCCGACACCTTCGCTTCCGGGTTTGAAAAAAGGAGCCTGCATCAACCCGCCCTTTCTGACAGAAGGGGGGGTGGGGGGGGGCAGTGCATCATTATAGCCAGTGCATCATTATAACCATCCATCTTCTATACCACTTTATCCTTTTCAGGGTCACGGGGAAACCTGGAGCCTATCCCATCGGGCACAAGGAAGGGTACACCCTGGACAGGGTGCCAATCCATCACAGGGCACACTCACATACACATTCACACACCCATTCATACACCCATTCATACACCCATTCATACACTACAGACACTTTGGACACACCAGTCAACCTACCATGCATGTCTTTGGACTGGGGGAGGAAACCGGAGTACCTGGAGGAAACGGAGGAAACAGTGGGAATCAAACCCCCGACCCTGGAGGTGTGAGGCGAACGTGCTAACCATTAAGCCACCGTGTGCCCATCATTATACATACATACAGATATATATATATATATATATATGTGTGTGTATGTGTGTATATATGTATATACAGTATCTCACAAAAGTGAGTACACCCCTCACATTTTTGTAAATATTTGATTATATCTTTT
>JANDJT010000001.1:6820067-6840314 GCA_024331685.1 Stegophilus panzeri | reverse complement strand
AAATGATACAGATTATTGATTGATTGGCACAGTATTTATTTTCAGCCACTTAGTTTGCAATTTAACTTAACTTTTAAATTACCAACTGTAAACATCAAATGATAATTTGGTGCATTGTTCACATTTATTAGTCAACACATTCACAGTACAATATTAGAAAATAATGTATTAACGGCTTTTTAATTAAGTTAAGGACGGATGGGGGAAAATATATACAGTTGCATTTTTCTTACATGAGTTGGAAGGATAGTCATCAGTTATTTAGTTAACAGCTGGATGTATTTTGTCTAATGTCTTATGACCGATAGGTGGCATCTTCGAGCTAACAAAGCATGCCTTAAAGTTGTTGCTCTTTCTGAAATCCGCCTTTTTCTTCTCCTCAGGAAAAGGAAATTTCGCCAAAACCAAAACTTTGTAGACAGAGTAGATTTTACGGTTTACAGGTTTACCTCAGGAGTCAACTTGAGGATACTGACAGGATACCCCTCGAAAATTAAACCCAGTGAAAATGGTTCTTTTCTACTTTTTTAAATTAAACAAATGAAATAAATGTGACAGACAGTAGTGTTTTTATTATCTTTTTATTATTATTATTATTATTATTATTATTATTATTATTATTATTATTATTGAAATATAATCGATATATTTATTGAATATAATAAATAAGCCTAATAATAAATAAACATGACAAGCCGTTGTTTTTGTTCTCTTTATCAACTAATACAATAAACGTGACAAAAGAACAGTGAGAAAATTATCTTTCTTGTTTTATGATACAATCCATAATGTCCTCTCTGACGCATTATCAGCGTCAGAATTCGCTCCCTTGTTTCCCTTAATTCACTTCTTCCTCATAGAGTACACTCAAATGTCATTCGCTATATAAGGAATAGTGAATGAGTGAACAAGTGAGCGGTTTCAGACACAGCATTAGGATTCAAACTCTATTTCCAATCAAAATGCGTGACATCATCGGAAGTTGCGGGACAAAATTGCTGTGCATTACAACACAAAGCGGGATGTCTGGTCACTCTAAATCACAGAGAGGCCAAAATAAAAAGTGCCACTTTTCTTGCTGACAATCCACACCAGGTCTATTTACTCTTTAAAAGCTGTTAACATCCTTCTTAATGGCACAGTTCTTTATAGAGATGAAGTCTCACTGAAGCCAAATGCAATGGTGTTCTCAATTGTGACTCAGGGGACGAAGAATCTATCTACCTCCAGGTCCAAAAGGTCCAAGCCACTATCTAACTTACTATCATACAACATGGCAAACATTCAGCTTCTTCAGTATGTTGAGTGCAGGATGTTTAGTCCTTCTACTTTCTTAAGTAATAGCTTTATTTGTCACAGATGTATATTAGTTAGCTCTCTGATGGAGAAGGTTGGGCCATTGGAGGTGCACATTGAGATGCTAGAGAGGGTTAGAAAGAGTGAGAGCACCATAGTTTATGTAGAGAAAAGTCTGATGCCTTAGGCAGAGTTAGTAATCCTTCTACTCTGGCATTAGAGCCCGGACAGCAGGGTGATCACAAAGCCAACAGTAAAGCTAAGGATCACCGTTGGAAACACCAGTTCTCTCCACTTCACCTGTCTAACAGGTTTGCTCTCCTCAAGCCCCCACTCAGAAACCTGAAAGAGCTCTTGTTATAGGAGATTATATCTCACAGCATGTGAAATTAGCTAGGCCTTTAGGGGCACCAGCAGCTTTTTTTTTTTATTTTTTTTAGGTATATAGCAGGAGCCAGGGCACCAAACTTAGCAGGCAATCTTAGGGTCTTAGGCATAAGTTTTCAAAGGTAGTTTTTCCACATAGGAGCTAGTGATATATGCCTTCAGCAGTCATAGGTTACTAAGAGTAACATTGTGGAGGTGTGTAAATTAACAAAGGTGATGTCTGATGCAGTAATATGCTCCAGCCCCATCCCAATGTGGTGGAGTGATGTAGCTTACAGCATGGTATGGTCGCTGAACTGCTGGATGTCCAGATGGTGCTCTAAAATCAATGTGGGCTTTTTATATAATTGGAGTAGTTTTGAGGGCAAGGCTGGCCTGTTAGGGTGTTATCCATCCCACTCGGGAAAGTGCTGCTCTCATTTCTTGAAGCATAGCACATAGTCTCAGAACAGGCCTAGTTAATCAGTGACAGTCCCTGGACCAGACAAGCAGACATGTACATTTACATTTATTCATTTAGCAGATGATTTCATCCAAAGTGACTTACAAATGAGGAAATACAAGCAAAGCGATATATCAAGCGGGGAACAATACAAGTAGTGCTACTATACAAGATCTTTA
Organism: Stegophilus panzeri; assembly: GCA_024331685.1. Lineage (NCBI taxonomy): Eukaryota > Metazoa > Chordata > Actinopteri > Siluriformes > Trichomycteridae > Stegophilus > Stegophilus panzeri. Next base: position 6,838,010 of record JANDJT010000001.1, on the reverse strand, counting down.
ATTGAGTTCTAGAAAAGCAAAGTGCGCAGAGTAGTGGTGTAAGTGCCAGACTAAGTTTTTTTAAAGGATAATGTGGGGTTTGCGTTTTAGGGGTTAGTTAAGTGACAAGTAATTTCATTAGTTAAGCAGACAAGCAGGCTAAACCAACCTTCTGATAACTTGTATAACTTGTGATGACTCAGGTTCCACCATATTGAGACTGTGTCTTTCCATGAGCTAATCAAAAAATGTAGAAACACTCAGAAAGTTTGTTTTAGTTACTTAATTATCATAAAATTAGATCATACTAAATACACAGCCAACACCTTTGATCTGAATTAAATATTAGATCTCTTACATCTAAAGCACTTATTGTTAATGAAATTATTACTGATCAGCAGTTTAATGTATTGTGTTTAATAGAAATGTGGATTAAACAAAATGAGTATGTAGCATAAAATGAAGATAGTTCTCCCGGATAGTTACATACATCAGCTTTGTCTAACTAGATGACCTGGCAGCATTGCAGTGATTAGGATTCCTCCATAAGGAGGAAACCTATTGTTATTGTTAGTATTCTGTTTCTTCTTATTCTTCTTCTTCTTCTTCTTCTTCTTCTTCCTCTTCTTCTTATTATTATTTTCATTATCTCCCTAAAATGCCCAATAACTGAAAATCTGAATGGTAAAAAGTTTTGAAATTTGGCACATGATACTACAGGCCTCCAGTAACTCCCACACCACAAATGGCCCAGCTGAGCCCATAGGTGGCGCTACAGGCCATACCCAAAATCTATGTGATTTTCCCTCTGCCCCATAAAAGTCCAAAATGTCTGAAAATTGGTATACATGCCTTATTTTTTATTTGATTTGATTTATTATACAAAAAAGTAGCAGTCCTTGATTTCTCATGGGGAGCAAAAAAGCCACTGGGAGCCATAAAGTCTGCCATGATAGATTTGCCAGTACATTGAAAATTTGTCCAAAACTACAAAAATCTTCTCCTCATGAACCATAGGTCCGATTGACTTGAACTGGGGTACATATATGTGGGATACATGTCTTTGTATAGGGTGATAAGCAATAAGGAATTAAATAAAAATTGGCCGAACTATTTACATATTGGTGAAATGACAACAGTTGCACATATTACTTGTGTCCATAAATCATTGGAACATTAACCTATGGACTTGATCTGTGCCACACACAAAGAGGACACTACAGTATGTTACCATGAGTGATGGCAACCTCACATCTCCAAAAACAATGACATTAAATGGAATAATAGTATCTGTTACATAATGTTTAACAATATCTTTATCATCCACAAGATGGCATTGTTTGTCTTGGACTGCGCCAAAGTACACTTTAGTGCATATAGTTTAAAAGATTGCATTGTAAACTGAATTGTATTTACTGACTAATGTATGTTAAATAAGTGTTTTTGTATTTCTTTTCAGTGTCACAAGAAATGTAAGAAAAAATTGTCAAGAGAAATTACATGATTGCACTTATGGAAAAAAGTAAAAATCGTCAACTTTACTTTTCGACTGAGTGGTCATTCAAGCCTCTCTACAAGCTGAAATGTGTTTAGCTATCTGTATATGCTCACTCAGAAACACGTGAGCAGAGGACAGAAAACTACAAAACGAACTTAAAATCTGCCACTAATCCAACTCTGTTGAAATGTTGTATCCGTGGGATACATTTCTCTACCATGTCAATTATGAAATGGTCTGCAATCTTGAGGAGGAATCCACCATTGCTGCTTGCAGCTATATTTTATACTGATATTCTATGCATCACACAAAAACCTGGCCATGAATTCCATGCAGTTTGAAGTTTTTTATACTAACATATGTGGCCACAAAAAATAAGTCTACACAGTTGATTTCACTAATTATTATTTACAGACCACTAACATAAAATAAAGATAAATAATTAGAGAGAAAAACTAGCACCCTAATAATGATCACATGCGCACCTTAAAAAAGACCACTCAAAAATTCGAATATAACTGAAGATAACATAAATAATCCTAAATTATTACAGTATTTAAGACTGTAGCAAACTCAGGGAGCTTTTCCTTGCCATCATTGTCTTTGGCTTGCTCATTAGGGATAAATTTATACATTTAAATCTCCTACTCTAAATTTATATATTTCTGTAAAGCTGCTTTGTGACAGTGTACATTGTTAAAAGTGCTATACAAATAAAATTTAATTTAATTTAATTCAATTTAATTTAATTAACTAGGAACAAGAGTACCACAGAAGCATGTACAACATCAATATTGTAACAATGACTTTATGAATTTAAAAAAAATCAGACTATTAATTTAAAGTCAGACAATTTGATAACTAGACATGTAGACAAGATTACATGGTTAGATGATTATTAGATCAGCAATTAGTTTTACTCCCCACAAGAGAACAAATTAATTTCTTAATTGAAAACATCAATTTGCGTACACATTTCTTCAAACAGATCCTACCAGAAGGATTCAGACCTCTTCTAAAAAAAATCAGTTCTTCTTTTAGCACTGGCTTTAAATTCACAGTTATCAAACCCCTGATTAAAAAAAACTTGACATTGACCCCTGTCAGGTGTCCAACTATAGGCCAATATCAAATCTGAGCATACCAAATAATCTGTGCTCTCTCTTTCTTGCACCTCCCACTCCCCCCCCTTCTCTCTCGCTGTCAGGCTACACGACAATGTATGACTCTACACAACTCAATGGCTGCATCCGAAATCGCGTTCTGTGACAGTACGTACTGCATTCGATGCAGTCCCTACTACATGTACTACTAACTACTAAATTTACTATAAATTTACTATTTACTAACAGTACGTACTAATCAGTATGTGTTGTGTAGTATGAATACAATTCCAGACATACTACATCTGCCATGTTGACATTGTCATGTGACCTTCGACCTCATCATAAAAACAAAAATCTTAAAGGAACCACCAGATTAAAGCAACCGCACTAACAGCAAAATACACATCACGAAGATTAACTGAATTAGTAATTTAATGTGGGCGGTGATTACAGGCTGAGGTAAATTCGTTGTCATTAGCTTGGCTGGCTAGGGCATGATAGAGATCACAAAAAAGTTTTCAAATTCTCTGGCAACTGTTTTCTTGTTTAAACCTTCAACAAATTAACAATTTATTCAGGTGTTGTTAAACAAGTCTTGTTTAACCAAGGTTTAATACATAAAAAGAGCTGACTTGCTGTCTTCCGCATTTGTTTTTCTGAGCTCGTCTGCACCAGTCCTGTTGCATTATGGGATTTTTGACTCGTGTAATGTCCATCACACTGCAAAATCTCAGTCCGCTATCTGGGTATTTCTCGCCTACTGTTTCTATCCTACTAAGAATTCGGACATACTACCCCTCTTGCTTACTGCTTTAGTATGGTAGTATGCGAAAAATAATTTATAATCGCATAAGGTATTGCATGAGGATGGGCTCCCTTTTGAGTCTAGTTATTCTCAAGGTTTCTTCCTCATGTCATCTCAGCATCTCAGAGAGTTTTTCCTTGCCACCTTTGCCTGTGGCTTACTCCTTAGGTATAGATTTAGAAATGTAAAATTTATATCAGTAATCTATATATTTCTGTAAAGTTGTTTTGTGACAATGTCCATTGTTAAAAGTGCTATACAAATAATATTGAATTGAACTGAATATATACCATTTGTTCTTTGACAGATTTCAGTTCACGAACACCAAGGCTGACTCTCTCGCCTGTCTTTATCCAACACTCACCCACACCCCAGACAAACCACAGAGGAGTGTATCCTACCAGTCATGCTTTGTGATGGCTATATCCTGGGACATTGATCAGGACATAGAGAATGCAACAGAGGTGAGAGTTTCTACACAATGCTCAGTAGAAAAAAATATGCGCCTTCCCACCTCAGAGATAAACTGATCACATGGGCAACTGGACACCCTGGCAATCACAGAACACATCAAGAAGTAGTGACGTTAAAAGGTTGCTTTAATTGGGATCATTGGGAAAGTTGATTGGTTGTTGTATGTGGATTATTGTATTATTTTTTCTGTTTTATCTGGACAGACATCACAGGAAAAAAAACATGTAGGAAAATGTAAACTTGTCTCTCATAAGGGGGACAGTGTCATGTCAGTGCCGGAATCGTTGCTACACTACATTTCCCAGAACACAATGCGGCCTACAAACATGGAACTGTGAATTATAACACCCAACACCCACATACTTTGTCACATTCACAGTTACTGTCATAGTGATCTTCATGCACCTGTATTCTATCACAGCCAAAATATTTAATGACTTTCTCACAACCACACCACTGTGAAGTATACGCTCTGTGTCTTTGTCAAAAACAAACCATAGTATTGTGCTATTCTGATTTTGATCCCTTATTGGTTTCATACTCCAATGTTCATTATACTTCTCCAGCCAAGAAGGGGTTTCCGAGCAAACCAAAATTGCTCAGTTCATCAACCTGCTAACAGATAAGCCTGGGAAACAGCAGTCTGGTCTCAAGAAGGAGAGCACACCTCATCCTATGAATGCTTTCTCCAGCTGTTCCAACAGGAGTTCGATCACTCTCCCACAGGCAAAGAGATTGGAGAGAGACTCCTACCCCTCAAGCAGGGCAACCTGAGTAGTTCGCCCTCAACTTCTACACATTAGCCACTGGCAGTAGCTGGAACGAGGCAGCCCTCAAAGCCACTTGTCATTAGGGGCTGAATGCTGACATCCTCAAAAAGCTGGCATGTCCGGATGATCATGCATCCCTCGACACTCTCATTGACCTGTCAGTTCATCTGGATCTCCTGCTGAAGAACCAAGGGGAGACAAAAGTAGACTTGAATTCAGCCCAGGAATTCCACACCACAGAGCAACTAGGCTAAGTCAGACTAACAATTATGGAATGCCATAGGCGTCAGAAGGAGAGACTTTGCTACTATTGAGGCAGCCCCAAGCATCAAGTGGCACACTGCTCCTACAAACTGCCTGTCGATATTCCATAGCTTTGACCTGTGATCACTCCCTTCATGTCCCACAGTGAGTCCCTCAGTGTTCCTTTCTCCACAAAAATCATGCTGGGCCCTGCTCTTTGACAGATTTCGGTTCACGAACACCAAGGCTGACTCTCTCTCCTGTCTTTATCCAACACCCACCCACACCCCAGAGAAACCACAGAAGAGTGTATCCTACTTTTCATGCTTTGTGGGGGCTATATCCTGGGACATTGATCTGGATATAGAGAATGCAACAGAGGTGAGAGTTCCTGCACAATGCCCAATAGAAAAAAATAGGTGCCTTCCCACCTCAGAGATAAATTGATCACTCTGACACACCAACTGACTCACCCTCAGTAGACAACTGGTTTAGGCGGAGTGAGCAGGTATGGGAAATGGCACACCAGCACCTCGAACACACTGCTCAAGTAACAAAGTTATTGGCTGATCGATGCTGGGGGGAAACCTTCCACTACGAACCAGGTGAGGCCTGCAGGTTTTGTGCCGGAATGCATTGGTATTTGAAGCTATCCATGATTCCCTCTATCTTGACTTGCCTTAGTCCTAGATAAAGAAAAGCATAACATGATGTTTCCACCAACATGCTTCACCATGGATATGGTATTCTCTGGTGTTGTTTTTGCATCAAACATATCTTTTAGAATTATTCCCAAAAAGTTGTACCTTGGTCTCAGTAAACCATAACACATTTTGCCACAAGGTTTGGAGTTTTTTTTGTTTTTGTTTTTTAAATCTACATACCCTGCACAGACAGATGAATATGAGAAATTGTCACATGCAGGGAGTGAACAGTACTTACCAGATATTCCTGCAGCTCCTTTAATGTTGACAAAGGCCTCTTAACAGCTGTGCTGATAAGTTTTCTTCTTGTCCTTTTGTCTATTTTGGAGGGATATCCAGTTCTTGGTAATGTCACCGTGGTGCCCCATTTTCTCCACTTGTTGACGATGGCCCTCACAGTGTTCTGTGGCACATCTAATGTTCTGGAAATTCTTTTGTACACCTCTCCTGATCAATACCTTTCGACAATGAGATCAAGTACAAACTTTGTAAGTTCTTTGCAGACCATGGATTCAGCAATTGAATGAAAACAAGAATATGTAGTGCTGTGAAAAGGTATTTGATTTCTTCTATTTTTTGTGTATATCTCATACTAAATAGTTTTAGATATTCAAACGAAATACAACATTAAACAAAGGCAACCTGAGTAAACACACAATACACTTTTTATTAAAAGCAAAAAAAAAAAAGTTATCCAACACCTATCATCCATGTGAAAAATTAATTGCCCCCTTCAACTTACAGGTTGTGCCACTTGTAGCAGCAATAACTGCAACCAAACACTTTTGATAACTGGAGATCAGTCTTTCACTTTCTTCTATGACTAGGATTTATTCCTATGCTTTGGATCATTGTCTTGCTGCATAATCCAGTTGCACTTGAGTTTCAATTTACGGACTAAAAACCGGACATTCTCCTTTAGGATTTTCTGGCAGAGAGCAGAATTCATGTTTTTGTCAATTATTGCAAGTTGCCCAGGCCCTGAAGCAGCAAAGCATCCCCACACCATCACACTTCCACCATCCATGCTTGACCGTGGGTATGATGTTCTGTTTGTGGAATTATGTGTTTGAAACAGTTCCACTTTCGACTCATCAATCCACAGAACACTCTTCTAAAAGGTTTGAGGATCATCAAGGTGTGTTTTGACAAAATTCAGACAAGCCTTAATGTTCTTATGGGTTAGAAGTGGTTTTCACCATGCCACTCTTCCATGGATGCCATTTTTGCTCAATGTCTTTCTGATAGTGGAGTCTTGAATAGTGACCTTTATTAATGCAAGAGAGGCCTGTAGTTACTTTGATGTTGTGCATGGGTTTTTTGTGACTTCCTGGATGAGTTGTTGCTGTGCTCTTGGAGGAATTTTGGAAGGTGCACCACTTCTGGGAAGGTTCACTACTGTGCCGAGTTTTTCCATTTAGAGATAATGGCTCTCACTGTAGTTCTTTGGAGTCCCAGAGCCTTTGAAATAGCTTTGTAACCCTTCACAGACTGATGCATTTCAATCACCTTCTTCCTCATAATTTCTGGAATTTCTTTCAATTTTGGCATAGTGTGTTACTGAATAAGACAATTTAACCAACTTCATAATGTTGAAAAAGTTCTATTTAAGTGTTGATTTGATTGAACAGGGTTGACAGTAATCTGGCCTGGTTGTGTCTGATCCAGCTGAACCCCATTATGAATGCAGTTTCATAGATTTGGGGAATTAGTAACTATGGGGGCAAATACATTTTCATACAGGCTCAGTTGGTATTACTGTTACTATTACAGGGGTCTGAAGACTTTTTATATCCAATGTATCACCTTCAGTGATGCAGGTTAGGTAAGGGTTTGGGTATCCAAATTATGTCAAATTATGGTTTTTGGAAAAATACTTATACAATCTTCAGAATCTAATGTTACTGGTTCAGCTTTATATTTCTCAGCATTTGTGGGCTGTGTCTTTTTATTGACTTAAATGGGCCACTTCTGGGTTCTTGTATCAATAAAGACTGTGTGGGCTAATGCCATACACGTAGCACACTCCATCTTGAAAAACATATTGATTTCACAGTGAGATTAATGTGATCAATAACCATGCCCTTTCAAGATCAGAAGCAGACTGTACTCTCACATACCTACCTCTCACACACCCCAGTACCCACGAACATTCACCCTTTCTACCGTATTTCTCTCTCTCACACTCACTCACTCACTCACTCACTCACTCACTCACTCACTCACACACACACACACACACACACACACACACACACACACACACACACACTCTTTTGCATGTAGGTATGTCTGTCTGCCTTTCTTTGTTTTATCTGCTTGCTTATATGTATAGCACCACTGGCACTCATGCAGATCAATACACATTTGGATTGCCTGTGCACTTCAGGCATCTGCATCTTTGTAGGCATGTGGAGTAAAGTGTGGTGTGATTCATCTTTTCCAGTTGTTTAAATGCAGTCAAGGAGAAACTGACATTGATTTTGAGGTTTTAATGTAGATTTTGTGCTTAATGCTCATTGCCTGGCCTGCTTACATTGTAATTGTTCTTAGTTTATAAATAGCTGCCTTGTATGAATGACTCTATGATTACTCTATGATGATTGTATACACATCATTTTATTTAATTTATTCTTAAATCATGAAATATAAATAAACAGTTTAATAGACATAGTTTATGTACAATATTGTACTGTAAATGATAGTCACCAATGTGTCCTCAGCATCACAAATTTATAATATTTCATTAATAGTTCATTACTCATATACACCAATCAGGCATAACATTAAACATTAAAACCACCTGCCTAATATTGTGTATGCCCCCCTTGTGCCACCCAAACAGCTCTAACACTTTGAGGCATGGACTCCACAAGACCTCTGAAAGTGTGTTGTGGTATCTGGGAATACTGCTGCCTTGAAGGGGTATACTTGGTCTGCAACAATGTTTAGATAGGTGGTACCTGTCAAAGTAACATCCACATGAATGCCAGGACTCAAAAGCAGAGCATCACAATTCCTCTGCCAGCATCCCTTCTGCCCATAGTGCACCCTGCACCCACATAATATAAAAGTAAATGTGATTCATAAGTCCAGACCATCTTCTTCCATTGCTCCATGGTCCAGTTCTGATGCTCATGTTCCTCTTGTAGGCACTTTCATTGGACAGGGGTCAGCATGTGCACTCTGACCAGAGGCTACACAGCCCCATTTGCAGCAAGCTGCGATGCACTGTATGTTCTGACACCTTTCTGTCATAGCCAGTTGTAACTTTTTCAGCAGTTTGTGCTACAGTAGTTCTTCTGTGGGATCGGACTGGTCTAGCAAACATTCGCTCCCCATGTGCATCAGTGAGCCTAGGGTGCCCATGACCCTGTCAGTGGTTCACCGGTTGTCCTTTCTTGGACCACTTTTGGTAGGTACTAACCACTGCATACACTGTCATTTATGGTGCCCTTGAAAACAAGATGGTTCATCTCAAGGGGTTGTTGTAAAGAATAAACTCGTATACATATGGGGAATACCTCACAAGACCTGCCATTTGGAGATGCTCTGACCCAGTTGTCTAGCCATCACAATTTGGCCCTTGTCAAAGTCACTCAGATTACTCTTGCCCATTTTTCCAGCTTCCAACACATCAACTTTGAGAACTGACTGTTCACTTGCTGTGTAATATATCCCACCCCTTGACAGGTGCCACTGTAACAAGATACTCAATGTTATTCACTTCACTTGTCAGTGGTTTTTAATGTTTGGTGAAATTCATTGTTCAGCACAGGATATATTGAACCATTTCTTTCTAGTTTGTGTATTGCCATATTAAATGCTAAGCAAGAAAAGTTTAATTATAAATGATTTTGTTTGTCATTAATGAAATGCAGCTCTTCTGCAATTCTCTGATTATAGTTGTATTTTACTTAATATATAATTTATCAATTTTATTTAGCTAAATATTTAAACATTTATGTAACTTATTTTATTTACACACATACTTTTTATCCTATTAAAGTGTTCAGTAACATTATAAATGCCTTGGATTGTAAACAAATTTGTTTAGCTCTCTTTCTCGATTTATCAAAGGCTTTTGACACAGTTGCCCATGACGGGCTTTGAAAGAGACTATCTATTGTAGTTCTCTCGGATAATGCTATTAAATGGTTTGTCAACTACCTTTCAGCACAATCTCAGTGTGTGCTTTTAAAGGATTGCACTTCATCTGTTATGTCTGTCTCCAAAGGAGTCCCTCAGGGGTCAGTTCAAGGACCCATTTTATTTTCCTTGTATATAAATAACATCTGTGATAACATTCCTAATGCTAGGTTTCATTTTTATGCAGAGGATACTGCTATTTATTGTTCTGCTTCATCAGCTTCACTAGCTCTTCAATACTTGCAGTCAGCATTTGATACTGTACAGTCTCAATTATGTCAACTTAAGCTGGTTTTAATACAGACAAAACTAAATTAATGATATTTTCAAACTCCAAAGCTCTATCTATGAATGTTCCTGATATTACATCCTTCCAGGGAACAAAAATCGAATGTGTTGCTAGTTATAAGTATTTGGGTATTTTATTTGATAGTCAGTTATCTTTTAAGCTTCATATTGATAAATTAATTTCTAAATTGAAGCTTAAATTTGGGTTTTATTTCAGAAAAAGAACTTTGTTTTCTTTCAGTGCAAGGAAATATTTGGTGTCTGCAACCTTTTTAACCGCTATTGGATTAAGGAGATCTGCTTTATATGAATGCTCCGGTACACAAAAAAACTTGACATTGTTTTTCACAGTGCTTTACATTTTATTACTGGTTGTAGCTATCAAACACTTCATTGTGTGTTATATGATAAGGCTGAGTTACCATTTCTGTATACATGGAGAAGTTTTAACTGGTACTGTTTTATCTATAAGTCTATTTGTGGATTAACCCTCCTATAATGTTATGGGTCAATTTGATCAATTTCCACATTTGAGATGTCTGAAATACTGGTTAATCTCTTTTTTTCTCTTTGAAATTCTTTGACTTTTCCCCATTCAAGGTCATGAACTTATATGCAAATAGTTATTCTTTTTGTGGTCTTGGACAAGCCATAATAAAGGTCTACTGTACTGTTTTAAGCTGTTTTTGCTGTCTTTTGTGAGTGTTTAAACTGTGGAAGTCATTTTGACCCATAACATAATGGATGTAACTTTTTTTTAACATAATAGGAGGGTTAACTCCATCTTATTTGTCTCATAGCCTATCTAATACAAACGTATACTATAATCTTCGTTCAAATGACCTGTTATATCTTAAAGTTCCTTGGGTCTGAACAGAGCTGGGAAAAAAAAGACTTTAATTATAATGCTTCTGTTACTTGGAATAATCTATAACATAATTTAAAGCTGACCGTGCTTCCATCACTGAATGAGTTTAAAGTACTTCTAACAGATTCTGTGTTTTATCCATTGGTAAATTGTTGTTGTGATCCTTGATTGCGTTGTTTTGTGTTTAGATATTGTAAATTTGTATATTTTTGTTATTTGTTCCTGCCCTCTTGGTTAGGTCACTCATGTTAAAGAGATTTTTAACCTGGTTAAATAAAGAAAATGAATTATCCTAATAGGTGCATTTATTGAAATATTGATTAATACACCTTGTCCCATGTTAAAGTCTGTGAGCTTCTCACTGTCTCTGTTTTATCTATGTCTCCTGTGGGAAATACTGGGGCAGTTAATTTTACAGTTGTGTCCATGAGAGAACACCACTAATGAAAATGTAGAAAATAATTGATGAATTAAAATGAAATAAAATTTATAATATAGTTGCATGCTAGTGTGCGATTAACATCACTGCTACAAAAGAGTGGAAATTTGGGGCAGAAAAAAATGAAGGCAAAAGTGGGAGGGTGAGTCCCCCTCTCTGATACACTCCTCCTCTTATCCTCCCACTTAGATATTTCTTCCTAAGCCACCCCCTTTTCCCTGTCCCTTCCTGCTTTCACATTAACACCCCCTCTCAGCTCTATCACTCATTGGGCAAGCATGCTTCTCATTCAGAGATTTGATATCCACTTGAATCCTGGCTTGTCCATTATTTTACAGTATAAATTTCCTCTCCCTCCTCCCCTTTTATCCATAAAGGAAAGGAAGGAAGAACGAGAGACAGAGGTGTCTGCAAAGAAAGTGATGAAGAACGAGAGAGAGAAAGAAAAAGCACATGCAGAGAAGGAGCATAAGAAGGGAGCAGGATCCATCGAAGAGGACTGTGATTAATGGGAGAGAGCAGAAAAATAAAGTGAGGGAGGAACAAGGGATGATGGACAGCCATGCTGGAATGAAACCACAGCTTCTCTCCTCCACTTCACGGTATTTAGTGGCTATATTTCGATATTTTCTAATTTATTAGCCATTTCCTGTAATCCCCCATTATTCTTCTGTAAATATTCTCCCATCTATTTCTCCAGGTATTCCATTAGAGCATATCAGTGCATATTTTCCTCGTAGTGGTAGGAAAAGAGACCATCCATGTGGGCACTAGGAGTCATTTCTCTTCTTTCTCCTGCCATCACTTCATCTGTACTCAAATATTTTTAAGAGTAAACAGTAAACCTTATGCTTTCTAGTTATAGCACAGCATCGCTTTTCATGTGCTCAGGTCCAGATATAAAGATACTTATTTACTGTAACTTCAGCATTACACAAATCTAAGATGACACGATAAAGGGGATGTAACCTATATCTCTAGAGCTTACTTGCAGACCCACATGTCAGCTTAGTTTTTCACACTGTGCCATTATGTGCAGAGATTTTAGAATCGTTTTTTTTAAGTGCAATCCATTCATTGTATTCCTCCTCCTCCCCCACTCAGCACACTCCTCTCATAATCCTCCAGTTCCCATGTTTCTGTGCCTTCAAAAGGTTAGCTCTAACCACACTGCCTGTTTGTAGTTAGGAACTCAAATAAACAGTGTCTAATCATAATGATTTTCTAGTGTTTGTGAAGAGGAGTTTTCCATATGAATCTGTGGTGCCATCTTCCAGTTCTTTCCATCCCTTGCTCCATCTTTATGTCTTCTATTTCCCCATGCCACAGGAGTGCCCCTGTTGAGCAAACACTGATATTGTATTTAATTCTTCTTCTATATTTCTATACAGTACTATCTACTATACCAATATATACTACTTTATTGAAGTTCTTGTGCTATGCTGTGTTATGCTATGCATAAAACTATTCTAGCCTAAACACAATGGCATTGTATCTACATGAAATGGCTTAAACCTTACTATGTGTATGAAAAAGTCTCTCACTCATGGCACATTATTATGTTTTTTAATTTATTTGCATGTTTGGTTTACTGTGCTCACATGAAGCTTCTGCATTTGCCCTAAACATGCAAGTGTTGGGTCTGTTGAACTGAACACAAAATCATTGGGGAAATCTATTTAATAAGTTGTCTTCTTCTCTATTTGACAACATACTCTTTGAATACAATATAATTTACCAGTTAGCTTCCCTGCTGCGCATTAGCATGCTAATTCTATTTATTCTGGACAAAGCAAATGAGTCAAATGTATCAACAATTCAAAAAAGAAATACTTCATTCTGTCTAAGCAGTATTAGACTCGGCATAGAGACTTTTCTGAACGTGACATTATCAATTATCTGAGGTGGCAATGGAGCAAGGGATGCTTATAAAGCCTATGGCATTATAAAACCTACTCAGCAATGGCTATGATTATATATAGAACATATGGTATACAGGGAACGGAAGAACGTTCAAAGTTGTGGCATTCTTCATGGAAAACTGACATTAAATGACCATGCATGATGCACTTATATTGTCATTGTCCAAGTTATGCAAATCCCACAGGAATAGATGTTCCAGTTCTGTTCCAGTTGTACCTTCAGATGGGCTGCTTAAGATTAAGGTGCTTAATATTAAGCATATAGCTCCTGATTTGAACCAGTACCACACTGTAATAAATCACCATGTGACATTTCAGAATGGCATGTTGTCACTGGTTAAGACATGAATATTTCAGTTGTGTACATTGTAATGCCAAACAACGTACAAAAGGAAAATGTACAATTCTGTAACCCAGGAATAATAGGATCCAAAGTCCACTACCAAGAACTATTTACATCACATCAGTTATGACAACATAAAGACTTTTTTCATTAATATTAATTAAAAAGGTAATTACTGAAAGCAATAGCTGTGGTGGTATAATAATAAGAAAACTGTTAAGACAGTGTCTTAATCACACACTGAATTTTTAATCATACACTCAAACTACAACATCACAATTACATTAGGTCCTGGTCTGTGAGTTATAGGTTTTTGGTGATTTCTCAAAACTAACAAAAAGGGATTTATTTTGAAAGTCAAAACAAAATGGGCAAATCCAAAAATCCAACTTGCATTCAATAAACTTGCAAGAGATCAGGCAAACAGCAAACAGGAATAAAAGAGGGCAAAACCTAAATTGAAGTCAAGGAACAGACCACAGAAAATTAAACAGGAATATCATGCGCAATGAACAGAAGGCTTGGATTCGCTCAGAATGTTGAGAGTTGAGTCTGTTTAAAGCCTATTTTGAAGACAAGTGAGTCAATTAGAACTTTGTTGATTGTGATCTGATGAATGGACGACATGTTAGAATATGTGATGTGGTTTGTAGTTCTGTAAGCTGCTTGGAATTTGTGTCCAATGTGTAAATGTTAATTTGATGGGCAGAATTCTGGGATTTTGAGTTTCCATTGGATAATGATGTCATTCTTTGTGATCTGCAATCCTTTTTGTTTGTGGTGAGAACCTTCATATGCATTGATGGGTACTCTCCCAAAATTGTTTGCTTCAACAGAACCAGTTATCTATGGCTGGAGTCTCAAAAGGGATGGCGCTCCTTGGAGTTAGGGGAGGTTGATATCCATGCTGAAAGGACACTGTAAGGACCTGAATAACATAGGGAGTTTTGAGCATATTCAGCCCAGGAATGTTGTCGAGGTTACTAGCACAAAAACGTTCTCAGGAATTTTCCAATCTCTTGATTTGCTCTTTTCACTTGACTGTTAGTTTGGTGGGGTGGCACCCTGAGGTTAAGCTCACTGTGATTCCTAACTTTTCCATAAAGGCCCTCCACATTTGTGACGTGAATTGAGTGCCACGGTCTGACACAATGCCCTCTGGTAATATGAAGTATCAAAACACTGAGTTGAAAAGGAACCCTGCCATTTCGAAGGCTGGGGGTAACAGTGGCAAGGGTATGAGGCACAGGGATATGGAAAAATAGTCTATGACAACTAGAATGACTGTGTGCTGTTGGGAGGGTGGAAGGTCTGTGATAAAGTCCACTGCATTATGCAATGGAAGAGTAGATTCCCAGCAGGAAGGTGCCTAGGGACTTTGGCCTTAGCACAGTCTGCGCAAGAATAAATTAATTTCTGAATATCTGTGATCATAGAAGCCCACCAGTATCTCATTTGGAGTAAATGGATGGTTTCCTGAAACCTGGGTGTGATTTGTGACTATCGATATGTGCGCCCACATTGTCTCGACACTGAGATCTTGGAAGCTGGGCAGAAGGGCTGTGGAGGGCATATTCCTGTTAGCTTGTGTAATTTCCTGGTTGATGTCCCATGTAATAGCCTCAATGAAGCATGATTCATGGAGGATTGGTTCTGCATGATCTGTAGTGGGGAGTGAGGGATAAACTCAAGAAAGGGTATCTGCTTTGGTATTTTTTGAACCTGGAAGATAAGTGATGGTGAAGTGGAATTGGGAGAAGAATAGTGCCCACTTGGTTTGTCTAGGGGATAGCCTCTTGGCTGTTTTCAGGTATTCAAGTTTCTGTGCTCTGTGAAGATAACAAATTGGTGTTCTCCTCCCTCCAGCCAGTGCTATCATTCTTCCAAATCCAGTTTCACTGTCAATAGTTCTCTGTTACCTATATCATAGTTATGTTCAGTGAGAGAGAGAGTTTTCATAAAAAGAAGGCCATTGGGTGAAACTGAGGTCTTTTACCATGTTTTTGTGACAACACAGTTCCCACTTCTGTTTCTGATCCATCTACCTCCACTATGAATAGTGTAGAAGAATCTTGGTTTGGTCCATAAACACTCCTCCCTGACTGATGACATATCCTAAAAAAATTTCTGTTCACATGAAATTCACATTTCTCTCCCTTTACCTACAGATGATTCTCCTGTAGTTTGTCATACACTTGTTTGACATGGGTTATGTGTTGTTCCAGGTAAAGGGAGTGAATCAAAAGGTCAGCTATGTAAGCTATGACACATTTCCCCAATGTGTCCTGTAAAACATCATTTATTAGTGACTGAAAAAACTTCTGGCGCATTAGAGAGCCCATGAAGTTGTTAGTGGCACCTGTGTAGAGTTGCACTGGAATGACAGAGCAGGTGTCTGAATAACATATTACCGTAGGCATGACAAAAGGTTTCAAAATAATTGGTCATTTAATGAGCCATGGGCTGTCAGCTTGTGTAGCAGAAGGAAGCTGGTGCATCTGGGAGATTAGCTGATTTAAGGTAGCAGAAGTGTTTGTTGTTGCTCTTTTAAACTAACTAAAATTTTTCTGTAACAACAGTGAGATTTGGATTTACTTGTAGGATTTATCTGAAAAATGGCAGACAAAGCAAAAGGGCACATCCAACTCATATTCAACAAATGTGCAAGAGGTCAGGTGAAAAGCAGGAACAAATTAGGGTAAAACCTAAATTGAAGTTAAGGAACAAACCAGAGTTTAAAAAAAAAGGTATATCATGCACAGGTGGTAGAGCGGGTTGTCAACTAATCGTAGGGTTGGCAGTTTGATTCTCGGCCCACATGACTCCACATGCCGAAGTGTCCTTGGGAAAGACACTAAACCCCAAGTTGCTCCCGATGGCAAGTTAGCGCCTTGCATGGCGGCTCTGCTACCATTGGTGTGTAAGTGTGTGTGTAAATGGGTGAATGAGACACAGTGTAAAGCGCTTTGGAACCACTAAGTTAAAAAAGCGCTATTTAAGTGCAGACCATTTACCATTTACTACAATGTATTCAATGCTAGATAATCTAAGAGTGAAACTTTGTCCAGAATGTTGAGAGTTCAGTCTATTTAAAGCATGTGTGTGTGTGATTGAAGACAGGTGAGTCAGTTACAAGTCTGTTGATTGTGATGAATGAATAATGCATAATTATGGAATAATGAATGGATGAGGTGTTTGAACATGTGATGTGGTTTGTAGTTCTGTAAGCTGCTTGGAATTTGTGTCCAATGTGTAAATGTTAATTTGATGGGCATAATTCTGGGAGTTTGAGTTTCCATTGGATAATGATGCGACGTCATTCTTTGTGATCTGCAAACCTTTTTTTTGTGGTGAGAACCTTCATATGCATTGATGGATACTCTCCCAAAATTGTTTGCTTCTACAGAACCAGCTATCTTATGACTGGAGTCTCAAAAGGGATGGTGCTCCTTGGAGTTAGGGGAGGTTGATATTTGAGCAGACACTGAAAGGACCTGAATGACACAGGGAGTTTTGGGCATATTTGGCCCAAGAAGGTTGTCGAGGTTACTTGCACAAAAGCATTCTCAGGAATTTTCCAATCTCTTGATTTGCTCTTTTCACTTGACTGTTAGTTTGGTGGGGTGACACCCTGAGGTTAAGCTCAGGGTTATGTTGAAGGGTGGACTTCTTGGAGTTTCCATTGGATGATGATATGAGATTTTAAATACCACTGGGTGCAAATAATACTGTGAGATAAGATTCTGCTCATTTGTTCCCCTTAAATGGAAATGCTTATAATGTATTTGCTTGATTACTATGCAGCCCCTCACATGAAAGAGGACCTGTGATGATTCAAGTAAAATAGTGGAGATGTGATATAGGTATAGACAAAGTTGTTCCAGCCTGCTGTGTCTGAAGTCTAATTATTTTTCAGGTTAGGGTGCACATGGTACATGGTAAAAGCACCTTCATTTACAGTGGGGGAAATAAGTATTGAATGTGTCAACATTTTTTTCAGTAAATGTATTTCCAATGAGGCTATTCACATGAAATTTTCACCAGACTTTGGTATTAACTCAAGAAATCCACACATTAAAGTCCATAAATGAAGTTATATGTAATAAAGTGGAATGACACAGGGAACTATGCTAACTGAAATTAATTTAATACTTACCTTTGTTTGTAATGACAGCTTCAAGATGCTTCCTGTATGAAGAAATTAATTGGCTGCAGTATTAATGTGTGATTTCGGCCCATTCTTCTAAATATATTGTCTTTAAATCTTGTTCAATTAGATTCAAATCAGGTGATTGACTGGGCCATTCTAACACCTTGATTTTTTTCTCTGAAACCAATTGAGAGTTTCCTTTGCT
>JANDJT010000001.1:6800265-6813473 GCA_024331685.1 Stegophilus panzeri | reverse complement strand
TCTCTCTCTCTCTCTCTCTCTCTCTCTCTCTCTCTCTCTCTCTCTCTCTCTCTCTCTCTCACACACACACACACACGTTTTTTCTTTTCTTTTCATTTTCTTTTTCTTTTCTTATCATGAAATGCTTTTACTAACATGTTTTTATATTGTTAAAGTTTTATTTAAAAGTCAGTCTTTCTCTCTGTCACTCTCTCTCTCTCTCTCACACACACACACACACACACACACACACTGTATAGTGCTACACAAAGTATCACTTGCACAATATTACATTAACTAATAACTCAGCTATTCAATCAAATAAGACCTCTTGTATCTTATTAAAGAATTTCTGGAGTCTTGTAATTTTCTGAAAGGTTTTGTATATTTCATTCGGATTCTGTTACACATTTATATATATATTCTTTCAACATGGAATATAAAATGTGAAAATAACTTTGTGGCCAAAGTGACTATCTGAGTTGTAGCTAAAGGTATCATAAATAAATAAAATATAATATAAAATAACTATAATATTTAAAGAATGTGTGCTACAAATAAAGATACACAAACCCAAGACAAATTACAGTATAGCCATAATTATTTTTTTTTAATGGTTTGCTGTTCACTCAGTTTATTTGAACAGGACCTATATGCATTGTTTTCTTGTCCCATTTGAAAGCCTGCAAGTGGTTTTGAACCTTGTTTGACTGACCTATCCTGAGAACCCCCTTTCAGTTATTCTGGTTGGTGGCAGGCAGGTTGCCATGGCACCAGACTGTTTTGCCTGACCTCTGGCCCCTTTAAGGGGTGCTGTGGTCAGCCAGGCATTACCAAATGTGGGGCCAGTCGAAAGGGGGTAGTAGGGCAGGTGGGGGAAGGGGCTGAATATTTCTCAATAAAGGCTGCTCCTCTAAGGACTCCTCTACACATCCACCTTGCATGCAGTGGCTGGTGTAACAGCCACACACGCACAAGCACACATACACACTCATACCAAAAGTTATTTATTTATTTCTGATGGAAGTATTAGAAAATTTCAATAGGTCAAACAAAACACCATCTTTATATTATATTATCATTTATCAAAACCCTATATGCTGTAAACATGATACTTATTTGATAGAATATATTTACTAATATAAACTGATAAATCCTTGTTTAAAATTATAATCTATCTATATATCTTGTTCATGCATCATTTGCTCTTAAAAATAAGGTACTTATCACGGGTAACATGATAAGTAGTATGATCCTAACTTAATTATGGTTGTATCTTTAGTAAAAATGGACTTCTTGTCCATGGTCATTTCACAAACACTACAAATGCAGTAGCTAGAGACTGGCTTGAAAGAATGCTAGAACTTTCCTTTAAGGAAGAATTAAACCACATCTTACTTGCCCTCTTAGTGTGTGTTTATTTTTATTTGATGTCTGTCAGTTAGTTATATAACAAGATATCAAAGTTTCTCTGAGTCAGTTCAGGTTTCACTCAATTAATATGGTTGTGCGTCATCACTGCTAATGCTTTTAGTACATTATATTATTATAACCTGTATTACAACATTGTATTAGAAGCAGTTCTTGGTTCACTCTAACTGCATAGTATACAATTGTGGCATTCCCAAATGGAAGGAAATGTTCATCAAAGTTTAGTAAATCTGACTATGCCACCTTCGGGGAGAACCAGGGAAATGCTCCCAAATAAAGTCACACATAAGTTTTACCAATTGAAGGCAAAGAGCATGAGAGTAAGACATGAGAGTGAGACATGAGTATCAATACAAAAGTTACATTTTATTATAACACTTAAGCATCATTAAAACTCATCATATAAATATAAATTCACTCTCCCATGAAGCACAATAAGAATTCTAAAACTAGCACTTATCCAGGCCCAGGCTTGGTGGGAACAAGGCAGGCCAGCTGCAGCTCAGGTGATCATCCAAACCCACCTTAATTCACACCAAATTATCAAACATGACCTACACCATAATGAAAGTTGTTGTGTCAGCACACTGAGCACGCTGTGAAGCACACACCACTGAACGAAGGCAGCTAGCCTCCTCTGTCCCACACCAAGACTCACTGGCTCCTGGAGAGAAAGAAAACACCGGTTAACGCAAAATTACACAAAAACACTAAACAATAAGTAAAGAACGACAAACAAAAATATTACAGACACTGTAGTGTGGTGGCTATAGCACTCAGGCCCACTGACACCACCACATAGATTATTGTGACACACTGCCACAATAGAGGCAGTTAAACAGCATCTAAGCAGAACCAGAATGATTGTTAACAATAAATAAAATGAAAACTAACCACTATAGTATGGAGACAATAGGACATAGCAACAATATACTCCCCATCAATAGTAAGGTGATAGTGTGGGGAAAAAGAAAAAACAGGTTCGAGGCCGGCTAATGTTGCTATCACTGAAAGTGACCTCTGCCGCCAACTCACCACAACGCACGTGCCACCAATTCTGCCCTAACACTATATATAAGGATATTAACCTTGAGATGTTCACCTCATTACACCATGAGCAAAGCCTCAATGTACCTGAATGGAAACGGAAATGCCAGGGAGAGAGGAACCCAGAATCAACAAGACACATATGTGCCCGCCAGAATAAGGGTCCTTAAATAATATGGTATCTCCCACCTCACTGGTCTGCCGAAACCATACCCCAGAGACAATAGGATAGTTAAATCACTTGTCCTACCACACAATGTTTCACCAACAGATCAACTATACTCTTGAATGTATGTGCTTTTAATACATGCTCATTCAAAGGCCTAAATTACGCCAAGTAGCTGTAATTATGCAAAACAAAGGAGAGTTAATCTACAGGAAGGGCTTATTCCCCCACAGTGAATGCACAAGCAGCCTTTGAAATGAGTATTATTTGTAGCAAAGCGCAGAACTCATCCTCCTGTCCTCTGAGGGCTGTGTGTGATATGCAGTGAGAGCTCAGATCAGATTAGTGTTAGCTATATTCTCACATAGACTGTGACTGACACAAAACAGCTAATGGGAATTTATGATACAGTGTGATTGCTTATACTTTAGTGTGTTAGCTTAAAGGTAATGGGAATTTATGAGACTTTGTGATTGCTTATACTTTAGTGTGTTAGCTTTGCCTTAATCAGTTAAGCAGTCCCTCCAGGATTTTGCGATTTTGCGATCGCAGAAATGAACGGAAAATCAGACAAACTCCGCAATATTTGGAGAAGATTGCAATTTTTCAAAATCACTGCAGATTTTCCACAGACTTGGACCAAGATGTGTCATGTGATATCATCACAATGCACATTCAGCGAAAGCCCTCTTTGATTCATGCACGTCAAACATGAGTACAGCTAAAAGGTCTCATTTACCAACAAACATCACTGTGAAAGTTCAATTGCAATTTCACCAACTCAAGTAGTTTTCTGCAAAAAAATACAAAAATCTTCACAAGTTGCATAGAAAATTTTGAAATAAACTGCAGCAAAATCAAGCATTTTTTGCCGCAACAATCACAAAAAACTCTGTGAAATCCTGTACAGACTGGTTAAGCCTGTAACATTACATTTTTTTTTTGGTGGTTTGTTTATTCAAAAGTAATTGCTCACTGTACTTAAGTCATGTTTGGTCTGGGTGTCATGTTTATGTGTGATTGGCAGTGGCCCATTTCTAAACTCTTTCATATCGCTTGTGTGAATTTGTGACTGTGGTG
The DNA here is from genome assembly GCA_024331685.1 of Stegophilus panzeri. Taxonomy (NCBI): domain Eukaryota; kingdom Metazoa; phylum Chordata; class Actinopteri; order Siluriformes; family Trichomycteridae; genus Stegophilus; species Stegophilus panzeri. The sequence continues at coordinate 6,809,770 of JANDJT010000001.1, read as the reverse complement.
AGGTATTTACACTGCAGAGAAACCCAGAGGCCTGGCAAACAATGGCATGAAATTCGAATTAAATATTACTGATTAGGACCTGAAGCTTGTATATATTTAAATATGCTATTTTTACGTGGTATTATTACATGATATGAAAAATTTTTGCAAGTTGGCAAAACAACAGAGTGTACAGCACATCATGTAGTATAAAGGCAAAGCCATTTAATTGTTGCATTGCTTGAAAACATGAACTCCATTTCCCAAGATTGTCTTCTTTTCCATTCAGAATTTGTTTCACTCTCTGAATTACCTGGTTTATGTTTTAATAAACTTGCATTTACACCCATCTCTGTGTGATCTCCTGAGTACAACCCCTGACAAAAATAATGGAATCACCATACTTATAGGATGTTCACCCAGGTTTTTAAACTTCATAGCAAATAAACAAATCACAGATATGACACACAACAATTTTATTTAATAGCTGAACATTCTGGCTTTGTCAAACATACTACAAACAAGTTAAATGAAATTGTTTTAATTAATGGCATTTTTTCCAGATCAAATGAAGGAAAAAATTATGAAATCATCTTGTAATTTGCATTTCTAAAACAAATACTAGCACAAGTCTAAAAATTCAAATTAGTCTGCAGCTAAAAGAGAGTGCTTACAGACCTTAACCTTGGACTTTTGTAAAAGAAACATGGCCCCAACAAGAGAGTTGTCAATTGAAACAATGGAAAGAATTATAAAACTCCTTTAAGAAGGAAATCCAACACGGAGTGTGGCAAAAGATGTTGGTTGTTCAGTCAGCTGTGTCTAAATTTTGGTGCAAGGATAAACAAAATGGGATGGTTATAAAAGGAAAACATATGGGTATACCAAGGAAGTTGGCAAACGTCAGAAAAGAAAACTCAAGCAATATGTCTTTAAAATAGAAAATTCATGACAAAACAAATGAAAAACAAATGGGCGGAAACAGGAGTCAATGTTTATGACAGAACTGTAAGAAATCAGCTGAATGAAATGGGATTTACATATAGAAAAGCCTAACAAAAACCAGCACTAACACCTAAACAGAAAAAGCAAGGTTTCAGTGGGCTAAAGAGAAGCAATCATGGATTGTGGATGATTGGATGAAAGTGATATTCAGTGATAAATCAAAAATCCGCTTTAGCTGCGGAGATGATGCTGGAAGTTTTGTTTGGTACTGTTCTAATACAACATACAACAATTTCCCCACCCATTTATGATATGGGGTTACATGTCAGGTAAAGGACCAGGGGAGACCTCAACAGTCAATGTACAGATGTACACAGAAAATTTTGGACACTTTTCTCATTCCATCAATAGAAAATAAGTTTGGTGATGACGAAGTCATCTTTCAGGATGATAATGCATCTTGCCACAGAGCAAAGAGTGTTAAAGTGTGATTTTCTTCAACAGTGTTTTCTTCAGGAAAGGCATATCAACTCAATGACATGTCTAGCAATCCAACTGAAAATTTATAGTAGACATGAAAAACATTGGTCCATGACAAAGCTCCATCCTGCAAAGCTGATCTGTCAACCGCTATTCGAGTAAGTTGGAACAAGCTTGATGGAGAATATTGTTTTTCTTTAGTGAAGTCCATGCCTCAAAGTTCAGGCTGTCATAAGAACCCGAGGAGTAGCAACAAAGTACAAATTTCTTTTGTTGATGATTCAATATTTTTTTCCTATACTTCATCTGGAAAAAATATATGCCATTAATTAAAAAAATTAAGTTAATTTGTTTGAGGTACGTTTCATAAAGCCAGAATGTTCAGCTATTAAACAAAAATTGTTTTGTGTCATATTTGTGATTTGTTTTTTTGCTACAAAGTAAAAAAGTCGGGTGAGCATCCGCTAAGTGTGGAGATTCAATCATTTTTGCCAGGGGTTGTAGATTTTACCATTTCATGGATGCAGTGGGTTTTTTGGTGAGCTATGTCAGGTTTTGTGTGCCAAAGGGAGAACTTTCAGAGAACAAAAACAGCGGGCTGTTTTTCTACTATGGGGAGGACACTTATGACATAGCATAGAGCCCTACACATTCTCGGGATTGTGAGCAACATTATCTAGTAAAGTACATGGAAGACCAACCACAGTTTCCTTCCATTAATCCAGGGGTCTTCAATTATATCCAAAAAGGGCCAGTGTGGCTGCAGGCTTTCAATATAGCCAAATTGAAGGCACACTTGATAGTTGATTGGAGACTAAGATGAACTGATTAAACAAGTGAAACCAGTCCTTTCTGGATAAGATTGAAAACCCCAGTATTAAAACTTTTATCATAATAGTAATCCAACACCAGAAACCCAGTCTGTCTTTCCAGCCATCATTGACACTGGAGCTGCAAAGAGCTTCATTGACCAGAACGTGACCCAGGCTTGTTCATGCCCTGGATGGCCAACCCATTAGAATGGTCATCATCATATATTGTACCCCTCTACTGCACCTTATAACAAGAACTCTATAGATAATTTATGTTTACACTCTTACCCATGTTTCCCATAATTCTTGGACTAGAGCAACATAACTACCATGTCTTCTTATCTACAGACATTCACAGATTTCTGGCCTTTGCAATTTTTATAGGAAGTTTATTCATGGGCTCAGCTCCATTGTGCTATGTGCCAACACATGTCTGAGTCCAACTTGGGCACATTCCTCCCAACCTACCAGTTGCTCAGTGCTAAATATTAATGGAAAACCATAATTACAGCTATGCTAGCAATTGTTAACTTCTGCTTTAACTAAGCCAAAGCCAAAGTCCCTAGAACCCTACCAGTCAGTAGCTCCTTTCTTTACACATTCTGTAACATTCATGGTCACACCTGACAGTGATTTTCTCACCAATCTGGCACCTCCTAACATTAAGGGTCAGGTGCATAGGGTAAAATGGAATTTAAAATCTGTTTAAACAAACCAAATATTTCAAGCTTCTATATATTTTGGAAGACTCCAAGATGGCAATGTGGTAGCACACAGTGGCCACTTCGGGTCCACTTTTATAGTGCATGTTACATGTAGCTTACACCAATTGGGAAACTTTTTAAACAGATGTACATCGGAAGCACTGGTGTACATGTGTATCATCACCAAATTCTGTTGAATGTTGGAGATCAAAGTTCAGGAGGAATAAATGATGGACTGCGGGATGAGCTACGTAACCTCAGGCTGCTACGCAAACCAGGCCCTGGGACCGCAATATTGCCTGATGCTGCTGGCCAGAAGAGAGGGTGCTGGAAATGGTGTGCGAGGCAGTGGAAGCGCAAAAAGTGAGCCACACATCATGCTGACAGGATAGCAGCACTGTCTGGTAAGACTCGTGGCAGTAGTCTGTGTGTTTACATAAACAAAAAAATTGTGCAGGAATGCCATTGTGGTTTCAAGCTACTGTTCGTCGCTGGTGGAGTTTATGACTGTGAAATGCTGACCATATTAACTGCTCAGATTGTTTACCACCATGCTCATTGTTGTGGTGTACATTCAATAAATCATTGCTGCAAAAATTCCACCATCATGTTGATTTTGCAACTCATGGTACATACACTATAGACCTTGTTTACACCAAAATTCATGGTGCTTACATGTCTGCACCCTGCCCCCTCCTTGGCAGCTTGGACCACATCTCTATATGTTATGCTAATCCCAGCATACAGACTACTTCTGAAAAGTGCCAAACAGGTGAGAACCTGGTCTGAGGGAGCCAGCTCAGCACTTCAGGACTGTTTTGAGCACACAGACTGGAATATGTTCAGAGAGGTTGTTACATACCACAACAGCATAGACTTGGAAGAATACACAGCTATCAGTGACTGGTTACATCAGCAAGTACATAGATGATGCATAGATGGTCCATCAAGACCATCACCACACGTGCAAACCAGAAACTGTGGATGACTGCTAAAGTGTGCTTGCTGTTGAAAACCTGAGACCCTGCCTTCAGGCCTGATGACAAGGCAGCCCTCCGCACAGCAATTGCCCATTTGTCCTGGGCTAACAGAGAGGCAAAGTGCAACTACGCAGAAAGAATCCACAGTCACTTCATAAACACCAAGGACACAAGGCATATGTGGCAAGGCATTCAGATCATCACAGACTATAAAGCACAGACTATAAAGCAACACAGACTATAAAGCAACACAGACCACCTGTCTGTGATGATGATGCCTCGCTCCCAGATGCACTGAACATTTTCTATGCACAGTTTGAAGCACAGAACAACATGCCAGCGAGGAAGACCACCCCAACTTCCACCAACCAAGTACTTTGTCTGTCTGTAGTAGATGTCAGGAAAACTATGTCCAGAGTTAACCCATGAAAAGCTACAGGTCCTGACAACATACCTGGCTGGGTGCACAGGGAATGTGCTGATCAGCTTGCAGATGTCCTCACAGGCATCCTCAACATTTCCCTGAGCTTTTTTGACAATTGCCTGAGCAATTGTCCCCATATGCTTCAAGACAACTACCATCATCCCTGTGCTAAAGAAATCATCTGTGTCCTGCCTGAACAACTACTGGCCTGTTGCACTCACTCCTATCATCATCCATGATCTCATCCATCATCCATCCTATCACTGCTTCATGCGGCTATTCATTAAACATATACAGAGCAGTTTTCCCACCACACTGGACCCATTTCAGTATGCATACCATCCCAACCATTCAACAGAAGATGCCATATATGCTACCATCCATCTGTCTCTGAACCATATAGACAAAAAGGACAATTACATAAGGATGCTGTTCACAGACTTCAGTTCAGCATTCAACACAATCATCCCACAACAACTGACAACAAAGCTGAGCCTGCTGGGTTTAAACACCTCCCTCTGCAACTGGATCCTGGACTTTCTGACCAATGATGAGTCAGCATACAGGAAGCAGGTGAACTAGCTCTCAGAATGGTGTAGAGACAACAATCTATCTCTTAATGTTGATAAGACTAAAGACATGATTGTCGATTTCAGGATAACCCAAGTAGACCACGCACCACTGCAAATCAATGGACCAACTGTGGAGAGAGTCAAAAGCTCCAAGTTTCTTGGTGTGCACACAATTATGGACCTCTCCTGGACTCTCAACACCACCTGCCCAGTCAAGAAGGTGCAGCAGCACTTCCACTTCCTGCAGAGGCTAAAGAATGCCAAACTACCCCCTCTCCTCCTTGGAGTGGTATCCAGATTTGAGACTGTTGACCATTCCCAGCTTTTCCATAAATCCTTTCCAGACCCAGGATGTGATTTTTGCTCCTTGGTCATGTCCTCTGGTTTGCCAAAGTATCTGAATGTGTGGTTAAACAGTAGCTCTGTGGTTACATTAAACCTTGAGTACATGGAACCTTGGCTTAGGTACAAGTGGTGCCGGAGGAGGTGATTTTGTATATGTCAGCTAGTATGTTCGGCCACCAGCATTTACTCTTTAGCAGTTGGTAGGGTTTATGAATGCCTGGGTGAGCAGTGACTGGGGCTGTGTCAGCCCAAGTTACATGTATTTCCCTTATCCCTGGGAGTACATTGGTTTTCCAATTGGGGAAGGCCCTGGGGTTTTGAAGCCGATTAGCACATGCTATTTCTTGATCCAGGTACCAGGTGAGTGCACCCACAATACATGACTCATGGGAGGATATTTTCTTCACATTGTTCTCTGGGAGGAGCAGGGTACATATGGGAGAATAAGTTCACCTTGACATTCTTGTAGCCAGGCCGGAACAAAATGCTAAAATTAAACCTGGTGAAGCAGACCCATCTCGCTTGGCAGGAGTTGAGTGTTGTTGTGGTCAGTGAGTCTTCTTGTGGTCAGTGAAAATAAGAAATGGGTTGTGGGCACCTTCCAGCCAGTGTCTCCATTCCTTCAGAGCTAGCTTCACAGTTAGCAGTTCTCACTTGCCGATGTCATAATTTCATTCAGTGGGAGTGAGTTTTCTGGGAAATGGGCCACTGGTTGCAGTTTGGGTTTCTCTCTGAACCTCTGTGACAGGATTGCACCCACTCTTCTTCCAGAGGCATCTAGCTCCACAATGAAGGGCTTAGATTGGTCAGGATGTTTAAGAATGGGTAACATTGTGAATGCCTATTTGAGGCATTGCAAGGCTTGGTCATCTGCTGAGTTCAATTTTAGTCTCTGTGGACCTTTTTTCAAAAAGGCTATTAGGGGACTGGCAATGGAGCTAAACCCTCTGATAAACCTTTGATAGAAATTGGCAAAGCAGAGGAATCTTTGGAGTTCTTTGACAATAATCGGAACAGGTCACTCTATAACCATGGAGGCCTTGTCTTGGTCCATGAAGGCCTCCTTGGAGCTAATATTGTACCCAAGTAATTACATTTTTGAGACGTGGAATTCATACTTTTCACCTTTCATGTACAAAAAAGTTTTTTGAAGTTGAGATAGGACTTGTTTTATGTGGTTTACATGGGTTTCCTAGGATGGTGAGTAAATCAAGATGTGATAAATTTTCCCAGCATGTCTCTGAGTAAATAATTTATCAGTCACTGAAAAACAGAGGATGTGCAAGAGAGCACACATGGCAAGAAGAATTCAGCTGATTCAGATAAGGTGAAGAGTCAAATGTAACACTGTGCGAGGGCTTTGTTGATATGCTCCTGCATTGCTTGGCTTTCTGTGCATGCAGTTTCAAGGGGTTGCAGGCATGAAGTCAATGGCACAATCATAGGGACAGTGGGGAGGCAGACCACTGGCTTTGGCTTTTGATGGTTGTTGAGGCAGTCATAACTACGGGTACACAGAAACAGGTGTCTAGGCATTGTGGAGATCAGCTGATTGTTTCTCTCTTGGACCATGAGATATGGGGATTATCTGCATTCAAGAGAAGTCAACAACTATGGGATAGTTGTCGGTTACAAGAAAGGAGATGATATCATGATGTAAGGTGCTGACTTGAATTTGAACAGGAATGGAAAATGCTTGAGGAATGCTTTTGTGGTTGTGATGAATGTGGCTGCGGACATAATGGGCATTGTGAAATTGTGTGCTGAGTGTCACCATAATAGAAGCAGAGACCAGATCTTTTGCGCTGTTTGTATTCCATAGCTGTGAGCTTGGCTTGGCCAGTCTGCATGCTTTCAGTGGGACTGATGTCAGAGAAAACCCTTGTTGCTAGCATGGGAACCTGACAGTTATGAAGTAGCTGGTCCAGGCAGATGGAGAGGTCGTTGAGTGAATCCAGGGATTTCTGTTTGTCATTACATGCAAGTATAGTGAGTATCACAGGATCTAGGCCTTGGTGATATGCTACCTTGAGTGCAGGCTCATTTGACCCACTGCAAGTGTTTTGAATTCCAGAACACTGTGTACTCAGCTGCACTGCTTTTACCCTGGACCATGGAAAGGAGTTGCTCTCCACGAGTAGGTTAATGATTTGAGACATCTTGCATTTTTTTTAAAAAAAAACACTCCTTTCTGCTTGGGGAAATACAGGGAGCACTGAAGCAGAAACCCCAGGATTAACGGAATACTTGTTAGACGGTGTGATGAGAGGGGGAACCAAGGGTGATGGTGCCACAGTTGTAGCTTGTGGTGGTGTCTGTGTGTTGGATTGCTGTGTGAAAAGCTTGGTGCTTAGCATCTCTCTCTACTTTTGTTGCCCACTGACTATGCGGCCATGCACCACTAGTGCTTGCTGCCAATCTAGCATTTCTACTTCCTCCATGCTGCTGTCAAGCAGCAAAGACGGCTGCAGTTGTTGGTAATGCTTTTACTGAAGTTGGCAGACAACAAACAAATCCAAAAAACAATTGGCTTAAACTTGGTCAAGGACAGGCAGTAGGTCAGGTGATTCACAAACAAGATATCAGAGGCAAAGGCAAAAATCACAAAACCAGGAAAACAGACCAGATCAAAAACCATGAAAGAGAACACTGAAATAATGGCTTGGTATGTCAGATGGAAAATCACAGAGGTGAGTGAATTCTTCACAAAGAGTGAGTGTACAGAGTATGCTTATTTATGTGAGTAGCAATTGAGGTGTGTGCAATCAGTAATCTGGTGACTGTGGACATAACATTATATGAGACGGTTGGATGTTGCAGTCCTTTGCAGCCATGTTTGTAGGCTGCAGTGTGTTCTGGGAGAGGTGCCGATTCTGGTGTGACATAACAGAAACAATAGAATTCCTACAGTCTGCCTCTGGTTATTCTAAAAATCAGTAGATAGTAGCCTAAACATATATCAAGTGTGATAGCCTCTCAACTTAATCTTCTTGGAGACTATGTTGTTACAAGCCACTTGTGGCGTCTGTGATTCAGGTGATAGAGTGGGCCATTAATTGTAGGGTTGGCAGTTCGATTCCCAGCCCACATGACTCCACATGCCGAAGTATCCCTGGGCAAGACACTGAACCCCAAGTTGCTCCCAATGGTACAAGTAATTTTTGCTAGTTTTAAATAATATTTGTCTACCTAAACAAGTAGTCTTCATTTAGAAATTGGGATAAGCAGCCAACTAGTATGTAGGCCATTTAGGGACTTTAAGAAAAGCCTCCTAAATAGTGACCTCAAAAGCTGATTCAGTGTGCAAACTTCATTACTAATATTGTTTAAAATTTGTTTAACATTAGCATTAACTGTGTTAATGCTTTCCTTATTATGATAAAATATTATAATATTTTAAGTATTGTATGTTTGGGAAACAAAAACAGTATGAAGATTTTTGTTTGAGGGAAGGTAAGTAGTTTCTCAAAAAGTGGAAAATGTGTATAATGTATAATGTTTATATAAAGTTAAAACAGTATATTATATACAGTGATGCCCTAAAAAAAAAAGTATAGCTATTTCCCCCACACAGATTAATATTTGGCATGCAATTACATGCAATGCATGTAATTTTATTAAAAATGATTTACTGAAAACCAATATTTTTTATTGTAAGATTAATGTACCAGGCTTTTCCTTAATGTTCTTCTAGACACACCTGCACTATTGGCGAATAAAGGAGCTGGTCTTCAGTTTCAGGAGCTGGTCTTCATGTTTCATCTGTTCATCTGTCTTTCCTGCCTCTAAGGTTCCTGGTGTGCTTTGTCTCTGTAGTGGTCAGGTAACTCAGGTTCTCTCACCCTCTTTAATCTAATCGTAACATGCCCCATACATTCACCTCAGCTCAAACTGTAAACCCCAAATCAAACTGCTTTAATGTGTTCCCCCTTTTGGCCATATGAAATACATTTCTTCATCTGAAGCCACTTTTTAATTAATTAATGGATTGCCAATTGATCCAGGTAATGTTTTCATGTGATTGCAATAGAGTTGTATGTATTTTAAAATCCTGAATATATCTTGGCTTCATCTCAGATATGAGTATATGACTAACATTTATGGAAATAGACATAGGCATGGTGATGCTTGTGATGGGTGCCTTTCCATAACTTCTGGTTTTGGCAAATAAGTAAAGTAATTTGGAAGAAATTCAATTCAATTCAATTCAATTTTATTTGTATAGCGCTTTTTACAACAGACATTGTCTCAAAGCAGCTTTACA
>JANDJT010000001.1:6715676-6729107 GCA_024331685.1 Stegophilus panzeri | reverse complement strand
CAAAAACTATTTGAAATGTTGACTCATCGGACCACAAAACACGATTCCACTGTGCTACTGTCCATCTCAGATGAGACAAAGCCAAAGTATTCCGGAACTCATGTCAGGATATCCATTACAGACTCAGAACAGTTTTTAAGACAGTGACGTCTGAGCGATCGGAGATCACACGCATTCAGAAGTGGTCTTCGGCCTTGCCCTTTATGCACCAAGATTTGATCGGATTCCTTGAATCTTTTATTGTGCACTGAAGAAGTTGAAATGCCCAAAATCCTGCCGATTTGCTTTGGGGAATGTTGTTCTCAAAGTGTTGGATTATTCGCTGACACATCTGTTGCCAGATTGGCGAGCCTCGACCCATCCTTGCTCTTCAAGGACCAAACCTTTTTTGCAGGCTCCTTATATACTATGATTAGACGATTGCCTCACCTGTTTCACATCACCTTCTTATTTCAACTTGTCACATCGCTATTAGTCCTAAATTGTCCCTTTCCCAACTTTTTTGGAATGTGTTGCATGCATCAATTTCAAAATACTTTTTTTTTTTTCAAAAAACTGAATCAACAAAGTTGATTTGGTAAAACATCAAATACCTTGTCTTTATACATTTTATGTTTAAATACAAGTCAAAGTACATTCACAAATTACTCCTCTTTGTTTTTATTATCATTTTCCATAGTCCCAACTTTTCGGAATTGGGGTTGTAAATTCAAAGAAATAAAAGCTGAAATTCTAAACTTTAACCATCTCTCATTTTAAGACATGAACATTATGTACCATTTTCTCATAGTAGTATGACTTTATTCTTGAAATATTGCAATTTTTTTCTTGTAACCTTATGACTTGTTGTCACATAGGGGTAACTGAGGCGGAAGCAAGTGCAGGTAAAGACGTTTTATTAAAGGAGATTAAGGCAGACAAATCCAAATCATTAGACAGAAGCGTGGTCAAAACAGGCAATGGGTCAGGCGATCAGCAAACAGGCATAAATAGGGCGAGGCTTGAATCAGAGTCGGGAAACAAGATACGAGGTCAATAAACATGAAATGAAACGAGATGAGAACAAAGAACAACCGCTTGGCAAAGAGTTAACTCAATAGTACACAAAGTCATAGTGTTTGAGCAGTCTCTTATATACTGTGGTGTGAGTGTATGTGAGAGAGGATACAGGTGTGTGTGATAAGTATTCCGAAGAAGGTGAACATGTGAGTGCGTGTGGGAAGTGTAGTCCATGGCGTCCATGTTTGTAGGCCGCTGTGCAGGATGGGAAATGTAGTCACTGGTTTGCTGTGACATGACACTTGTAACCTTATCTCAAACCATCCAATTGACATTAATAGTTGTGATCTTTCAGCAACTGTCACGTGTACACCAATATAATGTCACAGAATGAAAGAAATAAAAATTAAATGAAAATTTTGCATTGTTAAACAAAATCTATTGACTACAGTTTGCATCAAGTACATTACAACTCTTATCAGCATAACGAGACTGTTAAAGGACAAGGGTACATATTTGAAATACTAAATAGGTGCCACAGTGCACAAGTATAAATACTGTTTCGGTCAACATTTCAAATCAAAAAGTAATTTGATCTTTCACAAAGTTTGTATAACACAGAGTAAATTCCATAATACAGTGGAAATTTTTCATATTGCAAGATGCTTTACAAATTATATTAATATGTTATAAACAGTCCATAACAAGCATAACAAATCAACATAAACAAAAACATAAATAAACAGTGTGCACACAAGTAAACAAACAAACAAACAAACTATAAATAAATAAATAAAGGTATAAATAAATAAATAAATAAATAAATAAATAAAGCACATGAAAATTATACTACACATTCACATTGTAACCCTGAGAACGTTTTCGGCACAGTCTACGCACCCACATCCAGTATATGAAGACCATTATAAACCAGTAACTGACATATGCCACAGCACCATAGATCAAATATTTGATCTCCTCTTTTTTTGCAGCTGAGTTCCAGTCCTGCTTGCTTTCCCTGTAGATTGTGTAGCTTAGACCACTCAGCAGGATGGCTGCCCATATTGACAGGGGAAGGAGAGGCATGTAATTTCCCACTAGCTTACGGCGGCCAGAAGTGCCCCAACTGCTCTTATTTATGGTAATCATAGCAAAATACTTAGTGGGCAGAAGACTTGTCATGTACAGGGCAGAATAGAGAGACATGAAAATCATCACTAAATTTTGTCGCAAGATGCAGGCATAGGCTGCCTTAATCAGCCCAATTAGTTGAATGCAGCAAAGGACCCACAGGATATTCCAAAGCGTACCCATCCAGAACAGTCGAATCATGGTGGCTGTTACAAAGAAGGGGAAGATTCCAGCCACAATGGACTCATAGGTCATCCAAAGGTTATGCTTGTGCCACCACATAGCATTGTAGAGCCACTCACGAAAATATGACTTTGTCCACCGCATCTGCTGGTTCAACCAACGGAGGAACTGGGATGGTGTCTCTGTATAGCACTTTGAGCGAGCCGTGTACCTGATGAGACAAGAAAAATCAACGTGTGTTACTGCTGAATTATTGTTTGCATGTCAGAGATTACTGTGTGGGTTAAATTAATTGAATGTCAGTTCATACAATTATCTAATTATCTAATGGAAGCAAGAGGTCAAGTACAATACTTACTTGGTAGCATAGCCCATGCTCAGCATGCGATTCGTAAGATGACGATCATCTCCAAAAGTGCAGTGTCTGCCAAGAAATGTTTGGTTGTACCAAGCTTCCAAAAACTGTTGCAATAGGTCATTCCTATACAGCCCTGAACAAGAGAGAAAGGAGTACAATGAGGCCTAAATATAATATTTTTATATGCTATGAAGTTCTTTTTTTATCTACATAAATCTTAGTTATGTATTTAAAATTGGATTTAAGGTTTAAATACTTCTAATTGATTGTATAATTACTTATTACTCATTACTAATTAATACTTCACACAATCCTTCTCATTTACCTAAGGGGCCACTAATGCAAGAGACGCAGTCAAAAAATGACTGGCATGCTCTCTCAACATTAAAAGCCATCCAGTATCGCAGACTGCTCATGAAGCTGATGTATGAGTCTTTCAGGTTAAGGATCATCACATCGCCACCCACAGCACCATATCTTGTGTTACTCTCAAGCACCTTGACCAGTTCTACTGTTGCCAGGGGATCCAGCTTTGTGTCTGAATCGCACACCTGAAGAATAAAATGCAGCAGAAGAGGAATGGAAAAAGAGAAAAGATCAACTTCTGTACTAGAAACAAGTGACAATATAACATATACTCTCACTCTGTGTAAAATCATTGATTGATATAAACTGATCTAAACATCAGTTACCTGTATGTAGTCCACTGAAGATCCCAGTGCCTTGAATGCTGTGTACATCACTTCTCTCTTCCCTCCCCACTTTTGCATAATGCAAACACATCTCTTGGTGCTAATAATTTCTTCCACCTTCCTGCGCTGTGTATCTTCCTGGGGATCCATCCCAGCTGGGTGTGTGTGGTAATTGTTCTGCCACACATAGCAGCTGGGATCCTGATCTGCAAAAATTTCCTGGAACATCTCCATCATGTAGCGGTCTTCTTCTGTATTACCATCCACCACCATGACAATCCGGAGCAACTCAGGTGGATAACAGAGTGCCTTAACTGATTCTAAGCAGTCCCGAAGGTACTTTGGGTCTTCCTGGTAAGCAGAGATGGTAAAACCAACAGTCTTGGTGTAGGAACAAGCTTCTTGTCGCGTACGCATCCGCCGGTGCTCCACAAAGGCAAAAATACTCTGGACCAGTAGATGAAAACATAGCAGAAGACCATAAAAGCCAAAGGCCATAATGCCGTACTGGGATGCTAAAATATTTACATGGGCAATGTAAGCCCATAGTACCAGTCCAAGTACTAGGAGGGCAAACAGAAATGTAAAGAAGATTCGTACACCTATCCCTAGTTTACGAAAAAGTGGTTTGATGTCCATTTTATCTCACAGTCACTATAAAAATAAAAAAAAAATAATGTCATGAAAAAATTATTTAATAAAGAACACACATGTTGAGATTTTAGCAAGGAGAATAGGCCAGTTTTAAAGTGCAACAGTAATTTGTAATTAGATATTTCAACTGGAAAATACACAGTGATGTTGACCTTAAAAGTACTGTACCTAATTTTGTGCACTGATCAGTTAGCAATAAATAATGAATTAAAAGTATGAATACATCCCATTAATCATCATCCTTTAGTTTGGAAGTGGCCACAAAACTTGAGCCTCATGAAGTCAACTGTTCTCAACGAGCACAAATAACCAAACCAAACAATTAATTAGTCAATAAGATTAAATCGTATTATCTGTTATCACTACAGGATGTATCAGAAATTATTGAAAAAAAACCTTTATTACAGTTCAGTCTGTCCAATGTTGTCGTTCAAATAATTCAAAACAAAATATAAGCTTATCTAGCCTATATGACGTAAATAGGGCGAAGGGGGAACTAAAACGGGAAAAGGGAGATAAATCAAAATGTTAAGACTCTGATAGTCAAGATCTGGAAGAAAAAAAACCCAAAAAACAAACAAAAAAAAAAAACATCGTGAAGTTACTTACCCTGTAAGATGTAATTGAAAAAGCAGGTTTCTTTAGGACTTCTGCCTCGATTTCTCCCTTTGTGGTAATGTGCACTGGTGGCAAGCTTCAGCGATTTATAAGGGAACGTACAAGCCTACACGCCTTCGATGAAAAAAACAAAAAAAAGTTGAAAACGAGACTTCTGCTTGTGGTGACACAGAATGACATGCGTACAGAAGCCTACGTCAGTGGAGCCTATCCTCATATATCAAGCTGAAAAATCATCAGGTCTGTCATCAAAATCAAAACTATGCATCGTTTGCCTACCTAACTCTTAAGCAGGTTTGGTAGCGTTAACGTCAACGACCATCCCGAGTCACCTGCACAAGACGAACATCTCTTAAATGATTTGTCCGTGACAACTTTCATTTTATCCATTCATCAGTAAATTTAAATCTATTCATTCATAAATTCAAAATAGTAATTGTTGGCAAATTGCTGTGGTAGGTTATAAGAGGAGTACTATCTCTGGCATACATTTTAAAAACTAGTTAGGCTACTGAAAGTACTCAGTTTGAAAGTTTGTATATTGATTTATCTACATATGATGATGATGATGATGATGATGATGATGAATATGAGTTATTATTATTATTATTATTATTATTATTATTATTATTATTATTATTATTAGCTATTATTATTAACTAGCCTATTATTTGGCTATATCAGCTCTTTCAGCACTACTTCTCTCGTCCATGCAGCACCACACATAAAGTGTAAAGTAAATTAAAATCTGTTTATTTAGAGGGCTTCTTTGTGTTTATTAGGTTACAATATTGATGTTACACCGATTTACTGGCCTACATTTCGTGGTGGATGTCACCTGAATAGATTGACTTCTGGCTACTTGTTGTATGCCCGCATTTCTGTTTTACTTTCCTTCAAACAGATGTAAAAAATAAAAATAAAAAATAAAAAAATAAAAAAAAGTATTTTTCTCAATTTCCCCTCTTCGGTTCTATTTATAGCTCTTCATGCACATTGAGTAACACTCAGATATCAGGCTGTTGACGTGAGACTGCTCCACCCTTATTCTAAAAATTAAACAGGTTTGGCTTGATTCGTCATCCAGTCAACGGGCGTATTAGGGACGTGTAAAGGAAGGAATTACTTCTTAAGGTGTTTAGTCATAAAACATTGCTTTTTTTGTGATTCCTTAATCAAAATTCAAAATTATAACGCGTAACTTTAATTAGGCCTTACAGAATGTGTAGCCCTAATACGATGATAGTGGTGTGGCTGGTATACACAGAAGAATGAAAGAGGTGAACGTTACATTAAATAAAATTTTACAATAAATAAAAATGAATACATAACAAATAAGAGATTAATATTAAAAAACTCGGTCTCGATTAATGAGAGCGCACTTAAGAAAAAAAATTCATATTCCCATAAGCAGAATCTCCGTTTTTCATCTGGAAGGCGTGTTATTTAGGGCCTTTGCTCATATTCAGTACTACGTCTCTAATAGTCTACGTCACCGGTGGATCTCTCAGAGATGAAGCATTAGCGGAGTATGTATAGGAGTTATGAATCATGTAAATCCGATCTTTTTAAGATGTTTATAAGATGTTAATAAGTTGTCGATATGTCTGATTTACGTACAGTATAGGCCAGAGTTCAACATTTAATTTAATGATTCTCCTTTACTGTCCCTAAATATTGCTATTGCTTGTTATATCACATGTTGGCTCATATAAAAAAAAAAATAGTGTTGTAATATAGAGCTACCTATATACCCCTATATCTATTAACCCTAAATAGAAAAAAATATTTTCAGTTGACTTACTTAACAAACAGTGAAAACTAAATACATATAAATATCATTGACCTAACAGTATTAGTATGGAGTCCATTTTATATTGTTGTTGCAATAAATACATTATAATGAAAACATAAAGTTTGTCTAGCAAAAATAACTAAATAAATAAACAGATCGAAACGGATCCTAACACAATACGTACAAAATGTAGGCCTACACCTGCCCAGCTAACAATTTTTGGTTCCCATAACGTTCACAGAACATACATTTTTAAGGTTTGTTTTCGGTAAGCCAGGAAAGATTTCTTTTAGCAAATATAGAAAGTTTTTTTTAGGTTTGTAGAACGTTCCCCTAAGGTTCTCTTAACCTAAGGTTCCCTTAACCTCAATTTTCATCATTTATTTTTAATATTCATACATTCACGCATCATTAATCATAAATAAAAACAAATCAGTCTATATAAATAAATAATCAGCACACAATCTATGTTTTTGCTGATCCATTGTTTACATAAAATCACAAACCATGAATCTTGGGACATTTAAAACAGTAATTATCATTTACTTAAAAAAAAAAAAAAAGGAAGCCTCTTCATAGATAAAAATTTACACGAACAATATCATTGAACAAATTAATTGTAACTATAAAAACGGATACATTTTTCATCTTCTCTTCAACTTCACTTGAAACAAACAGGTTCATTTCTTAATCCACGTCATCTCCAATTTAACAAAGAAATTTAAAAAAGCCAACTTAAGTAACATATGTAGGCTACGTTAGATTAAACAATCAGAATTAGATGAAAAATGAAATAAACAAATAAATAAACTTTACTAGGCTATATATGCCTTGAAGTTTAAGCGCGGCTGCGTCTAGTGGTTACACGCAACACCAAAAAATAAATAAATAAATAAATAAATCTTCTTAAAAATATAAATTAACATGAAAAAGAAACCATGCATTGAAGCGTGGGTATGCTTCCTGATTTTTTTGTAAGAAAAATAATAAAAACATGTAGACTACCTGATCAACGGTTCCTCCTCACCCTCTTCTAACTGCTCTGCCCTGTTTTTATATTAGATTCACCTTGAATCTAATAAAAACATGTTCAAAGCTTATAGATCGCATAACTTTATTAAATTCATGCATAATTTTATCAAATTCTAACATCATAGTTGTGAAATGAGTTTTTAAAAAAAAGAAAGTATACATTAAATATAAAATAAAGCATCAGTAGGTGGCAGCGAGTCTGTGTTAATGACTGAGTCACTTGAATCGTTCATTCAGCTGATTCGTTCAAAAACGCAGATTAATTCAGGAATGAAATAACCACCATGTGTTGCTCGGAGAAACACAACGGTTCTGTCCTGGCTTTGTTGGGAACAATTTTCTTTGGTGAAATAGCAAAAACAGACAATATAGTGTATTGTATGTCACTTAACATTATGTTCGAGAACACGACACTCTTGCTCATGTGACATTGCTTAACTATAACATTTCCAGTGTGAACAATCACGCTGTTGATAATTACAGTAACTATTAAAAAATTAACTAACTTAACAGAAGGTTGTTTTTGCTAACTTGTTATATTGATAGTTTACTTATGGTTAACCTGTAATGAAGCTAGCTACACTAGGCTAGCCTATATGTGGAGTGTCGGTAGCTAGATTACACCTTCCTATCATACATGCCCTGGCTTCTCAGTGCATATTTTATTCTTTTTGCTGTTCCTCTTTTACCAGAAATTCAAAATAATGTGCTGGGCAGCGCAGAGTATCCCCCCCTCACACCCTCTGGCTCCACCTCTGGATCTGCCACTGCTTTAAGGAAATGTCAATTGTCTAAATTGATCTAAAAATAACCATTAGAGAACGTTCTGTATAGGTTCTCTTCAGGGGTGTAACCTGGTCTGGGCATTCAGAGCTGTAGCCCCGAAGATATTTTCTTTAGTCCCGAATAATTCTCCACTTGGATAGTCCACTGGTGTGGACCTCGAAATTCGAAGGATCTGGAGAGATTCTGTATGGAGGAATGGTCTCAGATCCCATGCCATTTATTATCCAACCTCATCAGGCATTATAGGAGAAGACTCAAAGCTGTTATCTTGGCAAAGGGAGGTGGCTCAAAGTATTGACTAAAAGGGTGCCAATAATTGTGGCACACATATTTAACAAAGATATTTTTTTTGGATAAAACTGTGTTTTCAACTGTTTGATATCCATGAGAGCAGAGTATTTTTGTGAATTTTTTTAACAAAAGATCAAAAGGTTAAAAAACAATTAATTGTTAAAAGACAATGTTTCACAGAATTCTTTGCTCATATTTACCAAGGGTGCCAATATTAGTGGTGGGCACTGCATATTAAAGTGAACTTACAGTGTCAAGAATGCACACACATCCAACTGTCTCGTTGCAGTAGCAACACAAACTAAACTGAATGAAGTATGATGTCACAGACTAGTCCAAATTGAGGATTCAATGGGGAGTTTTATACACCGTCCCTGATAAAGGATCTTCCGAGTTTCCTGGGTTTTGCGAACTACTGCCGAAGGTTCATCAGGAACTTCAGCATGATAATAGCACACCTCTCACCTCCAATGACCAGGTGGAGAGACTTAACCAGGAGGTTTTGTGGTATCTGCATAGTTACTGCGCAGAACAACTGGTGTAGGTACCTCTGAGGTACCTGGGCCAAATAAGCTTAGAACTCTCTCGTTCAATCAGCATCCAGAGTCACTGCCTTCCAGTGTTGCCTGGGGTACCAACCACCATTGTTTCCATAGACCCCAGCACGGGGAGACATACCAGCAGTAGAGGAGTGGTTTGCAAGAGAAACGAAGTTTGGGAGTCAGATCATGTACATCTGGAGAGAGCCCTCAGACGACAGAAGATCCAATACAGAGTAGCTCCGGACTACAGGGCAGGAGAGAGAGTCTGGCTATCTACCAAGAACCTGAACCTTTGCTTACCCTCCAGGAAATTGTCCCCGCATTTCAAAGGTCTGTTCAAGATCATTTGCAGGATTAACCTAGTAATGTATAGACTTCAATTACCTCTTCAGTTTAGAATCTCCCTATCACTTCATGTCTCTCTCCTCAGGTCTGTTGTTCCAGGATGACTGCAAGACTATGCCCCCTGTGACACATCACCTCCCATACTGGATGGTCAGCCAGCCTATGCAGTGATGGTCCTCCTTGATTCCTGTAAGAGAGGGAGTCAGCTCCAGTATTTGGTTGACTATGAGGGCTATGGTCTGGAGGAGCACTCTTGCGTCCCTGCCAACAATGTTTTGGATCTGCTTTTGAAGGCAGAAGTCCATCAACAACAGTTTGTATTGATTGTTATAGCTTGCAATAAATGCATCAAACCAGCATACCAGTGACATCACCAAACAGCTTCTTTCAGTTGTTGTTTGTTTTGGTGGGCTTCTCCTTTCAGTCTCCTCTTCAGGAGATGAAATGCATGCTCAATTGGGTTAGGGTCTGTTGATTGACTTGGCCAGTCTCAAACCTTCCACTTTTTTCCCCTGATGAAGTCCTTTGTTGTATTGGCAGTGTGTTTTGGGTTATTGTCTTGTTGCATTATTAAGTTCCTGCCAATTAGATTGGATGCATTTCTCTGTAACTTGGCAGACAGAATGTTTCTGTAGACATCTGAATTAATTCTGCTGCTACCATCATGAGTTACATCAATAATGATTAGTGAGCCTGTTTCAGAAGCAGCCATGCAAGCCCAAGACATGACATTACCTCCACTGTGCTTGACCGATGAGCTTGTATGTTTGAAATCAAGAGCAGATTCTTTCTTTCTCTACACTTTGGCCTTTCCATCTCTGTGGTAGAGGTTAATCTTGGTTTCAGAACTTTTGTGTCTCATTTCTTT
The DNA here is from genome assembly GCA_024331685.1 of Stegophilus panzeri. NCBI lineage: Eukaryota > Metazoa > Chordata > Actinopteri > Siluriformes > Trichomycteridae > Stegophilus > Stegophilus panzeri. Next base: position 6,718,813 of record JANDJT010000001.1, on the reverse strand, counting down.
GTGAATTCCAATCTGGCTTTCCAATTCTTACTGCTGATGAGTGGTCTGCATCTTGTCATATGGCCTCTTTATCAATACTAAAAAAGGTGAATTGTGATACCTTCCTGTGGAGGATGTTAGTGATGCACTGACTCTCACAATGTTTGTCATCAACTATTGTTTTCCTTGGCTGACCTGTTTGATGTCTGGTTGTTAGTACACCAGTAGATTATTTCTTTTTTGGACATTCCTAATTGTTGTATTGACTATGCTCAATTTTCTTCTTTTTTTCAGTTTCAAAATGGCTTGCTTTTCTTCTATAGACAGCTCTCTGGCCTTCATGTTGGTTTATCCATTTTTAACAACAAATGCAGTCTTCACAGGTGAAACCCAGGGATCAAACCCAGAGTAGACATTCAGAATTATTAATTGTTTAAACAATCAATATAACCTTTGCAGCAAGAAACACCTGTCAGTCACACATTCCAGTATTGTTGATCACTTGAAAAATGGGTGGGTTCAAACAAAAGCTGTCATGTTCTAAGTTGTTTAGTACATCTGGATGTAAATATCAGGAAATGAAAGCTAAAATTCTGATATATAATTTGATATCCATCTCAAACACAAATATCTTCAGTGTATAACAAAAACAACAGAATTGGCCATGCTATTCAAATATTTTTGGAGGGGACTATATGTTATGTGTGTAAATTTGAAGTGGATATACGCACTGGAAGTATATTAAATACCAAAAACTAAAGTGTCTGAATTCATATTTCCCCTCCATGTACAGTCTGGTCCATAAATATTTGGACAGTGACAAAATATTTGTAATTTTGCCTCTTTACACCACCACAATGGATTTGAAATGACAAGATGTGATTGAAGTGTAGAAATTCAGCTTTAAGTCAAGGGGGTTAACAAAAATATTGCATTAACTATTTAGGAATTACAGCCATTTTATATATAGTCCCTCCATTTTCACAGGCTCAAAAGTAATTGGACAATTGACTGATAAGCAGTTTCAGGACCAGCTGTGGCCAGTTTCCTCATTATTTTATGACAAATTAAGGAGATAAAAGATCTGGAGTTCAAAGTGTTGAATTTTGCAGACGTTCATGTCAGTTTGCAGAGAACTGTCAGTATGTGGTCCAAAGAGTTGTTGATGCATGGAGGCCATCATTAGGTTGAAAAATCAAAACAGACCTATCAGAGAGATAGCAGAAACTGTAGGAGTGCCCAAATCAACAATTTGGTACATTCTTAAAAAGAAGAAGTGCACTGGCGAGCTCAGTAACACCAAGAGGTTGTACATACATCATCACCCTCCTCTGAGGGTGTTCCCTCTCTCTGTTATTAGTGTTAGTGCTGTCACCCATGTCTCAATACCTTGTGTATATATAAATTGCCCTGTTTCTAAGTTTCTTTGCTCTGTGTTTAGTTGTGTTTAGTTGTGCTAAGGCCAATCTATCATTTCACTTGTAAGTAATACTGTTCTTGCCTTGTGGATTATTGAAACCTTTTTGTTTTGAGTTCGTTTGAGTTTGTTCAGAATGTTTGCGTTCATCTTTGCAATTGGTTTCATCACCTGTCCTGTGGTTCATTGACAGAGCATCTGTTTGAGTTCTAGTCCTGGTCCTGACATGATGTGACTGCTGATAAAAGTACCAGGATGAATTCTAAAGTGTATACAGCTATAATCTGTTCAGATTCAGTCAAATGCTACAAAAATGATAGGATGGCACTTCACAGTACAGATAGATGATGACCCAAAACGTACCGTGAAAGCAACCCAAGAGTTTCTTAAATTGAATGTTGTTAAATGGCTGAATCAGTCACCTGATCTCAACCTAACTGAGCATGCTTTTCACTTGTTGAAGATAAAGGCAGAAAGACCTACAAACAAGCAGCAACTGGCCTGGCAATGCATCTCAAGGGAGGAAGCTCAGCATTAGGTGATGTCCATGGGTTCCAGACTTTAGGCAGTCACTGACTGTAAAGGGTTTGCATCCAAGTATTAAAATAATCATTATATTTATAATTATTTTAGTTTCTCCAATGATTTTGAGCCTGTGGAATTGAAGGGACTATGTAAAAAATTGATGTATTTCCTAAACGGTTGATGCAATATTTTTGTTAAATCCCTTGAATTAAAGCTGAAAGTCTACACTTCAATCACATCTTAATTGCTTCATTTCAAATCCATTTCAAATCAGTGTTTGTGTTTGTCAAACAGAAACATGTCAAAACACATTGCAACATTCAGGTTGCTTACAATTTCACATTTGATAGCATTTCACATACATGATAGCACCACAGACAGGAAGACTGTTATTATGTTAATATATGAGTGCCTTTTTTTTATTCTTCATTATATTCACTAAAAGTAATGTATTTTTTATAAATAGCAGGGCACAAACAAAATGTTGACTGTGTGAACAAAGAGCTAGGAGCTGATTTACTACATAATTGCTGGTGTTTTATTACAAAATAAAGGCTACTGACAATAAAGATTTCTTTGTCTAAAATTAGTGACCACTTCAGTCATTGCCTTGTATGCAGTACCCTCTTCTGGTTGAACTATGATACCACCAAAGTCAAATGAAAACACACTGTGCATGTAACCATCACCCACCCAGTTCATGTGTAGACATCTGATATTCAAATGCACATGAACAACGTCTTACAACTCTTCATTTTTATAATATTTACAAAACTCATATTCATAAAATACTTAGTTAGATAGTGTGATAATTTATGAAAATATATAACCCTAGCATTTTACCAAACATGTACATATATGGTTCCTTATTTTACATTTTCACCAAAATGATTTCACACATACAAATACAAAACCATCTTAATGATTCAGTTCATAGGAAAAGTTAAGAAGGTTACGGTTATGGTTAGAGTGGGTTTTGGCATTCACACCTTTACATGTGACTTAATTTGAATCACACTGCCTGCGTCTCTATTGACACACTGCAGCACTATATATAGTCAACCCCAGATTGTACAGATTGGACTAAAAGTTTTTTTTTGGTTTTTTTTTTAATGGAAATGAAAAGGAAAAAGGGAAAAGAAATTAAATGAAACAGGGTGAAATGAAAAGGCATAAGTTACATAACATAATGTCAAATCAAGTTATGAGCTAATTC
>JANDJT010000001.1:6684287-6697676 GCA_024331685.1 Stegophilus panzeri | reverse complement strand
TCAGGAGAGTGTTGAGGTAGGAGGGTGCTGTTCCAGACAAGGTCTTGTACGTGAGCATCAAGGCCTTGAATTTGATAAGGCAGCTACAGAAAACCAGTGGAGGGAGATGAAGAGGGGTGTGACATGGGTTCCCTTGGGCTGGTTCAAGACAAGGCATGCTGCTGCATTCTGAATCATCTGAAGAGGTTTGATGGAGTTGGCTAGGAGGCCCGTGGGAGGCCCCTTGATTAGTAGCTGTGTAGCCTGTTCAGTGAGATAGGGTCCAATTTTCTTGATGTTGTACAGAATGAACCTACAGGACCGTGCAGTTGGTGAAATGTGGTCTTGTAAAGGTCAAGTGGTCATCAAGAATCACCCCAAGCTTCCTGGCTGTCCTGGCTGGCTTGAGTGTGGTTGAGCTAAGCTGTACAGTGAGGTTCTGGTTGATTGAGGGGCAGGCTGGGATGAGGAGAAACTTAGATTTTGCCAAGTTGAGCTTAAGGTGGTGTTCCCTCATCCAGTCCGAGATGTCAGACAGGCAAGCAGAGATTCGTGTAGAGACAGATGGATCATCAGGCTGGAAGGACAAATAGAGCTGGGTGTCATCAGCATAGCAATGATATGAGAAGCCATGAGACTCAATCACCTGCCCCAGAGATGTAGTGTAAAGAGCAGTGCACCCAGAAGTGACCCCTGAGGAACCCCAGTTGTGAGTTGCTGAGTTTCAGAAATACCTCCCCTCCACAACACCTTGAAGGTTCTGTCTGAGAGATAGGATTCAATCCAGCGCAGAGCCATTCCAGTGATGCCTAGGCTGGAGAGAGTTGATAGGAGATTCCAAAACATTAACTTTATTCTTCTTTAACCATTCTTTGGTAGAATGACTTGTGTGCTTAGGGTTGTTGTCTTCATGGCAACATGCATGACACACTTTCTCTTAAGATTCAGTTCATGGACAGATGTTCTGATATTTTCCTTGAAAATTCGCTGGTATAACTTAGAATTCATTGTTCCAGTAATGATGGCAAGTCGTCCTGGCCTAGATGCAGCTAAACAGGCCCAAACCATGAAAGTACCACCACAGATGGAATAAGGTTCTTATGCTGGAATGCAGTGTTTTCCTTTCTCTAAACATAATGCTTATCATTTAAACTAAAAAGTTCTATTTTGGTCTCATCTGTCCACAAAATATTTTTCCAATAGCTTTCTGGCTTGTCTATGTGAACTTTAGCAAACTGCAGAAGGGCAACAATGCTCTTTTTGGAGAGCAGTGGCTTTTTCCTTGTAACCCTGCCATGCACATCATTGTTGTTCAGTGTTCTCCTGATTGTGGACTCAAGACATTAGCCAATATGAGAGAGGCTTTTAGTTGCTTAGATGTTACATTGGCTCCTTTATGACCCGCAAACTATTACACATCAATGGTCTTGAATTTCCTCCATTTTTACACAATCTGTCTGACTGTGAATTGGTGGAGTCCAAACTCTTTAGAGATGTTTTTCTAACCTTTTTCAGCCTGATGAGCATCAACAACTCTTTTTCTGAGGTCCTCAGAAATCTCCTTTGTTTGTGCCATGATACACTTCCACAGCTATGTGTTGTGAAGATCAGACTTTAATAGATCCCTGAATTTTAAATAAAACAGGGCACTCATTCACACCTGATTGTCATCCCATTGATTGAAAACACCTGACTCTAATTTCACCTTCAAATGAACTGCTAATCCTAGAGGTTTACATACTTTGCCACTCACAGATGTAATATGGGATCATTTTCCTTAATAAATAAATTACCAACTATAATATTTTTGTCTCATTTGTTTAACTGAGTTCGCTTTGTCTACTTTTAGGACTTGTGTGAAAATCTGCTGATGTTTCATATTTATGCAGATTCACAACCTTCATGCACCACTGTATATGTGCACCTTACTATATCCACTCTGTTATTGCTGTGTCCACCCTGTTATACACTAACGTGAAGTTGGCACCCCATGAAATTAAATAATCACCAAAACTATGCCATTCGTTTGTGCTGATTTGTGACGCAAAAATGAACATTTGTGCTGGTTTGGTGTTTGAGATATTAAAGGATGCTCTAGACCCCATGTCACTCAAATCATTCCAAATCGGTGCCGTTCATTTGTGCTCAGTTTGTGCCGTTAAAACAAACACTGTATCTATTTCCATTCCTTAGCTATAACAAGAATGTTTTCGGGAGAGGTGACGTCACTCTCCACCCCATGCCGTCCAAATGGTTCCAAACCGGTGTCATTCATTTGTGCTCGATTTGTGCTGTTTTGTGCTGTAGAAAGAAACATCATAACTTATTCCCATCCTTAGACATTACAAAATCTCTGGCGGAGCACTGAATTCACGCAAGCTGCTCTCCATTCATCTAGTCCATCTCATCCTGTCTTGTTCATTTGTGCTCATGCGGTGCTGGTTTGTTACCATCGCTGTCATTGTTTTTTTTTAGATATGGAATTTTGTGTTTTAGATTTGTGCCAGATATTGTCATATGTAGTTTTTTTTAAAAGATAATTGCCAATGCACTGCGATCTAATAATGTATTGTAACTACTCTAGCTGTACTAACAGCCTACTGAAGTGGGACTGACACTTGATTTTGTCCAATAAAAAATAAAAAAAAACATATATGTGTGATGTCTTAAATTCTCTGAATACTTTTAACAACTAATAGATGTTTAAAGTCTTTCTGCCCCCTTAGGAAACGTTTATCTACCCCAAGCACTGCATAGTGGGGGAAAAAACAGGAATTAACATTTATAGCTGTGGAAAAAGGTAAGCATGTGCTCTAAGATAAAATACTTTTTAAAAATAGTACTAAAAGCAGGTGTTCTGGTCATAAAACATCATGCCATAAAACACATTAAGTTATAATATACACAGCAATGTGCATTTCATGACAATACAAGCAAGATGTTAAGCAGAGGAACACCCCCAAGCTCCATAATGACAAAAAGCAATATAAGAGTAAATAAATGTTTTCCATTTAGTCTTCTGAAGTCATTTGATAGCTTTGAGGAGCAGACTGAATTTTCAATATTTCATTTAAAAATTATAAAAAGTCATTGTTTTCTGTTACTCCTTCCTTCCAATGAGCTGGATCACTAAGACAGTGAATTCAGAAACAAATAGATCAGTCAGATTCATTAACTTATTAAGAATCATTTTGTGAACTCAGTGAACCAATTCATTAATCTAACTCGAAAGAACAACACATTCACTAGTCTTTCAAAATGTTAGTGAATGACAGACTCAATCACCATTCACTTACAGTACACTGCATCAAGGCAATTCACAATTTTTCACGAAAACCTCTTTTACATGTAAGAAAGCTACAGTCATGGGCGGCTGTGGCTCAGGTGGTAGAGCGGTTTGTCCACTAATCGTAGGGTTGGTGGTTCGATTCCCGGCCCACGTAACTCCACATACCGAAGTGACCTTGGGCAAGACGCTGAACCCCAACTTGCTCCCAATGGCAAGTTAACACCTTGCATGGCAGCTCTGATACCATTGGTGTGTATGGGTGAATGAGAACCAGTGTAAAGCGCTTTGGATAAAAGCACTATATAAGTGCAGACCATTTACCATGTAACTTTTAAAAGATGTATTTTTCCTGTATACTGACACGGTAAGAATACTCATGTAACCTCATGATGTGCTATGTGAGCTGTTAGTAATGAGTTAGTGCCTTTGGTCGAGGGATTACATTAAAAATAATTCCTGTTTTGATCAGATGCCTAGGAGACCAGCCTGTGGAAGTGATGACATCATCAAAGTCATCAGTGCTGCAAAGGAACAGATTATTACAAGACAGAACATAGCAGTTCCCTCAGAAAAGGTGTGGGTAGATTTAAGCCAACAACTAAACAATAAAGTTTCACCAAAGAACCTTTATACTTTTGTCAAGACAAACAGGCACAATATATGGCAAATACTTAAGCTATGCAAAAACAACACAAATATCCAAGATAAAGATCCAAACAGTGACGGCTTACAAGAAAGTTCAGTAGATTTTCATTCACCAGTGTCAAAGTCAGACACAAAACAAATATCAATGCTATGACATTCAGAGATTAGAGATGAGATTAGTCTCTCTATCATCTGGCCTGAAAAAGTCGATTACAATGACAAATATGACAAATCACTCAACACATGTAAAAGGGAATACACCATCCTGAAACATGGTGCATGGACTCATATCTTGTATGAAGAGATATGGAAAAATATCAAGACCTCATAAGATTCATGAGAGAATTTTTTTTTCCAACTGTTGCATCTCACTGTATAGACATAATTGGGCACTGCACAGAGTGTGACATAAACCTATTTATAACAGCTGAGAATATGCCAGCAGCTAACAAACAAGTTGTGCTTAAATGCATGATCCGCAATGTTGACAGTCTCCATACTGGCAAAGCAAAACGCAAGTTATCAGGGGCTCTAAGAACACATGTGTCTAAAGAACTCTGGGAAGGGCGAAAACCAGCACATGTATGGCGAGCAGCTGTGGCTTACAAAATGATGGATGTTGGTGACACAGGGCCTAGCCACCTACCAAATCTGGCAACGTTAAGAAAAGTTCAACAAGAGATGGGTGACAAAGAGCTTGGAGACAAAAACCCAATCATGTCATTGCATATAATAAATTACAGTGTTCTCCACAATGGAAGCATTCATGACATAGATGCCTTGATAAAAAAATTATGTTTAATATCTCAAAGACCAAACCAGCACAAATGTTCATTTTTGTGGCACAAATCAGCACAAACGTAGCACAAATGAATGGCGTAGTTTTGGTGATTATTTAAAGTCAGTACAAGTTATTACAATTTTAAAATTAAATTATTGCATAAAAGGAGGGCCAATTGTATGTGCATAAAAAATAATTTAAATACCACATGCATTTTATCTGAAAATTTTTTTTTAATGGTGTGCTGGTGAGATACCAGACACAAAATTCATTCATTAGTTACTATTTTAAAATAAATAATAGGCAAAAAAAAGCATTTAAAAGTAGAAAAGGGACATACTGTATTAGCCCTTAGATATTGTTTGTGTTATATGTTTAAACTGAAAGTCTTTCAAACAGTTATGCACATGTCCCTAACAGGGTGGACATCAGCCACTTTATTAAAATGCTTTAATTAATGCTATAATTTGTACTAGCAGGAGTACCATCCGTTTTGACAATGTAAAAAACACCTTTTATAATAAAGCATGAAAAATCTTTGACAATGATTCATTTTCTATAAGTTTTGAGGTCCAAAAGGCACAGAATATCAAGAATGACCAATTAACATTCACTCAAGCAAAAATTATTGGAACATGTGACTGATAAGTGTTTCTTGTTACCAAGGTGTGTCCTGTTAGATTGATTGTTTAAACAATAAATAGCTCTGAACATCTACTCTTGGTTTTAACCTTCAGTTTCACCCGTGAAGACTGCATAAAGAGCTGTCTATGGGAGAAAAGCAAGCTATTTCAAAACTGAGAAAAGAGGGAAAAGTAATCAGAGTCATTGCACAAACATTGGGCATAGCCCATATAACAATTTGAAATGTCCTGAAAAAGAAAGAAATCACTGGAGTACTGAGCAACAGACACTGAATGGGACAGCCAAGGAAAACAACAACAGCTGATGACAGAAACATTGTGAGAGCTTTCATTTCCTGATACTTACATCGAGATATGTTAAACAACTTAAAACATGGCACCTCTAAAACGTGGCAGACCAACCAATTTTTAGGCAAAAAGTATAGCAAACATATAGGAAAGTCATGAAGTAAATTAAAGTAAATAACACTGAATATTTGGTTGCATATTGCTTGCTTGCAATAACTGCATCAAGCCTGCGACTCACTGACATCACCAAATTGTTGGTTTCTTATTTTCCAGGCTTTTGCCACAGCATCTCTCAGTTGTTGTTTGTTTTGGGGGGCTCTCTCTACAGTCTCCTCTCAAGAGATGAAGAGGAGCGCAACTGGGTTAAGGTTACATTTACATCACATTTATGGCATTTGGCAGATGCCCTTATCCAGAGTGACTTACATTTATTTCATTTATACAACTGAGCAGTTGCGGGTTAAGGCCAGCAGTGGGAGCGTGACAGTGCTGGGATTTGAACTCGCGAACTTCCGATCAGTAGTAGCTACCACCTACCTTCAGAACAGTTGAGGATTAAGGGCCTTGCTCAAGGGCCCACCAGTGGCAGCTTTGTAGTGCTGGGATTTGAACTTACAACCTTCCAATCAGTAGACCAACATTTTAACCACTGAACTACCACTGCCCAAGGTCTGGGGATTGACTTGGCCAGTCTAAAACCTTCCACTTTTTCCCCCAGAAAAAATCCTTTGTTGTGTTAGCAGTGTGTTTTGGATCACTGTCTTGCTGAATTATGTTCTTCTCAATTAGATTGGATGCATTTCTCTGTAATTGCCAGATAAAATGATCCTGTAAACTTCTGAATTCATTCTGCTGCTTCCATCATGAGTTACATCATCAATAAAGATTAGTGAGCCTTTTCCAGAAGCAGCCATGCAAGCCCTTCACTGTACTTGACTGATGAGCTTCTATGTTTTGCATCATGAGCAGATCCTTTCTTTCTCCACACGTTGGCCTTTCCTACACTTTGCTAGAGGTTACTCTCGGTTCCAGAACTTTTGTGGCTCATCTCTGTATTTCTTTGTGAATTCCAATCTGGCTTTCTGATTCTTGCTGCTGATGAGTGGTTTGCATCTTGTGGTATGGCCTCAGTATTTCTGCACTTGATGTCTTCTCCAAATGTTGGATTATGATACCTTCACCCCTGCCCTGTGAAGGTTGTTGGTGATGCCACTAACTGTTGTTTTAGGGGTTTTCTTCACAGCTTCATAATGTTTCTTTCATCAACTGCTGTTGTTTTCCTTAGACAACCTGTTCCATGTCTGATTGCTAGAACACCAGTAGTTTCTTTCTTTTTCAGGACATTCCAAATTGTTGTATTGGCTATATGCAGTGGTTCTGATTAATTATATATTTTTTAACAACAAATGCAGTCTTCACAGGTGAAACCTATGGCTCAAACCAAGAGTAGAGATTCAGAGCTATTACATCTTTAAACAATCTATTTAACAGGGCTTACCTGGGCAACATCTTTCAGTCACATTTTGCAGTATTTTGATCACTTGAAAAAATGGGTGGGTTCAAACAAAATGTGCCATGTTCTACGTTTTTTAACACATCTAGATGTAAATATGAGGAAATGAAAGCCAAAATTCTGATATATCGTCTTACGTTCACATTCAATAAAAACAATAGAATTGGCCGTGTTCCAATACTTTCAGAGGGGACTGTGTGTGTGTGTGTGTGTGTGTGTGTGTGTGTACTGAAATGGAGCATTGATCCAGGAATGACTTTCTAATGTATCCAACACTTATTGCTAATATGCTGTTAAATTTTTTTTTATTCCCTGTATTGTTAGCAAATTGTTGATATCTCTGTGTTCTTCAGAGGGTGAGGTTCAGATGACATCAGGCGTATTGGTCATTCGTTGGATGCAGCTTTGAGTCTGGACCCATCATCTAAGTACATTATAGTAAAGCATAATGTTTCCTTTCTACCATGTATTAAAAGAACATGTTTCTTTTTCTAGAGTAGCATGTGCTGTGTTATTTGAGCCCAGTTTTTTTTTTTTTTTTTTTTGCAGATGTCCTTCTCTAAAGGGCCTAAACCTACAAACACCATGTGCCTAGCAGATGTCTGCTCATTGAAACATGATGAAATAGGGCTTGGTAAATGTGGTCAGGCATGGAGAGAAAAGAGAACATTTTTTTATTGCACTGTGAGAGCTATGGGCCTTGTATATACCATTGATATATTGATCCAGCAACCCTCCCTCATTCACAACTTCCCACACACACACACACACACACACACACACATATATATATATATGCACTCAAAAGTGTTTTAGAGTCCCTGTTTCATATGCTTATGTGTGTGTTTTGTGTTTGTGCTCTATGTTTTCTTGGTCATGTTTCCTTCCCACAGTGTGTGCTGGTCTTGAGTATTTGTGCTCCTGATTTCTACTCAGACTTTGTGGTCAGATTTGAACGAAAGGAAATGAGACTGGCTGGTGAGCTTGATGCTTTGTGTTGATGTTGAGGTGGAGCACAGAAGTTGGGGAGAAAAGTCAGTTACAACATTCCTGACCTCTCTGCAACCATGACACATCCGTGCATAACCCTCCATCTGCTTGCCCACAATACAAATCAACTTCAGAGGTTAACCCTGACGGGAGATTTCCACTCTTATAGTTACCTCTGGTACATTATGCATCCAGTGGTTATAGTCAGCGACTTTTTGTCTCATTATTTCTAGATACTATATACTGTATTCAATGAATTCTCTCCACATTGAACAGCACTTATTGACCATTACACCTGACATATAATAAAGCAGTGTGCGAACTATTTTGGTAGTGTGTGGTAAGTAAAATGCACAGTGCAAAGAAGTATAAGAAAACATTTGGGGACCATAAGGGTCTTTTGTAATATAGTATAGAAATTATGTCAAAGAATTCTGCTACAAAATTAACTAGCAGACTGCTCACATTTATGAATAAGAATCTTCATTTAGACACTACAAGTAGAACATGCTGGAAAAAGTCCTATTAGAAGCCATTTTTGTTTCCATTTGAGAGATGTTTTTGCTCTACCAAAAAAAAGGAAATACAAAAAACAAGCTGGTGTTTACCTCAGCAGCTACAAAAATACTGGGTGGTTTTCTGTGCGGTGTGTCATTAGATTTTTCACTAGCCTGAAACAGGAGAAGGTTCATGGGTGCTTAAAATTTGACCATTTTTTTGCTACCACACCCTGTTTTCATGTGCATAAAGGAATCTCAACTGAGGATCTGTCCCTGAGTCAAACCCAATTTCAGCATCACAGTCCTGCTAGTTGTTTTGCATGTCTAAATTGGTATTTATGTAGGAATTTTAAATTGCATGTTGGGCTGGCAAATCAAGAAGTGTGGTGAGCTTGGGTCTGTCAAAGCTGCCCTCAAACTATAACCTTGGTGTAACTATTAATATCCTTCCCAGACACCATGATTTTGAATGACTCATAACAGCTTTAAAACACTGAACACTGAACTAAGTATAATAAATTAACTAAGTATAATAAAACAATGTTAATAAATTATAAAGTTATATATACATATATACGTGTGTGTGTGTGTGTGTGTGTGTGTGTGTTATGAACTAATTACAAAGATAACCATAACTATCGTATAAGAGCATATTTCTATGCTTAACACAATATTTACAGTATGTTTCATATAAGAAAGAAATTTTGTATCCAGCTCTGATTTCACTTCCTCACTTACAAACAAAAGGTTTGATCCCAAAAGGCATGTCTTTCCCTTCACCAAAATGCATTAAATTACAAGGAAAACCACAATGAGGGTGTGGGGGAGATGTTGATTCTCCCACATATGTGCTGGCGTCGAGCTTTTTAAGCAATGGTTGCACTCCGTCACTCTGTCTTCCATTCCTTCTTCTTTTACAATCCCCACCCCCATTTTCCTGTCTCCACTCTATTCTCTTTGACTTTCAAATACACATCTGACCAGTTTTCAGAGTACACTATATGGAAACAGATTGCAAATGTTGAATAATATGGGTTATTGGAGTGCATCCAGGAGCTAAGTTAACTAATTATATATGTGCACATTGATTAACACATGAATACACATGCCTTCAAATAAGAGTTGTTTGTTTTATTACCTATAACTTTTTGTTATAAAAAACAGTGTTTTTCCAACACTGTTTAAGCATAGTATATTCTTATAGCTCATTGTACGTAATCTCAGCTGTACACTTTGAATAACTCAGTTCTGAGTAGCACAATCTTTGATCCCACAAAAAAACATTTCTCAGCTTTCTGGGTATCTAACAGCTGAAAGAAGGGTGGCGGGGGTGCATAGGAAGAAATCATAGGGGTGCAGTATCAGTCCTTCCCAGTCTTGTTTCTAGTTTCTAGTTGTGCCTGAGAAGTATGAACTCATCTGAAATCTCCAGTGCATTTAGCCACCTACACAACCACACAGCTTGCACAGCTTGAACTGATTATAGCTTTCCCATGATGTTTACCTTCATAGTTGTGGTTTTCAGGCTTTGGCAACTGCATGTGGTCACATGTGTGTTGTAAGTCCTGTGCGCTCCCTTGTCAAGCCTACACACGAATGTTCTTTATTTTATCTACTTTTCAGTACTATCAAATCATGGTACTACAAATGACATGCTGTGAAGCTGGGAAACTAAAAACTCTTACAGATTAGAAATTAGCACTTTAAAAAAAAATAAAAAGACTTCCTAATACTTGTTGTACCATTTGGCATTAAACAGTAACCTCTGTAATGCCTCTGTAAAAAAAATCCCTTGAAAATACAGAATAATAAAAGATTTTTATTTGTCACATACACAATTATATACAATATATAACTTGTAGTGAAATGAAAACCTGGCCCACACCTCTTTAGAATACGCGTTAAGTCCATCCATCCATCCAAACATTTTCTATACCACTTATCCTACATGGGGTCATGGGAAAACTGGAGCCTATTCCAGGAAGCCTGGTGCACAAGGCGGGGTACACCCTGGACGGGATACCAATCCGTAGCAGTACACAATCATGTGCACATTCACACACCCATTCATACACTATGGACACTTTGGACATGCCAATCAGCCTACCATGCATGTCTTTGGACTGGGAGGAAACCAGAGTACCTGGAGGAAATCCCTGCAGTATGGGGAGAACATGCAAACTCCACACACACAGGGCCACAGCAGGACTCGAACCACCAACCCTGAAGGTGTGAGGCAAACGTGCTAACCACTAAGCCACCATGTGCCCTGTGCATTAAGTACTAAATTAAAAATGAAAATCAGAAATAAGAAATAAGATTAATAAGAATATGAAATATGAAATACTGTACATGTACAGGAATGTGCAAAAACGGATTTACAAAATTAGCATGGAATGTGTTTTATGTGAATTATTGAACATATGAAGAAATTAAACTCCAAGTTATAAGGGGAGAACAGGTTTGGTTAATTTGTGTCTGGCAAACAACCAAAATTATGGAAAATCTCTTTTCTTCTGCCTATAACATTCTTTAGGAAATCATAATCATTGTGAGTTTTTTTAAACTTAAGACTGTGAGTTAAAGTGTTTGAACTAAAGAAAGTAAGTTCATTTCCCCATCATAGACTTACATCATAATTCTTTGAAACATCATAATTCTTTGATAAATTGTCACGTTTTGTTGTTTTTCTAAGTAGATTAGGTTAAAACAGGTTGATATGATTCCATAACACAAGATGCAAACCACTGTTCAGTAGTACAAATGGGAAAGCCAGATTGGAATTAGCAAAGAAATGCAGAAATGAGCCACAAAAGTTCTAGAACCAAGATTAACCTCTACCAAAGTAATGAAAAGGACAAAGTGTGGAAAGAAAGGACCTGTTCATGATCTAAAATATACAAGCTCAACTATGAAACATGGTGGAGGTAGTGTCATGGCTTGGGCTTGCATGGCTGCTTCTGGAACAGACTCACTAATCTTTATTGATGATGTAACTCATGATGGTAGCAGCAGAATTAATACAGAGGTTTACAGGAACATTTTGTCTGCTAATTTACAGAGAAATGTAACCAGATTAACTTCATCAAGCCGCAAGATAATGATCCAAAACACTGCCAACTCAACAAAGGACTTTATCAGGTGGAAAAAGTAGAGGTTTTAGACTGGCCAAGTCAATCACCAGACCTTAACCAAGTTGAGAAGCATTTCACTTCCTCAAAACTGAAGGTAGAACCCCCCTGAAACAAACAACAACTGAAAGAGGCTGCCGTAAAAGCCTGGAAAAGCAACACAAAAGAAGAAACCAACAATTTGGTGATGTTAGTTAGTCACAGTCTTGATGCAGTTATTGCAAGCAAGGGATATGCAACCAAATATTAAGTATTATTTACTTTAATTTACTTTCACACTTATCTGTTCCTATACTTTTGCTTACCTAAAAACTGGGTGGTCTGATACAAAAGGTTCTATGTTTTATGTTGTTTAACACATCTAGATGGAAATACCAGGAAATAAATGTTGAAATCCTAAACTCTCCTTTCATATCCATCTTTTGATCTCAAACCCAAATGTCTTTGGTATACAGCACAAACAAATTAATTGGCCTTGTCAATCCAATAGTTTCAGAGGGGACTGTGTATACACTCACTGAACACTTTTTTTTTCTTTTTTTAGGAAAACCTGTACACCTATACATTCATTCACTTAGCTAAGCAGCCAATCAGTTGCAGCAGTGCAATGCATTAAATCATGCAGATACATCAGCTTCATGTACCCATAACAAGAGGTGCCTTCTTCCATTAAATGCCATTCAACATGCACTATGAGTGTCATTTGTGAAGCAGCAACATGGAGTCAACGATTTCACCTTTACCAGATTCTACAGATTAAATGTTGCATTCTTTGGTTAGTTTAAGTTACTCTCATCCTCAGGAACATAATATGACTGTAAATCTCTTTCTGCGTAGAGAAATATCATCGTTACTTTGAATGATTTCAAGATGATGATTTGAATGGGACTTTTAGAAAGTCTTGTCCTCAACCAGGATCAGTATCTACTGAGTGATTCACCTTAAGTCGAAAGCAGTAGCAGTACCCTGAGTGATTCGCATCCTCAACTGAGTAATATTAGTAGAAATTGTAGTAATAGATTGACCAATCCTCCTCATCAGTAAAGAGCAGCACTATAGAAACGCATTGTAGTTTAGTACCAAGAAGATACTGCCTTTTTGTTGACAGTTTGTAAAAAAGATTTATAAATAAAATGTAAAACAAAAGTCATTTTGTTTTACATTTTGTTTATAAATCTTTCTTAACTACAATGTGTTTCTATAGTATCAAAACTCAACATAAATAGTCACAAAAAATGGTCACAATTCACATTCAAGTCTGCTTGTAGTAGTTATAAAACACCCATTTTCAGGATATTGGCTGACATCAATCAATGTGTATAACTAAAAATCTGAGCTTGAAGCAACCATATTTTTGTAAGCACATACTGCTTTTGGAGACTTAACCAGTGTATTCTTTGCCTAGATTCCAAAATAAGCAGTGAACAAAATGTCTCTGTCTGGTCAGTGTTTAACTTGGCTTAACTTATTTTTTAAAAGCTCAAGTGCCAAAAAGGAACGCTTTCCTCAACTAAGCCTTTGTTCAGCAACTTTATGATCTTTAGAGCATCGTATTTCACTTGCTGCAGGGTTGTCTTTAGTAGGGAGTCACCCTGGACAAACACATTTGCATGCCCTCTAATAAAAATT
>JANDJT010000001.1:6633119-6644035 GCA_024331685.1 Stegophilus panzeri | reverse complement strand
CACACACCAATGGTAGCAGAGCTGCCATGCAAGGCGCTAACTTGCCATCGGGAGCAACTTGGGGTTCAGTGTCTTAACTAAGGACATTTCGGTATGTGGAGTCACGTGGGCCAGGAGTCGAACCGCCAACCCTACGATTAGTGGACATCCCGCTCTACCACCTTAGCCACAGCCGTCCACAACTAAGAGAATATTGCATGGAAGAGTGGTCAAAAATTCCAGCAAACCTGGTGGACAATTATGCAAAACAGCTACAAGAAGTTATTTCTGCTAAAGGCGGCAATACTAGCTTCTGAGGCCAACGGTATACTTACTTTTTCCACAAAAGAATATAACATCTCTTGATATTTCTGTTGAATAAATTATTGTAAAAGCTAATTTTCCTTGTGGTTTTGCTCAAATATATCAACTTTATTAATAGGCACTGTTTCAAGGATGATCAAATTTTTACCTGTCCAAATATGTCAAAAAAGCCATCAATTTACATGGGATGTACTTATTTTTTCTCATGACTTTAATTAATGGACAGGATATCCTTCCATGTGCGATGGGCATCTGTGTGAATTAAGTGGTACTTGATCTGTTTGTGTCTAGCTTTGGCCTTCTTCATGCCTTTTCTCAGACTGGACCTGGCCACATTGCATGCCTCAGTGTCACCAAATTCTGGTTTCTGGTTTGGGAATACATTTGTCTCCTGACAGTAATGTTGTTAGTGTAGCTATTTATGTAAAACAGCACTGTGGATGTATACCCCTCCAGGTCCATTATTACCACATGTCTTCTCGTTGTGCAAACAAGTTGACCGTGTTGGCAGAGGGTCTGTATGCCAGGGTTAGAAACTGTGAAAAATTATCAGTTTGTCTTAGGTGGGGGAAAGGTAGGGCCTTGTATGTGTGCTTAACATTTGTGTAAACATTATCTAATTTATAAATACTTCTGGTTGGACAGTGCAAATTCTAGGGAAGTTTGAATGTTAGGTTGGTCTGATTGATTCTACTATTGAGAACGTGCCATCAGGACGTGCATTTTGTTGTTTACTAAAGGCAGAGTGCATCTTTGCATAATACAGCTAGGAATGCAGCAGATTAAAACGAAGGTCTGTGTTTCAACACTAGGTATTCCACATATGGGGAACAATATTGTTCAATTATTGTCCAATTTGGTCACCTGCTAATTCCCACCTACCAGCTATTCCCGTTCACATAACTGCTACCAACTGGGGAAGGTGAAAGTCAATACGTGATTCCTTTGAGACATGTGAAGCCAGCCAGCTACATCTTTTCAAAGTACTGCTCATACTGTGTCACAGGAAAGAGTAAAACACACAGAGGAAAGGTCTATCTGCCCTTTTCTGCATACATGAACTTACAGATGCCCACGATTGACATGTCGCTTAAATGTGATTAACAGGGGAGCGAGAATATGGCCATCAACCCAGAGAGCAAGGCCAATTTTGCTCCCTTTGCTCTCTGACATGGCATTATTGGGATTTGAACTAGCAATCCGCGGACAATAGGGCAAATGCCTTTCTCTTGTGCCACTTAGGAGACTTGCACCAGTCATTGGCCTTTGCATTCACATAATACTGACTCTGCTCCTCCAGAGTCCTTTATGCTGTCTGTATCATGAATCTGATGGCCTGCAAGCGTGATAGCTGCAACAGGGATCATTGACTGTAGTCAGGTTTCTGTGAGAAGAATACAGCAATCACTTACCGACCTCTCTCAACCTTAGGATTTTTTCACACTCTGCTTGAATGTTTTTGTAGACTTCTGAATTAATTGTGCTGCTACTATCACAGGATATAATAAGGATTATTGAGCCCATTCCAGAAGCAGCCATGCAAGCCCAAGCCATGGCACTACCTCCACTATGCTTGACCGATGAGCTTTTATGTTTCGGATCCTTTCTTTTTCCACACTTTGGCCTTAAATCTTGGTCTCATCCGTCCAAGGAACTGTTTCAGAACTTAATCATAACGGGCTCATATTTGTATTTCTTTGCAAATTCCAATCTGGCTTACTGATTCTTACTGCAGATGAGTGGTTTGCATCTTGTGGTATGGCCTCTATTTTTCAAAGTCTTTGAATGGTGGATTGTTGTACCTTCACTCTTTCATTGTGGAGGTTGTTGCTGATGGCACTGGTTGGGGGGTTTTCTTCACAGCTCTGTGTTTGTCTTCAACTGCTGCTGTATTCCTTGGCTGACCTGTTCGATGCCTGGTTGTTAGTACACCATTGGTTTCTTTCTTTATGCACTGTGCTTGTGCAATGGCTCTGATAATTTTTTTCCTTCTTTTCTCAGCTTCAAAATAGGTGGTCTGGTTTTCATGTTGGTGTATATATTTTAACTACAAATGCAGTCTTCACAGGCAAAACCCAGGGCTCAAACCAAGAGTAGACATTCATAACTGTTAAGCCTTTAAACAATCAATTTAACAGGGCACACTTGAACAACCAGAAACACCAGTCATGTTCCAATATTATAGGTATGTTCAAACAAAAGGTGCCATATTCTAAGTTGTTTAACACATCTAGAGGTAAATATCAGGAAATGAACGACTTGATTTTGTTTCATCTTTTGATATCAAACCCCAGTGTCTTCAGTCTATAGCAAAATAAAAGAATTGGCCTTGCTGTTCAATTACTTTAGCAGGGGACTGTAACTTATAAAACAGCAAAGTGTTAAACAGTTTTATTAATTATTTTTTTTAATGAAAGTGAAAGGGTTTGACAATGCCCCATACATTGCTTGAACAAGTTAAAGAAAATGAGAAAAGGTACTAGCATAGGCATGTTTGGTGTTCCAGGGTTATTTGGAAAATTCTATTTTGCCTTTCTACATTATTGTGCAATTCTAGCTAGCTTAATTCTATTATGATTAGGGCTGCAACTAACGATTATTTGTGCAAAATTTTTGTACCCTTTTTTTTCATTTATTTAAAATAAAATCCACAAACTGAGTGTTACAAATTTGAACTTCAGACAATTTACAAAACTGTTTGTCCAATTATATAAGACCAAAAACAACCCAATACACACAGACACACACCAGAATATATATTATTAACCCCTTGCACACAGTGAAGCATTTTGTATATAAACATAAGTTTGTGCACATGCATCACTGTTGTGCTTTAGTGCTATACAAGCTCCGCTTTGTAAAGTTTGCAGGTTACAGTCTACTTCACGACGTTTAATATAAAATGCTCCCTGCCTTAGAAGACTTGGGTTGCACACTTTCTTCCTCAGTCATTTGATGATTATGCCTCCATCTGATGGTGACTGAGGTCATGTTGGGAATAAAAGGTAATGTTGACAAACTGTAAACTGAAGAAAGTCATTGTTGTTGACTCTTGGTATTCTGCTAAAGCTAGAGGCCTCTCATTACATGACGTAATATGCCACTGACTTGGAAACGGCCTATACTTCCGGTTAGTTAAAAAAGCTAGTGTCCCATTTGAGATGATATTACCCTTCTAAAATTCATACACTAGATGGTAGAGTATACAGTGCATAGTGTAAGTGTATAGTACGCCATTTGGGACACAGCTTTTAGTATTTACTCACTGTGTTTTTGGAACAGAAGTAACGTAGTGAGTAAATGTGCTGCGCACAAACCAACTAATCGATAATGAGATTCTATGACAATGATTTTCATAATTGATTATTACCGATTTTATTGATTGGTTGTTACAGCTCTAATTATGATACACATTGCAAGTGTGGGTGCAGCCATCTAGGCAGCTATTGGTCTCAGTTCAAAAGGAACAAGTGTGAATAGGAAGTGAACTGAGGCATTATAAGAGCAGAAGAGAACCAGCAAGTGAGCTGCTGATGTTTTCAAGGTTAAGGACTGAATGCAAAGAGAACTGAGCCCAACCCACTTATGGTTCAGTAACACCCTAGGGTGTTTTTACAAATAGTTCTTGAACCATAATCAGTCCTGTTAAAGTGGTCCAGAAAGGAAACTAGCTGAAAATTGCTTCACTGCTTGTGGTGTTCACAAAAGAAGCAGACTCAAAAGGTGATTCAGATCTTTTCCTAGACAAAAGCTGTGCAATACTGAATTACAGATAGCTTTTATTATCTGTAATGTTGCTACCCAAAACTACAAACTTTGCTGTGGGACCACACGACTTCACATACATATACACACACACACAACAACAAAAAGCCAGAAAGAACAACAAACAACCACATATATCCTACACACGGCTCATAACACACTCGGTCTCCCCCATAAGAAAAGGGTATCCCTTTATGAAACCCAATCTAATCCGTTCATCCCCCCCAAACTGGAGAACACCCACCATTTAGATTATGTGCTCCTAATCCCCAGCAACCACGGGCCTTGTAGAAGCAATTTAAGAGAACCAAAGAGAGCAAACATGGTTAGTTAGCAGTTAAGAAGAGTAAGGGGCTCTAGGCAATGTCTCAGCCATGACATTGTATATGCCCTTGATATGTCGAATATCAAGGGCGTAAGACTGAGGCACCAGTGAGTCAATCGTTGACTTGGGCACCGCAAGGAATGTAAATAAGTTAGAGGATTATGATCCGTATATACGACCAGTGGAACCAACACAGATCCTATGTACACTTCAAAATGTTACAGGGCTAATGCTTATTTTTCAATAACTGAGTAATTCAACTGATAGGAGGAAAACCTTATAGAAAAATAGCTAACAGGGCACTAAATGCCCTCATTGTCAGCCTGTAACACCATCACTCCTGCTCCCACATTACTAGCATCCACACACAACCTAAAGGCACAGTCAAACCTTTGAACTGCTACCACAGGAGCAGAAGTATGCAATGACTTAACTGCCTCAAAAGCTTCCTGACAGGTAGAAGTCCAAACAAATGCCGTTTTTGCTTTCAAAAAATCAGTAAGTGGGGCTGTTACCGTAGAAAAGTTCCTACAAAACCTCAGATAATAACCCTCCAATCGTAGGAAACGCATTACCTCCTTCTTAGTGGTAGGAAGAGGAAAATGGTCATTGGCCTCAACCTTGGCACAAACTGGCCTTACACAGCCCTGCCCAACTACCTTACTAAGACACTAAGTCACTGTGGCCTGGGCGAACTTACATTTGGCCAAGTTAACAGTAAGACCCTAAAACGAGAAAACAGGCTTGCAATATGACCCAGATGCCGCTCCCATGAATCACTAAAAACCATTACGTCATCTAAATAAAACACGACTCCCTCCAACCTAGCAACAACCCTATTCATGAGTTGCTAAAAGGTTGCAGGCACATTTCAAAGGCCAAAACTCATAACATTATAGGACAATATCCCATCAGACGTAATATATGTAGAGATTTCTTGAGCTCTTGGGGTCAACTGAACCTGCCAATAGCCTTTAAGCAGATCAGATTTACTAACAAATTTCACAGACCCCACTTCTGTGGAGACAATGGAGACATTCCTCCATACGAGGCATTGGAAATAAGTCTGGTTTGGTCACTTTATTTACCTTTCGGTAATCAGTACAAAACCTATAAGATCCATCTGGTCTATTTACAAGGAAGCAGGGGGATGCCCAGCTAGAAAACTATGGCCGAGCAATGTCATGATCCAGCATATACTGGATTTCATTATGTATGGCTGCAACTAACGATTATTTTGCTGATCGATTAATCTGTCAATTATTTCTTCGATTACTCAATTAGTTGGATTAAAAGGCCAGTTTTTATTTTCTGTATTTTTTTTTTCTCAAAAAAACGTTTCACATTCTGCCCAATGTTGTCCTTCAAACATTGTGCAAATTGAAGGCTATGAAAAAAAGGTATTAAATGTATCTGTGTGGGCTATGCTATACATTGCGCAAATAATTTTTAAAAATATTAATATTATATTTTGAAAACAAAAAAAAACTGATTGTCCACAAGCTTTAAAGCAGAAGTTAAACCGCTGTATTAAAAATGCCAAAAAATGAAAAACAAAAGCACAAACTAAGTGCTAACTGGTAGGAGGCTGAATGTTCTGCAGTAACGCACACATTGACTAATTTGAACACCGTAACGTTACTTTATTCTGTAAATGTATGACACTTCTTACATTTATATACAATTACATGTTATAACCCCATTACAGTTACCGCTTTCATAAAAAACAGTTACTTTTGTTTCTAAATATAGCATCAAACAACATATTTGATCTAAATGAATATTTTAGTCAGAGTTATTGCGCTTCCTTTCTATTGCATGCTGTTTGACACATATGCATAGACTTGCGCTCATTCAGTCAAGTTTAATGGAGACTCACTTGCTGTCAGGACAAACCTTTATGTAAAATTTAAATACTGGCATGAATTTCTAACATTTACAAATAAGGACTTAAACATAAAAATGTATTTTCTGCGCTGAAGAAAACAGCACACGCATCTATCGCAGTATCTGACACGACAAGCCATGTTAATACACTTACAAGTTAGTTTGAAGTGCTTTTCCCACAGCAGCTCTCTCTGTGACCTCCGCTGTTTTTCAGATGTCTTTTATTCATATTTTTTTCACCATTGTGAAGTGACGTCACTGACGGGAATTATCCACAGTGACGTCTGAGACCCAACTAACCGATAATGAAATTCATTGTCGATTATTTTAATTATCGATTTTCTCGATTAGTTGTTGCAGCCCTGTTGATATGCTTACGTTTGTTTGGCGCAACACGATAAAAATGCTGCTGAATGGGCGCCGCATCCCCAACGTCAATATCATGCTCCACCCAAGGTGTATGTGAGGGTGCGTCGCTAAATAAATAAACATGATCCTCAATAAGGGCAATCAGATCAGCACATTTACCATCTGGTAAATGGGCCAACATTGCATTCAAGTTGTTAAGAGACTCCGAATTTTTAAGTTGTACCAACAATATCGTATCATTGGGGGGAGAAACTCCTTCATCATTCCCCTCTCTCAAAGGAGGAGACAAAATAGGCCCAGCTATTAAGGCAGGTTTCACCTCATGCTCAGCAGTTGATACTTGAGGTGATACATGAGAATGGCAATAGTAGGACTTTAACAAATTGATATGGCACAACTGGGTTGACTTCCTTCATTCTCCTTTGATCACCACAAAGGGGCCAGTATACTGAGCCTGGAAAGGTGAACCCTTCACAGGCAACAGACCAAACACTTGATCGCCTGGAAGAAATTCCCGTCGCTCAGCTCATCGACCAAAAAGTGACTTTATTCGCACCTGTGATGAATGCAGTTGTTATTTTACCATCTTACCTGCCTCATATAATCTATGATTAAAGCCAGTCACATAGTTTATCAAATTCTGGGGAGGTAGCCTATACTTTCGATCCAATTATCCCGCAGGATATCCAAAGGCCCCCGAACAGTATGCCCAAACACCAGGTCATTGGGACTGAACCCAGTGCTTTCTTGACCTACCTCCCGTACTGACATCAACCACAGCAATCCCTTTTCCCAATCATCCTCCATCTCCGTACAATAAGCACGCAGTAACGACTTTAGTGTTTGATGGAACCGCTCCAAAACCCCCTGGCTTTGGGCATGATACGCACTAGCCTTATTCTGCTTAATACACAGCAGCTGCAAAACCTGAGAAAACAAGTGAGAGGTAAAATTAGAACCTCGATCACTCTATACACTCTGGAACTAAACTGAGACAAAGCTTTCACCACAGATTTAGCAGTGATTGTACGGAGAGGATAGGCTGCAGGGTACCGAGTTGATGCACACATAACAGTAAGTAAATAAATGCTACCTGACTTTGATTTAGGCAATGGGCCTACACAATCAATAATAAAATGCTCAAATGGCCAACCAGTAGCAGGAATGGGAAACAATGGGGCAGGTTTAATTTGTTGATTTGGCTTGCCTGTTAACTGACAAGTATGACATATCTTAATATACTTTGAAATATCCTTCTTCAATTTAGGCCAAAAGAAATGATGCAAGATTCAGTCATAGGTCTTCTTGACTCCTAAATGGCCAGCAATTTCATCATGGAAAATCTGTAACACAAGTTAACGATATTTTTCTGGAACTACCATGTGCATAATAGGGTCCCCAGCAAAGTCCCTACCATGTGAAATCCACTTCCTCACCAGCATCCCATCCTGTGAAAAATAACCATGAGCAACATAATTTCTTCAGAAGATAACACACTCTCAAACAGCTTACCAATAGATTACTCAAGTTGCTGTTCCTGAATCAGTTCAGGAGGGGAAACAGAAAGGTTATCAGTGAATAGAAATGTTGGTCCAAGCACAGCAGACTCAGAAGAAAAACTTGGTTGAATGTTACTCATACTTCGAGTTGTGGCACAGGCAGCAAATACCTGCCTGTCGATGCTCTCATCCAAACCTAGGAGGTGAGAAGTTGATATCACAGGCAGTGAGAAACTATCAGGCCATACCTTTCCTCCCACCAAATTATTACTCATTATGTCCACCACCTCTGCAGGCGGGGCGCACTCCAGTCACTACTTCTCCATTCACAAGGTCTGATAACAACACTATTTTATGCAAGGGAACAGACAAGACATTCAACCCAATTCCTCTTATAAGAACACTGGTACCAGTGTCATTCGAAGAGGAAAGAGGCAACATGTCTTGCAAAATAAAAGACTCCGAAGCCCCTGTATCTCTTACTATCGTCACCGGAATTTTAGTCTCATTACCAACAAGCGATACATACCCATGTGTAATAAAGAGAACATAATCTCCATCTCTTAAGGAGTTCGTCGCTTTTGGTAGCCCTTCACAAATTTGACTGACAGAATTTATTACTGGTGCCACAAGGATGGCTGGTTTAACCCTTGGCCTTAAGCACAGGGCACTCACTTTTACAGTGCCTTTTACCACAACAATAATTACAGATCAAAACTGAATTTTTTTTGACACCATCCATTTTAATTTCAGAAAATTCTTCATTCTTGCGAGGCTCAATAAAATTACATTTGTGTCAAAACAATCATGGGCCAACTCCACAGCTTTAGCAGCTGTGTCAGCTTTCTGCTCATATATATGTTGCAATTCGAGCAGGGTTTTTAAACTGCTGAAGCACAATCAAATTAGCCAAATCTTCAAATGTGGTTACCTCAGATGCTGTACACTAATGATTAAATAAAGCAGCGAGCTTTCTGGCAAACCCAACATGAGCTTCATTAACACCCCTGGACCCTGTTCTAAATTTTTGTTGATATGCTTCTGGTACTAGCTCATACGCCTATAAAATGGCAGCTTTCACCGTAGCATTGTCATCACCACCTGAAACTGAAAGGGTGAGCCCTGCAGGTGAGAACGCATTGTAAAAGCAATGTACATTCCTTACTGGGCCAACCTTTTGCTTCCACCACCTGCTAAAAAAGCATAAAAAAAACATATCAGGCATGCGCTCATTAAACTTTGGCACTAACCTTAAATTTCCCACTGAGTCAAACATTTGAGAAGCACCCTGAGAACAAGCTCTTAAGATATCACCTAGCCCTCTCTCTATCACTTCCAAGTGGTATTTATGGATCTCAATATTTGTCTGATCGCATCTAGGTTTTTCTCGCTCTATTTCTAGCTTCCCACGGTCTTGTTCGAGCTGTAACAATAGTCTCTCTTTTTGTTCAAAAGTTAAATAGGCAGTTAAATTACTTGGGGAAGATTTTAACGGGGGACTTGCAGTTGCTGTGTTGGGCTCAATAGTGATCAATATTGTCTTATCTGCCAATTTTGTCTTAAGTGTTTCTTTTACCGTGTCTTTTAACCTCGTATCCTCTATTTCAATTCCATAATGATCCACAATTTTAAATAATTGATCATTTAAATAATAAATGATGATAATTTAAAAATTTATAAACCAAATAATTTAGTACAAGAATCAAGCAAAACTTCAGATGGGAAACTAATGAAATCTTCCACTTGATTAGACATAAAATTCACATGATAAACAATAGAATGTGTGACCCATGTAACCCCCAACAGGAGGGATTTAAAAGGTCCCCTTTCCTATCTACAAAATTTTTAAGTGATCTAACTTGCGTATTTTTGCACTAAATTGCGTATTTTTGCACTAAATCCCGCTGGTACAAAACAAGCAACCAGAAAGCTGGTGATTCATTCTATACCGTGGATATGCCCCCTAGACAACTGCTCTACCCACGGTCACCACACAAAAAATACATATCTACTTTACCTTAAACCTATTTGTTCCAAAAGGGAACAAGCAGCTAAGCCTAACAAGGGAACACAACTAACGTTTCAAAAATCCGTCCCACTGTAGGATTCGCAAGATCGCTTGCCTTCTCGAACTGCCTAAGAAAACACTGTCAGCCAAAATAAGGGAAAACCCCTCGAATTAATCCACTCCTCAAACCAAACAAATCCAACATGTATTTCCTTAAAAGGGGATGTGAAAATATCCAAAACAATAGTGCAAATACAACCCATACTTTGGATTAATATTCTATTTATTTAAACAGCCGAACACAAAACAAAGCACTCACCAAACCCGTCAAATGGAAACTTTTCCAAGTCCGACAGACGAGCCCCCATTTGTCACGGCCGGCTCATAAGCCGTGACAAAAAGGAAACAACACATTGAATCATAATAAGAAAATGATACATTTATTAACCTAAAAAAAAGGATAACACAACTAGCACTAGAAGCACGAAGAAGGGGATCGAGACCCGAGGTATGAACTAAGGCTGCTTAAATAGCTGGGGCGCAACCCCGACACAGGTGTAACCTCAGGTAATTAATGGCACTTAAACCCTGCTCAGTCCTGCAAAAGACAACTACACACACACAACTAAAAGACAGAAAGAAAAACAAACCATCAACCACATATAAGCCACGCAGGGCTCAGTTGCAATCAAAATTATTCAACCCCCATTGCAAATCAGGTTTATTGTCAACATTTACAGACTTTCAGCTGTTTGCAATG
>JANDJT010000001.1:6618950-6632595 GCA_024331685.1 Stegophilus panzeri | reverse complement strand
CAGAGCATCACCGAGCCACCACCATGCTTGACTGTGGACAGAGTGTTCTTTCTTCATTCTTCTTCCTCCAGACATATAGCTGATCCATACTGCTGAAAAGTTCCAGTTTTGTTTCATCGCTCCACAGAACAGAATCCCAAAACTTCTGTCGCTTATTTATATGATTTTGAGCCGACTTTTCTTGTGCTTTTGGGTCAGTAGTGGTGTACGTCTTGGAGCTCTTGCATGGAAACCTTCTGCATTTAGTATGCGCCATACTGTGCTCACTGAAACCTCAGTGCCTGTTTCCACCAAGTCTTGCTGCAGGTCATTTGCAGTCACTCGAGGGTTTTTCACAACCTGCCTTCTCAGAAATCTGGTTGCAGCTGCTGATAGCTTCCTTTTTCTTCCCCATCCAGGTATTTCATGAATTTTGTGCCCCTAGCCAGTTCAGGTATCAAGGGCTTCATTAAGTAGCACCTGTGTGCTTGAGGCAACACCTATTTTGCATATTTGTGCTGTTGTGAGGGATTCTATTCAGGGGGTTGAACCATTTTGAAACTGGAGAAATCATTATAATTTGCATTTTCACTTGAATTTGGGGAAAACACTTGAAGCATTCATTGTGTTGAACTATTTCAATTGCTTTTGTTTGATTTGTTCATTGCAAACAGCTGAAAGTCTGTAAATTTGGACAATATACCTGATTTGCAATGGAGGTTGAATAATTTCGATTGCAACTGTGTGTGTGGGTGTGTATATTTTATAAAATTTATACTCTGCAAAAAAAAAAAAAAGAAATGTCCTCTCACATTCAACTGCTTTTATTTCCAGTGTGATATTTAAACTAACTGTGAAAAACTTTGGAAGACATTTTGCTAAAAAGTGGTAATTACCCCATATGTATGGAAACTTTTGGGGCACTGTAAATCAAGATTCCCAAGTAGATAAACCATTGTTACATCAAGTAGGTTACAACAGCTTGGTAAAGTGTTTGCTTTCATACTCTGTATATTGTTTAAAACAACAAACTATCAGATAGTTTGAGCAAAATGATAAATTCTACAAAGAAAGCTACATAATCAACATTACATGCTCTAAACCAAGTTCCAACTTCTAGGTAGCTGCTTGCTTGCTTGCCAAAATGATGCTGGGCTAGGGTTACATTACTTTATAGCTTAGTCTACAGTTGTCATCCTCAGTTACATCATTATTAGATTATCCCCACCACTACAGTTCAGCTTCCTCTTTTTTTCCTCTTCCTATTTTTGTCTTTTATTTATGGATTCCAGACAGGCAAGTTCTCTTTATTTTGAAAATTGAGACAATTTAAAATTAACATGCAAATACAACATGCTAGTGAAATGGGCCTCCATTCGGGGGTGGGGACTAATGTGAACTCCTTGATAAATCATTCTACTTAAGTTTTTTTTTTTTTTTTTTTTTAAATAGCATCCTTGTTTGTCAAGTTTTATAGTTCAGTAAAATGTATGAATGCCTCTGGCGGCTTGGATTATATGGTTGGGATAAACTTGGGTACAGGCATAATGCAAGGACCATTCTCTAAATGATTTTCATGGCCTAGGAGTATGTGTATCCTGTTGGTGGGCTGTGGTGCTGGCAAGCGAGAGTAATCTGTACAGGAGTGGACATCACTTCCACCTACTACAATGCCTTTGGTGGTTGAAAATGTAATCACCACCACCATACAAATTATTCAATGAGCTCTGAATAACCCATGTTTCCCTGGCCAAGCTGCTGAACAGATACTTAAGTTGGCAGTATACTGTAAAACAAAAAAAGTTGCTTAGACAGTTTTGTACATTGTGATGTAAGTGTCTTTTTGGTTTGAGTATGTCCCAGATAAGGCCCAGAGTATAAATGGTGGTCTATACAGAAGTTGCCTGCCAAGCATCTAATCATAATTTGAAATTAATTAGTTTGCAATACAAGTCTAATTACCCAACAATAGTAGACATCCCTATTGTCCAACACCAGGAAAAGTACATTAACCAAAGAGTAGAGGCTCCTGTTATTTACTCTGCTGGTATTGATGTACTTCAGAAGAAATGTTGGTCAAGTGGTGTCTGGATTTGGAAATGTGGTGTATATTTAATATAGGAACCTTTATACTTTTATTTTGATCAGTAATGTTCTGAATTACAGTACGTAGTGGGCTGCTTTTGTAGGTATTCTGCCTTTCTGGCTTGTTTTTGTGATTCATGAAATTAATTTTTAAAAAGAATACTTTTGTCATTTATTCGTTCATGATTGAATGAAAGTTGTCTTTTTGCTTTAACTGAAATAAACTCTCCTTTTACCATTGCATTATATGTTTTCAGTAAGAATCTAGAGGTCATGATCATACAGTGGCTGTATACAATAAAATTATTTGTATGTGCCTAGTTTTACAGTGAAATAAGCCTTTAAATGATGAAATAAAGAAGGACAAATAGATATTTCTAAAATTCATTTTCAATTGATAGATGTCTTTCAAGGGAAATCTACATACACTGAATTAAATTTTTGCACATTCATACCTGACTCATGTTCTCCCATTCTTTTTTTTTTTAGATGCTAATATCCTGACTCAAGACCACAAGCCAGAGAAAGAAAGGAGAATACCTTTCATGCTTGGTATCCAGTATTTCTGGATCCCAGATTTCAGTCTTTTCCATCTGCACTTTGGGGATCATGGACTTGATGACTCGATAATGTCTATAAAAGAAATGACAAAATGACAGTGGGAAGAATTGCTGGAACTTTGTAACATGTGAGCCTGTAGTAGATCTCTTAAATATTGTACTTGGTTTCAAATGGAAAGTTTAGATGTTCATGGCATTTACATATCTACAGTTTCCAATTTAGCTTTCAAGAACACTTGAATGTTATTCATACCACATCTTTTTTCACTTTTTTTGTTGAACTGTTTGTTACATCAGATTTTAAGTTTTGGTTGAATAGACATGGCGTATCATTCACTTGATTTTTCAACTGGAAATGATTTCATCTGCACAGAGTGTGGTGAAGGGTTTGGTCAGTACCCAAAACTGATCAATCACATGGCTAATCATGGACCCATTGGCCCATTTTCTTCCATTTCTGAAACTGCAGCTAATGGTTGTGAGAAACCTATTGAATTTGCACTTCATGAAAATGGAACACTCACGGTGGTTGATAGATCCGCTTTATCAAACTTTTCATTCTTATTTGGAAAACCCATGTCAAAACTATTGTCGAACCAAGCACATTATCAGGATTCCTTGCCTTCAAACAAAATGGCAGAAAGAGACCATGCCCAGTGTAGATGTGAGAGATGTGGCCAAGTGTTTAGGAACCAGAGAAGTTTACAACAACATCAGCGATATCGTCCCCTTGAGCAAGGGTTTAAATGTACCTTATGTTGCAAAGATTTTTATGATAGAGAGAGCCTTCGTGGGCACCTTCAGAATCATGCTCATGAACGTTTTTACAGTTGTGGACATTGTGGAAAACGATTCTTGAGACAAGAGACCTTGTTGTTACATCAGAAAGAATGGCATGGGTCACTTGGATCCAAGAGTTCCAGTAAATTTGATGAGGACCGTGAAAATGGTATAGATAAATCATATCCTTGCAAGATTTGTGGCTTGCGTTTCTTTTGGTTATCAGACCTGCAGAGCCAT
The DNA here is from genome assembly GCA_024331685.1 of Stegophilus panzeri. Classification (NCBI taxonomy): domain Eukaryota; kingdom Metazoa; phylum Chordata; class Actinopteri; order Siluriformes; family Trichomycteridae; genus Stegophilus; species Stegophilus panzeri. Next base: position 6,628,951 of record JANDJT010000001.1, on the reverse strand, counting down.
TTGCTTAATCATTCTCATGTCAGTAAAGCAACTGATGATCCCACACAAAAAGAGAACATGCAGGAACAGGATGAGAGCAGCCATAAGAAAAATGTCTCCCATTCTCCTGATGATTCTACTACTGACCGATCATATCGTTGTGGCTTATGTGGAGGACACTTTAATTGCTTGTCAGATTTGAAAGAGCATCATCTTTCAGATCATCCAGATGAGGACTCTTCTGAACCAGTACCTGAGATTAGACGACATTCTGTTAATTATTATGGTATAATGCGTCAAATGGTTTCAAAACACCAAACTCAACGAATGGATCTTTTGAGGCCACGAATGAGAGGTAGACCAAGAGGAGGTGCTACCAGAGGTAATCCACACTCTAAGGTATTCCCTTGCAAACAATGCCATCGTGTTTTTGTTCACTCTAGTAGCCTTTCTCGTCATATGCGATACCATAAGGGTACCCTTCATACATGCCTTTATTGTGGTAGACACTTTCCACAAAGATGTGATGTCACAAGACACGTTGCCATGTACCATAGTTCAGACATAAAGCTTAAGGTAGATGGTGAAAAATTAGACCATGAAGATGAAACTGCTACACATGAGTCACCAAAAACGCAGACAAGCAATGACAGTGATCATGAAGGTCAGGACAATGAAGACCAGCAGTCACCAAAACCACCAGACAAAGATGAGCTGCCAGATACTCAAGAGACATCTCAACTCAAGCCACGGATGACCTACAAATGCAAAGACTGTGGTCGAGTCTTTAGGCTACTTAGCGTATTTCAGCGACATGGGCGTTACCACAGAATAAACCCCTCTCGGGTATTGCTAAGCTGTCCTCATTGTCCATGTCGCTTCACCTTCCGCTCTGCTCTAGAGCGCCATCTAGAGAATCATGATAAAGAAGGATCTGAGAAGCATGGTCAAGAAGCATCTCCAACTGCAGAGGCCAATATGGAGTATTTAGAAAATGAAGATGATTTGAGTGTTGAAAGGAGCGAGTCAGAAGCTGATTCAAAAGAGAGTACATCAACAGATGTATTGTATGAATGCACTGAATGTACTGAGACATTCACAGAGCTACAGCTATTCCTCAAACATCAAAGCTCTCATGGTTGAAAGATATTTGAAGAAACAATATAATATACCTTGAACTGTTGATTTAACTGTTTGATACAATGCCACATCTGCAATGAACAACAAATCAAGTACATACTGATTTCACCAAGGTTTTTTCTGAATTAATTTCTTGTTTTACAATTATGCTATTTTGAGAGAGTAGGGGTCAGATCTTGGTTGAATCAGAGAGAATGTTAAATTGGAAGATAATGCTACAGTGCTAATTCTAAGCCACCAGTATGTCTATTCATCTTTATTTTTCCCTCTGTTACTCATTAACCTTGAAACATTCAATTTGTCCTCTACAGAATCTAAGAACAGCTCGTATCTGCCTTTGCAGTGTGTACACTTTTGATAGTGAATGTCTTCAAAGCTGCCAGTTACTGATGTCCAAGACAATCCCACAGATTTTGTGAACATGTTTTTCTTACTCTTATAATTACTGTCAAACATTGTACTAAATATAGACACAGCATGGAACATGCGTAGAAATGTTTAGTGCCCTTTCTTGTTTTCCTAGAGTAGGCCCTGATTAAATTATTGGATGGTACAGTGGTCATAGAAATAAGTGTTTCCATTCTTTTAACAATTAAAAAACAGGTGTGCAGTTTAAAAAAAACAAAAAAAAACACCCCTTACCCAGTATTTGTATGCACAATGCTATCAGGTTATATAGCCTCCTTTACAACAAGAGATAATGCTGAAAAAGTACTGCTAAATTTATTGTTGACACCCAAAATGTACCCTTACCAACAGTCTGGTCCTGCCTTTTGCTCCTGCCTGGTTCAGGCATTAGTGTAGAAGTCCAGGCTGAAGTAGTGTTGGTTGCCTGCAACAAGTTTTGTTGGAACCCAGGGTACGGTGGTAAGTTGGTGGTATGATGCAGTACATATTGCAGATTTGTTTTGAGAGCTTCTTTAGGACTACTGGGCTGGCAACTAGATAGCTGAAGAGAAAGCATGTTTGTATACAAAATGTGCCCAACGTTCCTTGCCAAGGTAAAGTGCTTTTAATTCAAAAGAGTAACATCTAATATAATCACTGCATTTGCAGTTAGGAGGACAGTAGACATTTGAGGACAAGTCAGTTCTGACTTTATCCTGTCCTGCTGTAAAGACTATATACAAAGTAGGGCTGGTTGTAATTCTACGAGCTCATTCTCGGACAGTGGGTTTTGGTCCATGATTGTCCACCTTTGCAACACTATGTAAACAGCAACTTTAACTGAAAATACCCTGGGACTGATAACCATTATATGGGAATATAACTGTATACCCCTTGTGTCCAAAGCCACAAACTATGTTCTTCAGTGAATACCAGGGTCTAAAATGAAGTATAGGTGATCATTTCATCAGGTCAACACTTAAGTATTAATGTCTCACTTTTTATGCACGAGTCCTTCACTGTTCTGGCAAATTGTGACAATTGTTACTAAATGGCCACCTTATTTGTTTCTGTGGCATGTGGGTGATTTCTTTTTTTAATAATGGCTGAAACTGCAGATCTCTTGCGTACTTGTATTAATAAAATTTGTTATCTGACATCGTGTAGAATGTATTTGTTTATTTTGATGCATAAGGGTGGGGTGACCAAAAATTTCAAACAAATGTTCCATACATTTCTAAAAAAAATCTTTGTTTACTTTGGTATCTACTATTTACACACCTAAATTACTGTTATTTTCAGCAGAACTGACAAAATGCAGATGCAATAATGTCTGTTTACTCTATTAAAGGTATACAAGAATGATGAACATTAAACAAACTGCACCATCATATTTAAATCTCTGATGTATGACAAGCTGTCTTGTCAAGGGCTGTGGATTCCTCTGAAGAGTTTACTTTTTATGAACCTAAAATAAATTGGGTATGGTGGTACAAAGATTCTAGCCACTGAGTACCCATTACTAAAAGTGTAGTCATGGGGTAAGGGATGTGGAAGTTTGTGCTGACTTGACCTTAATGTTTATGCCAGCCCTAGGTCACACATTTGGTCAGTCATTGATTGCAGCAGCCTGTTTTACAGTTTAATTCGTGTACATGGGATTCCTGATCCTTCTGGTGCAATTTCACAACAACCCTGCTCTACCCACCCATAGGTCAACCCAATACAACTTTGAACTGGGTTAGTGCATTGTGACCTAATTCATACCATTTCTCATTTTGCCAGAAAGACGATATATAGACCCATTTATTACCATTGGTTATTCACTACATTCCTATAGAGCCCTTGCCTCACACAGTTTCTCTACCCTCAACTCACCTGGCCCAACTCATTAAAGACTTAACAGCTGAACAGGTTTGGGTGTGCCAGCTGTAGCGACAATTCAGTGTCTAGGCATAGGGTCCACAAGACTGGAGCCTTGCCTATAACCATTGTTCATCAGGCTCTGGTGCTCATGACAGGATTCAAACTTTGCATACACAGGGAATCAAATTTGTGTTCTTTTTACTTATCTGAAAAAGGAAAAGGTTTTCAAGTGGACAGGGCCTTCACTCCTGAAGCAACATAGGGTTAACAAGTAGTCAGGGGAGGAACGGGGCCATAAAAGCTTGTAGACAGTATTTCAAAACATGAGGATATCTTGTTACACATGATTTAACCTGCCACTTTGGAGTCCATACATAGTGCATTGAGCCTTACCAATTCGCATGCACTCAACAATACACAAAGGTATAAACATGGCTCCTTACTTGTTAAGACAGACATCAGGGCACCACAGATTAATACTGTCAAATTCTATTGGATGGTATGTTTACGCTTGAGTCACCATGTGCCTTAACCATCAGAACAAGCACTGTGAACAATATCAGGACTAGGAGGTAGCACCCTGGAACAGGTACACCAGACAAAAAAATGGCTTGACAGGAAATGGTGGTGGGTGCCGTCGTCGGTCATGTGGACAAGTCTGGCAACAACCATGCAGCCATCTTACACAACCTGAGCTGAAGGAACATGCGCAAAGGCAGCAGATTGCGCATAATGGACGCTGAAATGGAGGCCCCGTAGAACCGAAGGCGGGATCTAAGCGCTTTTTACTGTAATCTGATTGGTTGCGGTGGTAGTGTCGCGGAATATCCCGGGCTTCTGCACATTGTTTAGGGCTGTGTTGTGTGGCTGAAACTAACGACAAATTCTTAATCGTTCTGTAATTGTGATATTGTATTCGATTCCTTAATCATAAGGACTTGGGTACGTACGTAGTACTCGTCGCCGGCTTGCAAGTCGCCTTGGTACGACGGGAGTAAGGAAACAACACCTTTCCTCGGAACGACGGTAAGTCGCTAGCTGGGAGACGTGCGGACATCGAGTGTGTGGTCTTGCGGGAACCTCAGGCTGCATTTTGCTGGATGATTAAATCAAGCAAATTCAGCGTCAAGCACGGAGATAACCAAGTGAATATTTGCGTCGGTAATAGAAGAGATTATATCTAACTTTAGTTGCAGTTCTCTTTAGTTAATAAAAGGTTTTGGTTAAGGTCACGTTCGTTTTGGTTTGCAGGGGCTGCGTTTTTGCACAAGCCCCATGGTCCATTTTGTCCTGTGACCGATACCATAGCTAACTGAGGAGCTAATTTGTTAGCTACCAAGTATTCATACTCAGGAACTAGCTAGTTGCCTGATATGGTTAGTGATGCTGTTGAAGTTTGTAAATAACGAAATTGTTATATCGTTATTGCTGCACACGGAGGGGAAAAACTCGGTATCCTGGTGACTTTGTAGCTACTAAATAATATTTTGAACCAGACAAGTTAGTCAGCTTTGGCTGGCAGGGAACTTTATCTTATTGATAGCTGGCTATTTAGCTAGCATGTAAGTACATAGGCTAAATACTTCCGTTCGAGTTGTTTTGTGGATGTACTCGCGGACTAGTTAGATGTTTTGGCAAAAGCTCAACACTTATTTGATCGCTTTTTTTTTTTTTTTTAAAGCTTCGAATTGGTTCATTTCTCAAACTAACAGATAATATACATCTAGCATGTAGTTAGTGATGGAAGTATCACAGGTTTTATAAATTCAATAACATGAAGTGAGTACATGAATTTGCTCCACAGTCCCCTTAGATGATGATCTTCTGATGCTTTGTTAATGCCCCTGGCTCGATCGACCTCGAATATAATGCCATTTTATAAGGTATTGCATCACCTGTGTGTTTAGTTATTACAAAGTAAGATAAATCCAGTCAATCTCTTTTATAACTCGAGCAATATGTGTTTTTTATTAATATTTTTTTTAGAGAGAACCACAAGACTCCACAAGTATCAAGATGATTCTGCTGAAGTGGATGTTGAGGATCTAGATATATACAACATGGTATGTTGTTTGAGTAATTTAATTCTGACTTTTTCCTCATGTATCCAAGTACATTGATTCAAATAACGGTGCCCTGATTCCTGTTAACAGTAAAATGATGTTTGGTTAAGTGATGTAGCCATAGAAAGCCTTACTTGGTTGGCTTAGACTCAGAAGCCTTATCTTCTGTATAGGAGAAACTGTAATGAACTTTGTCACCACCACATTTTGAAAAATTTTAGTCAATAGTGTGTCGAACTAACTTATCCACTTTATTTTATAACACTCTCTCTTTAAAAAAAAAAAAAAAAAAAATCAGCTTTGCTGTATTCATGTTGTCAGTTTCTCAGGGTGACATGTCCTGTGTGAATTTAAAGTGCAGTGTTTTATATTGCTGCTGTAGCTATTTTATTATAATCGCCATTCACACTCCTTGGTTTGTGTTATTTTCTCATGTAACTGTGTATATCCTAGCAACTATATTTGAAGACTCAATGCATGCATTGAGTGCATTATTGGTGCATTAAAAAAACAAAAAGCTAATGTGCATTCAAATGGTAGTACCTCTTCTATGATGCACACTTAAAGTGCACCTATTATGGGTTTTTTTTTAAATATTACCTTTCATGTGGTGTGTTAGAGCTGTTTGTGAATGTAAAAACGTCTACAAAGTTTCAAAAAATCAAAGCGCACAACATTATTGACTCCCAAAAGAAGGAACCGATTCTGAACAGCTGAACCGAGTCACTAGTAATTCCAGACTTTACTTCCTGTACTAACCTAGGTAGGTTTTTAACTAAAAGCCCCGCCTCTGGTCTTCATTGGCTGCTCGCTTACAGCGGTAGACCAATCACAACAGACTGGGACATCTGACCAATCAGATCAGAGTATGCTCTCTGAAAGGAGGACTTTAGAATGAATCATTGAAGGAGTAGTTTGTGACACTGGGGGAGGTGTAAATTCTGCGATTTAAATTATGAGCACATTAAAGTGTTTTTCGACCTTGGATGTATGTGAATTTATTGTATGCGACCTTTTTAAAACAAAATTAGGCAAGTTTCAAAACTTCAAATTTAGGTGCCCTTTAAATAAACACACAAAACAAATAATCTTTAACATACATTTTAAGATATTGCACTACATGTTATACAAGATGATGTATTATAAAAAAACAAAATTATGCTTTTAGTGATGAATAATCCCTGACAGCTTATAAAGCCAGAATGTCATTCTCAGTTTGTCCAATTTAACTAGTCATTCTGGCCTCAAGGTAGTAAAACATTCCTTCAGAATATTAACTTCACATAACTGCCAACCTGCACAAATTCCACCAAAGTCCAACAAATTCCAATCATCATTATTTTTTTTTTTCAGCAAAGGGTATATTTGTTCCATTTTTGGAATTATTCTAGTTATATTATCCTATTAAGCTCTCGAAAATCAATTTTGATTTAACAGATGACTGTGTTACAGGCCTGGGATGGGATGAAAATAACTTTGTAGACACACATCATCTTTCTTTGATTTTGTCTTCCTTTTTAAATCAAATCTTGAGTCATTAGTGGATTGGAAAAATGTGTTTTTCTAGCCAATTTCTTTTTTATGATGTGCTCAACAGAAAACAGGAGGTAGTGCTCTTGTCCTTTTCTTACTATACCCATCAGCCATAACATTAACACCACTGACAGGTGACGTGAGTAACGTTGATCATGTCATAACAATGGCAGCTGTCAAGGGGTGGAATATATTAGGCAGCAAGTGAGCAGTCAGTTCTCAAAGTTGATGTGTTGGGAGCAGGAAAAATAGGCAAGCGTAAGTATCTGAGAGAATAGCCCTTCAGGTCCATTCCTGCAGAAGAGCTACTGTAGTACAAATTGCCGAAAAAGTTCATGCTGGCTGTGATAGAAAGGAGTCAGAACACAGTGCATTGTAACTTGCTGTGTAGCTGCTGACTGGTCAGAGTGCCCATGCTGACCCCTGTCCACTGTCGAAAGGGCCTACAATCGGCATGTGAGCATCAGAACTGGACCATAGAGCAATAGAAGAAGGTGGCCTGGTCTGATGAATCATGTCTTCTTTTACATCATGTGGACGTCCGAGTCAGTGTGCGTCACTTTCCTGGGGAAGAGCTGGCACCAGGAGGCATGAAGAGAAGAAGACAAGCCAGCGGTGGCAGTGTTCTACCTCTGGGCAATGTTCTGCTGGGAAAGCTTGGGTCTTTGCATTCATGTGGATGTTACTTTGACTCGTACCACCTACCTAAACATTGTTGCAGACCAAGTACACCACTTCATGGCAACAGTATTCCCTAATGGCAGTGGCCTCTTTCAGAAGGATAATGCACCCAGCCACACTGCAAAAATTGTTCAGGAATGGTTTCTGAAACATGACTGAGTTCAGGGGGCCTCCACATTCCCCATATCTCAAGCCGATCTAGCATTTGTGGGATGTGCTGGACAAACAAGTCCAATCCATGGAGGCCCCATCTTGCAGCTTACAGGACTTAAAAGATCTGATGCCAACGTCTTGGTGCCAGAGACCACAGAACACCTTCAGAAGTCTTGTGGAGTCCATGCCTTTATGGGTCAGAGCTGTTTTAGCGGCACAAGGGGGACCCACACAATGTTAGGCAGGTGATTTTAATGTTATAGCTGATCAGTCTGGTTAATTTTGCTAGCTAGTTTTTGATTGTGTATTTTTAATTATATTTCACTCTCATTTGGTATGTAAAAATCTAAATATCTAAATGCATTTACATTTTCATGCATACCTTTTTTCTTTTGGAATTGTTCAACTAGCTTTGTTGCATCTATTGTAGCTGTTAGGCTAAGTTCACACTACACAACTTTCAATATCGTCAGATTGGGGTGCTGTTCACACGGCTTGCTGTTTTGTAATCGGGAGTCATGAAGTCATTGTGGTATTCACACTACGTGAATGCTTGGCGACAGGAGGGTGTCGCACTACACGATCTGACAACGACTCTGTCACCCAATGACTCTATCTGGTGTCTAAACTACGTTTTGTCACGAAAACTCAGGCGAGAAGTGACACGGATACATGACGTGCAAAACAGTCATTTATTCGAAGATGGAAGTAGGACAGAAGGCGGCGCCAGTTGTTTGCGTGATGATTTGTGCTGAAGAAACCCGAAAAAGAAAGTGGGTGAAAGAATGGATTAGCACACGTGGGCAGCAGTGATTGTGTTGAGTTGTACAGCTTCTCCCCTTTATGCTTCTGCCATAGGTTTCGTGGGTTTCCCTTTTTCATGGTGACCTCACCCCATGCCTTGCTCTCTCATTGGCTGTAGCTCATCGCTGCAATCATTGCCAGTGACGACACTTTTCATACCACAGGATGTGGAGTCGCCCGACAGCTCCAGATATTTAGTATGCCAAATATCTGCATGGCGTCACTGATGCGTCTTTGAGTAGTTCACACAGAACGATCGACTTCCAATTGGCGAGTGCCGATTGCGTTGCCTCCGATCAAAGGGTTTTTGTCGGCGAGCTTGGTAACTTGCAAATCAGGCTTTAAGTCATATAGTGTGAACTAGGCTTTACTTGAACTTACCGTTGCAATGTCATAACCAAAGCATTTTTCAGCTTTTCACCAGCATTTTTTGCTTGTTGATGTGTTAAGATGATATGTGGGGGTATTATATATGTTTAAAAAAATACATTCTGGTTTTATGTGGTAAGGTGCCGGTCTGAAATGGTCAACCTCCATAAATGAAAAATTGCCCCTATAGATTTCACTAGATTTTCCATGTAACGCATTTTAAGGATGAGGTGTAAATACTGTGTAATGTATGCCCAACTGTAAAATTAACATTTGAAAATTACCATTTATATGATTGATGCAGGGCAAGTCTAGGTTAGTCTTTTTTTTTTTTTTTTTTTTTTTTTTTTTGCTGGGTGATTGTGTTGTATTGGAAAATAGAAATAACCAAACGGACACGGCTGTGTAGGGTAAACAACATGTTTATTGAGAATAGGAAGGACTGGTAGGAGAATAGGAAGAGGACGGAGCTGGGAAAAGAGGAGAGGAGGACTGATGATGGGGGGTGTGCCCAGGGGACATAGCCGGGCTTGGTAGGCTGTCAGAATACTCCGGGCTAGTGGGATTATAAGGAGATGGAAGAACGGAATTACAATCGGAGGGAGTCATATCCTCGTCTGCAAAGCAGTCAGTAGTATGTGTAGAAGGAGTGTAAGAAGTAGGATCCGTCTGAGTGGAAGAATCCACATGAATGACAGCTGGGCTGAGGCGATAGCGCAATGGAGGGGGAAAAGTAGAGGTTGTAGATGGAGTGCGAAGAACATCAACCAATAGGGCAAGATCCGCGAAGAGGTGAGACAGCTGATACCTAGTATTAAGATCTAGGCCCTCCAATCCCTCCAGAGCAGAAGACAGAAAACCAAGTCCGGCGTTGCGAGCTAGGGACACACAGAAAGGGAGGGAGACGACTGAAACCACTTGACACACAACACTTAGCACCCCCAGGTATAGTCACCATAATACAGGTAGTAGGTTTCCAAAACACAAAGTAAGGTAAACAGAACCTAGTCAAGCATAACAGGTCAC
>JANDJT010000001.1:6572650-6613097 GCA_024331685.1 Stegophilus panzeri | reverse complement strand
GCCCAATTTGGACATTTTCACTTAGGGGTGTACTCACTTTTGTTGCCAGCAGTTTAGACATTAATGGCTGTGTGTTGGGTTATTTTGAGGGGACAGCAAATTTACACTGTTATACAAGCTGTACACTCAACGCTTTACACTGTAGCAAAGTGTCATTTCTTCAGTGTTGTCACATGAAAAGATATAGTCAAATATTTACAAAAATGTGAGGGGTATACTCAATTTTGTGAGATACTGTGTGTGTGTGTGTGTGTGTGTATAAGTATTTATGCATTATTTTTATGGATGCACAAAAAGCACCGAATTAAACTACAGTCCTAAATTAATAATAAAAACTACCTTTCACTGCACCTTGTGGTTTCTGTTACTCACTGCCTTCAGACATATTATTTTACTTGTTTACTTTTGATCATAATGTTTTAATGAGACATTACAGATCTTACTCGCGCTACACTCGATCACTGCGTCTACACAGCGCGTGATCAACAACACGGCCTCGTTACTAACACATCTCTTCCGTTAATAAACAGAATTTACACTGCAAGCGTGCAAATACAGCATATAATGACAATAAACTTAAATTAAACTAAACCTTTTAAGCAACTCGCACCAGTTTCCCCTGCCCATTACACACAGTGGAGTATTTTGGATATAAACATAAGTTGGTGCTCGTGCAGCACTGTTTGATCTCTGCGGTGTTTAATATAAATGGTAAATGGTGCACTTATATAGTGCCTTTATCCAAAGCACTTTACACTGTGTCTCATTCACCCATTCACACACACAGACACACACACACGCCAATGGTAGCAGAGCTGCCATGCAAGGCGCTAACTTGCCATCGGGAGCAACTTGGGGTTCAGTGTTTTGCCCAAGGACACTTTGGCATGTGGAGTCATGCGGGCTGCGAATCGAACCGCCAAACCTACGATTAATGGATTAGTGGACAACCTGCTCTACCACCTGAGCCACAGCCGCCCCATATAAAATGCTCCTTTGGCATGACACTTTGGCATGTGGAGTCATGCGGGCTGCGAATCGAACCGCCAACCCTACGATTAATGGATTAGTGGACAACCTGCTCTACCACCTGAGCCACAGCTGCCCCATATAAAATGCTCCCTTCCTTAGAGGACGTTCTTCATCAGTCACGTGAGGATTTCGCCTCCGTCTGTTGGTGACTGAGGTCATGTTGGGAATAAAAGGTAACGCTGAAAAAAAGTAAACTGAAGAAAGTCATTGTCCGTCAATCTGGGTATCTGCTAATGCTAGCGTCTGTATGACGTCATGCGCCGTCACCTAGAAGCGGCTTATAGTTCCGGTTAGTAAAAACCCGCTAGTGATATATTTGAGATATTACCTTTCTAAAGTCCACACACTAGACAGTAGAGTGCATAGTGTAAGTGTACAGTACTTCATTTGGGACATAACTTTAGTATTTACTCTCCGGAAGAGAAGTAACGTAATGAATAAATCTCCCCCGTGCCGTGCGCAGACCAACTAATTGATAATGAGATTCGTTGACAACGATTTTCATAATTGATTATTATCGATTTTATCGATTAGTTGTTGCAGCTCTAGTTCAGAGGATGTGTACTCACTCACACGGTATACTGTAAATGTCTGGACATTGACAATTACAATTTAGAGAAAGGTACCAGGGGACTCGGGCACAAGACTGGGGATATTGTGGGGCACAATTGCACACTATGAACAATTTAGAGATGCCAATCAGCTACAACATATCTTTGGACTCGGGGAGGAAACCAGAGTACGTGGAGGAAACCCCTGAGGTATGGGTAGAACATTCGAACTCTGGGCACACAGGTCAGAGGCAGGAATTGAACCCCTAATTCCAGAGGTGTGAGGCAAATGTGCTAACCACAAAGCCACGGTGCCCCCTACAGACCAGAGAACAGATTTCCAAAAGTCTTCACTAACCCTAGGTTCTATATATTTTTGTTGTTTAACACCTCTGCATGTAAATACCAGGAAATAAAGTGGAAATCCTAAACTCTAGTATCCATCTTTTGATCTCAAACCCAAACAAACAAATAAATTGGCCTTGACGTTCCAATAGTTTCAGAGGTGCCTGGGCTGTAGGTCAAAATGCGTTTAGTTTGGGGGGGGGGGGGGGTTCAATATTTTATTGTTTGAAGTATTTAAGGGCATTTCTGGCATCCAAATTACTAACAAGGACTAGACTTGGTGCTGGATTTTTAAAATCCCACTGCTTTTGTTTGTACTTGTCCATGATGTTTTCTAACAAATTTGTTGCTTCTAATTTCCAAAACAAAAATGTAGTAGTCTGAATTAAATCGCTGTGACAATTACGAAGTTTGATTGAATGAAAGCAGTAAATGCATTGTGCATTTATCAACAGTACAGATTTCTTGGAGTGGTACACTGTAGTGTTACTGTAGAGGCTTGATGTCTAATGCAAATCAAAATCTAAATTGCTGACCATTACAAGACTTGCTTGTGATCACTTATGCTGTGGTGTAGGGGTGCATACTACGATTTCTCACAAATGAGGCATTCACGTTACATGATCTTTCACCTGCAGAGATCCCTTCTGCATTGTGGTGCATGAGAGCAGATGAATTTGATTTCAGCTCAGGCTCACACAGGCTCTGTCTCATCGCTGTTCTTGCAACTGTTTGCAGGGGGATTCACGCTACTGTTCTGGTATTGAAGTAACATTTCTGGTATTGTGACAACCCTAGTAGTGATTTTAATCTGACATCTAACATGACATGTGCCACAATAATTTGCATAATCCTTCCACCTTCTCATGCACCAACCTGCCACAGTCCTTCCACTAGCTGAACTGACCCCAATCTCCCTCCAACCCCTGGACTGTATCTGGTGCCCGCCTATATAATGACTCTAAAGGGAAAAGCCCCATCGAGTCCTGGGGAACCTCCCAGACTGCAAATAATAGAGCTTCTAACCATTTTTCGTAATTTCATCTGTGTGTGCTAATAAAATGATGCAATATCCTTGTGTTGACCAGTCTAATGACCAACAAGATCCTTTCCAATTCTCTCAAAGAGGATCTCTATAAGAGGGGGAGGGCGCAACGGTGCATTTGGGATGGCCTGCGGATTCACCCGTTGACATTCACAGCAAGATGCACACCACCAAATGAACATAACTGCAAATGCCTGGCTACTAAAGATGAGCCATTAGCCAGGCTGGTGTTTTCTCCACCCCCAGGTACCCTGCCATTGGGTTATGAGCTGTGTGGAAGAGCAGTTTTTCTGTACCAACATCTGGGTCATGGATTCTCTGGTTTGAATGTCTCTTCAATTGGTCTAATTAGGGAAAGGTTAGGTTGGACTTCTTCCCATCGATCGCTGTTGCTTGATTGAGTGGGAAATCTGTTAGGGTCTCGAGATGAAGTGCCAGAGTGGCCCTCTCAGAAGGCCCCACACAAACACCCCATGTTTGCCCCACCACCACTCTGCCAAGGTCCTGGTCGAATGACGTACTAGAAGTTCAAGGCAGCACAGATCTCAAACCATCCTGATAGCTGGGACCCACTCAGTTTTACTTATGCAGCAAGCTCCTGAAACCCAGGCTAGTTCCCAAGATTACTGGGTGGGAAAGGTGGAGACTAACCGCCACCTTTTTGTCTGTTATACATAACTGATTGTGTGTCTCACAATTAAGTGTGTATAACCCTGTGAATACACCTCTCCTTTAGCTTCCCAAACCTTTCCTAAGCCTAGTTTTCAATCAGGCTTTGATGGATAAAGGTCTGCCCGAACACTGCCCAAATCCACAAAGGCCTGATATATACCCCCTTGAGTACTAAAAGGCACTCTGCACATCTGCTCTGGATTTGGGGAAGGGCTGTTCGACTGCAGAAATCTGGACCACCTGACTTGCTTCCATCCTCAGGCACTGCCTGTAAAGCCCCAGTTCTCTGCAGTCCCAGCAGACCTGCCTGGGCCCCACTCCAGCGCTCTGGTACCCTGGGGAGAAGGAGGAAAAAAAAAGATAAGGTTGTAGCAATACTGCAACAGGCCCACGTAGCAAGACTGTGATAGGCCCACATGCCAGGATCTGCCGCAGTTGCTGTCATTGTGCAAGTTGGCCCTCCCTACCATGAAGGAAAGGCATGTCCAGGAGGCAGGGTCTGCCAAGCTCCATTGAGCTGCAGGCAGTGGCAGTCTTTTCTTCCATGGTGTAGGGGTAGGAGGAGTCCTCAAGGTGGGTAGGAGGGCCCGTAATGTCCCTGAATCTGCGCCTGTAGACGTGGTCCTCATTGAGTTGGACAGCTTCAGTCAGCGAGCCTACTTCCAATATTCTAGATGGCAGCTGATGGACAAACTGCACCAATGCACTCACTCAATGACCATCTCTGGTCAGGCAGAGTTCAGTCACAGCCAGTGTTTTGCAGGAATCACTTGCATATGTTAACGGACTGTCCTCCCCCTCTAACGACGTGGATCGGAAGCAGCGATAGTCCAACTTGCTTGAGCACTGCCTACCTCACAGCAGTGTAGTCCAGCTGGGACTCAGGTGGCAGACTATGGGCAGCCAGCTGGGCTTCTCCTGTGAGGAGAGCTTGAATGCCCAGCCCCTACTCTCCTCTTGGCCATCCTGGGGTGTTATCCTGGCCAGAGAGAAGTATCAGAAGGGGGTGCTTGTCATCTTGGCCTGCATCTCGCAACTGTTGCAATCCACACTACTCTAAGCTTGCACCACCATGATGACTTAATGGATTTTTTCCCTCCTGTTTCCTGCACAAATCAATTAAATGCTTCAAAGTTTCGAGGAAGTATATTTATTAGAGGTTTTTTTTTTGTTTGTTTTTTTTGTTAATGTAACTACTAGGTGAATTGTGGCAGCCTTACTTATGGTTGCGCTGATAAGGTGAACACCCTTTTACTAAGGGTATACATAGCCTGTGTAGTAGGGGCTGTTGCATTCAGAAGTGTTTCCTAAATAAAAGTGCTTGCTTGGTGTTTCAGTCTGTTGGACCAGATCCATAGGCATGAGTGATCTGTTTGAAGGTGTGAAATTTTGCCCTTCATCTAGGACAGCAGACCTACTTATAAAGGAAGCTGCCAGAGTGTTTCAAAGTAGTGAAATCAGCTGTGTAAACCAAGTTCTTGACATTCATCTCTGGGTCATAAGTAGGATTCCTAGTTACTGAATCGGACATCAGCACTAGGAGGCTGGAAAGATATAGAACGGGTGGTGTGGCCAGTTAAGGACCAGATCATCTTTTCCCAGAAGGCTGTCTAGCGCTGCCAGAGAGAACCACAAATGACTCTCTTTGCTTGACAGAGCAGTTTGTCTGCTGGGGCTTTACAGTGGTGCTACTAATGCACTGTCAAGGCTGCTTACACATCCAGGGGAGTGGGATCTGCACAGCAGAGCTGGTAGCCCAATGCTGGGAAAGGATTGGCCAGGCACAGGTGGACCTCTCTGCCTGTGCCAAGTCAATCTGGTTGTGGTTGTTGTATCTATCGTTTCTGAGTTCACTATGAGCCTTATGGACACAATGAGAGCAAAGGGTGAGTGTGTTCCAAAGGACCTGTTCCTTGTTGGAAGTACACAGGAGCCAGTTGACCTGATACAGCAGTCTCTGGATGCCATTGGTCATCATATGACTTTGAAATGCCTCACCATGTCATCCTGCCATCTTTTGAGCAGGACAGTAAATTATAATAGGATCCATTCTTTGCCAGCAGGGTGAAGAGGGATCCAGACCCTCGAGGCAGGTTCCTTTCTCCCAGTTCACATACTTTTTAACAGTGCTAACCACACCTACTGTAGAGTAGAAACCAGCACACTCTGTTGGTGTGGTTAATTGTCCCATATGCTGGCCCATATGCACCACTAACAGAAATTAGTTTTCCCTTAGCTCCTTTCCTGAGGAGTCACCATCTGCAGATTAGATCTCCAGTGCCAGTAGCAGAAAAGCCAGTGAGTGCCACACGTGTCATTTTGTAAGTTTTCTCCATGGAGTCTTTCCAAACATTACTTGGGTGGCGTACTGCCACTTAGCCAGGCTAAGTGTGAGCTTCCTATAGAAGCTGTCCTTGCACTCTGTTATTGCAAACCCTATTGTCACAGAAAAAATGCATTTGAGTATGTGGGTTCAGCTGCACCAGCACCACCTATTTAAACCACAACCATCCTAAGGGTAGCAGTCACTAGTTGCTTTTGTTATTGCACCTTTTTAAAATGGGTGCATTCAAGTGAGCAGAGGTATCATCTGACTACTCCTCAGGTGCCACAGAGGCTGACTAAGTTGAATGTGGTGACTCAACTGGTGGGTCATCATCAGCCTGAAAAAACCTCCCAGGCAAAAATGTTGACATTTATCTGATGAGGGACAGGAAGGATGACTGGCCACTGGACTTTAAGTATGAGCAAGGCTATGTTGAGGAATGCAAGCCTCAAGAGTTAGACTGTCTAGATCAATTCAGGTGAACCATGTCTAGTGTCCAGTTTTTCATTTCTCTACGGAGCATAATTTGCACTGCTTTCTGTAGAGATTGCTGATTTTAATCTGGGGACATTGGGTCAGATTCAGCTTTGAGTCAGGATCCAAATCTGCCAGGCAGGCATGATTTGGTCACTCCCAAATTTAAGGTACACAGCTGGTGCCCATTGTCATGTGTCAAGAGTTTTGGACAATGCCTTCATGAGCACAAGCCCTGTAAAATGATTAGCAGTGGTTGCCGTGGTACAATTTGGACTTTTACAGTTTTGGATTCTGGCAGTCCATCCAAAGTGTAGAAAGTGTTAACAATGGAAAGTAGAAAAAACACAAGGTGAGTACCAGCTTACCTCCCCAGACACCTAAATGACACTTACACGTCTGAAAACTGTTACAAGCCCCTAAGTGAAAAGCTCGATACTGTCTTGATGCATGTAGGAGAGAAGATAAAAGAATGTTTGAATGACCCTGGTATTGTGGCAAATAGCGCATCGTGCCACAAACTCACTGCATATTGTCATAAATGGCAAATAGTCATGCAGTGTAGTACCTTGAAAATACCATGCATATATCGGTGTATTGGTGCCATCATTAAATACTCCCTAATACTAGAGATGCACCGATATATTGGCCTATAATTGGTATCTACTGATAAAGGCTGTTTTTCACGCTATGGTCCATCGGCCGATAGTTTAAAAACATCCGATGATCAGGGCCGATTATATTCCGTCAATCAAAAGAGGGTGGGAAGACGCATTGATTTCATGCGGTGTGTAAAGATGATGTGTCTTGTGTGGAATGACAACAAAACACTGCTAAAATTTTACACAGGACGCTGCAGCAGTGAAGCGAGAAGCAATGAGTTTCGGCAGCAAGTCTTAATTTATTTTTTTTTGCTGAGCTTCTCGCGCTGAATTAAAGCACCTGTACACTGTTTAAAGATTTAAATAAAGATGAGTTGACAAAGTATATATTGCACAGAAAAATATATTTGGAGAGTAGTATATATTATACCCAGTTAATGTTAATATATTAAAAAAAAAGTTGTTGTATATTACCAGTTTGTTGTTCAGTGATGAAGTAGAAATGCTTTTGTTTGTGGTGAGTGAATGTGAGCCTTTTTTTGGAGTTTTTTCTTTAGAATTCAGACAATTAATTCTGTTAATATGAATTAATAATGTTCAGTAAGTTAAGAAATCTTACTTTAATCTTCAGAATTTAGTTAATGTTAATTAGAGTAATGTGTTTTCTGTTTGAGACCAGTTACTCTGAAACAACTTGTTGAAATGGAGAGAATAATTTTTTTTTTTTTTTTTTTTTCCCCCCCCAGAATTGTGGAATTTAATTATTGTTAATTTAAAATAAGCTATAAAAGGCAGAATGGAGGTCGCACACTTTCTTCCTCAGTCACGTGACAATTTCGTGTTGGAATAAAAGGTAACGTTGACATAAACAGTAAACTGAAGAAAGTTATTGTCGGCGTTGCACTATGTGCGTATGACGTCATGCGCAACTGACTAGGAAGCAGCGTATTCTTTCGGTTAGTAAAAAAACCGCTAGTGTTCCATGATATTATCTTTCTAAAATTCACACACTAGACGGTATTGCATAGTGTAAGTTTATAGTACGTCATTTGGGACACAATTTTAGTATTTACTCTCCGTTGCGTGTTTTCGGGAGAGAAGTAACGTAATAAGTAAATGTTCTCCGTGCCGCATGCAGACCAACTAATAAATTGATTTTCATAATCGATTATTACCGATTAGTTGTTACAGCTCTAATGCAAAGTAATTCCACGCTGCTGATTTTACTTTCTTTTTCGGGAGGGGTAGAGATTGGTGGTATCAGTCTTGCTTCTCTCTGACATTTTCTCAGCTGTGTGTGCGCACGCGTATGCTGTGGAACAGGGTTATTATAGTTTTTAAAATGTTGCTAGTTTTTTTTTTTTATATATCGTTTTGTATTTTGGTTTTCAATTTCGGTTTTGTTTTAGATGGTGCATAAATAGTTCTGATTATTTTCTAAAGATAAAAATGAAATTACTTTTAGTTTGTATTCAGTTTTAGTATCATTTTAGTTTTAAATTAATGTTTTTTATTAAATCTAAAAAAATGAATAATTGAAAAAAATCAACTTTGTATTTTTATTACATTATTTCTCTCTGCTTATGTCTTTCTATCTACCCATCCATCCATCCATCTGTCTAGCTATCGTCCACAAGCATATGTGATTAAATGATTTTCATTAAAATAATTTCCACATGACATAAGTCCAAATGAATGCACACCGTAACTGATTAAAACTTATTCACATTGTTTATTGTGAGATTTTAACATGCCCCTGTAGTGCACAGTGTGAACGCAACATCCAGTGTTAACAACCTTGTTGTTGTTGTTGATAATGAGAAATATTAAAATAAAATGTAACTAACAGCACAAGGCTGTTTTTTTGCTGACTTGTTATATTGATAGTTATGGCTAAATTGCTGGCTACAATATATGTGGAGTGTCGTTAGTTAGATTACAACATATTTTACCTCCTTCTGAGTGCATGTTTTGTTTTTTGTTTTTTTTATGTTTTTACGGTCTCTCTCTGACCATCAGTGCAAAATAGTCTGTTGGGCAGCACTTCTTTTCATCTACAAAGCTACCTGTGCTCTCCCAGTCAAACGGCAGTAATCAAGCATTGTGTTATGAGGCAGTAGTTGGGCGATTACTAACTTGTGCAACAGAGGGGGGCTTTTAGTATTTTTTATTTAATTAATTAATTTATTATTACAAACAAAATGTTTCAATTGATCATGGTATATATTTTGCGGGTTTGTAATTGCAGTTCTGATTATTGGGAGATTATAGCCCCACCCCACCCCCGGGAAACTATTCCCCCAAGTGCTCCACGGCTACTAAGTCACTGCTCTGCCAAGTAATTCTAATACATATTACTCAGCCATCTACACGTCGTTTATGGTTTGGCAACATTGATAGATCCACTCTGTTCAAACTCTGTTCTTAGACCACCCAACATATATGATACTAAAATGAAAGTTTTATTCCCTGAACTTCTAGTTAGTTTTTGCTTGTATTGCAGGTGGACATTATATTTGCAGTTCAGTTTTTGTTTATTTGGAAAGTCACGTTTTTATTTTATTCAGTTAACAACTGTTTTTTCACTGATGGTTTTCGTTAATGATATTTGCAAGTCTGACAGGCAGTCGAGGGGTAAAGGTGTTGCACATGCCCCAAACTCACATTCGCCGTCCGGTATGAGAACTGTCAATTTTCATATGGTATACTTTGAAACCGGTATACTGCTGCAACCCTATTAGTAGCTCACCTTTGTGGTGTAAATGCTTGCACTGAGAGCACTGTGAATAATGCATGTCTCATGCCAGTCTGCATGACTAAAATTCATTGGATTTATTATACTTTATTTTTCCTTTGTGCAGTTCTTCGTAGTGGTGAATTGCAACGATTCCACTGATGTGCTCTGGATGAAGTTCAGTGAGTACTGTGCTTATTTGGTACTTAAAAAAAGGAAAAAAAAAAGTATCATTAACACATGTAGTAGTTTAATATGTGTAAATTGCCTTTCAGAGTACCTCCTGGCTGAGGATGCAACACAATGACTCATGGACAGAATTCAAAGACTATCTGACTGAAAGATTGTGAGCAAGTTGAAGGAGTGATTGGGACATATGGATCAGTTTACTGAAGGCGATGACCTTTCAAGTATGATGGATTCTGTAGAAATTCCCACATCAGAATTGAACTGTGTGAATTCAGTGGCAAATTCTGTGCAAGACACAAATCATGAAACAACGCATGATGGGGAAAACCGTGTTTGCTCTTTGAGAGATCAATATATTACGCCAGAGCAATTGGCTTTTTCAAAAAATGACCCACCGGAGTTTGATAAACCTTTGTATGGGACAGCACTAGATCCTACGTTGTTGACAGTGACTAGTCTTGAGGATTACTCAGATGTTAGCAGCTGTTCGGAAGCAGATTTTGGCCGCATTTTGAACATATTGGAAAAAAACCCTGACCAGTCTTCTGAGTGTCAAGATACAGTGCTTTCTAGTGATAAAAATGAATTGGATAAAGATGTTTGTCATGCTCGAAGACACAATGCATGGGCAGGAAGTGACACATCCATAGAAAAGCAAGATTATGTTTGTAGAGCATCTCCTGAGACGGTGTGTGAAAGACGAAGTGGCAGTTTTGATAACGTGATGGATGGTGATAATCAGGTAGAAAGGTCCTTCTTAAATGTTGAATATCGGTGCTCAAATCTCAGTACCACAGAAGGTGAAAATGGATGCTCTTTGGAAGCTGAGGAACAAATGAAAGAAGGATTTCTTATCCAGAGCACAGATTGTGGTATTACTGAAAGAAGCAAGAATTGCAACGACACTACAACTACTCAGATAAGTTCTGTTTGTTCCTTGGATGTAAATGGTGCCAAACAGAGTATAGAAGGTCATGAGAAGAGTGCCCTTACCACTGGAAATGTAGGTGTACAAAATGATTGTAACTTAAAAGGGATAAACAACACTTGTGAGATCAAAAATAATACTCCAGAATATGAATTAAAGCATGACGTTAAAAACACTGCTCATGAAGATGAACTGGAGAATGATGGGATAAGGAGCAGTCAAGAGGTTGAACGGAGCAGTTTTGAATTCTTACAGTCATGTTTTGGTTTGAGCAATCTGGACCATGCAAAATTAGACCGAAATGCTGCAAACTTTCCATTGTCTGGGAGTATGACTCAGCAGTCCCAGAATTGTGAGGATAATCATACACAACCCCCAGTTCATGTAAGAGCTACACTTGAATCTGTACCCAGAAGTCAGATAAAAGAGGCAGCAGATGGTGGTCTGCAGGAACCCCCTGTACCAAGTACTTACAGTAGCACTTCTGTGTCTCAGGAACCTGGACAGCAAAATGACTCTATGGAAAATCAAATCATTAGGGGCTTAGTAAGAACTAGGAGTACATATGACACTGGAATTAAAAACGGTGCTTCCTTATTGTCATCCAAGAAGTTAATGAGAAAACTACAACCTGTGGTTCTAGTGAAGACAGCTAAATGTAATGCTAAAGATGGAAACCTGTATGTTTGTTCTGTGTGCCAGAACATCATGCAGAATTTGGATGAACTTATTGAACACCACCATTGCAAACACTCTAAGCATACATTTCAGTATTGCCTCACCTGTGGAGCCTATTTTTCTAATGGAACCTTGGCAGCACAACATTTGTGTGAGCAAATTGGGCCAAAAGATTTGCAGCTGTCTGATGCAATATTGTCAACTACTAAGCAACTGAAGCTTAACGCAAAATACCTATGTAAGTACTGCCAAAAGCCATTCGTTAAAATGTCTTACCATCAAGATCATGAGCAATGGCATAAAATTGTAACACAGCATAGGTGTGGTTGTTGTGGCTTATATTTTCCTCATGCAAAAAAACTTCGTGCTCACAAACGAAAAGTCAGATGTACTCCAATGATACTAGAACCCAATGAACAGGGGAAAAAATGTCCAGGAACAGCCCCTAAAAGTCCAGCTAAACCAACCTTTACATTTGGAGTTGATGGTTGTCAGATTGGGCTTCACGATTGTTTTGTGAAACTTGTAGACATAAACAAGAAGAAGCCATATCCACGGAAAATAAATTGTCCTGTTTGTGGAAAAAGTTTCAAACTCCGAGCACAACTGAAAGCACACCTTAGATTGCACGCAGGTGCAAAGCCTATTAAGTGTAATAAATGTAAGAAGGATTTTAAATATTCCTGGAATCTTGAAAAACACAAAAAGGAGCTATGTTTAGGAAACATCACAAAGCAAGACATTTCTGAACCATCTATTCCAGGTAGACATTTTGGTAGATTTCCGTGCCCTACCTGTCCACAGATTTTTGTGTACTCCTACAACCGAACCCGACACATGCGACAGCGGTGTTTGAAAGAATATATGCAAATAAGGAAAGGAAAAGTGGGAAGCAGGTACAAATGTCCCTTATGCAGTGAAACGTTTTCCCTGGTTGCTAATCGGAATAGACATATTAAAAACACTTGTTTTCAGCAATATAAATTACAGAGGAGGACCGACAAAAAGAAACTGGTCAAGGAAAATGTCAATGAAGAAAAAGAGGAAAAGCAAGTGCTGCCAACAGAGAATTTGCAATCTTATAAATGTAAAGTGTGCCCAGCTTCATTTGCACATAAATCTGGAGTCTATAGACACATGAAGAAACATTCATTGCTTCAGCGTTCTAAAGTACTAGTGGGCAAACAAGACAACCCTACTGATGGGAAAGGATCAGACTCTAATAACGAGAGACCTCAAAACCAAGCGTGTTCAAGCCAAGAGTCTAGTGATTCGGTCACTGCTAACCCTTTCCTTTGCAGTTACTGTGATAAATGCTTCAGTTCAAGTGATTCATTGAAGAATCATCTGCGGATACATGGGGGAAAGAAACCCTTCCACTGCTTGGACTGTGGTAAAAATTTTGGAAGGCGTGGACACTTAATAGCTCACAAAAATGTTCACAAGCGACGAATACAGTGTTCTGTCTGTAAAAAAATTGTGCCCACTATTGGAGATTTGTTGAAACACAGACAATCCCACATCAAAAAGGGTTTGCTTCAGTGCCCTGATTGCCCAATGCAATTCAAATTTCCTGTCTACTTGCTCCGACATGTTAAAAGGCATGCAAATGAAGAAGCCATGCCAAAATCATCTCTGCCTGCTGAAACTCCACCCAAAAAGTCTGCAGATGAAAAAGTGAAAGAATTGAAGGAGTCCTTTTTTTGTGGAATATGCCAAAAGGCATTTGTTGATTCCAAAACACTGAGTGAGCACTGTTTAATTCACCTTCCAAAACCTTCTGTTTCCAAATGTCCAGTTTGTAAGCATAATTTCACAAGTCGAACTGCACTGATTCGGCATATTCGTCTGCACACTGGTGAAAAACCTTTTCCATGCAAGATCTGTGGAATGCATTTTCACCGGAAGGAACCCCTCAGAGTTCATCAAGAAAAATGCAAGGGATTGCAAGAAAAAACGCTCTCTCCATCAACCACAACTCAAACACATGGGAAATGTGAAGTAAATGCAACATCAAAGTCAGAAAAATTTCCAAAACAATTTACATGCTCATACTGCCCACATATATTTACCATGTCTGGTAATTTGAAAATGCATGAAAAAGCTCACTTGGGTAGCAACCTCGTACCATGTTTAAAATGTGGGAAATATTACAAAAAGAATAAGATCTATGGACATCGGAAACGCTGCAACATCAAGGAATCCACTTCTGGAGAGACATTAAACAGTGAAGAATCTGGAAATGCACAGAAGAGTGAATGCAATGGTACCAATTTAGTTATTGCAAACAGAACATGCAGAATTGCAAAAGTAATGGGGACAAATATCAAGGATGGTCTTAAGGAGCGATGCCCACACTGTCCTAAACGTTTCCGATTCAGATCTTACTTACTAAGACATCTTAATTCTCACTTGGGAAAAAACCAGTTTGCATGTAAGCATTGTGGTCAGAAATATAGCAATCAGAGCTCCTGTCAAAAGCATGAGGCCTTATGTGATGGTGTGTTGAGGCAACATGAAGCAAAACAACTGAATGAATCTGAAGAAACCAAAATCATGCCAGAAAGTGCAGCCAGTCTAAAGGAATTCACAGTAATCATAGGAGAAAATGGTGAGCAGTTGAAGTGCAACTTTTGCACAAAAACCTTTACAAAACCTAGATATCTCCGACGGCACATTCTTACCCACACAGACGTCAAGCCATATCGTTGTAAAACATGTGAAAATTGTTTTTCTCGATACGATCACCTGAAGCATCACCAAACACGATGTAGAAGCAAAAAGCAACAACCTGAGGTGCATCTTCAACAGATTTCTCTTGACCATGTTGGCTCTCAAGCCAAGAGACAGCTACAGAGTGATGTGTTTGAATGCAGTACTTGTTCAAAGAAGTTTTCTACAAGTACCAACTTAACAAGGCATGTTTCCATGCTACATTCTGCTTTCAAACCATTTTCCTGTAAAAGATGTGGTACTGGCTTTACGGCTATGGAAAGTCTGAAGAGACATCGCGTCAGGGTGAACTGCAAGATGTCCTCAGCAGAGTGCCTGGAACCAGTGCAAATGCCAATCAAGTTAAATACTTCAGTGCAGTCTTGCAGAGAAACAGCCAAACCCATGCAAAGCATAGATGGGCACTACTCCAATAAATGGAAGTTCCAATGTGAATACTGCCCTCGCCGCTTTAAAGCCCAAACACAATTAAAATTGCATACTCGTCTTCATACAGGGGAAAAACCATTTGGATGTGCCAGTTGTGATGAGCATTTCATCAGAAGAGACTATTTAAAACGGCATTTGAGTAAATGCAGTGGGAAAAGAGAAGGGCCGAAAGTGCTTTGTGACAGATGTGGTGGATTGTTTACTCGGCAAGCTCTTGAGATGCATCAAAACAACTGTGTCATCAGCTTAAGGTCCACTGACTGCCCTGAAAGTGTAAGCAGTATTTCCAGCCCTTCAAAAGTCAAGGCGTTTTCCTGTGTCAACTGTAATGACCGCTTCTTGTTGTTCTCCCAGCTTCAGCAGCATATTTTGACAAAACACCGATCTGATGGAAAACAGCAGTCAAGTACCCTTGAGTTTGAGCAGTTATCAAGTAATTTGCACATTAAGGAGGAACCAGTAGATGACGGTTATACTGAGAGCTTGCCAAGCAACTGTCAAATATATGCTAACAATGAGCATGAAAATATCGATGCTGAAAAGGAGAAACCATTTGAGTGTGAGCAGTGCAACATGAGGTTTATAACTAACAGTGGGCTTGGTATGCATATGCGCACTCATACAGCAATGTATCCTCTTTCATGCAAAAAATGCAACAAGGGATTTTGGAGCAAAAATGTACAACAGAAGCACACGAGAAGATGTAAGGGTTTGGAAGTCACAAAAAAGGAACCTAACACACAAGATGCCGTTTCATCAGAATTGGAGTCTGCTCCTAACGATGAAGTCCTAGTCTTTAATAAAGGCTCCAGCACAACAGGAACTGGTGTACTCCAGACAAAGTTTTCATGTAAAGACCAGGATAAAGGAAATGCGGACAAAGGAGATGCAGTTGTTCACAAGTATCAGTGCTCTGAATGTGAGCAAAGTTTTACAGATGGGCTCATGCTTATAAGTCATCTTGAGGCTCATGGCCGTGAAGACCAAGAGCGTAGGTTAGGCAAAAGCCACCGCTGTCACATTTGTGGTAAGAACTTTGATCAAGCAGGTGTGCTGCAAAGACATGTGAAGACACAGCATCAGGAAACAGTTAAGAATACCTGCCCTGAATGCTTTAGAAGCTTTCGCTATCCCTCTGATTTGGACATACATAGATCTTGTCATGATCCTAATAGGCCATTTGTTTGTAACACATGCGAGTTGAGGTTTTGGACTTCTAAATCCTTGAGTACTCATCAAAGGCTGACTCATTCAGCTAGCGAACCACTCAAAACAGTCGAGTCTACTCTAAGAACTGATAGGGTGTCTCCTAAAGTATTTACTTGCCATCCCTGTAATAAGATTTACACTATCAGAAGGTCATATATGAAACACTGCAGGGTTAAACATAAAGGGTGTTCAAAAGGCCTCGATGACCTTAAAAGTGCTATCACTGAAGATCAGTTGAGCAACAATGAATCAGATGGAAGTGATGATGACTCCGACTCTGCCCCTTACTTTCCTTGTCATGTCTGTGGTAAAACGTTCCTGACGTCAGAAAGTCTTGAGGATCATCAAAGATGCCATCTTGGTGAAAAGCCTTATGAATGTGAAGAATGTGGCAAATGCTTTATTCAGCTTGTAAATTTGCAGCAGCATCAGCGCAGTCACAAATCTGAGTTTCAGTGTCAAATGTGCGGAAAAGGTTTTGTTTCACTCTTTGCACTGCGCAAACATAAGCACACTCATGTTAGAAAACGTCCCCATCGATGCACAAAATGTCATTTAAGTTTCACACGGTCTTCACAGCTGACAGAACATATGATCACTCATCGTGATGAAAATTTTCCCTGTGATCTTTGCCATGAAAACTTTTCTTGCAAATCAAGCCGAGCAGAGCACCGGAAAATCCACACGGAGGCAGAGGAAGAGCTCCCTCCTTTAATTCCACCAGCAAAGCAAACCACATCTTCACCAGTCTTGATCAACCCTTCATTAAGTACTGTTCAGCAATACAGATATCGCTGTGAAATTTGTCAAGTGCAATTTCAAGATCCTGAGCAGCTCTCAGAGCATGGCTGTAATCCAGCAAAAGAGCGTCCATACTCATGTAAAGACTGTAACAAGCATTTCTTGCATGGTTCTCACCTTAAAAAACATCAGCTCACTCATCAGTTGTCTGGAACACGATCCTTTCAATGTAATAGTTGTCACATGAGCTTTAGCCACCGCCATCACTTCCTGACCCATTTGCAAACACATGGTGGTGAAGAATCTTCCAAATCTCAAATTGACGATGAAGTGAAGATATCAAACACTGATGATTCACATCAGGACAAAATTTACAGATGCCCAATTTGTCCTGAGAGTTTCTCTCAAGTGTTAGAGCTGGCAAATCACCTTTCTGTTCATGCAAATATGTGCAACGTTTGTAACAAGACATTCTCAACTAAGCAACAACTTGAGAAACACGAACAGTGCCATTTGTCTGCAGCTACACAGTACGAGTGCACAGAATGTGGAAAGAGCTTCCTTGGAAGTGATACCTTTCGCCAACATTATTGTGTTCACCAAAAACATCTTTCATGTTCATCCTTGTCAACCACTGATAAAAAGAGATGTTTAGAAAATTCCTCTGAGATGCTCACTAATATTGAGGAGGAGGAGGAGGTTGATGTTGGAGAAGACTTTTATAATTGCCCTACCTGTAGCAAACGATTTCCTTCTAACATCAGTTTGCAGGAGCACCAAAAGTTGCATGAATTTGATCGTCCTTTTAAGTGTCTGGTTTGTGGAAAAGGCTTTGCCAAAAAGAAGTATCTTACACAGCATCAGCAAATACACAATGAGCGGCCCTACCGATGTGATTTGTGCTCCAATTCCTTCAAAACGGAACAATCACTTTTGTCCCACCGTAAAACCCATGATGCAGACCGCAAATACCACTGCTCAGTTTGTGACAAATCATATAGAACACAATATGATCTTTCAAGGCATGAACAGAAACATCCTGAATTGCAAACCTTTAGTGAAGTAAGTGGTGACCACAGATGTGATATGTGCTATAAGTCTTTCAGCCTGCTTTCTCAACTGAGACAGCACCAGGAAACTCACGTTGGACAAGTTGTCTATGAGTGCACCGAGTGTGACAAAGCGTTTGCTTTTCTACATCTTTTAGAAGAACATCAGCAAACTCATGGGACTTCAACAGATTCTTTCCAATCCCAGTCACCATCTGACATTCTCTTTCAAAACCCAGTAATTGAGTAGAGTGTACTGTAGAGTATTTCCTGCAATGCAGGTGATTCTTAGTCATTCAATTTTCTGAACACGTTAAAATTGTATAGGTTCTTGACTCATGTTGTGGGTTCATGCTTTTTCATGTTAAGTCATATGCTTGGTGGTTTTTTTTTTTTTTTTTTTTTTTTTTTTAAAGGTTTTTCATTTCAGTACTCTATGTACATACATAAATTTTTGCTTTTACTACTGCAATTCAGAGAACTACTTACTGAATTTCTAGTGTTTAGAAAACTCCAAATAAATGTAAATTATTGTTGTACAATTAAGAAACGGATATTGGGTAAAATTTGCATGCTTCGAATAACTGAGGAAATGCTGTGTAAATATTGTCACCACCAAATTTTGTATTAATGGGGTTTATACAGCAGCATTAAAATGTCCATCTGTAAACTGTTTACCATTTTTTGGTATTTATTCAAAAGTCTTTTTTATTAGTCACGCTTTCTGTTAACTTTTGTAACTTGCAGACCCATGTTTTGAATGAATTTTGTTTTATTGTACTTTTGTGTCATGTCCTAACTGGTTTTACACATATATCTAATACCCATGTAACAAACTGAGTCGACATGAAATTGATAGGATTGTTAGAGTTGTGTATATGCCTTTGTATATTCAGATGTGACTCTTGGTATCTACTGTTTTCTTAAGAATATTTTATTCTGTTTTGTTGATAACGATTACTCTTCCTTTCCTTTGCTTAATGGGTAGTTAAGAGCACCTACCAAGCACTTCATGGTGTAGTTACTCATTATGGCAAGTGACATTTGTTTGTGTATATATATATTCATGTAACTTTTTTTTTTTTAAACAATTTTTTAGACAATTTTGGTGTTAAAATTTTCAGACTTGGACATTAAAGCCATTTGAATATAGCCATCATCTGTGGTCTACATCTGTCACATTCAGACTAAAATGTTTGACTTTGAAAGCCATGGATTGCTGAAAGATGATGTCAGGGTAGGCAATTATTTTATAGTATCAAAGTAGACTGCCAAAACTTAATATTTGTATACACATCATATTGACAGTTAAAAAAATAAATAAATAATTTTAAGATGACAAACCACTTGGAAGAGCACAGTATTGCCAGTAACAGTAGACTAAATGTTCACCAGGGAGGTAAAGCTAATTAATTTTTTATTATTATTTTTTTTTAAAGCATTTAGACATTTACCTTTTTAAAAAAAAAAAAAAAAAAATCAGAGGCTAGTAATACATTGTGTTGTAATAAGTTGTCAGCAACTCTACCCCTGTGTTCACACTAGCAAGTGACTCGCTTTAGTTGCTCTTGTTGCTTCTAGTTTGTGGGCGCGGTGCGAGCACTACTGTTGTCTCTTGTGGAAGCGTAGCATCCATCCGGTGTGTGTGTGTAGTTTGTAGTTCTAATGATAAAATGTAACCAAAATGTATCATTCACAGTGCAGTTTGCTAAGGTATATGATTGATTTTCTTTATTAAATGTATTTAAAATGAACTCTGCTATTTTTGTAACATGAAAAGAAAAACATGCAAATTGCTTGTTTGTGTACATTATGTGCTATGCTTCAAATTAGCTTTGTTAAGAACATGTGTGTGCTAACTGTACTAACTATGTACATTTACCAGAGGCACAATCCTGTACCTATGTCTTTTTCTAACTAGTTAAACACAAATTAAATAACACCCAAGTCAGTGTGAAAATTGGTCATTTTAATTTACCTGTTCTGTGACATGATATAAGCTATTAACACATTAGCAGCGGATGCTAAATGCACTAACTACAAACACTATCCAGGGACAACAGTGATCTCTGCAATTTCCTTTTAGCTTGTCCAAAGACATGCATTGTAGCCTGATTGGCATCTCTACATTGTCCATAGTGTGTGAGTATGTGTGCGATTGTACCCTGCGATTGATTGGCACACCATCCAGGGTCTCTCCTGCCTTGTGACCAAAGTCCCCTGGGATAGGCTCCAGGCTCGATGAGACAATGAAGATGGGAAGATAAAACCAGTGTTAAAAGATTTTATTCCTTTTTTCAAGTCAAAAATAGGAACTACAGGTGCAAAAAATGAACTTTTCCACGATATTCAAATTTTTTGCGCTGCACCTGTAATTGCATGTAGGAGCTAAAGTTGGACGAGCCGAATTGAAAAGTGTGAAAATGAATGGCCACCTGTCACTTTGTTGCACATTTATGAGGATTAGGACTTAAGTCTTAAGCATGAAGTACAACGGTTAATTTAATGTAACTGTTAACAATACCCCATTTCTATAATACAAACCTATAGTGCACAAGGAAGTGTTTGCCTCTTTTATGTATTTTGTAGTAAAATCAAATCTAATACTCCCATGACCCATGAAAAAATGTGGGAAAACTGGGAAATGGAAAAGTTGCAATATAAAAAAGAAGAAAGGTCTTTAAATCATGTCTCGCTGAATGGTTTTGTATTTTTCTCTTTTAACTATTAACTACGTGTAATAGTTAATATTTTGGTGATACAAGATCATTTTAGATTGCAGAACAGTGAGAGAGTGCAAATTCCACTTGTTGCTTCACAATCATTAAAATAGGGTGAAAACAAAATATTACAACTCTGAAATAATCTGATATTTAAAATGATTTATTCTGTTCCATGGTTCCAAAAGTGAACAAAGTCCTGTATACATAACATTTACTAAATGAATTACCAGTGGCAATTAAAACCTCATATTCATTAACTAAAGTATTGATTTACACATCTGTAAATGACCTGTTTAGTTTTTTTCACCTTTCAAGTATGACATGACAATGAATTAGCTTCATCAAAACAAGTTCAAGGTCCAGACCTAAATCCAATTAAAAATTGCTGGGGTGACCTGAAGAGGGCTGTGCACAGGAGACCCCAATGATTCTTCTTGTATTTCATTAATTAATTAAAATCACTTTAATTAATATGTTAAACTTTCACAATAAAGAGAGAAAAGGTTCTGACATGATTCATATTGGATTATTTATTTATTTATACATCACAGCAAACAGATTTTAACAGGGGTGTGTAGACTTTTTATATAGGTGCCTCCTACTTAAGGTGGAACAATTAGTCTTGACAGTAGCATATCAGCAGGCATGAAATTAAATGAACACTATGTGACTAGGTTTGCAGCATGGTGGTCACTTATAGTGATGGTGCTGGTTGCAGCAGTAATAATGCTCTACCAAATTTATAGGTGTATGCCTTTCCAACACTGCTTTGGAGAACCCAGTGTTCTTAATAGCCCTTTTCTGGCCAAATTGACCATGGTTATGCCTACTGTTTAATATTACTTATGGGGGCTTGCTGTCCTAGATGAATGGGTCACGTGTGACCAGACACCCTGAAATTGTGGCTCTGGGCCATGAAAGTGACTCCAGTATATAAACCTGACCATACTCCATAAACCTAATTGTATACAGTTAATTGAAAAGTTTTCTCACTGTGGTGTAATGTCTCACTATGGTGAGAAAACTGGAGGTGATGTTTCTTGATCTGCCTGCTTGGTGTACATCATAGCATCATCTGTATAGCGAGGACAGGTTGGTCAAAACTCAGGGTATCTCGGGTTATAGGACTTCTCTGACTTACAGTATACAACTGAAATGAGTATACTCCTATGTAATATTATTTAAATATCAAATGATTCAAAATTGTATCACCTCTCGATAACAGTCGAAACAAATACTTTAGAAAGACTTTAGAAAAACTCAGCAGAAGTGAATACATGTGATCGCTGGCACACAAGTTAGAAAACCTGTGATCACTGAAACAAAATTAAGTACACCTGTGATTTCCAGTTAGCCTAACTGCATGAAAATGGCTATAAAATGACCTGTGAACACCAGAAATTTCTCTATGTTGGACCTATGGGCTGTGTCTATCTGCATGTCTGCATCATGGCTCCTAATTGAAAAGAATTGCCAGAGGAATTAAATTTTTTTAATTGTGACACTTCAGAAAGATGGAAACCGATACATGAGGATAGGTGACCAACTAAAAATCAGCCAACGCACAGCTGCAGCCGTAATCAGGGGGTATAGAACAAGCCATAGTACCACTAATCAAAGCCACAGTCGCCGTCCTGCTAAAATGATGCCATGGACAGTGCGCTACTTGCGCAATTTAGCTCTGAATAACAGACAGGCAAGTGCTTCAAGCTTGGCACAGGGGTTATCGATGGAAATTGGAGTTTCTGTGATAACTCGGACAGTGTGGAGGACAATACATAACGTCAACCTTTACGGACGATGTCCAAAAAAAACCCTTGTTTTTGAAAGAACCTTTTTTGGTCCGAAAAGACCAAGATAAATTAGTTCAGCTTAGATGGGGTCCAGCATGTTTGGTGTGAACCTAGGCAGGTCTACCACAGTGAATGCATAGTTCCAACAGTGACAGCGGTGGGAGTTTGATCATATGATTCTGCATGAGTGCAAATGATGTTGGGGAAATGACATTTATAGATTGCACCGTAAATGCCTGTGAATATAACAAAATACTGTCTGACAAGATGACTATTGTCAGTCTCCAGAAGCTTGGCAGAAGAGGAATATTCCAACATGATAATGATCCAAAGCACACTGCCAAATTCACACGAGTTTCTAAAGAAGAAAAAAGTGAAAATGACATGGCCAAGTATGTTGCCTGACATCTATCCAATTGAACACCTTTGGCGTATTTTAAAAAGATAGGTAGTTTAATAAAATAATACAACATGGTGCCATGAGAATGGCATCCTGCTGCAGCAGCTCCTGGAGTTTCTTTGCTTTTTTGTTTTTTATTTAATTATTTTTGTCATTTGTTCATAGTTGCCTGCCAGTTTATCAGGATAAGAAGAAAGGCAAAGGGATTGCAGTTTTTGTGAATGAAAGGTGGTGCAACCCAGACATATTACCCTGAAGGAATGTCTCTGCTCGCCGGACATTGAACTTTTAACCGTGGGAATGCATCCATATTATTTGTCATGTGAATTCTCTTCCGCCATACTGATCGGTGTTTACATTCCACCATCAGCTGACGAGGAAGTGGCATGTGATGCAATACACGCCACAGTTGGTAAGTTACAGTCTCAACACATTTACTGGAGAATTTAGCCATGTAAATCTGGACACCACTCTCCCAAATTTCCACCAGTTTGTTGACTGCACTACACTGGAAAACAGAACACTGGACCTTTTTTATGCAAATGTTAAATAAGTATACAGAACCACTGCCCTGCCCCCACTTGGTAGATCAGACTATAACCTTGTCTTGTTAACAACTCAGTATGTTCCTGCAGTTCAAAGGCACCACAAGGACTGTGAGGAGGTGGACTCAGGAGGCCATCGAAGCTCTGCAGGACTGCTTTGAAGCTACAGATTGGGATCTGTTGTGCAAGCCAAATGGGGATGATATAAATAACCTAAGCTGGAGAATAAACTCCAAAAACAACATAAGGGATGTGTGGATAGCTTCAGCATCAAAGAGCATCAACAGGGGGCAGCCTGGGCAGAGCCAACAAGCTGAATGTGTTTTTTAACAGGTTTTTTCCCACCCCCCTTTGCTGAACACTCCTGATCATAACCCCCCAACTCCAACCTCCAACCTCCCAGCATGACTGTGACAATCAGCCAGGTTAGGAGACAGCTGGAGAAACCAAGGCAAGGCTGCATGCCCTGATCATTCCCACGGTCCTAAAGTCCTGTGCTACCCAGCTGTCTGGTATCCTATAATACATCTTTAACCTGAGCCTGATGCAGGGAAGGATACCGGTGCTATGGAAAGCATCTTGCTTAGTGCTGGTACCTAAGAAAGCCACCCCATCTGGTCTCAATGACTTAAGAGCAGTTGCCCTAACATCACATGTCATGAAAATACTGGAAAGACTGGTTCTGGCAAACCTCAGATCACATGTGAAACATACTCTAGATTAGAGATGGGCAGGAGTTGGAGTACAAGGAACTGGTGGATAACTTTGTGAAGTGGTGCAGCAGGAATCATCTGCTTCTAAGTATAAACAAGACCAAGGAGATGGTGGTGGATTTTAGTATGAGAACTGCGACCAAGCCCATAAATATCATGGGTGAGGAGGTTGGGATTGTCGAGCACTACAAGTACTTGGGTGTCCACTTGAACAACAGACTAGACTAGAGGACCTACACAGATGCTGTGTATAAGAAGGAGATGAGCAGACTCTATTTTCTGAGAAAGTTTGTGAAGTTTGTTTTCAATCAATGGGATGACAATCAGGTGTGAGTGAGCACCCTGTTTTATTTAAAGAACAGGGATCTATCAAAATCTGATCTTCAGAACACATGTTTGTGGAAATGCATCATGGCATGAACAAAGAAGATTTCTGAGGGCCACAGAAAAAGAGTTGTTGACGCTAATCAGGCTGGAAAAGGTTACAAAACCATCTCTATAGAGTTTGGCCTCCACTAATCCACAGTCAGACAGATTATGTACAAATGGAGGAAATTCAAGACCATTGTTACCCTCCCCGGGAGTGGTGGACCATCAAAGATCACTCCAAGAGCAAGATGTGTAATAGTCCACGAGGTCACAAAGGAACCCAGGGTAATTTCTAAGCAATGAAAGGCCTCTCTTACATTGGCTAATGTTAATGTTTATGAGTTCACCATCAAGAGAACACTGAACAACAGTGGTGTGCCTGGAGAAAGCCACTGCTCTCCAAAAAGAACATTGTTGCCTGTCTGCAGTTTGCTAACAATCATGTGGACAAGCCAGAAGGCTACTGGGAAAATATTTTGTGGACAGATGAGACCAAAATAGAATTTTTGGTTTAAATGAGAAGTGTTATGTTTGGAGAAAGGAAAACACTGCATTCCAGCATAAGAACCTTATCCCTTATCCCATTTGTGAAATATGGTGGTGGTGGTGGTGGTAGTATCATGGTTTGGGCCTGTTTTGCTGCATCTGGGCCAGGACAACTTGTCATCATTGATGATACAATGAATTCTGAATTATACCAGTGAATTCTAAAGGAAAATGTCAGGACATCTGTCTGTCAACTGAATTTCAAGAGAAAATGGCTCATGCAGCAAGACAAGGACCCAAAACAAGCAGTTTATGTGAGGAAACCCACCAACATCCTAGAGTTGCAGTTATTGCTGCACAAAGGGGTCACACCAGATACTGAAAGCAAAGGTTCACATACTTTTGCCACTCACAGATATTGAGGAAAATGGTCCAATATTACATAAGTAAATAATCAAGTATAATATTTTTGTCTCATTTGTTTAATTGGGTTCTCTTTGTCTACTTTTAGGATTTGAAAGGTGTCCTGACTTTTGTTGCATTGAGTTCCTACTGCAGGGCCTGTGTTTTTAATATAGTAAACCTAAACTGTTAGTTTTTAATTTTACATAAGAGCAAATACCATAGAGGTATTAGAAGTAATGCAATTACTGTAAGGTGATACAATTTTTAATCATTTGATATTTAATTGATATTGCACAGGAATGTACTCAAATCTGTTGTATACTGTACATGCTAAACAATCATCAATCAAGACATGCTAAACAGTCTTACACTGGCCTTGGTGCTAATTAGTTTGTGCAATTTAAATTTTAATATGTTTAGCATATTTAACAATAGAAATTGTTATAAAGCATTACAGACATCGGCATATTGATTTATATTTAGATATTTAGACAGTGGCAAGGAAGAAAGAGACAAGATAAGGAAGAAATATTTAAAGGAACCAGACTCAAAAGGGAACCCATCCTCTTCTAGGTGACACCCAACAGTTTGATTATAAATCATCCTTTGTTAGTGGATGATCATCAAAACATCCCAGTTTACAAAAAATAACAAAAAATTGCCCTTAGTCTCCTTAGATCTTTACATTTACCTATAGTAATAGTAATGCAAATAGGCTTACAAGCAAGACATACAGGTTGAGACTGTATCTGAGTCTCGAACACTATTCCATAGCTGAGGGGGCTTTGTTGGAAAACTCACTTCATTCTAGGTGCTGATCAAGAACGAGCAGCTTTGGATCAAAGTGGACATGGTGGAAAATAATAATGCTCAGGTACTGTGGGGTGAAACCTTTTAGTGCTTTAAAGCACTATATATATTTGTCATTTGTAGTATTTTATAATAAAGGCAGCATTCTACAGGGAGCTGATGTAGTATGTTCAAGATAAGGCTGATGTGATCAAACTTTCTGGTTCTAGTAAGGACTGGCTGCTGCATTCTGGATTAGCTGGAACACTGGAACATCTAGACAGCAAGGCATTACAAAAGTCTAACCTAGTGGTAACAAAATCATGAACTATATAGCTAGTTTTCACATTGTCTGACTTTAAGTTAATATGCTGAAAATTCTAATATTTTTGTTTATCATGAAAAAAATGATTAAGTCTATGGTGGTCTTGTTCTTAGTTAGTTACAGAAATCGCAATCAGAGTGCCTAGGACAATTACTATGCCAACTTAAGCTGTGAAGCTAACCTGCTCTGTGGCAGATTTACTTGAATTAAACCAGGTTTTAAGTCACAGAAATAAGCTCCACTTTCAGTTAACTGTTTTCCTGAACAATACTGTTCCTTGTTATTAGGTATATGTTTTTATGTTTGTCACTGCTTTGCACTGCCATTAACGGTGTGTGTACAACCCCAATTCCTTACTTTTCCAGCGTATTGTTGCCCCATCTAAACTTTTTTGAGACGTGTTGCAGCCATCAAATTCAAAATTACCTTTTTTTTTTCTTCTTAAAATGGTATATCTACTCAGTTTATTGTTCTATTGTGAATAACATGTTTGAGATTTGCAAATCAATGCATTCTGTTTTTATTGACATTTATTTACATTTTACACAGCGTCCCAAATTTTTTGCAGTTGGGGTTGTATACTGTGCTGTGTCTTACTTTGTACTGCTGGGTTTTAATGT
Organism: Stegophilus panzeri; assembly: GCA_024331685.1. Classification (NCBI taxonomy): domain Eukaryota; kingdom Metazoa; phylum Chordata; class Actinopteri; order Siluriformes; family Trichomycteridae; genus Stegophilus; species Stegophilus panzeri. The sequence goes on along the minus strand of JANDJT010000001.1, from coordinate 6,586,192 downwards.
TTCGTGCACCTGAGAAAACACTGAGACTTATGCTGGGTTGAGAATGAGGAATGAGGACTCAGGCCAGGGAGCCGTCCAACCTGTCCACCCCCCAGCAAGAGAGGAAATATGCCAGAGCTATCTGTACTAAAGATGTGCTTAAGGTACATCTTATCTTATCTGCACACCCGGTGTGTGGACCACCTCAAACTTAAATGGCTGAAGTGCCAGATACCAACAGGTGACTCGTGCATTGGCATCTTTCATGAGGTGGAACCACTGGAGCGGGGTGTGTCTGAACAGAGGGTGAAAGCCCGTAACAACAGATAGTACCGGAGAGTAAGAACCACTCATTTGATGGCCAGACACTCCTTCTCTATTGTTCTCTACTTAGTGTCTTGCAGAAAGAGCTTGCAGCTGAGGTACAGCATGGGGTGCTCCACCACCACCTGGGACAACACAGCCCCCAACCCCCTGTCTGATGTGTCCATCTGTAAAACATAAAGGAGAGAGAAGTCAGGAGAATGTAAGATGAGTCTGTCACAGAGTGCAGCTTTAACCTGAGTGAAAGCCTGCTGGCATGTCTTCATCCGCTGGACCGGATCTGATGTTCCCTTTTTAGTGAGCTCAGTCAGAGGGCTGATGACATCCAAAAAATTAGGCACAAACCTACAATAATAGGCAGCCAGCCCAAGAAACTGCATCACCTCATTTTTGGTCTTGGGTTTTGGGCAGGCCGCAATTGCTGCTGCCTTAAAGAAATAAATAAATATTTATAGGACACGCCTGCCCATTGCCCAAGTTGAAGCCCAGATACTACACTTCCACCTGTCTAATCACACACTTTCTTGGGTTTGCTCTGAGTCCTGCCCACCTCTGTGATCTCAGAACAGCCCTCAGATGCTGAATGTGCTGCTGCCAATCATTGCTGTAGATAATGTCATCTAGAAAGGCAGCAGCATAAGCAGGATGTGGACAGAGGATTCTGTCCATGAGTAGCTAGAACAGTGCGAGGGCCCCGAACAACCCAAAAGGAAGTGTCATGAATTGGTGTAAACCAAACGGAATGGAAAGGGCTATTTTTTCATGATATTGGAGTCAAGGGGATCTGCCAATATCCCTTTGTCAAATCCATTGTCAAATAAAAGCAAGCTGCACCTAACCAATCAAGCAGCTCATCAATGCAAGGCATTGGGTATGCATCGAATTTAAACACCATGTTGACTTTCCTAAAGTCCACACAAACTCTGACTGAACCAAAACTACTGGGTTGGACCAGTCATTGTGGGACTCCACGATTACTCCCATGGCCTTAACTCACTCCAAACCATCCGTTTTGTATGCTCAGGTATACGATAGGGGTGGCTGCGTACCACCACCTCTGGGGGTATCTATGTGGTGCTCTATGATCTTAGTACAACCGGGTAGATGCGAGAACACATTGGAAAATTCGATGTGCAACTTGGCAACATCCATGATTTGGGACAGAGAGAAGTGGTCTCCATAAGGGGTGGGTGTGGATTAAGCCAGCATTTTTAAATTTACCTCCAGTCCTAGCTCCTCCCGCTCTCTGGAATGACTGTCACCAAAGCCACAGGAACCACTTCCCTCCATGGTTTGAGGAAGTTAATGGTGGTAAACCTGCTGTGCTCTGCCTCTATTTGTTCACTTACCGCATAGTCAAACATCCCCAACCTGCTGTGTGACATCATAGGGTCCTTGACACTTGGTGAGTAATTAAGAGCTCGATGTAGGTAGCAAAATGAGCACTTTATCTCCTGTAGACAAACTCCCATAGCTGAGTACCCCTGTTATACAGCCATGATTGATGTTCTTGTGCCTGATGCCAATTCTCCTGTGTTTAAGGTGTGGAGTTTTGCTCTCAGGTCAAGAACATACTGAATTACATTTTTATTGGTAGAAGGCCCCTCCTCCTAATTTTGCAGATGTCAAGGACACTGCAAGGCTTCCGCCCATACAATAATTTGAATGGGGAAAACCCCATGGAAGCTTGCAGGACTTCTTGTACAACAACAGGGGCTCTAGCCACTTATCCCAATTCCACACATTGTTTTGAATGAGCTTAGGAATCCTGTTTTTAAGTGTTTGATTAAATCATTCGACCAGCCCATCCGATCGGGGAAGGCCTCCATCACATGGCATTGATACTGGAAATGCCCGGGCTCCACGTAATGCCAATGGGATTCACCCACCTGGGGACAGAAGAAACAATCACAGGGGGAGAGGGAGGGGAAGGTAAAGCACATTGGCCCCTTTCCATGGTGCAGGGATGGGGGAAGGGTGAGGAGGAGGGGGAGAGTTACAAGAGAGAGAAAAGGGAGGGGCTCGCCTGCCCCTGTATACGCCGCCAAGTGGTCCTCTGCCAGCTGGATTGGCTCGTCTAGCAATGCTGGACAATGGCACTGCACCCATTCCACAGGGCATAGATTCATTGCTCCTGGTCTTGTCGTAGCATAGCATCTGGTAAAGGCTGGTGAGGGACCTGATTATCTCAACCACTGGTGAGGATTCCATGATGGCACTCTTTCCTCAATCCTGGGTTTTGGCACCAGTCTGACACTTGTGTCGAGAATGAGGAAGTGGGAGGCAGGCTTGGAATAACTCAAAAATGGCTTTATTCACAACTTTACTTTTGCTTTTCAGCATTTTAAATCAAACACACACATGCACACACAGCTCCGTGTTGGTTGGCTCTCTCTCTCTCCCTCTTGAGGCATTCATCTCTCTCCTTTTTATCCTCACCTCCATTCTGTGCCACCAAAGAGAACCCATTAACAGTGTGTAATGCTATCCATGTGCTCTTCAATTATACCATTAGTATATCAAGTTATATACTACATATTTACAAATACAGTCAAACATATTTGTACATTAATATACAGTAAATATATGGTTAGTATAACAAGTCATATACCGTTAGTATATTTATAGAATATGGAAAGCACTTTTGTAATAGTCTAAATGTATATTTGCAACATAGCTTCAATATACTTGTATATGTACTTTAAGTGTACTATAGTATAATACTGTATTTGAATAAGCTATGGAATGGCATTATAGTTAAACTATATAAATACTAAACATACAGAGCACGCAAGAATTTTACTTAAAATACAAGTACTTAAAATCTATAAATAATATAGTCAAATTGTAACAAACTGTAAAGACAGGCAAGGAAGAGGCCGAACACAGCTGAAAAGAAAAAAAAAATGTTTAATAATAAACACAGCGTAAACATAACAGAAATATAAAGTAAGTAAGTAAATTTTATTTATATCGCACATTTAATCACAGCAAAGCTGACCAAAGTGCTGAACAGATTAAGAAAAAGTTAAAGTGCACATGTGCCTCTCTCTCTGCCTCTGACGCTTCCAGCAGCTCCTTTATCACTCTTTCCCACTGATTATACAACTCAGTGCCAGGCGTGCGTCCTCACAGCCTGGCCACTCCCTCCTCCTCGCCACATTCCTCTGCGGCCAGATTCAGGCCTCCGGCCTGACGTACACCCCCTCCCGCCCTTTCAGGAAGGTGGGGCTGCCCTTCAGGCTGCATCCTTCGGCCGGCCAGCCCTGCATCCAGGAAGCGAAAGGAGAGACGAGGGGAGGAAGAGGGGAGAGAAAAGGAGCAAGAAGGAGAGACAGCAAGAGGGAGAGAGAGGAGAGAGAGAGAGCAAACAATCTGGCCCCCAGACACACTGTCATCTGGTCCTCATTCAGCTGGGAAGCGATCTCCTATGACGTCTGCCGATTTTCACTGGACTTCCTGCCGGACGGCTGCGGCTCCTCCCCTTTTCAGGCAGACGGCAGCAGTTTTTCTGCCTCCTGGTGGACAGCAACGACTCCTCCATCCTCCCCGGCAACCGCTCTAGCACCACAGCCTCCTTGGCGTTGCTGTCCTCTCACAGCGGCGAGTGCTCTCTGACAGCGCGTACCTCCTCCTTCCCAGGTTTCAGCACCATTGTCACAAACTTTAAAGATGGGCAAGGAGGAGGTGGGAACCAGCTGAACATAAACATAATGTTTAATAATAAATGGAACATAAACATAACACAAACATAAAGCGTGCGTGTGTCTCTCTCTCCCACTGATTAGATTGATTAAACTGATTAGACAACTCAGTGCCAGGTGTGCATCCTCACAGCCAGGCCATTCCCTCATCTTCGTCACAAAAATGTTTAGCCTAGGAGCTATATATAATACGTACAAGTACTACCTAACTACCAAGTTCAAACAGTGGATTGTACTTGGTCCAGAAAACTTTTTTAAAAATCAAAACATGTATACATGTTCCTCCAAGATAGTTTGTGAAAGTATAGTTATATCATAAAATAAGTCAGTAAATGTGTTTTTATACAGTACATAAAAATACCAAATAAGCATACCCAAACTGAAGTACACTTTTCCAAAGTAGGCTTGGGCAAAGTGGCAATAATATCAGGAACTGCAGATGGAGTCCAACTATAATGATGGCTATCAAGTCAGGCAATATACTTGAAGCATTCTGCTTATACACTCATAGAGCACTTTATTAGGAATGCAATACTAATAGAGCCTCAATTCTTCAAGGCATGGATTCCACAAGATGTTGTAAATATTCCTTTGAGATTCTGGTCCATGTTGACATTATTGCATCATGAAATTCCTGCAGATTTCTCAGGTGCACTTTCATGTTGCGAATCTCGCATTCTACCACATCCCAAAGGTGTTCTACTGCATTCAGATCCAGTGATTGGGAAGGCCACAGAAGAACATTGACCTCATTGTCATGTTCATGAAACCAGTTTGAGATGACTTTTGCTTTGTGACCTGGTGCATTATCATGCTGGAGTAGCCATTATAAGATGGGTATACTTATAAGGGGTATACTTATAAGATGGGTCAATAAGAATACTCAAATAGGCTGTGGCATTCAAGAGATGATTGATTGATATTAATCGGCCCACAGTGTGCCAACAAAACATTACACCACCTCCACCAGCCTGGACTGGCAGGCTAGGTCCTTGGATTCCTGCTGTTGGCACCAAATTCTGACCCTACCATCTGTGTGCCTCAGCAGAAATAGAGATTCAGCAGGCCAGGGTACATTTATCCAGTCTTCAGCTGTCTTCAGTGCCCACTGCAGCCTCAGCTTTCTGTTCTTGGCTGACAAAAGTGGAACCCAACGTGGTCTTCTGCTCTTGTAGCCCATCTGCCTCAAGGTTTGACATGTTGTGCATTCTATGATACTTTTCTGCTCATCACAATTGAACAGAGGGGTTATGAGTTGCTGTAGCCTTTCTGTCAGCTCGAACCAGTCTAGCCATTCTCCACTGACCTCTCTCATCAACAAGGCTTTTCCATCCACAGAACTGCCACTTACTGGATGTTTTTTTATTTATTGCTGTAGCACTCTCTCCAAGTTTGTGTAGAAATGAGGAAGTTGGAGGCAGGCTTGGAATGACTCAAAAGGCGCTTTATTTTACTTTCGCTTTTCAGCTTTTTAATCACACACACACACACACACACACGGCTCTGCACTAGTTGCTCTCTCTCTCGAGGTGCTCGTCTCTCTCATTTTTATGAGATCTCTCATCTCTCTCAGCGCTCGAGCATGCCCTCGCTTTCACATACCCCCATCACCTGACTACCCCACTCCGCTTTTACCTGAGTGAAAGTAGGCATGCATGGCTCCATCCACTGGATTGGATCTGTTGCTCCCTTTTTAATGAGATCATCAGCGGGCTGTTGAACTCCAAATAATTAGGCACAAACCTCTGATAATAGCCAGCCAGCCCAAGAAACTGTCTCACCTCCTTTTTGGTCTTCAATCAATCAATCAATCAATCAATCAATGTTTATTTATAGAGCACATTTAAAAACAACCAAGGTTGACCAAAGTGCTGTACAGTGAATAAAAGGAATAAATTAAGACAGAGGATAAAGAAAAATAAAAGACAAAATAAACAAACAATAAAAGTCATGAATATAAAAGACCCCAAAATAATAATAATATATTTAGGGGATGTTAAAAGCCAGGGAAAGTACAGTGGGGGAAATAAGTATTGAACGCGTCAACATTTTTTTCAGTAAATATAGTGAGGTTATTCATATGAAATTTTCACCAGACATCAGTATTAATTCAAGAAATTCGCAAATATAAAGAATTCACGACATTAAAGTCCATAAATAAAGTTATGTGTAATAAAGTGGAATGACACAGAAAAAAGTATTTAACACGCTAAGAAAAAGCAGTTCTCCAAGGCAAGGAAAGGCAAGAAACCAGCTGAAATCCATAAGTAGTTAGAAAGTAATTATACCTCCTATCTGTGCAAATTAGTATCAGCTGGGTTAGTAAATTGATGGTCTATAAAAAGGCTTTTCATTACCAAGGCGTCACACAAGAAACATCTCATGATGGGTAAAAGCAAAGTGCTTGCTAAAGTAGTACATATACTAAACAAAATGGAGTGATGAAGGGGGATTAACATTAACAAGGTAAAAAAAAAAATAAAAGCAACACGCTCTTCGCAACCTAATTGTTGCAAAACATATTGATGGAATCGGATACAGACGTATTTCAAAACTTATGAACTTATGAACCAGCCACACACAAGAGCTCCTCGCAGGATTTCTGACCAGGGAGTCAGAAGAATAGTCAGAAGAGTAGACCAAAAGCCAAGGACCAATCAGAAAGAGCTCCAGAATCACTTGGAGGCAGCAGATGCCATCGTCACAGAGAAAACAATAGGCAATGCACTCTACCGCCATGGCATCTATGCATGCTCACCCTGCAAAGAAAAGGCATGTAGAAGCTTGTTTAAAGTTTGCTACAACTCATTTGGACAAGCCTATGAAATACTGGGAGAGTGTAGTCTGGTCAGACGAGAGCAAAATGTAACTTTCTGGCTGTCACACCATGTTTGGAGAAGAAATGGCACTGCACATCACCCTAAAAACAGTATACCAACAGTGAAGTTTGGAGCTAAGAAGCATCATGGTGTGGGCTGTTTTTCATCGCATGCTACTGGCAGACTTAATATAATTGAAGGAACAATGAATTGAGCCTTTTACCAGGAGATTCTTGAGAAGAATCTGCTGCCATTCATCAATATGATGATGAGATGTGGGTGGACCTTTCAGCAGGACAACGGTCCAAAGCATACAACAAAGGAAACTCAATTGGTTTCAGAGAAAAAAAGTCAAGGTGTTAGAATGGCCAAGTCAATCACCTGACTTGAATCCAATTGAACAAGATTTAAAGACAATATGTTTAGAAGAATGAGCCAAAATCACACCTGAATTCTTCAGCCAATTCATTTCTTCATACAGGAAGCATCTTGAAGCTGTCATTACAAACAAATGTTTCTCCACTGACTATTAAATAAATTTCAGTCAGTATGTTCAATACATTTTTCCTGTGTCATTTTGCTTTATTACACATAACTTCATTTATGGACTTTAATGTTTGAATTTCTTTATATGTGTGGATTTCTTGAGTTAATACCAAAGTCTGGTGAAAATTCCATGTGAATAGCCTCATAGGAAATATATTTACTGAAAAAAATGTTGAAGCGTTCAATACTTATTTCCCCCACTGAAGATAAGTCTTAAGAAAAGATTTAAAAGCAGAGATGGATGGAGCGTTCTTGATATAAAGAGGAAGGCTATTCCAAAGTCTCAGACCAGTGGTAGCGAAGGCACAATCACCTCGATTTTTAAGTTTGGCCTTAGGGACGGTGAGTAGGTGATGGTCACACAATCTTAAGGTTCGAGAAGGAGTGTACGGGAGCAATAAGTCAGTTAAGTATTGACCTGCCAGATTATTGAGGGCTTTGTAGACAATAAGATTTTCAAGTCAATCCTATACTTAACAGAGAGCCAGTGCAAGGAGATTAGAATGGGTATAATATAGTCAAATTTGTGCTTCCCTATGAGAAACCAGGCAGCTGCATTTTGTACTAGCTACAGACGAGAAATAGAGGACTTAGAGAGATAATACAGCGAGTTACAGTAATCAAGTCCAGATGTTACAAAGGCATAGATTACTGTTTCAAAGTTACTCGTGGAGAAAAAGGGTTTAACTGGAAAGAAAGCAAAGATGAAAAAACAAGACTTGATAACAGCAGTTATCTGTTTGTCAAACTTTAGGCTGCTGTCAAATAGTGTACTGTACTAGTGTCCCAGGTTTCTGGGACACTGCCTATTATATGAGGCAAGAGAGCCGAGATCGTACTCAGAAACACTGTTTTCCTTAGGGCCAAACAAAATAAGTTCAGTCTTCTTTTCGTTATGGTTTAAAAAATTACTTGAATGCTATAATTTAAGTTGAAATAGGCAATCTAACAGTGGTTGAAGTGAGTTTTTATAGTTAAGCTGTAAGGGAAGATAGATTTGGGTATCATTAGCATATAAATGATAGGACATTCCACATTTATCAAAAATAGAGGGCAGGGGGCGCATATACAGGGAAAATAACACAGGACCAAAAATTTATCCCTGCGGAACACCACAACCAATAGGTATGCTGGAAGAAGAATGATGGCCCAGATGGACAGTAAACCACCTGTTTGACAAATAGAAACCATGAAGACCCACACATGTCTTCAGGCAAGACAGGAGTATGTCATGGTCTACTAAATCAAATGCAACACTTAGATCTAATAGGACTAGAGCCATGGATTTCCCTGTATCAGTTGTAAGAAGGATGTCATTTTAAACTCTTAAAGATGCAGATTCAGTTCTATGTAATAGTTTAAAACCTGATTGGAAAACTTCATGGATAGAATTATTTGACCTGAAAGATTGTAATTGAAACAGTACAAGTTTCTCCATGATTTTTTAAATAAAAGGCAGGTTTGAGATAGGCCGGCAATTAGAGGAGGTAGGATCAAGATTTGTTTTTTTAAGATACAGTGACACTACAGCATGTTTAAGACAAGCAGGAATGGTACCAGTGTATAAACACTTATTGATTATTGATAACAGACACGGGCCAACTGCATCCATAATTCTTTTGAGGAAACACGGTGGAATAATGTCCTGGGGACATAGTGTGGTCTTTGGTCTCGGGCAGGCCGCAATAGCTGCTGTCTTATCAATTTGCGGTTGCACCTGCCCATGGCCCAAGTGGAAGCCCAGATACTGCACTTCAACCCATCCAATCACACACTTCTGGGGGTTCGACCATGAGTCCTGCTCATCTCAGCGATCTCAAAACAGTCCTCAGGTTCTGCATGTGCTGCTGACAATCATTACTGTAAATAATAAAGTAATCTAAAAAGGTAGTGGTATAAGCAGTATGTGGACACAGGATTCTGTCCATGAGTCACTGGAACGTCGCGGGGCCCCGAACAACTCAAAAGGAAGGGTCACGTATTGGTGTAACCCAAATGGAGTGGAAAGGGCCCTTTTTTGCAAGATATAGGTGTCAAGGGGATCTGCCAGTATCCCTTTGTTAAATTCAGTGTCGAATAAAAGTGAGCCGCACCTAACCAATCAGGCATCGTCAATGATGGGATGCGTCAATGCAAGGCATTGGGTATGCGTCGAATTTAGACACTGTGTTGACACTTCCACACAAGTCCACACAAAACTGGACCGTCCCATCGGCATTGGGCACCAAAATAACTGGGCTGCTCCTGTCACTGTGGGACTCCTCTATTACTCCCATGTAGAGCATAGCCCTGAGTTCACCCCAAACCACCTTTTTTGTGTTTGGGCAGATGATAGGGGCAGCTGCATACCACCATCCCTGGGGCTGTCTCTATGTGGTGCTCTGTGAGATAAGTGTGACCAGGAAGAGGCAAGAACATGTCAGAAAACTCTGCCTGCAATTTAGCAAAGCCTGTGATTTTGGGACGGAGAGAGGTGGTCTCCATAAGAGACCAGGGTGGAGTGAGCGGCTGTTTTTAGATTTATCTCCGGTCCTAGCTCCAGGATTAGTGGATGGGTGAGGCATGGACTAACTGCTGCCTCGACTATATATTTTTGTCCTCAAAATTTAATGATGATCGGCACTAGCAGATATTTGTGAACATCCCCTTGCACACACCTCACCACTTTATTAGCATTTGCCAATGCCTCACCTTGAACCAAGCATTGGTGAATTGAGTTCTGGTTACAGCCCGAATCCATCAATCCGTGTATGTATCCCCTTGTACACGCACCGGTTTGCGGTACATCCCGGCTCAATCGGGGCGGCCAGCAGTCTGTCAGGGATCCAGACCAACGCTCCCACCTCCATCATATGGCATTGGTCCAAGCTCCCTGTAATGCCAGCACACTGGCCCAGGATTTACTCCCACACCTGCAGTCCCGGATTCACTCACCTGGGGGAGAGAGGAGACAGACATAGGGAGAGGAAGGGGGAGGGAAAGCACAGGTTCAAAGAACTGGTTTCAGGAGAATTGGCCCATTTATGTGGAGCAGGGACAGGGCAGGAAGGAGAGAGGCATGAGGGAGAGAGAGAGAGCGAGAGAGAGAAAAGGAGGAAGAAGGAGGGACTTACCTGCTCCTGGATATGCCGCTGAGTGGTCCTCTGCCAACTGGACCGCCTTGTTAAGTGATGCTGGACGGTGGTATTGGACCCACTCTGTTATCCCTTTCCGAAGTCGGGCAACGAACTGTTGTAGCATCACGAGGTCTGTCACATCCTCAGCTCCACATCCCTCAGTCAACAACCACCACCAGTAGGTGTCCCAGAGCTTCTGGGAGAATGCAAATAGGCGGTGGAGCTTGCGGACAGTCAGCAACCGGAAGCGCTAATGATGCTGTTCTGGGGTGTGGCCAACCAATTGCAAAATTACCTGTTTCAGGTCTGGATATTCCAGCATGTTGGCAACCAGTCGTTGCTGGGCCCTCTGGCCAACCCCATGCCACTGTGGAGCACTCATACAGCTCCAAAAAGGTTTCTGGGTTGTCCTGCGGTCCCAGCTTGGTGAAGGCGACGTGGGGCATGGCCACAGTGGCCACTGGGGCTGTGGCTAGAATACCGGCCTGCTGGATCAGGTCCTGGAGCACCTGCCAATCCACTGCCTGGGCGTCGATCAGGACCTTAAAGGAGACCTATTATGCAAAATTCACTTTTACATGGTGTTTGAACATAAATGTGTGTCAGCAGTGTGTGTACACAACCACCCTACAATGGTCAAAATCCACTTACTCCTTTTTTTTTTTAATTCCCCATAAATTATAAACAGTGTTTCAAAAAGAGTCATTTTCATTTTCTCTCCAACATGACATCAAGTTGGAACTGGCCCTGCTCACAACTGGTGACAGACTCTGCCCTATTAGCATAGATCCTCCCCTGAGCTAGCCAGTCCACCATGTTTTCCGCGCTGGAGCAGCTACAGTGATAAGCATGTCTCAGCTTCGTAAGCTTTGTGAATGTTCTGTTGTTGGCTGTAAAATATAAATATAATGCAGGATTTGCTAAAAATTAGATTTTCAAAGCATGGATCAGTACCACCTGTTCATGATCCCGCTTTATATCCAGAAGACGTAAGTATAGCACTTTATATTTTGTGAATGTTTGCAAATCGCCATTCTGAATATGTTTGTGAGCAGATTCCACGGCTAAAGTTATCACTGTCTCTGATTTTATTCATGGAGTCCAGAGCAATGTTGTCATTTTTATTTTTAACCCAAAAATGCTTACTGTCTGTATAATTCATAACTGCACCTTTATTATGTATAATACAGTAAGGTGAGGTCTTTTTGAAAACTGTGTATGTTTTCTGTGAACATAAGAGAGTTGTACTAAAAGTGGAATGTTTATTTGTAAAGGCCCGTACATCTGCACATATCAGTACCACGAGAGATGTTGGTTGCCAGACAGACTCACCACAGCAGCACAGTGTCGGTACACAGCTATCAATGAGGACACTTCAGGCACCTGTACTCACTACAGAAGTACAGGTCTGTGGAAGGGTTTAATCATATTTCTTATACACACTAGCTATAATGGATATTGGTTCTCCTGATTTGTTGTTGCTGTAGTATCCGAAGCACAAGCTGTAAAGGCACAGCCTTCTTCCGGATAGGGGGCAGGGAGCAGCAGCTCATTTGCATTTAAAGAGACACATACCAAAACAGCGTGTTTTTGCTTCCACCCAAAAAAGGGCATTTACAGCATGGTATAATAAATGATCTGTGGGGTATTTTGAGCTGAAACTTCACAGACACATTCTGGGGCAGTACAACCCAAACGTTTGCTTGTGCATAGTGCATTTTATGGAGGACAGGTTCCTGAACCAGGCTCAGGAACACTAAGGCTACTTCTGAAAAGTCGTGCAATTCCCACTTTGCTCTGACATTCTTGTGTTTCTGAATCAGAACGTGTAAGTGTGTTTGATTATTTTATGAAATTCAATTCAATTAAATTTTATTTGTATAGCACTTTTAACAATGGACGTTATCTCAAAGCAGCTATACAGAAACATATAAACACAGGATACAGATTTTAAGTGTGTGAATTTAACTCTATTAAGCAAGCCGGTGGCGACGGTGGCAAGGAAAAACTCCCTAAGATGATATGAGGAAGAAACCTTGAGAGGAACCAGACTCAGAAGGGAACCCATCCTCATCTGGGTAACAACGGATAGTGTGAGAGTAAAAGAAATTTCATTATGGTTTTAACATGAAGTCTATTTGTTGAACTAGTTCTAATTTGGTGAACCACTGTTCACCAAAGGAGACCTGAATGCAAAACTGCATGTAGTACTTGCATTCACAAGGCCATAGTAGCAACCGTGTCCCAGCAACCACAGCGAGAATCTCGATGTTGTTATTGAGGTCCAAAACCATTTCCATGGTAATTCAAGCAGTACCATCCTAAGCAATCTCCAGGCTGTAGCCTCCAGTTGATGAGAGCTGCATCCAGAGGTAGGGCATCAGGATGGAATTAGGCAGGTCCGGAGAGCAGAAATGGTCAGCATCACTGGCCTCTCTATAAAATCATGTGTGACTCAACAGAAGAAGAGAGGGAGAGATTATTAGGTATGCTTACTATCCCGTGATGGATAAGACTGTGTACTTTGCGTAAAAGAAAGTCTATTCATGGTAAGCTTGAGTAAACAAATATGTTTTCAGCCCCGAACACTAATTGCAATGCTGTTCCATAACTGTGGGGCTTTGTGAGAGAAAGCTCTTCCCACTGCTGTAGCCTAAGCCTTCACTATTCGAGGTACCAACAAATAGCCTGTACCTTTTGATCCAAAGTAGGCGTGGCGGATCATAGAAGACCAAAATTTCGCTTAGGTACTGTGCTGCAAGACCGTTTAGTGCTTTATAGGTCAGTAGTAGTAATTTATAATCAATGCGAAATTTCACTGAGAGCCAGTGCAGTGTGGATAAGATTGGGGTGATGTGGTCATACTTTCTGGTTCTAGTAAGGACTCTTGCGGCTGCATTCTGGACTAACTGGACCTTGTTTATGCTCCTACTGGAACATCCAGACAGTAAGACATAACAATAATCTAGCCTAGAGATGACGAAAGCATGAACTAATATTTCTGCATCATGTAGTGACATTATATTTCTTATCTTAGCAATATTTCTGAGATGA
>JANDJT010000001.1:6542357-6563302 GCA_024331685.1 Stegophilus panzeri | reverse complement strand
TATATATTTGTTATACATTCAAGACATTTGGGTTTGAGATCAAAAGATGAATATGAGACAACCGATCAGAATTTCAGCTTTCATTTCCTCATATTTACATCTAGATGTGTTAAACAACTGAGAACATGGCACTTTTTGTTTTAAGCCACCCATTTTTTCAAGTGATCAATAATATTGGAACATGCTGCCTAGGTGTGCCCTGTTAAATTGATCGCTTAATGAATAAATAGCACTGTCTATTCTTGGTTTTAGCTCCAGGTGTCCCCTGTGAAGACTGCATTTGTTGCTAAAAAGGATAAACCAACCTGAAGACCAGAGAGTTGTCTATGGGAGAAAAGCAAGCCATTTTGAAGCTGAGAAAAGAGGGGAAATCTATTAGAGCCATTGTGCAAGCATTGGGCATACCCAATACGACAATTTGGAGTGTCCTGAAACAGAAAGAAACCACTGGTGTACTACCAACCAGACATGGAACAGGACAGCCGAGGAAAACAACAGTAGTTAATGAACTGTGAAGAAAACCCCAAAAACAACAGTTAGTGACATCACCAACAATCTTCACAGGGCAGGGGTGAAGGTATCATAATCATGCAGAAGTATAGAGACCAGACCACAAGATGCAAACCACTCATGAGCAGTAAGAATCAGAAAGGCAGATTGGAATTCATAAAGAACTACAGCGATGAGCCACAGAAGTTCTGAAACCAAGATGGAAAGGCCAAAATGTAGAGAAAGAATGGATCTTCTCATGATCCAAAACATCCGAAGCTCATCAGTCAAGCACGCTGGAGGTAGTATCATGGCTTGGGCTTGCATAGCTGCTTCTGGACTGGGCTCACTAATTTTTACTGATGATGTAACTCATGATGGTAGCAGCAGAATGAATTCAGGTGTCTACAGAAACAATCTCTCTTCAAATTTACAGAGAAATGCATCTAATCTAATTGGGAGGAACTTCATCATGCAGCAAGACAATGACCCAAAAAGCACTGTCAACACAACAAAGGACTTCATCATGGAGAAAAGTGGAAAGGTTTAGACTGGCCAAGTCAATAACCAGACCTTAACCCAATTGAGAATGCAAGTACACCTCCTGAAGAGGGGACTGAAGGGAGAAACCCCCCTAAACAAACAACAGCTTAAAGAAGCTAGAGTACAAGCCTGGGAAAACAACACAAAAGAAAAATGCAACAGTTTGGTGATGCTAGTGAGTCACCGGCTTGATGCAGTTATTGCAAGCAAGGGATATGCAGCCAAATATTAAGTGTTATTTACTTTAATTTACTTTAAGTCTATCTGTTCCTATACTTTTGCTTACCTATAAATTAGATGGTATGCCACCAACGGTGTCCTGTTTTAAGTTTAACACATTTAGATGTTGATTACACAGGTAGATGCTGGCCTGCTATGGCATTATTGCCTGTTGCATCTCCTCCGGTGCCCATAGGATTACCGCTCTTCCTTCAGCCTTGCCACCATGTCTAACACAACCAAAACCATACAATCCGCCCCAATAACTAAGGCTGTAGCAAGCCCCACTGGCACCATTAATGCATGCTCAGTGCCAATGATTCCATATGGCATAAATCAGCTGCAGGGTTGACAGCTGGGTACCACATCAACAACGTTTCGCTTTAGGATTCGCTCCTTTAACCCCAGAATTCTCCTGGTGGGTTTCCCACTAATCACAGGGTTGGCGGTTCAATCCATGGCCCACATGCCTCTACATGCCAAAGTGTCCTTGGGCAAGACACTGAACCTCAAGTTGCTCCTGATGGCAGGCTAGCACCTTGCATAGGGCCTGGTGTGTAATTATGTGTGTGAATGGGTGAATGAGAAACAGTGTAAATGCTTTGTAGAACTGCTAAGGTTAAAAGGCGCTATATAAATGCAGACGATTTACCATTTACTTCTCCTTTCTCCCCACCCAGAGCCAAAAGCTGCTTTTCTTGCCCTCTTTAGTCAGGTCTTTCAAGGCCTTCCACTGGATGGCTCCAGTTACTCCCATATTACTCAGTTGATGCGAACAGTTGATGTTCCAACAAAGCCATGGCATCCTACTTCTACCAGGTAGATGATGGATCTTCATCCAGCTTCCTTACACTCAGCGATGAGATCTTCCTCTCAAAGGCAGCTTCTATTCCTTAATCTCATGGGACAGTTAGCTTAATGAGGAGCATGGTCTTGGCACCACTGGACCACATCACTATATGAGGGTAAAGACTCGTGTTGGTGATCTCACTAGGGAACTAGAGCTTCCTGCCAAGATTGACTCTCATTCTCCAGTCCTGGGTGAAAGGAACTATCCTTGATGGAACTCTTGGCATGGTGCTTGTGTTGCCCAAACCTTCTCTGACAAATTGAATGTGTTAACACACTGGAGGATGACCTCTGCTTATGCCCCTCCAGCACCTCGGCCAATCCGCTCAGAACTTGATTGTGTCACCAATCTTGCAGCCTGACAAGATGTGCTGCAGACTTACTTTTGGACAGCTACAGAGGGGCAGCATTCATCTTGGCCAAATCACTGGTGCAGGTTCAGTGGATAGGGGAGTGTGTTGTATGTTGCCCTGATAAGAAAGCTAAACCTTGCCTGTGGGATTTTCCACAGGTCCGCCATGCTGATGTTTCTGCCAATGTCCAGCCAATGTCTTCCCACATTGTCCAGCCCCCCTGCTGTCCCTGTGCTACAGCCTTGATCTTATAGTGCTCATCCTCTATCCTTGTCATCTCAGACACTACCAGTTCCTTCCTCTCTTTCCTACTGGCCTTGGACAAGTCCTGTTGAGCTTCTCCCCACCAAAGGCCTGTCCTTCCTGTCTGGACTCTGCTGCAGCCTGCTAATTGCATCGTGGTAAGCCCAGCCACTTTTGGGTGAAATAGTTGGCTTTCCTATCCATCTTGCTTACTGTGAATAAGAGGATTTCACACAACTTCAATGGCCACATTCTCTGATACAGTGTGGTGCTATCACCTTGAACTTTCTGGGAAGCTGGATTTGGCCAATCCTTGCCAGACCATCAGAAAGCAGTTTCAGCACGCTCTTCCCCTTGTGCTTGTTTGATAGCTCAGCTGTGTATTGTCTCTCAAGGCTTTTGATGGACTGTTCAGCCAGAACTGGGATTTTCTCACTGCCCAAGACAAAGATGGTGTTGTTGTTCCTAACCCCTTTCCTGAGTGAGAGACTTCAGGACTTAACGGGCTTGATCTTCATCCCTGCCCAGGATATCACTTCATCCATCCTTTTTAGCAGCCTAGCTATACATGCCGCTGTCGGCAGGAGGCTAGTAACATCCAGACATGTTCACAAGTCCCTGAGGTCCAAGTCCAAGTGAAATCTCAAGTCGTTGTTCTATTTTTAACAATAGTTCTTTCAGTTAGTTATTGTAATTCACAGTGTATGAAATTAAATCAATTTTGAAATATTAAGCCTGATCACTTCTACAGAATGTCTTGTTCATTTATTCAAAATTGTCTAATAAAGTACACAAGGTTAAAGTACACTTAAATTATTAATTAAATGTTTATACACAACCAAAAAACTATTACTTTCAAACTATTACATTTGATCCAATTTTTAAGTCATTTTTATTGAAAATT
Source organism: Stegophilus panzeri (assembly GCA_024331685.1). Lineage (NCBI taxonomy): Eukaryota > Metazoa > Chordata > Actinopteri > Siluriformes > Trichomycteridae > Stegophilus > Stegophilus panzeri. The sequence goes on along the minus strand of JANDJT010000001.1, from coordinate 6,559,702 downwards.
CATTTTGAAGCAAACTTACAGCATGACTAGCTTGATTACTCTCCCTACAAAGTGCCCTTCAGAGGGTGATTTATACCATTTGGAATGCAGAAACTGTCATGACGAGAAAAAGTGTGCTGTGTATTTTGAGCTATTTGAGTTGCCGTAGTTTGCTGTAGTTCTCAAACAATGATGGTTAAGGTAGTCTTCCAGTGAGCGCCTGCGGTAACAAAACCCCTGTGTATAGATGCAATTTAACTTAGTAAACTTGGATATTATATGCATATGGTAGCTAATATGTGTGGTGAAAAAGCATGAAAAAGACATGGAAACATTTGTACTTCTTGAAAATGGACAGCAAGCAAGCCCCTGACAGCTGTATAACACCGCAGCTTCCCTTTGGATTAATTGATTGCTTTTCAAATTAAATGACACAAAGATTATCACAAGGTAAGCCTTGGCTATATCGTTATTGTTTGTTGTTCATTTATATAAGAGCACTTTTCCAATGGGTGATGAACACGTGCCTTCAGATGTGTCACGCGTGTATGTAATAATGCTGGTTGGTGTGTTTAGAGATGAATTGTTGTGATATTTGCTGCTTTAGCACATACTGATAGGGAATGAATGAATGAGGAATTACGAAAAATGTGGTGAGAATTTTTTTCAATGTGGTGTTTGTTGCTGACATGTGGGGTAGTAAAGAGATAACGTATTCGGGAATGCTAAACCAAAATGACTTGTGTTTTTCACGAGTCTCTGTCTTCAAGTCCAAGTCAAGTCTCGAGTCAGTTGTTCACGAGTCCAAGTCAAGTCGCAAGTCATTTTTTTTTTGCGACTTAAGTGCGACTGAATTCCAAGTCGCATACTTGAGTTTCCATCTCTGGTAAAATCATCTATGTAGATTATCAGGGGTGGCAGTTGCTGTCCAGATAGCAATCTGATTCCTCCCACCATCTGTCTTGCTCCAATGAATATTACCTTGAAGGTGGCCACGAACAAGATGGGGGAGATTGAGCATCCCATGGCAATTCCTACCTCCAACTGCTGCCATCCGATAGTGAAATCCTGGAGGGCAAAACCCATCTATGGGTCCTTGAAGTAATTGGAGACCAGGCTCCTGATGTTGTCAGGCATGTGGAAGAACTCAGTGGCATATTTGCTGAGCTGATGTGGTGCGGCTCCATATGTGTTCACAAGGTCAATCCAAACAACGTGTACATCTTTCTTTTCACACTTGACCAGTTGGATCTGCTCCCAAATCACCTATGAGTGCTCCACACACCCTGGGAAGCCTGGGACATCACCAGACCCCGCCTTCTGGCAGTTGATGTCCACATAGCCATTCTCTGTGAGGTTATTCTCCATGCCAAAACAGAGAAAAAGATCTTTCCTTCAATGTTGAGCAAGGTGATGCTCCTGAATTGGCTGGTCAGTCTTTTTCCTTGGGGATAAATACCACCACTACTCTTCGCCACTCTGATGGGATGCATTGCTTTTTCCAGGCAGCTTGTGTGAGGGTCCACAGCAGCTCCAGCACTGCAGGGCAGTTCTTATAGAGCTTGTAGGGAATCCCATTGGGGCCTGTAGTTGCTGATGATCTGGCCTTTCTTACAACCTCTCTGACTTCGCTGAGCTTGGGGGGGCAAGATGTTAAACTGGGACATGGGTAGGGCTGAACGAGGCATGTACCCCGGTGAGCCTAATGGCTCATTCCTTGCTGGGTTGCTATACTGCCTTCTGATGTATTCTTCCACCTCCTCCCTGGTCATTTCTAGGTTCCCACTCTTTGCTTCCTCCAACAGCTGCCTGGCATGCTTGAAAGAATTCTTGTAGAAGTTGGCTTGTTCCTTCTGCTTCCTCTTCCTGTGATATCCTTCCACAGCACTTTGACATCTTTCAAGGCCAGTGTTGCCACCTTCCAGTTCCTTTGGATGTGTCATTGCTGTTGCACCAGTTGCTTGATCTCTCTCTCTCTTGCCTCAATTTTTGTCTTGGTACTGTGGTTTTCTTGGTGGTAATTATGCTCACTGGCCTTTAGCCACTTGATTTTGTCCTTCCTAGCTGGTGCTCACAAGACAGGTAGTTCTACACTACAGGTTCTTCCTCCTCACCTACTTGCCTTCACTCAGCAATGATGGGTCCATCGCTCTGTGGTTTTCAACCTGGCTTTTGGTCCCTCTTGTCTGATCTGACATTCAGTACAAGGTTGCTCTTTGCCTTTCCCTTTGCATTTCTCTCTTCCCTGGTTGATTCGTAGTCCCCTGAATGTGGACATCTTTTCTTACCCTCACCCACATATCTGCAGGCTCCTCTCATTATCCATATTCATTCCTGTAATTTCTGTATGATTCCATCTGATTAGGCCCATCTTTCGCCCCGCCTTGCAGAGGGACTTTGGGTTGTCTTCTCTTCATTGACTTCATAGTAAATACTTGGTGTCTTTGTTAGAGACTAGAGGATTGGGTTACCAGCAGCCCAATCCTGGTGCAGTCTTTCCTGCCACCATCCTTTCTTTCCTGATTGTCCTCCAGTCTTCCCTGGATTCCAGTTGGGCTGTTCACATTAGTCACTGGGTTACCAGGAATAACATTACCAGGAATTACACGGGTAGATGTTGACCTGCTATGCCATTACTGCCTGTCGCACCTCCTCTTGTGCTCATAGGATTACCACTCTTCCTTCAGCCTTGACACCATGCCTAACACAACCAAAATGTCACATTTTGACATTTAAATAGACAGATTTAAATAGACAGATTTAAATAGACAGATTTAATTCAGCTTTTACTCACTAAATTAGACTTTATTTACATACACTTTGTTAGTATTTTGTGGCATTGCCTTTTAATTGTTTAAGTTGAATCAATTGCTTGGGGTAGCCTTCCACAAGCTTCTCACAATACTTTGACAGAATTTTTGTCTATTCCTCCTGACAGAACTGGTGTAACTAAGTCAGGTTTGTGGACCTCCTTGCTCAGACAGGCTTTTTCAGTTCAGTTCACAACTTTTTTATGGGATTCAGATCAGGGCTTTGTGATGACCACTTCAATACTTAAATTTTTTTTTTAAACAACTTTGGCGGTATACTTAGTATCATTGTTCTTACTTAGTTTTAACTTTCTGGCTAATGTCTTGAGGTTTTGCTTCAGTATTTCAAGATAATCCTCCTTCTTCATGATGCCATCTATTTTCTGAAGTGCACCAGTCCCTTTTCCAGCAAAACACCCCACAACATGAAGCTCCCACCCATTGGGATGGGTTCAATTTTGTTTAATCTGACCAGAGAACACTCCTCCAAAATGTTAGGTCTTCATCCTGGGCCCAGTTGTTCAAAAAGTTTAATCTTGATCAAAATTGTCCGGATTTGGTAATCCCATGTTTTGCTATCCAGGATCAGGTAATCCATTTTACTTTTGTATTGGTTTTTCAAAGCAACACTGGATTGGATCACCCTAATCCAGATACAAACCTTTCAGGATTACCAAATCCAGATAACAAGTGCTCTAAATGGTATTACATATCACAATGTAGGCTACTAACTATGTAAAGAACATGTAGATTAGCCAGCATGGGGTCACTTTAAGTGTATGGGTCACTTTAAGATACAGAAAACAGCACAATAAACCAGTACAAACAAAGTAGATAGAGTATACATTAGGCTACCAATTAAGCCTTTCAGTAAAGTAAACAAGAAAAAAGATTTTCTCCCAATAAATTATCCCCCAAAAAGCTATCAATATCAAACAAAAATAATAATTTTAATTTTAACTGTCATTTGTCACTGTATATAAATTACAATGACACAATCATCTGAGATTAACCAGTCAAGAGTAGTTTCTAACAATTGTTTCTAACACAAGAAGAACTCTGAACATTCATATTTTGTTAACTATTGGACATTTAGACTTTTTATGATTTAAAACATGTGTTCAAAATATCCTCAATGTATTTGTGAATAATGTATATTTGTTTGTTTGTAGTTATTTGTTGTAATTCAGATGAGGGGTCTGACTGTTCAAAAAAAAAATGAAAAAGGAATGGGATATTTGTATTGTTAATTGTGCTGCTTTCTGTCTCTTCAAATAAAAACACTTAACGTGACCCCATGCTGACTAATCTACATGTTGTTCTTTACATAGCTAGTAGCCTACATTGTGATATGTAATCTGATTTAGAGCACTAGTAATCCGGATTTGGTAATCTTAAACTGTTCGTATCTGGATTAGGGTGATCCAATCCAGTGTTGCTTTGAAAAACCGGCACAAAAGTAAAATGGATTAATTGGCCCTGGATAGCAAAACATGGGATTTTTCAAATCCGGATAATTGTGATCCAGATTATACTTTTTGAACAACTGGGCCCTGGTTGCATTGTCCTTTTTACAGTAGGGAAGATTTAGGAAAAATAGACCAAAGTACCTAACTAGCAAACATTAGTGGTGCACTTGAACTCAAATACTCCACAAGCATGTGAAAGCAGTATTAAATCTATAGTTGCACTATCACAGCATGCATAGTTGTGACCATTCATATTTTTCCAACCGTACTATAAAACACGCCACATTCTAGTGCCGCTCAAGAGTCCAGTTTAACAGTGTTCTCGTGTAATGTGTTTTATCAGTAGTCATTCATTTATTTACCTTCTCTAACTACTTTCTCCTGGCTAGGGTCGCGGTGATCAATAGTAATATTTTCTTTATACGGGTTACCAAGTAGGGCTTTTATTGTGAGTACACCCACTTCCGGTTTCAGTCTCGGAACGCCCAGTACAGCTGGTACCTCCATTGCTTACCAAGACAGCACCCTGCACTGACAATGCGTGGCGCTAAGCTAAAACAAACCATTGTGTGAATGTGATGTCCATGGCTACACTGCTTTGCAACCTGGAATTATGACTCAAGTAAGTAGGCAATGAGTAACATTTTGTATTCAAATGCACGAATACTTAGCTAGCAATAGTAAACTAGTTAAGCTAATTAGCAGGTTCCTGGTTAGTTCTATAAGGAATGACAGAAAACTGATTTCGCTAGCTAAGGTATTGTTGTCTTTTCCTTTCAAGACACTGGTCTTTATTCAGTACTATACACGTAGTGGTTCTAACAGTGTTCACTAGAGCCAAAATGGTTTTTCTCGGCAAAGGCAGTATGCGCCATCTGTACTAGAAGGCCTATTGGTGCAGGCCTAGGGTGAGCACACGCGGGCTTTTTGCAAGTATTTAGCAAACGGAAAACCCGCCTGCACATAATTTGAGGTTTATGCATGAGAGCGTTGGTGCATTTGTTCATGTCAAGTAGGAATGAATCATGAAACAGCTCGCCGTTTGTGAGGCAAGCCTATTTCCATAAATTTACAGTTTCGCGATTCATTCATTTTGACCGAATCCTTTAGCTGAATCAAGTGAATCGACTCGCAAAAGATCGAATCGAAATCAGTTTCAACTGCACAACATAGCGAGCACAATAAATGTTAATGCTGCCTTCCGCTTGCTTCATAAGTGGTAATTCGCAGGTCGGAATGACGTCATTTTCGACCTGGGCGAAAGCGACATGGGGCTTGTGTTGACGACACGGACGTTTCCATATTCGTCTTTTGTTAGGAACAAGCTAGCTAGCTAACTGCGATGAGTGATGTATATTCTCTTCTTCAAACCTAACTGTATAGTCAGTGTTTTAGATTTAACAAGCGAATGTCTGCATGTTGAGTGATCTAAAGCAAAAACCTGTGTATATACAGCGTAACTCATTTAAAGGCATGCTAGTTTGCTTATTTCTGATGCTGTGCGCAGCCATGGTGATTTGATGTCACTCCATAAAGGGGAACGGAACTCTTAATTAAGAAGAGAAGACTACCCCAGGTTGACGAGTTCTGACGAATTTCAAATTGAGGGGACGTTTTCTTTGACTTTTACTGTTTGGGGGTTGGGACCACAAGTACAAGGCATCATACCACAAATTATACAACAGTTAGTTGCGGTCCATTAATTTGATTGGTTGAGCAGCATTCTAAGGGTGCTTATATTTCCTGTAACCACACTGGGGCCCGGTTCACACTGCACACACAGACGCCAACTGACACGTATGTCGGGCCGGCGCGTCAACCCTGCCTGCGTGGGGCCGGCGCGTCAACCCTGCCTGCGTGGGGCCGGCGCGTCAACCCTGCCTGCGTGGGGCCGGCGCGTCAACCCTGCCTGCGTGGGGCCGGTGTTTGTCGGCGTTTTTCACCTGTCGGGTTGTTTGATGTCTGAGCAGCGTGGTATGATTTTCCAACAAACTCAGACATAAACTTACCTGGGCCGTTGCCATGACGATGACTCAAGTGCCCAAGCAAACTCTACAGAAACAAAAGCAAGTGCGCTAGGTGCTGGCACACAAACTTCTAAATAGACTGTTTCCATGCATTTTTGTTTCCTTGCATGTTCGGGCTAGTTGCTTAAAAATGGGAAAATTGGACAACAAAAGTTGGATTTATCGTAAAACTTGCTTTGGGCGTTCTTGCTGTCTGTAGGACTAAAAGACGATAAAATATAAAACGTTTTGGCTATCTAACACGAGGCAAGGCTAGTTTGGTGTCCTAGCCTAGGGGAGGCACAGCTAAGCTATCTTTGTATGGGTTTAGCTGCTACAGTGATATGTGAAGTACATTATTTGTCTTTATGCTCTGCTCATATCATATTCATGCAAACTGGAACTCATAGACATATACACACCTTGTTTTCCTGCCTCAGCATGAGAGGATGATAGTGTTTCAGTTTCAACCCTGTATGTCAATTTTCCACTCACTCTGACTGTGTGAGCTTGTGTTTGGCAGAATTGAGAGCTGTCATCCAATAAGAAACAAGTATTTCCATGTGTTTTCCTGCAAACCCTGTCTGACTGGTCTTGAACTCATTCACTGAAGATACAATATTACAACGCTGCCGTCTTTCAGTTACGTAGGGACAAACCGCTCCAAGTGAAGAATTCTTCAAGGCTAAAGGAAAAGTCACCGGGGCAACAGCACTGAATGCCCAGGCCAGGTTATGCCCCTGGACAAACCGAGCAAAATTTTGAAAGTTTTGCGCATCCTCTGTCAGCAGGTCTCAATATAAATGTAAGTGCTCTGTCTCTCACATCGCAACAACCAAGGCTTCACCCATCACCTCTTTTGTTTCACTCTTCGTCTTTTCAGGTGAAGAACGATATGTAAAGACACTAGTAATTGTAAAATTTTTATTGTGGTAAAAGGATCCCTTTTTAACCAAGTCTGACTGTACTTAAAAAAAAAAAAAAAAAAAAAAAAAAAAAAAAGTTTATTGGTGTCTGATGGGTCAGTGTGAACATGACAGTCGTGTTTCCCAACATTCTAAATCCAACGGCCAACTTTTAAAAGTTGGTGATTGTCTGCGTCTGTCTGCAGTGCGAACCAGGCTTAACTGTGTGTATCACTCCGCTCATCTTTGTTCCCACATAAAATTCCACTTCCTAGGTTGTAAGAGTTACTACAGTAGAGTTAGTGACATCATTGGTATGCATGGCAAACAGTACTTTTTATGAATATAACTTTTGGCTTAAAATATGAAAGCTCCTCAGTTGAAGATGAAAAGGAAGAAAGGGTGCCTATTTTACTGGAAGCACCTTTAACAGGAATGTACAAATCCTTGTGACAGGGCTTGATGGTGTGAGCGTTTCGCTCACATTTGCGACTAAAAATAGATGTGTTCGAACTGTAAAATGTATCTAGGAGCACGTGTGCGAATAAAAAGTATTACACAATTCAGTCCAAGCAGCCCCTATTTTTATTTTTTATTTTCCAAGAAAAAGAATGATGACGACAATGATGCAGTCACTGCACTGAACCAACTCTGCCCGTTGTGGGGGGGAAAATCACATGATCCATTAGTCAGTGCAACTGGTGTTCTAGACACCTTTTATTTTTTATAAACTAAAGGTCAAGCGTGAACACGCAGTGAGCTACATAGACAGCTAAAGTTAGCTAACAACATACTCAAACATGCAACATGCATGAGAACATGCAAACTCTGCGCGCACACAGGGCAGTGGCGGGAATCGAACCGCAAAGCCTGGAGGTGTGAGGCAAACGTGCTAACGAATCTCATTATTGACTAGCTGATCTGCGCACTTCACGGGGCTGTTCTGAAAACATGCCTCGGAGATAATGCAGAGAGTACAGACCAAAGTTGTGTCCCAAATGATGTAGGGCTGCATGATTATGGCATAAATATAAGTAAAATTGTACCCAAATTATAGGAAAAATAAAAAATACCATCAACCAAATAAAAATATGCATCAAATATAACAATATGCAACCAAATGAAAACAATTCAAGCGTACGCAGAAAAGGCAATAACAGTGTTTACAGGAGGAGAGATGCAGCCAAATCACCCAATAGAGTGGTGCAGGGATGACGTCATTTTGTACCGGAACCCGGAAGTTATCATCAAACTGGTTCCCTCGACAAAAACCCAATAGGATTTTCCCATAGGCTTTTTGCAAAATATAAGCTCTGTGATCAGTAAAAGTTTACAATACCAACACGTTTTGTCCATCAAGATAAATTTCACAAATGAACACCGCTTTTATGAAGTTTGAAGCCTAAATACAATTGCCAGAAATAAACAGCTAACCGGTTGCTGTAAACGAACTACACCACGATCGCTCGACTTCAACGTCACCATCACCAAGCTTCCAACAACTTTTCCAAACTTGATTTTAAACATTTTCCATAATATGGATTTACTCTGTGGATGAATCTTCATCCATGTTTTTTTGGGGAATTGTGCACAGCAAACCTGATCCAGTTTATCTGCAAAGTTTTTCCTGTTCGGTGTCATGATGTTTAATGTGACCAACAACGTCTGTAGTCCCATTTAGCAATTTGTTAGTGTCACGATTGTTATTGTCGTGCTCGCAGCGCGCTCTGAAACCTGAAGCGAAGCTCGCAGCGCGAGTGCTTAAATGCTAACTCGTTTTCGGGTTTTGGCATACAAAATGTCGTCATCCCCATGCCACTCTGTGGTGACTGGCTGTAAGTTTAGGAAGCGCTTGACTTGATATGCAGCTGAGTTTTCTATGAGCGGAGGACGAACTTTAAACGTCAACATCGCAGTTGATCATATTCATGTAATCGTAGGCAGTCAAAATCGTAATCAAGATCAATATTCGATTAATGGCGCAGCCCTAAAATGACGTACTACACACTATGCACTTGCATTATGCTCGATGTACTCTACCATGTAGTGTATGAATTTTAGAAGGGTAGTATAGTCTCAAATGCAACACGAGGGTTTTTTTTTTTAACAAACCGGAAATATAAGCCGCTTCCCAGTCGATGGCATGTCAAACGCACGTAATGCAATGCAGCTAGCTTTAGCAAAATACCTAGAGTCAACAAAAATTTATTTCTTCATTTTACTTCTTGTCAGTGTTATCCTTTACGAGAAGCATGGCCTCTTTCACCATCAGACGGAGGTGTGAACGTCAGGTAACAGCGGGAAAAGCGTGCAACCCACTAAGGCATGAGAGCATTTTATATTAAACGCCACAAAGAAGACTGTAATCTTTAAAGTGGAGTTTGTGTAGCATGGAAGTACGCAAGTGATTCACAAGCTCCCCTGTATGCAAGGGCTTGGGGAAATTGGTGCGAATTGCTAAGAAGGTTCAGATTAATTCAAGTTTTTTGTCATTATGTCCCGTGTTTGCACACTTGCAGTAAAATTTGTCATTTATTATAATGGGAGCAATCTATTTAATTCAAATTAAAATGGTACGATCAAAGAAACATAAGTAAAACAATATGCCTAAAGGCAGTAACAAACCATAAGTACAAACCATAAGTACAAACAGTTGTTGTTAAGTTTTAGTCTGAAGTTTATATTTGTAACACTTTTTGTGGATTTTATTTTATTTATTTATTTTCAAAAAATAATTTTATTGAAGGTATGAACCAATACAATGTAAAATATGGTACATTAGTTTCCTTACCCCACCCTAAGCAGCTAATGTACACAAAAACAACATTGTCCTGTTACCAATATGCAGTAACACAGCTATGTCATCACAATTGCTCAAGGTATAAGCCCATGTATATCAGAACAAAAAAGGGGATAACATTATTTTGTTGTAATCATTCTGTGAGACAGATTGCATTGCAGTCAAAACAATAGGCCCAACATCACATCTTCCAACCAAGCTGTCGCTGATGGAGGGGTGGTAGAGTTCCAGCTCAACAAAATTCTCCTACTGGCCAACAGAGATGTGAAAGCAATAATGTCACACTGATTTTTGGTTAAAGATTCATTTATTGTATTGTCCGATTTTCCAAAAAGAGCTATTAAAAGGCAAGGCCTCAATGTTACCCAAAGAGCTTTGCTGATGGTTTTAAAAACCAATGCCCATTACTTATCTAGACTGGAGCAGGACCAAAACATATGTGCCAGATTGGCTGTAGAAAAAGAGCATCTGTCACAAGCAGTGTCCAACACAGAGTATATTCCGGCAAGCCTAGCCTTACTTAGTTGGACTCTGTGCAGAACTTTTAAATTGTATGAGCCCAAATATAGCAGAGGATGATGATGATGAATGGACCCTTTTAAGTGGCTCCTTCCATTAGACCTCTGTCGTGTACATTTTTACATAACGTTACCCCATCAAACTTTTCCCAACCTGTTAATAAGCTTGTTAGCACGTAAGCTAACAAGCTTACATCAGTCAGTTAGTTCAGAATGAATCGGAATACTTTTTCGGAGTTTAAGACTAACTCCCACTGCGTCCGTATTTCTGTCTGATTTTTCACGTCTGTCGTTATCGAAAGTTGAGCATTTGTGTTGACCATGGTTACATGTTAACTTGACCAGTGTTTGCTAATGTGTTCGATTTAGATATGTAAAATTATTAGTTTTATGTTTCAAAGTCACAATTGGGTTTTCAGACGACATCTGGAAGTTCCGGGAGTCTCCCACATTTTAATAGTGGCTCCCTGACGCCCGCAAATCATATACAATATCCCAGAAACCTTTAAAAAAAAAAAAAAAAATTATTATTTTTTTTTACATTTTTTATTTATTTATTTTTGAGAGCGAGAGAGAGAGTTCTATGGACATTTCTAATGGCAGACGGGCTCTGGAGAAACCGAGAGAGAGAGAGACGGTGGATGTCCTGATTGGTCTCTTTGTGCTTACTAACCTATCAGTTTTCTCGGTGGGTGGGCTTTACAGTCGACCTCTCTATTTCTAGTTCATCCATCAGTTCGGTTCAGTTTAGAGTCTGAAGACACTAAAAATGGCAGACACTAAAAATAAGTACAGAACACATTTCACCCCAGACTACACTAAAATGTACCCATGCATAATAGAGCTAAAAAAAAAAAAAAAAAGAAAAACGACATTGTTGCTCGCTGTTTGCAGCAGAGAATTTTCAGTTGCCCAGGGTGGTTTAAATGACTGTAAAAGACATGTTGAGATGAGTTTAACAGGCATCATACGTCCATTAGCATAGCTAATGTTATTTTAACTAGCTGTTATAAGGAGCTACTGTATTGATGTCTCGGTGATGAGGCCAAACTTCCTGCAGACATGTGTAAAGTAGTAATTGAATAAAGAATTACTCCATGAGTTGAATAATATAATACAATATATATAATATAATATAATATAATATAATACAAAACGGTGTAAGTACATATTTTAATGTCCCATTTTCTGTACATACCAGAAAAGCTATTTGCATTAGTGAGTGTAAATAGTGTGTCTAAATAGTTGTAATATGTTGTTAAATAGTTGTGTTCTATCATAATAAAATGTCATGTCCTTGTTCATAGTTTGGTGGCTGTGTGTATGTTGGAAGCAACCTACCTGAAATGAGTTTTTGCAGGTTCGGATGTCTGGGATTTTAATATTTGCGTATGAGCTTTACCTTGGTCATATATCATGTAATTAGCTGCCGCTACAGGTGTCATGTAGAGCAGAGGACGTCTCTAGTATTTTCCGATCAGCAAGTGCGCTGGAGTCTTTGTTTTAAACCGAACACCGGCTCTGGCGGTGCAGAAGTTGACAGATGCAGTTGAGATCAGCCTTAAACTTTTATGATAAGAGCTCTGAAGCCAGCTGATCTCTAGACCTTTCTTTTCCACAACGAGAGAGCTTAAAGAGGAAGATGCGTTTTATGTAGTACAGTTTTATTTTCTTGTCGGAGTGCACCAGTATGCTTTGTTTACATGTTAAAAATCACAAAAACTTTCTTCTGGAGGAGGATGCCACCAGATCCTCCCAAAAGGGATTTAATTTGTAAACGTCACCTTTTTCACCTCTTGTAAGTTGGCAGGTCTGTCTCCAGCTCAGCCCTCATTTCTTCTAACTGAAGTTCATAATTGGCTTTGAACAAAGAAGAGAATGAACGTGTCATAGGTATTGCAAGATATTTTAAGCCATTTTGGGAGAAACAAAAAGGCAGTGCTTCTTGTTAGATCTGCAAAACTGAATAATGTATAGAAGAGCATTCACTTTTTTGGAGATTTAGTTTATAACCTGAAAATTTTCCAAACCAACCCGTTAATAATATAATTGTGGGACAACTTTTTATGGGATCACTAACGTAAAGCAAAATGTCATCGGCGTATAAAGACACACGATGTTCAATATCCCCTCTTTTGATTCCTTGGAACAATGTGGCTGATTTCAGTGCTATTGAAAGAGGTTTGATCGCAAAGAGACGTGGGCACAGTGGGCATCCTTGACGAGTACCTCGTGTTAAAGGGAAATAACCAGATCGAGAGTAATTGGTCTGAATGGATGCCAAAGGTGCCGAAACCAATTTTTTTAAAGTCGCAAACAAATATGGCCATTCAGCTCGATCAAAAGCCTTCTCCGCATCCAAAGAGGAGATAATCTCTGGACCCTGAGTGGATTCAGGAAAATACATTGTTAGCAAGTCTGTGAAAATTAGAGAAGGAGTGTGACGGTTCCTTATAAATCCTGTCTGATCGTCTGAAATTATTGTAGGGAAGACATGCTCTACGTGATACGCTAGCACCTTAGCTAGAATTTTAGTGTCGTATTTATAAGGGAATTGGGTTAGGGTCCTTCTTTTTTTTTTTTCTTTTTTTTTTTTTTTTTTTTATAAATAGATGCTTGTGAAAAAGTTGGTGGTAGGGAACTGGATTCCAGAGGTTCTTTAAACACTTCAAGAAGAATTTCTTATAGATTTCTTATAAAATTCAATAGGATACCCATCAGGGCCCGAAGACTTTCCACTTCTCATTGCTAAGATGGCCTTACTGGTTTCTTCCAGTTCAAGATCATGTTCTAAATCTTCTACCTCATCTGATTGTAGAGTTGGAATGTCTGTATTATTTAAGAAATGTGCCATATCTGCTGTATCTGAAGGAAATTCTGAAGTGTGTATATATAGAGAGAAGTAAAAGGTTGTGAAAATATTGTTAATTTCTTTTGGGTTGCTTATTAAAGTTTGGTTAGAGTCTTTTATCTGAGGAATAAGACGTGAAGCAACTTGATGTTTCAGCTGCTGAGCCATAAGCCAAGTGATTGTAGTTTGTAAATCAACTTTTTTTTTTTTTTTTTTTTCTTCATGTAATTTGTCTGTGGGTAGTTCTGAATATAGTCTGTCTAAATCTAGTATGGATTGTGACAGTGCTTGCAATTCCTTGTTATGCTCTTTGTTTGCATATAATGTATAAGATATCATTTGACCCCCTCATTTAAGCCTGTAGAGTCTCCCAAAGTAACTAGTGAGACACTGAGTCCGTTTTATTGGTCTCAAAGAAAGTGTCTATATTGGTCAACAACAAGCTGCAGAATTTTTCACTAGATAGCAGGAGTGGATTAAATTTCCACTGTGGTCAGTCCCTAATGTTTAACTGCAGGTCTAGCACCAGAGGTGCATGCTCTGATGTAATGAGCAATGGGTCCATAACACCAATCAAGTCTCCAGAAAGTTTCCATCAGATGGTGTGTATTAAGCTTGTGAATTAATAATGAGGCTATACGCAAATTGAACATCGTCCCAATTAGCAGCATAAACATTTACTAAAACAGCCAGTATTTGAAAGAGAGATTCGAACACACTCAGTACATTTACATGGACCACAATAATCCAGTATTAACCTGATTAAGACACTACTCTGATTAAGAAACTAGCATGTAAACAGCAATTTTTTTTATTACCTTAATCCGATTAAGTAAACGTACTCGAAGTAAACACGAATCGAATTAAGACGTGTGTAGTATTCCTTTTTTAGTCGCATTATCGACATCTATTATAGACATGTAACACCTTAATCACACTATTAACGTCGTGTGGGAGTTTTCACCGCATTTTGCGACAGGACACGTACACACACGGCAGTGCTCAACCGTTTGACGGCAAACGAGAGCACGGCTGCATTCGAAACCACGTATTTACCTACTATTTAGTAGGCGAAATACATGTATCTCGGCTACTATATAGTAGGTAAGTATGCCGTTTCGGACGCAGCCCACAGCTTCAAGCAGTCGTCTATTTGCACGTATAACATGACAAATAATTAACTGCACTTGAAGCGTTCGTTTTTAAAAAAAAAAAAAAAAAAAAAACACCCAAAACTGTATATGGTACTATAACGAAGACGAACTGTATGTTGATATGTGAAATTCTGGAGGGAACGGCGTGGCGCAATGACGTGTGCCATTAATCGAACTATGCTCTATAACATGTACAACGGGAACATGAAAGGAATATTCCAAAAGCGACTCATGTAAACACCTTAATCACAATATTGTCTTACTCAGAATAAGGTCAATAATTAGATTACTGCTAGTCATCACCCCAATGAGAGAGGTAAAAGTCATTGGTTCCTTTGGTGTGTCGAAGCAGTGTGTTTTCCCTTCATGAGTAATACAAAGCCTTGCTGGATACAAGAAACTGAATTTAACTCCCTTCGCATAGAGCTGAGATTTCATGTCTTTGAACATCGCTCGCCTTTTCTCCATGTCTCCGCTGAAATCCTCATGAAAAAAACACTGTGTCCGTAAAAGTACAACTCTGCTTTTGTCTGCTGAATCTAAAGATTAATTCTTATCTTGGAAGAAATGAAACGGAACCAGAAATACCGTGTCTGGTCTGTTTGGCCTTTGTGTTTTTGGTTTGGGTCCAACTCAGTGGGCATGTGAAAGAACAAGAGAACCTTCCTTCCCCAGCACTTCCTCAAAAAAGATGCCATGTCTTCAAACTCTGGCATCCATTAAAAATTAACACCCAGAATTTGTAGTAATTTTAAATGGACTGCGGTCTTTGGAGGCACAGAATTTTAAAATTATTTTTTGTTGGGTACCAGGACATTGTGGAATTCCAGGGAATGAGCAAGCTGATGCTAACGAGGCCTCATCTTCAGAGCTCAGAAAATGCCCTATTCCACCTTCAAACCTCAAACCCATCTTATGTCTTCGGAAAAAAATGGCAAACTGAATGGGATAAGTGTATTACAAATAAACTTCACAAACCTACTGTGCATAAATTGTAATTTAAATGGTAAGTGGTGCACTTATATAGCGCTTTTATCCAAAGCGCTTTACACTGTGTCTCATTCACCCATTCACACACACCAATGGTAGCAGAGCTGCCATGCAAGGCGCTAACTTGCCATTGGTAGCAACTTGGGGTTCAGTGTCTTGCCCAAGGACACTTCGTCAAGAGTCTGGAGATGCAGTGGGGAATGTTATGCTGCCTGCAACATCATCCAGCATGACAGGTTTGGTGGTGGGTCAGTGATGGTCTAGGGAGAAATATCCTCGGAGGGTAGCATAGACCTCCACGTGCTAGCCAACAGTACCCTTACTGCTGTTAGGTACCGGGAAGAAATCCTCAGAGCCATTGTCAGACCTTATGCTGGTGCAGTGGGCCCTGGGTTCCTCTTGGTACATGACAATGCCCGGCCTCATGTGGCCAGTGTGTAGGCAGTTTCTGGATGATGAAGGCATTGATGCCATTGACTGATCCTCACGTTCCCTAGACCTAAATCCAATTGAGAACTTCTGGGACGTTATGTCTCGGAGTATCCGAAGCCGCCAAGTAGCACCACAGGCTGTCCAGGAGCTCACTGATGCCCTGATCCAGGTTTGGCAGGAGATCCCCAAGGACACCATCTGCCATCTCATAAGGAGCATGCCCAGAAGCTGTCGGGAGTGCATACAGGCACGTGGGGGCCATACACACTACTGACTGACATTGAGTTTCCATGATGAAATTCGTGCAACTTTGAACAGCCTGTAATTTAATTTATTTTATTTATTTTTTTTTTTGGATTTTCGGTGAGATTTTGAATCCAGCTCTCAATGTGTTGATGATTTTGGCTTCCATTGTCACATCATTTTGTTCTCAACGAATTACACAATGTATATAAGTAATGATTTTCAACTTGAATATTTAATTCATCAAGATCCAGTGTGTGGTTTAAGAGTTCCCTTAATTTTTTTGAGCAGTGTATATTAAGTCCAATATCTCTGAGGCTTATTTTAATGGACTGTGATGGTTTCAACTCCTCTAGGACCCTTTTTGTATCGGTTGATTTCATATGTAAAGATTTTTAATGAAAGGAAGCCAGATTTAGTTTTAGAATTTTTAGCGAAGGAAAACATTATTTTTTTTTAAATAAAAATTGGAAATTCTTCATATTTTGCCGCACTGTTTGTGACCATGAAAATAGCCATGGTAGCTGGAAAACTGTTGTATGAAAGCAATTAGAGCTGCAACAACTAGTCGATTAATAATCGATTATGGAAATTTTCAACGAATTGTCAACGAATCTCATTATCGATTAGTTGGTCTGTGCACGGCACAGGGCGCATTTACTCACTTCTCTTCCGAAAACGTGGATCGGAGAGAACATGCTAGTTGTGTCCCAAATGACATACTGTACACTTAGACTATATATATATAATATATTATATAGATAGATATATCTATACATCTATATATATAAACTATCTATCTAATATATATTATATAGATAGATAGATAGATATATCTATACATCTATATATATAAACTATCTATCTAATATATATGTATAGATATATCTATCTATCTATATAATATATATATTAGATAGATAGAGGTGTGTGTGTGTATATATATATATATATATATATATATATACTATCTAATATATTATATATATATAGATATATCTATACTATCTAATATATTATATAGATAGATATATCTATACATCTATATATATAAACTATCTATCTAATATATGTATAGATATATCTATCTATCTATCTATAATATATATATTAGATAGATAGATTATAGTTATATAGATAGATAGATGTGTGTGTGTGTGTGTGTGTATATATATATATAGAGAGATA
>JANDJT010000001.1:6528067-6542257 GCA_024331685.1 Stegophilus panzeri | reverse complement strand
TAACACCACCATTAACACCACCATTAAAATCAGCACTAACACCACCATTAACACCACCATTAATACCAGCACTAACATTATAGTCCTAAATTAATAATAAAAACTCCTTCACTGCACCTTGTGGTTTGTTACTCACTGCCTTTAGACATATTATTTTACTTCCGTTTACTTTTGATCATAATGTTTTAATTAGATATTACAGATGTTACTCGTGCTCCCACTCTGTATCACCGCGTCTACACCGTGAGTGAGGAGCAACACGGCCTCGTTACTAATAGATCACTTCCATTATAATAAACAACAGAAGTTACACTGATACAGCATATAATGACAATAAACTTAAATTAAACTACACCTTTTAAGCAACTCGCGACAGCATCACTGTCATGCTCGTGCTACACAAACTCCGCTTTATAAAGTTTATAAATCTTCTCGGTGGTGTTTAATACAAAATGCTCCACTGCCTTAGAGGAATTGGAGGTCGCACGTTTTCTTCCTCAGTCACTTGACGATTTCGCCTCCGTCTGATGGTCATTGAGAGAAAAGAAATTCATGTACGGTGACACTGGGTATTAGGCTAAAGCTAGCGCCGTGGCATTACGTGCGTATGACTTCATGTAGGAAGCGGCTTATACTTCTGGTTAGTAGAAAAAACCCGCTAGTGTTATATTTGAGATATTACCTTTCTAAAATCCACACACTAGACGGTAGTGCAGAGTGCACAGTGTAAGTGTATAGTACTTCATTTTGGGACACAACTTTAGTATTTACTCTCCGATGTGTGTTTTCGGAACAGAAGTAATGTAATGAGTAAATCTCCCCCGTGCACCCACACCGGCCCTTTGCAGATAAGATTGGACACCCCTGATTTATACCATGAGAATATCCAAGCAACTCAGTCTGGATCTCTAAAAGTCTGGCTCCTCCTTAGGAGCAATTTCCAAAACAACCATGAACAATTGTATAAGCAGCTGTATGCAAACACTAAAATCTTTTGAAAACACAGGCACAAAAATAAAGCAGCATGAAGAGATACAAATTAACTCTCAAGGATGAATGAACTTGGGTCCAAAAGACACAAGACAACAACAAAGCACCTGGTCAAAATAATAGGAGTATAATGATATGGCATATCATTTCATTTGATTTGAAGCTCTCAATTCAATACATCTGTGAATTGTACAATATTTTCAAAAGGCTGCATAAAAGTATGTTATTTGTCATAAAATACTACTATTACATGAAGTTAAATAAAGATTGAAACTTAATCATGTTAATTCCCATCTCTGGAAAAAGTAACTTCCCTTTTGGCTCAAATCAGGAGAGGCTATGCTTCTCAAAATGCTCTTTTTCATGAGCCAACAGGTTAACATACTAGAATACTAGCATATTAACTCCTGCATTCAGCAGCATGCAAGAACTGGAATAATTCCCCAAAACTAGTGTGTCGGAGCATTTCAGCTTCCATCAATACATCAGTGCTAATACTGCATACATATAGATAATATGGTGAAAGCACTCTGCTGCTTTCAGGCCGCGTTTCCTTGCTGATTCAATCTGGTCTAAAGAAATCACTTCCGCCAGTGTGCATATTTGGTAGTGGAGAACACTGGATCAAAAAATGCAGCTGGAGCTAGAGCGAGCTATGTGACTCTTGCAGCACAGTTAGTCTACAGCATACTACAAAAAGCTCTGTGCTTCAGAACACCACCCAGAGTCAAACCAGTGAAAGCTTAGCCATGTTTAATTTTGTTACATTCTAATGCAAGGCTTTTGTTTCATTATGTGCTATATAGTCTGAATGGATCATCTTAAAACTGTTTGTAGTTTGTATTATTGTATTTAAAGTTGAATGTATTAATCCGTTGAAAATGGAGACCTAAGGCACATATTCAGGCAATGCTTATTTTTGCTGGATAGATAATATATCGTATCACACCAATTTATCATATTCACTTTGAATTTTGTGTATTGTTAAAATACACATCTGTATGCCTTCTGCTGAAAAATAAATAACATACTCATTTTTTTTTTTCGCAAAATAATTTTTTTGTACAGATGTTTTTTATTCACAACAAGCTTGACTAAACAAATGTTTTCAACATGGACTTAAACATTGACACTGTGTCTGAGTCCCGAACACTAATTGGAAGGCTGTTCCATAACTGTGGGGCTTTGTAAGAGAAAGCTCTACCCCCTGCTGTAGCCTTCACTATTCTAGATGGCAACAAATAGCCTGCAACTTTTGGGTATGACTGATCATAAAAGACCAAAAGTTCACTCTGGTACTGTGGAACAAGACCATTTAGTGCTTTATAGGTCAATAGTAGTGTTTTATAATCAGTGCGAAATTTTACTGGGAGTCAGTTCAGTAGTGTGAATAAGATAGGGGTGATTTGGTCATATCTTCTGGTTCTAGTAAGGACCCTTGCAGATGCATTCTGGACTATCTGGAGCTTGTTTATGCGCCTACTGGAACATCCAGACAGTGTGACATTACAATAATCCAACCTAGAGGATTATTATTTCATTAGCTAGTATAAATAATAGCTAATTAAAAGAAGCTGGCAAGCAACTTTTCCAGTTAACTCTTTAAAAAAAAATCACCATTGTTAAATGTAACAACTTTTTTTAATGGCAGGGAAAGAGTACCCATTTAGAAATATGTTGATTTGCTTTCTGTTTTTCTTCTTTAGGAAATCTACAAGAATTGGCACAACTGAGTGTATAACACTCAGTACTGCCTCCCTCTGCCATCACACAATGCTTGGGCTACAGGAAACAAGACCTGCTGGGACTTCCTCCACCAAATCATACAGCTGTGTGGCATGCTCAGCCACGTTTCATGGTTTAGCATCTCTTTTGGTACATCAAGCATCTCATGCCAATGAAGTTTCTAGTCCACTAGGGGCTACATCACCTACTTGCAGTCACTGTGGTGGATTATTTGCAAGCAAAGAACTTCTTGAAAAACACCACTGCACGCTATTGCCCCCTACTGTAACTCAAGATTTACACACATGTGAACGTGAGGAAGGGTTTCAGGAAATTGGTGCTATTCAGGAGCATGAAAAGATACACAAAATGAAGACTTTTACAGAGTCAGATAAGGATTCTACTATAAAAATTGAAGTCATGACTGATGGCAGCCACTTTGCTCCAGTTCTCCCCTCTGAGAGCTTACCTTCCCATGGTACTGAGGAGTCACTTAATGAGAGCACACAGATACTTTCTGAAGTTGAGAAAAAAGAGTCTATGTCAAATGTACCTCCTATGCCATGTCCCATCTCACAAGGACATCATGAAGGGTTGCAACCAACATGCATATCCAGTCCTATGATTTCCACAGAAGCACATAGTGAGTCCTTTGAAAATAAAGCTAAGCTCGTGGAAAATGAAAATGTGAATAGTTCTGACAATGAGGAATCACCAGACCAGTCAACAGTAACAAATAAGAAAACACTTCTTAAAATGCTTGCCTCTGCCTATATGAGCTGTAGACAGCCAGCCCAAATTAAATGGGGCCAAATCAAGAGGGCTCTGCCTCCCCGAAAAGTTTCACCTAGGGCACCTTTACAAGCTCCAATGTCTATGTCAGCATCAAACCCTGAGTGCACTGTTAATCAGTTAAGACAAAAGGTTGCCAAATATGCCCCTAATCGAGTTGGTTTAATAACGTCAGACAGAACCTTCTCAAACAAAGGCAGTGTTGTATCTGTGACCAAGACTTTGTGTCCTGTGGTGGCACTTGAGACTCGTCAAAAGCTTTTCAGGGACAATGTTGAAGGTAGATATCAGTGTGGGATCTGTCGTAGGGTGTTTCAGAACAAGGACAGCTTAATAATGCATCATGCCTTGCATAGGAAGGAAAGAGTTAAATTTTGTCACCGTTGCCAGCAATTTGTCATCAGTGTAATTTCTGTTCCGGATAACCATATCTGTTCTGGCTATGGCGGAGCAGCCAACTCTTTTCCCACAATAATGTATCCACGAAAATTATTTCGCTGTCAATTGTGTAACCGGAGCTATACAAGGCGCCACAGGCTTAAAACACATAAATGTCACTGGGTAGCTGCTTCGGCTCGAAAAGATGCAACAGTCTGCAATATTAGAGGGGAGCAACTCTTGTCAGTGAAGAACTCAACAGGCCATGTAAATGTTGCTGTGAACACTGAGAGCATTAACTCTATAAAGACTGAAGAGAGTGCAGGATCTCCAGCGGTGGACAAATTTCAGTTGAACCCTAACTCTTTTAAATCTGAAACAGCACCTAAAAGTTTCCCACCTTTTCTTCCCAATAAGTCTACATTTGCATTAGTGCAATCAAAGGAAAATATTAATGAAATGTTGAAAGGAGAGAATTCCATTAACTCTTCATCGTCTGAAGCTGAAGGAATGGCAGGGAGTAACACAGAGGGAAGTGAATCATTAGAAAGAGGCCAGTGGACTGTACCCCTGGATGATGCTGAAATTGATGTGCTGACTGATGAAGAAAACTGCCCAAGTCCCAAAGAAACCACTGATGATGAGGTCATTATTTTAGAACCGTCTGTTAGTTATGGAACAACACACTCTACAAGTAAAGATTTTCAGGTGCATGTTTCTGAGAGTGGAATAAGGCGTTTTTCCTGTAACAGATGTCAGAAAAGCTATTCTAGGCGTTTTACGCTAAATCAGCACCTTAGGATTTGTAGAGCAAGAAAATTAATGGAGCCAAATTCCTATGGAAATGTGTCAGATAATATCCTTGGGGTGAAGAAAATGTTTCCATGTCCCCATTGTGGTTCATCATTTACTCGCAAAGATAATATGAATATGCACCGAAAGAGGTGCCAATCCATGAGAGATGCAAAAACTCTGGCAGGAAATGGGATGTTGGACAAACAAAATCAAGCAGCCCAGGAAAACATATTTGTGTTGCCACCAGTTTCGAAGAGCCAAGTGAGACAGGAGAGCAGTAGTAATGTTGGGGGTGGAAGCTGGGGCATTATGTCATTACCATCTGTGCTCCCCAGAAAAGTGACTTGTGAGTGCGGTGCTAGTTTTACTTGCCCTAGGCTTTTGTTTGAACATCTGCAAATGCATGCCCTAGAGTCTTACATTTGTTCCCATTGTGGTGAGAATTTGCAGTCTTGGGCTGATTTTGAAGTACATCAGCAATTACATCTACAAACTTCTGGGGCAAAAATTGAGGACAAAGGGTCACAGCAGCAGTCACATGTGCAGCTTCAGCAAGAGCCGAACATTCAGACATCAGTGCAAAATCAAAAAAAGATGTCTCAAGATCTCTTTAAATCACGTTTAAATCACAGGCCCTTCACAGGTCCATATGTTTGTCACAGATGTAAGAAGATCTTTAGATTACGCAAGTCTTTGCTAAGGCACCTAACGCGGAGTTGTAAGGGAGCTGCTACAGCTGAAAACAAACACTCTTGTTCCCGCTGTGGCATGACTTTCCAAAACTCTTTAGCCCAAGAGGTCCACATGCGTGGCAACACTTGTACCCCCGCTTTCAAACCTCTTAGTTGCCCAGTGTGTGTACGTTGGTTCAGCAGCCTTGAAGGACTCAAGAGACACTTGTTGTCACATAGCCAAGAAGAAAGTTTGACTTGTCAGATTTGTGCTTGCAAGTACTCAAGCCATGCTGCACTTGAGGAGCATAAACGTAGTGTCCATAGCATAAACAAGGACTCAGAGTCACCTACTGTTCAGTCAGCACATGTTTCACAAAGCAGCTCATCAGATGCCTTTCGCTGCCAGATATGTCAGCGCAGTTACCCAAAACTCCAGTCACTGAAAGATCATCTAAGAAAGGTTCATAGACCAAAACATCTAAACCCAGTCCGCATTGGCAGTTTTGAGTCCAAGGAATTGTCAAAAGGAATTGCACAGCAAAGTCAGACCAAGCAGTTTCAGTGTCACATTTGTGCTCGCGCTTACCAAGATATTCAGTCCTTGAAAAATCACAGGAGGAGGGTCCACCGTATTCTAGGAGGTGGACTGCAGCCTCCAAGGGCAAATCTACAGCAGTGTCATTCCAATCTATTTCAGTGTCAAATCTGTTCACGCACCTACCCTGACATAAGGTCATTAAGAAACCACAGGAGGCGGGTTCATCGCATCCTGGGTGGTCTTGAAATATACAAAGGGATTACTCATCAAAATCAGAGCACTCCTTTTAAGTGCCAGATTTGCCAGCGCAGTTATCCAGACCTAGGATCACTAAATAACCACAAAAGGAGGGATCACTGTATTTTAAGGGATGTACTTGAGTCAACAAAATTGGATGCCACACACATGGACCAGTCACAGTCAGATGTTGTTCATGTCACAGATCCCAGTGGGAATTTTGAGCCTATTGCATAACTGTTATGATCAATGACATTTAAGTTAGAAATAACATGTACTGTGGGACTTTTTTTGTGCACTCAGCTTTGTACAATTTTAATAGACTTAAATAGTAATAGCTTCAAAATAATTCTTCTGTAAATATGTTGGATACTTTCTAAGGCAAATATTCCTTAGCTGTTTTAAGATAATATTAATTCCGTTCTTCTCATTTCATTAGTTGGTGGTAGGTGGTACCACCAGTAGAAAGACACTTCCCAATGGTTAAATATAATTGGCTGCAATCTGTCAATTATTTTGCTGGGTTCTGTTTTGATTGTCTGGTTTTTTGGGGTTTTTTTTTTTTTGGGGGGGGGTGAGGAGTGGGGGGGTTGTTGCATTTTAGGTTATTCTACTAAAGATTTACTAGAGATTAAAGATTGATACTAATGAGTAACAGCTGCAAGTCTTTGAATCTGATAAAGTGGAAGCATGGCTTCCATGGTTTGTACGGACATGCCATGTCATTTTATTTTGAACTACTGTAACAATGCTATATGCCTGGATGAGCCCAAAAAAAAAAAAAAAAGGCACTGCCTGATGCCTCCCACAAGAGATTTTTTTTTTTTTTTTAAGCAATCATTAATAAAACAGTAATATTCTTGACTTTCATGAAGAATCTCAGCCTTTTGAGGAGTTTTTGTAAAATTATTAGGCCACAAGATTCAGAATCTTAGCTTTCCACACTCACATGTACAGTGGGCCTCATTTATTAAGTTGGATGTGAACAGATTTATATGTAAGTCATTTGTACAAGTATGAGAATTTGGTGCAAATCGCATAATTTCGGAAAAAAGTGTGTAAACTTCTGCATAAGAAGACCAAGTAATCAAAACCTTGACTTGATCGACTTAAAATCATATAATTTGCCTGGATTGTTGCTCTTTTATATGTGGAATATACTTCTTAGGGTTTAAATTGCTTATTTATTTTTACATTCACAGCATTTAACAGAAATGCTTTGTTGTCTATCAAAAAACATCCTTGTGCTAGTTTACTAGGTCAGAGACTAAAAGGCTTGGTTGTTATCATTAATATTATATATTAATAAATATTTTTATTGGCATAGAAGTGAATCAAAATAAATTCCACTTCTACCTTTCGACCTTTACATTAATTTTATTTTCCCAGATGTCTGTACACGTGAAGATACATATGTATTCATATATTATGAAGAAAATCAGCCTTTCCAAAACTTTTGTAAATCCGGTCGAAACATTTAGTTCGGGTTGGCTTATGCAAACATTTACACACAACTTTATTAACAATTAAAAAATGAGCCCCACTGAGCTTTTTGGAGCAAGATGTAATTAGGTCGTCAATTAAGAAAAGTCAACGAAGACCACATTTTCATAAAGACGTATGTATAGTGACGTACACCTGTTATTGCCTAAAACATATTTTGGCTGTCACCTATCTCAATGTAAATAATCATGCTTGTTCTTTTCTCTTTTTTTAACCTTTCTCTCGCAAACAGAAATAGAGCATTTTAAAACACTTGGTAAGTGCATGAACAGCTGAAAAAAAACAACAACATTGTAAATAAAGGTGTTATTTGTAATCTCAGTGCATTGTGAATGTATTAAAGTTTGTTTAATGGTAATGTTTTGGAAGACTGTAACTCCATATTGTACAAATAAATTCTGTGGCGTTGTATGTTTTTAGGTTCACTAAACATAAGTGTTCAGTTATTCATATGTTTATTAAATATTTTAAGAACCAACAATCTTCTGGGAAGGCTTTCCACTACATTTTGGAACATGGCTGTTGGGATTTTCCATGACCGACCATGCGGTTATTTAAAAAACGCCACCATACAAGTCCCTGTGTGTGAGCTGTTACACAGTAGAGAAACAATAACAACATAAGAAGGCGTGCATTTCTAAAAACGTATCATTTGTGTTACAGCACCAACTACTATCAGAGCCATGCGGTTATCTAAATGTAATCCACCCCTTTTGATCAATCAGATTCCAGAATTCAACCACACTGTGGTATACAATGAAGTCCTACATGCAGTTGTCATAAGGAAGTCAGTCTTCAAAACTTCATGATAAAACAATTAATTTATATCCTATACCGGATATAATGGAATTTATCATGGTAGGGGGTTAAAAACCAAGGTGTTATCTGTTTGTATCAGATGACACTGTTGTTCACCAAGTGCATTATAGAAACTTAAAACTTAGAAATAACTTCGAACACATTTTCACCTGGTCGTATAATATCTTGTGTTTCTGCAGTTAGCCTGATTTTAAACTAATGCTGTCTTGCATATAATATACAAATCAGCTTGTAACATTTGACTACCAGATTCGTCATTTTCCTCCTTCCCAGTTGTATTCATAAGATGGTTGCTGGATCAAAAATCAAGATTTTTAAATCCTTATAAGCAACAACTTCGTAATGCGTGGGCCACCCACTGTTCCGTGATGTTAAGAGGGCTTTGAGGTGTCAGATGTGGCTTGGTTAGATGGTTGCATTAAGATATAAATCGGTTTTAAATCTGTCCTGCATGCATTTTTATATCTCTAGATATAATTCTGACACTTAAGACACAAAACAGCCAGCTGTAAATGGGAAAACTTAATGATTCATGAAACATTCCTCAAATAAGGACTATCAGAATCATGGCTTTACATTTTCACTTTAAGAGAGTTTTGTGTAAATGGGTTTTACAGTGCTGTGAAAAAGTACTCTTTTTTTTTTGTGTATATCTCATAAACAGTTTTAGGTCATCAAACAAAATAAAACTAAATAGGTAAGGTTCATCACGACAAACTTTGATGTTGGCTTGACAAAGCCTGTCTGAAACTTTAAAATAGTTATCAGTTTGAAATCTGAAGCTAATGTGGAGCCAATACGTCTAAAATTGGATAGATAGTTAGGGTCGCAATACTTTTGAGTCGGATGGATAGGGTGCCAATACTTCTAGCAATTGAGAGGGAGAGAGAGATGACATGAGAGTCTCTGTTATAGGTAGATTGATAGAGTGAGGGGGAGAGAAGAGGGGCTTCAGGCCATGTGCATGAAATCTTGAACATTCTGAGCCAGGCTCTGAACATTTCGTCAATGTAAGTGAATGGGAGTTTTGGGGATATTTGATCGTCCAGTATGGGAAAACTGGGAGTTCAATCAGTTAGAAAAGAAATAGCATGACCAGTCTGAACAGCCTGAAGGTCTGTGCTGAGTTTGGTGGAAGTAGCTTGAAAGTTCAAGCAGTTATAACAGTCAGAAAATTTATATATTTTTAAAATTATTTTTATGCAAGTCAATGGAAATTTTGGCCAATTTGAGCTTCTGTAACGGGAATTCTGTAATTCCGATCACTTAGAAAAGTCATAGCAACTCAATTCAGAATAGGCTGAAGGTCTGTGCCAAGTTTGGTGCATGTAGCTTGAAAGTTCTTGGAGGAGTAGTAATTAATTTTTTGGGGATTCAGAATAATAATAAGCAGCTTATAGTAGAACAGTATGTTGGCTTTGTCAATTTTTATTTTTTTTATTATTAAAGCAAAAAAAAAGTTACCCAACACTTATCACCCATGTGGAAAAACTAATTATCCCCTTAAACTTAAAATCTGGTTGTGCCACCTTTAGCAGCAATATATGCAATGAAAAACACTTACAATAACTGCAAATCAGTCTTTCACAGCACTATGGTGGAATTTTGGCCCACTCTTCCTTGTAGAACTGCTTTAGTTCAGCCACATTGGAGGGTTTTTGAGCATGAACTGCCCATTTAAGGTCCTGCCACAGCATCTCTATTAATTCAAGTCAAGACTTTGATTAGGCCACTCAAAAACTTTAATTTTGCTTTGTTTTTGCCATTCAGAGGTGGACGTACTCCTATGATTTGGATCATTGTCTTGCTGCATAATCCAGTTGTGCTTGAGTTTCAATTTACAGACTGAAAACCAGACATTCTCCTTTAGGACTATCCAGTAGAGAGCAGAATTCATGTTTCTCTCAATTATTATACTCTTCCATGGATGCCATTTTTGCCCAGTGTCTTTCTGATAGTGGAGTCATGAACAGGGACTTTTATTGATGCAAGAGAGGCCTGTAAGTCCTTTTGATGTTTTTCCTGGCTCTTTTTTGACTTCCTGGATGAGTCGCTGTGCTCTTGGAGGAATTTTGGAAGGTTGGACACTTCTGGGAAGGTTCACTACTGTGCCAGGTTTTTTTCCATTTGGAGATAATGGCTCTCACTGTGGTTCTTTGGAGTCCCAGAGCCTTTGAAATAGCTTTGTAAGCCTTCCCAGAGTGCTGTATTTCAATCTCCTTCCTGATCATGTCTGGAATTTCTTTCAACTTTAGTGTGTTACTAGTGAAGACCTTTTACCCAGCTTTATGCTATTGATTTGATTGAACAGGGTTGCGTCTAGTCCAGCTGAACCCCGTTATGAATGCAGTTTCATAGATTTGGGGAATCAGTAAGTATGGGGGCAAATACATTTTCACACGGGCGTAGTTGGTATTGGATAGCTTTTTTGCTTCAGTAAATAACATTATTTAAAAACTGTATTTTGTGTTTACTCCGGTTGCCTTTGTTTTGTCTTAGCTTTTGTTTTAATTTTTGAAACAATAGCACGAGATAGACACAAAAATATGAAATCGGTACTTTTTCACAGTACTATGTTCTTAAGTCAAATGTGTTGAAAATATTGTTGTGGTAACTGCGCATGGTGCCAGATGGGCTACAGACTGTAGATTTACTTGTTAAATGACCAATAAGTGTACAAGATGGCTTGTAACAGACAAGATGTTGTATGATTGTAACAATGACAATAACAGCCACCTCTCCTTTGCATGCACCCCACTACAATGCATGTATTTAAACTGCAAAATGCTTTTAAATGTATATGAATAAATTGCAAGGACCAGCACAAAATGGAAGGTGGATGTACAAATGGGTCCATAATTATTTGGACAGTGACATAATTTTCACAATTTAGCCTCTACACCACCAAAATATATTTGAAATGAAGGACTCAATATGTGATTGAAGTGTAGACTTTCCGCTTTAATCCAAGGGGTTTAACAAAAATATTGCAACTGTTTAGGAATTACAGCCATTATTTACATAGTCCCTCCATTTTCCTCAGGCTCAAAAGTAACTGGACACACTAACATCATTATAAATATAAGGATTATTCTTAATACTTGGTTGCAAATCCTTCATAGTCAATGACTGCCTGAAGTCTGGTGCCTATGGAAATCACCAAAGGCTGAGTTTCCTCCTTTGAGATCCTTTAAAAGTGCCTTACTGCAGCTGCCTTCAGGATGGGAAGAATGCAAACAGCGGAGGAAGTGTGATGCTCTGGGCAATGTTCCACTGGGAAACCTTGAGTCCTGGCACTCATATGGATTTTACTTTGACATGTACCACCTACATAAACATTGTTGCAGACCAAGTACACTCCTTCATAGCAATGGTATTCTTGAATGGTAGTGGCCTCTTTCAGCAGGATAATGTGCCCTGCCACACTGCAAACATTGTTCAAGAATGTTTCGAGGAACATAACAAAGAGTTCAAGGTGTTGACTTGGCCTCCAAATTCCCCAGAGCTCAATCCGATCAAGCATGTGTGATCTATGGAGGCCCCACCTCAGAGCGTACAGGATTTAGAGGATCTGCTGCTAACATCTTGGTACCACATACCACAAGACACCTTCAGAGGTCTTGTGGAGTCCATGCCTCTACTGGTCAGAGCTGTTCTGGGAGCACAAGGAGGATCTACACATTATTAGACAGGTGGTTGTAATGTTATGGCTGATTGGTGTACATTTAAATGTTTTAATAATTAAAACATTCAGTCGCTGGTAAATGGCTGATGACTTTTTTTTTTTTTTATAACCACATGGTCTATCATGTTTTATTCCTTACTTATAAGCTCTCACATAAACCCACTTATATTCTTTTTTTATTTACTTATCTTATTTAGTAGTGTGCTTCCACCCTCAATTGCTGCTAGCACCTTGGTGGCATTGTATTAAATAGTATGTGCACTGTAACTGTGCTTGGAAATGAATAACTTACCTCAATCCCACAGAAGCATTGCTTCTCTGACAAGTCCTTTTTAAATGTCTTCTTTATTTTACTGCTCTGAGTCTTAAAGTTGGCCAATATTTCTGTTTTGGTTTGCTGTTGGCAGGAGACAATAAAAAAGAACAAGCACCTCCCAGAGTGCCTTAATACTGAATAAATACTGCAAAACCTCTTTACCAACATGTCAATTCAGACAGGATATCTATTACCTACAGTTGTTTCTACTGATCCTTATATAGTGGACAAAAGATGGCATAATCTATCCAGAAGTGTGCATGTGCATTTTGCATCCCAGAGATACTCCAGTAAAACAATGCAGTAATAATTGTACTATTACAATACCCCACCTCTCCATGTAAAATTAATTTGATATAAATGTATTATATCTGAAGATATTTTTGATAAAAAATGCATAAAATCTCTTCCAACCCCAATTAAGAAAAGGTTGGGACAGTATGAAAAATGTTAATAAAAACAAAGAGGAGTGATTTCTAAATATACTTTGACTTGTCTTTATATGCTTTTTGTTTAAACACAAGGTATTTGATGTTTTACCTAATCAACTGCACAGTTTTTTGAAGGTAAACATTTATTTTGAAATTGATGCATGCAACACGTTCCAAAAAAGTTGGGACAGGGGCAATTTAGGACTAATAGTGATGTGAAATAAGGTGGTGATGTGAAACAGGTGAGGCAATCATGTAATCATAGTATATAACGAGTCTACAAAAAAGGCTTAGTCCTTCAAGAGCAAGGATGGGTCTAGGCTCACCAATCTGCCAACAGATACTTTGGTAAACCTTTTGGCAGTCAACACTATTCGCCGCTGCATCCACAGATGCAAGTTAAGGCTTTACTATGCAAAGCAGAAGTGCCTCCAACTTCTTTGGGCTCAGTCTTATCTGAGATGGAATCGTGTTTTGTGGTCCGAAGAGTCAACATTTCAAATAGTTTTTGGACAAAACAGCTGCCGTGTTCTCAAAGAGGAAAAGGACCATCCAAGCTGTTATCAGCGTCAGGTCCAAAAGCCAGCATCTGCCATGGTATGGTATGGGGGTGTGTCAGTGCCTGTGAGGGCATCATTAATGCAAAAAGATATGTACACATTTTGGAGCAACATATGCTGGCAGCCAGAGAAGTACAATGCCAAACCACTTTCTGCCCAGATTACAAGTGCATGGTTGCATAAGCCTGCCCTGCATAGTTGCGTAGCATGGCCTGCCTGCAGTTCTGACCTGTCTCCAACTGAGAATGTGTGGCCCATTATGAAGCGCAAAATAAATCAATGCAGGCCCCATACAGTTGAAGAAATGCATAATGGATGAATTGGAGAAAATTCTGCTTGCTAAACTTAACCAACTGGTGTCTTCAGTGCCCAAAGGCTTATTAAATGTTATTAAAAGAAAAGGTGATTTTACACAGTGGGAAACAGTCAACTGTCCCAACTTTTTTGGTGTGTTGCAGTCATCAGATTTGAAATGAGAGTATATTTTCAAAATTAAATTCACAAAGTAAAGCATCAAATAATGTGTTTTCAATATAGTACAGGGTGAATTGAATTTTCAAATGACTCTTTTTGGGGGTTTTTTGCATTTTCCATACTGTCCCAACTTTTTCGGAATTGGGTTGTACATTGTACAGTGGATATAAAAGTAAGGATGCAGTGTAACATAAAATGATACATTGTAAGTGTTTATCAAATTTATCACACTGAAAGAGTAGTAGTGTGCTTATCAAAAAAAAAAAAAATATA
>JANDJT010000001.1:6503391-6527901 GCA_024331685.1 Stegophilus panzeri | reverse complement strand
GGTATTTATATTTTAAAAGGTAAGTGACACTAAGAACCCTAGTTGGTAGGAGACTAGTATAGACAACATTTTTGAAATGAGCAAACACTGAAACTAGTTTACTTTTATATTGTATTTTATATGTATGTATACAAAAACTGTTCTGTTTGCATGCAGATATTTTAAAGCTATTTTAAAATAGTAACTAGAAACCAGAACACTAGATTATCTCTATTTATGTTCAAAAAGGGTACAACTCTGATTTCAAGTGCAGATCAGATCAGCCAATTATTACCCAAGGTAGCATTTGGGACAACACAAAGGTCCTTCAAGTATTCCTGGTTTAAAGGCAATCCATGGAACTCAGATTGAAATACTGCTATACTTGTTGAAAGATTGATAAATTAAACTTACTTTCATTTTCAAAATGTAGGGAACAGACTTTTGTATTCAATGGTTTTAGTACTTGGAGAAAAGCAACTTCTAAATTTAAATCACATAAAGCATCACATGTTTCCTCTGACTCTGTATTGCATAACCTGTGATCAGAATCGCATAATCAATTAAAAAATTTCCAAAAAGCACCACTAAAAATAATTGAATCACTTAGATTTTTAGCAAGACAAGAAATAGCCATCGGAGGTCACTCAGATGACAGTTGCAACCTTATTCAACTTCTAGACCTGCATGCAGCTGATTCTGAAGAGCTTTCTCATTGGTTTAATCGCAAATCCAAATAGTTTGGAGATGAAAAGATATCCTTCAGATCATGTCACATTATCATGGTTGCACAAAATAGCAGAGCATATAAATTGACAACTTTTATTCCCTTATTCTTGATGAAACTTTGAAGATTAATAGGAGCAAATATCAATTGTTATACGTCATGTGGGTATGTCATGTAGATTTTTTCAGGTTTGTAACACAGATACTGCCACCCTGACAGCAGTCTTCAAAAATGTACTTGTTTGTCTGAATCTACCACTTGAAAATAGGAGGTGCAGGTTATGACAGAGCCAGTGCTTGTGAAGTTCTGGTTGCTGTAGCTGTCCCTACAGCCGTCATTGATTTTTAAATTTGGGATCTGGGAAGACTCAGATGCTGCCATGGAAGCCTCCCCACTCGGCAAATCCCTCACCATCCTCCACCAAACCCAACACCAAGCGGTTCTCAAACTGCACAATGAGCAGCAGTGGCAATTCGAAGCCCTCGTGCAGGAGCAGGCTGAGAGCTGGTGGGCACTCCAGAAGTTGCTGCAGTCTACCACATCTACAGTTGTGTCCCCTGCCACCAGTCCACACATGATGCTCACCAAGTTGGCCTGCATAGGAGATCTGGAGGACTTCTTGGAGCTTTTCAAGCATGCAGCAGCCATGTGGGAATGGCTGAAGGAGGAATGGGCTCTGCGACTCCTCAGAGATGCAGCTGGACTATTCAAGTGTCAAGAGGGCAGTCTTGCAACGCATGAACCAGACACCTGAGGAGCACAGACACTTCTGATTGTTGCAGAGACCAAGGACAGCCACCTATTCACCTACACACAGCAGCTAAAGACCCCTGTCGCCATTGGTTGATTGCAGAGGAGCGGGATGCATAACAAATCATCGAGTTGGTGGTACTGGAGCGCTCAACTCCTGTCAGGAACAGCGGAGTGGGTCCAGTGCCACCGTCCTGTGTCCCTGGACAAAGCTGTTTAGCTGGCGTTTGTTGGTCCTGGTGTCCTGGTGTCTCATAGGAAAGGGAATATTGATCTAGATCCCTGATGGGCCTCTCCCAATCAAGCAAGAATGTAACACATGTCAGTGAGTATACAAGGGAGTATAAATCTGGTCTTGGTGTAACCAGGCTGCAGCAAAATGAAACATTTTTGGCTACAACAATCACAAAAAAACTCAGCGAAATCCTATATGGACTGATCGAGACTCCTCCAGGTGTGACTGTATGCACCCACCCATACTGATTACCTGAAAACAAAAAATGTGGTTCGGAATGAATTCAAGGCTATACATGTGAGTAATCAAGGAGTCCCACATTGATTGGAGCACCCCGGTAGTCTTGGTGCCTAAAGACCAGATGTCACCAGCCCACTGACTGACCTCACTAAAAAGGGAGTGCCCGATCTGGTCCAGTGGATGGAGCCATGCAAGCTGTCTTTTTGGTAGTTAAAGTGGTTTTGTGTGGACCCACTGTTGCATTTTCTTGACTATTCTCTCCCTTTTTTCTGCAGACTGATGCTTTGGACAGAAAACAGGCTATTACAGGAAGCAACAGATGCTCTTTGTTTAATCATTGCTTATGGTCCACTTGTTTCTGCTCCCACTTCAGACATTGTTTCAGACTCCACTTCTGCAGCTGCTGGTTGCGGGTCCTTGGAACCAAGATATCTGTTGGTCCAAGTTCAAGTTCAAGTGGTTTTATTGTCATTTCAGCCATATACAGTTGGTACAGTACACAGTGAAACGAAACAACGTTCCTCTAGAACCATGGTGCTACACAAAACAACACAATAAACCACATGAGACACAGAACTAATAAGATCCACAAACACTCTACATAATGTAGGTTTTATTAAAATTACTTTGAAGCATATATTTGCTCTCTTTAAGGAGGAACACTGTTCTCTGAAGTTGAGTTGTTAAGTTTATATGAAAAAAAGCAGACTTTGGACAGAGGGCTGTCCCAGGTGGTGGAGGGGGAGGAGCACCGTGTGCTGTATATCAGCCACAAATTCTCTGTAAGCGAGAGTAAGTACAGCATGATAGTGAAGGAGTGAAGTGGGTGGTCCTAACCCTCCATTACTACCTACTGGGTTGCCCCTTTACACTCTGTTCCTATCATGCCCCACTCCAATGTCTCTACCACATGAAGGATGCCAACTCAGATCACTCGTTGGTATCTGGCACTTCAGCCTGTGGTGCTGCACAGGCTGGAAGCACAGATGGTGGTGGCAGATTACCTCTCCCACTAGGGGGGAGTCAGCTGCATGCCGAATGATTCCTTGGCCTGAGTCGGGGGGTGTATATGCCAGCGGGGGCATGGTCGAGCAACAGCTGTGGATGGAGAGGAGGTGCAAGATGCATTGCAAGATGATCCTTACCTATTTCTTATTACCAGCTTATTATAAGCTAGTGATGGCTCCTTTTCAGTTGGTTCTTTTTTTATTGAATTGTTGAAGGTGTGCTGAAAAGCGCGGTGTATATGAACACTAGCCCGGATCTGTGCTAAATTCCTCGTCTTCCAAGCCTTCCTCTTCACCTCTACACACACCATGGTTCTACAATTATTTTTATCATCATAATTTTTGTTTATTTGTTTTGTTTGTTTGTTTGTTTGTTTGTTTAACATAGAGAGCAAAATATACTGGTTTGCTGACTGGGGACATAGATCTACGTGATATATTTCAGATTTCTATGAAGTTGCTTTGTTACAATGTCTGTTTTTAAAAGCAAATCAAATTTAATTGAACTGAATTGAAAACACTTGAATAACTTTTTAAAAATGAGATACTATGAACATTTTTCAACCTAATGACAATCTCCCTCCAAAAAAAGTGTAACATACAGTATCTCACCAATGAGATTGCAGCCTTCACAATTGAAGCTTGTAGCCTAAAATGTGTACAGTAAATCACAGTAAGTCACTCCAGAGGGGAGTGTCTGAGGTTGAGAATACTGATCCTTCAGTCAGTCATGTACTGATGCTTCTGACTGTATGTAACATCATCCCCCATTAATTACCCGATTAATTCCCCAATTAACTATCTCTAGCAAAATGTATCAAGTATATGCTGATATGCTAGGAATTACATGACAATTATACAAGAGAATCTAACAAGATATGGCTACAACAGGAAGCTTCTGCTCCCCCTTCAGACGTTGTGTCAGACTCCACTTCTCCAGCTGCTGGTTGTGGGTCCTTGGAACAAAGTTATCTGTTGGTGCCATTTGCTATTAAAATTACTTTGAAGCTTAAACTTGCTATCTTTAAAGAGGAACACTGTTCTCTGAAGTTGAGTTGTTAAGTTTGCATAAAGTATTAAATACCCCCCCCCACAAAAAAAAAATTTCATTAGCCCCCCCTGAGCAAACAAATATATCAGCCAATATATTTGTTTTTTAATTTTTATTTTTTCCATCAACGGTTCTACTCCATTGCATCTTAAACATGTTCCTGGGTGGGCACTAGGACCTGGGGGAGGCTGCTGTACACACACAGTGGCTACACACCTATTTGTCCGTGCCTTTTTCAGTTGATAGACATACATCCAGTAGCCTTACCTGAGACAATAAGCACGTTTACATGCATGTTAAAAGTTCTATTTCAGTCGAGCTAAAGCAATAATTCACCTTTTTAAAATGTTGTAAATGCTTTAGTCCGACTGAAATCATACTGAAATCGAACTTCTGAAATTGGACTTGTAGCTTGACTTCGTCCAGCTTGTATACACTTTAATCGAGCCGTTCTGTTGGTCAGCGAATGATCCACACACCACACAGTTTACTGTTTTTTGGCTACATAGTACAGCCATTTTGCCTTTTGTTAGTGTTGGATGGATAGGGACAAAGTGGACTTTAATTTCTTTATTTTTTATATAATTTAAGTAAGTCATATTAGCTCAGACTCTAAAACAAATTATGAGACAGTATATCTTGACAAAAAATAACCTTATTTCTATAGATTTTACAGCCATTGTTACTCTAAAATATACATGGCTAGAAAGATTTTTTGGTGGCTTAAAATTTGTTTTTTGGTTGTCTGTTTTTTTGTTTTTTGGGTTTTGTTTTTTGTTTTTTTTGTTTTTTTTGGGGGGGTAGTATGCCCAGACCCCCCTAAAAGAGGTTTAGCCCCCCTATTCATAAATCTAACATTTTTTTGAAAAAATTCACGTTGTTGTAAAAATAAACCCTAATCCTGGAATAAATGTCAGATAAAGAATAGAAAGTGCTACACCCAGGCCAGATCTTGGCCATAAGCAGGGGGTATCAATTGTCAGTGTGCAAATAGTGCATTAGCATCCACATCCACTGCTGCCATCCTTTCATATAGTCAAGCCATATGAAAGAGCAAGCAAACATACATTGTTCCACACCTCTGTTTGTTGCTATGTATCCACAACTGACTCCATACTTGGACAGTAGAGATTTGCAAATAAATAAATACATTTTCTCTATCATTTTTCTCCTGATAAAGGAAAAAACACAACTAGTTTGACCTTTTTCAGTGAATATAGGTAAATTACATTTCACCCTAATGTGCAGCTGGGAATTCATTGTAACTGGGAATTTCAAAGTCAGATATGGTCTTTTCCCCCCAAGTTCTTCATATACTCCCTTACATCAGTATTTACCTCCTTGAACTTTTCCATGTATTGTAGTGATACATCCTGGAAATGAAATGGACTCAATTGGGATTATATGTCATGTATCTACACAAAATAGCCCATACTACTGAATTGGGGGCAAGCGTCAACATATTTATAAAATTATTTACAAATAAAAATATAGGTAGTATTGAACTTCTTGGCTTTGGCACAAAGTGCTACTTTTGGCAGAAACCCAACACTGTTCAACACTCTGAGAACACAATCCCCACAGTGAAGCATGGTGGTAGAATCATGCTGTGGGGATGCTTCTCATCAGCAAAGATTGGGAAACTGGATACATGGCAGTCCAAGAAGAAAACCTGTTCTAGTCTACAAGAAACTTGAGACTGGTGCAGAACTTTGAACAGGATCATGTCCATAAACATACTGCCAAAGCTAAATTGAAGTGGTTCAGAACCTGAACCTGAATGTGGTAGAATGGCCAAGTCAAAAACCTCAATCCAATTTTTTTCAAAACTTCAGCATTAATCAATGTTTTCATCAATTCTGACAAGCTTGAGCAATTTTGCCAAGAAGAATGTGCAAAAATATCAGGATCCATATATATACAGCTGCTAGAGACATATCTCAGGAGATTTGCATCTGTAATTGCAGCCAAGAGCAGTTCATCCAGGGGTTGAATACTTATGCAACCAATAAATTTTGGCTTTTTTGTTTAATTAACCTTTGTGTCACAAACACAGAGATATTTTTTCTGTGCAAAACCAACCCACCCAAACACACTTTATCCAAGTGAAGCCATGCATCCCCACAGGACCCAAAATGACATACAAAAGCCTATGCTCACTAAGCATTAATCTTTGCTCCCATTAAAGCACAGTGCACTTGAATCTTTCAGGATTCAATGGACATTTTGAGATATCAAAAAAGCAATTCTGGACCAGTTTGGCCACACTCCAAAACAACAGCGGCAGAGGGTTAGACCCTTAAACCTTCAGGATGCCTGTCGGAGGTGATGACCCACAGAGTGGTGTGAGTCATTGACCAGGTGGTGTTAGAGCAATTAATCATATGCCTGC
The DNA here is from genome assembly GCA_024331685.1 of Stegophilus panzeri. Lineage (NCBI taxonomy): Eukaryota > Metazoa > Chordata > Actinopteri > Siluriformes > Trichomycteridae > Stegophilus > Stegophilus panzeri. The sequence goes on along the minus strand of JANDJT010000001.1, from coordinate 6,521,520 downwards.
CTGTGGAAATAGCCAAGTGTGTCCAGTGCTACCACCCTGGGTGACCCAGTAGTAGTGAATGAGGTGATCCAGCTGGCGGACAATCACCTGGCAGTGTATCGGGGGGCAGGCAGCTCCTCTTTTCTCTTGCTCTCTTTCTATCCCTCAACCTCAGTCTGCTCTCTTGTCCCCTCCTCAGAAATGAGGAGCACTCCCTCTTAAACCCGTTTCTCTGGGCCAGCCTCTTTGCCGACCCAAAGTCATTATCCTCCCCAATCTCTCCATCCCCTCCTTCCAGTTCTAAACCGCTCTCTATAATGATAATAATGATAATGAGTCTTTATTGAGCACATGTACATATGCACAGTGAAATTCTTTTCTTCGCATACCCCAACATATCAGGGGTCAGAGCGCAAGGTCAGCCATGATACAGCACCCCTGGAGCAGACAGGGTTAAGGGCCTTGCTCAAGGCCCTGACAGTGGCAGCTTGGCAGCGCTGGGGCTTGAACGCCTGACTTTCCGATCAGTAACCCAGAGACTGGCAGTGCTGGGGCCTGAGACCTTCCTGGGACCTTCCGATCAGCAACCCATAGCCTTCACCGCCAGGCCACCACTGCCCCCACAATCCAACAGGTTGGTGCTCAGAAACTCATGGGTGCATTTGTACCAGCGTTGTTGTCCTAAAATAAGTGGTTTACTATAACCCTGTCAACATTCCCCCCAGCCCCCTCTCTCGAGCAGGGAAAGAAGAGGGTAGAATCATTCCTGATATGCACCAGTGACCACGGAGTGGTCAAGCCCACTTCAAGCACTTATATTCATTTACATGACTGCTTCAGTGGGACAATGTCTTCAGTCGATGACAGTAGTAATGGCGGTTAACTGTAATTGTCGGGGGCAGGGGAATATGTCATTTAATTAGTCTCAAAACCTGTGCACATAAAAACCAGGCACATGCATATGATCACAGAACAGTATCCACAAGATGAAAACCATTCATCCAGGGAGCATTTCTTCTCCGCGTGCACAAATGCGGTCCCGCAAAAGCTCTCGCTTGACCCTCTCTATTCTTAGCTGTACTGCTGTAATAAAAGCCCATATATTGTCAGTGTGGGTCACAGAGGGTCGAGCAAGTGCTCATCACAGCCCCGTGCTCCGGGATCATATTTGTGTGCGTGGAGCAGAATTGCTTCCTCATGAGGATGGTTTTCTGCGTGAGGATACTGTTCTGTGCCTGTTTTTATGTGCACGGGTTTTTAGACTAATTAAACACCATAGGGGAATTCAAATAAAAATCCACCAATTACAACAAAGAATCGAGAGTTTCACAAAAAAATTGTGATACAGTTAAAGGGGAAGGTAACACTAAGAGTAGAATAGGGACTTTTGAAGCAGCAAAACAAGTGGGTCTACAGAGGGTATATGCTAATATTGATCCTTAGAAGTCATTATACGCAAACAGCCATGGGGGAAAAGTAAGCATATGTGCGTATGGCCCTGAATACACCACTGATTGGCACAGCTCCCCAATGAGCCATAGGCTTCCCCTGATCAAGCAGGGCTGTACCATATACCTGCTGTTGTTTAAATGGTAACTTATCAGACAAATTTTTAGGGTCAAAAGCATACAATAAAGCTTGCCAGTTAGTCCATACCTCACTCACTCACTGATTTTGGGGACTAATTAGGCATTGTTTCAGAGACTTTAAAGAAGTCTCACCTTTAAAAAAGTCAAGAGGGCTCTCTGTGGAGAATGCCCTCAGTGGTTTGGACCAGTCACAATATGATTCTCTAAGACCTGTTTTCATCCAAGTGCTCTTGGAGTGATCTTTGTTGGTTGACCGCTCCTGGGGAAGGTAAAAATGGTCTTGAATTTCCTCCATTTGACTGTGGAGCGGCGGAGTCCAAACTCTTTAGAGATGGTTTTGTAACCTTTTCCAGCCTGAAAACTCTGCCATTTTACACTTCCACAAACAATTGTTGTGAAGTCCAGACTTTGATTGATCCCTGTTCTTTAAATAAAACAGGGTGTTCACTCACTCCTGATTGTCATTCCATTGACTGAAATTACATGACTCTAATTTCACCTTCAAATTAACTGCTAATCTTAGAGGTTCAGATACTTTTGCCACTCACAGATATGAAATATTAGATAATTTTCCTTAATAAATAAATAAATGACCAAGTATAATATTTTGTCTCATTTGTTTAATTTGGACTTTGTCTACTTTTAGGACTTTAGCAGATATATAGAAAATTCTATTCTACAAATTTTCAAGCACCACTATAACACAGGAGAATTTGCATCAGGCCCAAGAAAAACAGTCCCGACTGTATGACAGGGATACTCAGCTATGGGAATTTGCACCAGGAGATAATGTACTCGCTTAATTACCCAAGTTGAGCTCCAAATTATTCGTGAGGAGGCAAGGACCATGTGTGGTCACAACACAAATCAGAGAAGTCAACAATGAGGTCAGATGAATGGATAGAGGCAATGCACTTCAAATATAACACCTCAAGCTCCTGAAACTGTGGAGAGAGGTGGTTCCCAAGAGGGAGGCACTGGAACTGGAGGTAAATCTAGAAGGTACGGCCCAATTCACCCCAGTCCCCTGTGGAGACCATATAAGTTGCAAAGAGATTTTTTTTAATATGTTTTCCTCTCTACCTTGTTGCACAGACCTCACAGAGCACCACATTTAGACTCTTCCTTGTGTGGTTGAATGCAGCCACCCCTACCATTTAAGCACTAAAAATGTGGTTCAAGATGAACTCAAGGCTATGCTCAACATGGGAATAATCAATAAGTCCCACAATGATTGGAGCAGCCTGGTGGTCTTGGCATATGGATCAGACGGGTCGGTCCATTTTTATGTAGACTTAAAAAAAAAAAAAAAAAAGTCAACATGGTGTCTAAATTTGACATATACCCTGTGCCACACATTGATGAACTGCTCGATCCGTTAGGTGTGGCTATCTTTTTTTACCCCCCTGACACTGGGGGTTTTGGAAGATTCCCTTGACTCCAATATCCCGAGAGAAAATGGCCTTTTTACTCCATTTAGGTTACACCAATTTGTCACCCTTCCATGTGGTTTGTTTGGAGCCCCAGTGATGTTTCAATGGTATTTACAACATCAGAGAGCTGTCCTAAGATCCTTAAGATGGATCAGGACTCACAGCAAATCCAATTTGACAGCAGAGCCATTCAAGCAGGCTTTTTGTAAGGTAAAAGCGGGGCCAGCTGTTGTATTCTCCTGACTTTTCTCTCCTTTTTGTTGTGCAGATGGACGAGAGGGCTGGGGGCCGTTTGTGAAGGGAATGGAGAGCGTTGTCCTGTACATCAGCTAGATTCTCTCAGTATAAGAGACATTAAGTATGACCGAGGAGGAGTGTCTGGTGTAGGGTATATAGGTCAGCAGAAATTAACTCAAAATCAAGAAAACTCCACAGTATTCTCAGAAACTTGCAATTTTTGAAAGTTACCACAGATTTTCCACAGATTTGGGCCAAGACGCATCTTGTGACATTCAAGACACATAATGTGGCATCATCACAATGCACATTCAGCCACAGCCTTTTTAGATTCACATCACTGCAAAAGACTGCAATGCAATTTTGCGCAATTGCAATTTCGGCAATTCAAGTAGTTTTCCACAAAAAAAGCACAAAAACTCTGCAAGTTGCATAGCAAATTTTGAAGAAAAAAAAGCTGCAGAAAAGTCAAGCATTTTTGGCCACAGCAATCACAAAAAAACCACCTGTACAGACTGGTAGGTGAGTGAATTATTACTATTAAATTAAACTCCCCTCCGAATCCATTGGAACAGCAAGGCCATTTAATTTATTTGTGCTGTACACCAGATAGCTGGGTTTGAGATCAAAAGATGGATATGGGACAAGAGTTTAGGATTTCAGCTTTTATTCCTAGTATTTTCATCTATATGTGTTAAACAACATAAAACATAGAACCTTTTGTACGAGACCACCCAATTTTTAGGCGAGCCAAAGTATAGGAACAGGAAAGTCTTGAAGTAAATTAAGGTAAATAACACTTAATATTTGGTTGAATATACCTTGCTTTCAATCACAGCATCAAACCTGCGATTTTCATTTCACTGCAAGTTATATACTGTATATAATCTTGAATCAAATTGTTGGTTTCTTCTCGTGAGGCTTTTCCAGTAGCCTCTTTCAGTTGTTGTTAGTTCAGTGGGTTTCTCCCTTGCATGCTCAATTGGGTTAAAGTCTGATGATTGATTTGGCTAGTTTAAAACCTTACACTTTTCCCCCTGATAAAGTCCTTTGTTGAGTTGGCAGTGTGTTTTGGATCATTGTTTTGCTGAAAGTTCCTCCTGAAAAATTAGGATGCATTTCTTTGTAAATTGGCAAACAAAATGTTCCTGTAAACTTCTAAATTCATTCTGCTGCCACCATCATGAGTTATATCATCAATAAAGATTAGTGAACCTGTTCCAGAAAAAGCCATGCAAGCCCAGGCCATGACACTACCGCCATCATGTTTCAAAGATGAGCTTGTATGTTTTGGATCATGAGCAGATCATTTCTTTCTCCACACTTTGGCCTTTCCATCACTTTGGTAGAGGTTAATCTTGGTTCCACAACTTTTGTAGCTCATCTCTGTATTTCTTTGCAAATTTCAATCTGGCTTTCTGATTCTTACTGCTGATGAGTGGTTTGCATCTTGTGGTATACCCTCTACATTTCTGCTCTAAAATTCTTCTTCGAATGGTGGCTTGTGACCTTCAGTCCTGCCCTATGGAGGTTCTTGGTGAAGTCACGGACTCTTGTTTTTGGGGGTTTCTTCACAGCTCTCACAATGTTTGGTATCAGATGTTGTTGTTGTTTTCCTTTGTAGACCCATTTACTATCTGTTGCTCAGTACACCAATGGTTTCTTTCTATTTCAGGACATTCCAAATTGTTGTACTGGCTATGCCCGATGTTTGCAAATGCAGTCTTCACAGGTGAAACTGATGGCTAAAAGCAAGAGCTTTTTAAAAGTTCAGAGCTATGTGTTGTTTAAACAGTCAGTCTAACAGGACACACCTGATTAACAAGAAACACCTGTCATTTAACATGTCTACATATAAATACAAGGAAATAAAAGCTGAAATTCGAAACTTCCTTCTCTTATTCATCATTTGAGCTCAACCCCAAATGTCTTCATTCTACAGCAAAAACAAATGGATTGACCTTGCCCTTTCAATAGTTTTGGAGGGGACTGTAAATATTAGAGATTATTATTGTTATTCATAATAATAATTCTATTAATCAGTCCAATGGATAAAAATAATCTCACAATGAGATACCACTCGATTATGTTTGTATTGCCAAGATAAGAAATAGTAATAATTTGCCTGTTTTCTGAAGGATTTAATTCACATCAAATTAGTTCAATCCATTGATAGTTGTAGAACCTATATGTGACCAGAGAAACCGACGCATATAAAAATGTAAAGTTTAATAAGAAGAAAGGCATGCATCAATATAATACAAAACAAACAACTGAAAATATACTGTACAAATGTTGTGAAAGTAAATGATAAGACAATTGGATAATGAGTACAATTAAGCTTAATAGCAGACATACACAGTGAGTGTAGGAAACTGTTTGGAGCTCAGGATTGGCAAAAGAGTGGATCTACTTAATGTACTAATTCTAGCTAAACTACCATGCCAACATTTAAGAAGGTATGTAGGGAAGCTTTATATTTACATTCTGATGGTGTCTCCTTGGTGGTTATGATCTGTGAAGTGACTTCAGCATAGTCAGCCCTTTACATCAGTGGAGGATTGGAATGAAAGTGTTCTCAGTGTGGCACAGTTCATAACACTTTTCCTTGTGTTTTGGCCAACGTGAACTACCGTAGAAGCTCTTACTAACCCACACGTTTTCTGCTTGCTATGTGCAATTCAGTACGGATGTAGATGTTTTTGCTACCTGGCGAAGAAATAAAAAAATTAAAATCAACAAGAAGAGCCAAATCACGTAAACTGTTAAGACTGACCACTGTAATATCAGTGTCATATGACCATACGCAATGCACGCATACAGAGCATGTGATCTTCTGCAACACCCACATGTACAAAACAGACACTCCCACCTCTGTAATAAACATGGAGATGTTAGTCCCATCCGAATCTGTACATGGAAACACAGACGTCGGGTGATAAGAATTGTAACTCAAACTTCATTTAGAAAACAAATCCCATCCGAATAGGACTTTAGCTTGTGTCTTAGAAGAATCTCAACTGTGCTTGAGCACCGATTATGTTTCACCTGTGTTTCACTTATACTTTGAAGAAAAGTTTAGGTCCTCACAAGTTGGCAATAACTATGCTAAACAAAGTGAAATAAATTTCACTTTCTTTTTTAAGTAAGGTATGCAATTACTATGTGATAGCTACTCTTCAACTTCAACCACTCTTATATTTGAAACTTCTAGAAAAGCAGCTTTAGACCTTCTTTCACAATATAATTCAATAGATTTGTGTAGAAGCAGCACAGTCTAGTGAAAATTTAATACCTGGTTGTTGTTTTTTTTTTTTGTTTTTTAAAATATTTATTTAAGTCTAAGATTTAATTCCTCAGCTTCCACATCCCTCTACATGGAACATTAGTGGGCATGTGACTCAGTATGATAGAGTGTTAGAGTGTTTTACTTTCTCGTCATATAGCACACTCCTTATTTAGCTGGTTTCCACTATACCCAGTTTCTAGTCTGAGTGGTTAATGATATATGCTGCAGGATTGATGTTCATGCAAGCAATGTCTAAGCTCCCTGGAAGCCAAGGACACCAGTACAATCTTCGGTTCTGCATTCTGCATCAATTTTGCCACAATGTTCCAAGAAAATCATTCTTGGACAGAGTCATAATTGAAAGAGTAAACCCTATAATTCAGAGCAAAAGGTTCTAGTCAATGTATCAAAAGAAGGATGGTGGATTGTCTGACTCTAAATTTAAGAGGGCTGAACTAGTTCTTGAAAGCTCTCCTCTTGTGTACATTAAGGCTATCAGATGTTATTCATTCCGTGCAGAAGACTGATTCACATGGACAAAGGCATAAGGATACCGCAGTATTTGGATGACTGTCTCCTTTGTGTCCCCACTAATGTGCAGACTATCTTAGACACATCAACTCTCCTCACATACTGTACAGTGCTTGGTTTCTCAATGAACTTGTACCAAAGCTGAGGAGGATTGTTCACCACAAGTACTAGTCTTCCTACAGGGACTGCTGGACAGCACCTACACTGAAGGTGTGGTAACCATTGCAGAACATCCCTGCACTGTGGATAGTGTCTCAATGCTGGCTCAATAACTTGCCACAGCCTTTCTGAAGGTAGCAAATCATCTTTTTTATGCGACGTAAACACCAGTTACGCATGTAAACAAATGCGTTCCAGGAAATCTATGAGCATGTGACTACATTATTTATATTAAATACTGAGTCATGTTTACTTTGACTTTGTGCACCCCTGGAGGTTATCCAGTTTTCATGCAACCAGCATTACATACTGTACATAACTGGCCTTGGAGATGCTATATCAGAAAAGAAAATCTCCTTAAATTTTCCCAGCACCCAGCTATTGTTCCAGCATGATGTGCACTGGGATTATGTTTTGTTTTTTAATGACTGCCATGTATATTTTTATTTACAATTCGTTTTCTCCCTTTGCCAGTCTTTGGCCCCAGTCACTGCTTTTTGCTTTTAGTCTGTCTAATTAGGTCAAAGTGTTTTGTGTTCTAGTTGAGATTGGTTAATATACCCTTTTGTGTTCATTAGTCTTTGCAAAGTGTTGACCTTGCACAGAAAGAACATCTAAAGTGCTCATATTACCTTGTTTCTAGTCTGGTTTCCTTACATGGTTTTCTTGATATTGTGTGCATTTTTAATAAAGTGCACATAGATCCACACTCAGCTGCTGAGTCCTCTTTGATTTGACAATTACTTAGAAGGAAGCTTAGAACAAAAAAACACCAGAGACTAATGAACAATGGGATAATCATGGAAAACTATATGACTTTTATTGGTTTGCGGCAAGCACTAACATAAAACGATTACAAACAATATAACAACTAGCAAAGTAAAAGAATAATGCTAAGGAATTTTTAATTACTTATTTTATGCTAATGTGTCCTACCAAACAACGCTTTAGATTTCCTCAGATTTCAGACTGTTTGGTATAATGGTCAATCCGTCCTTTTTCACTCCATAATCATCATCCTGAAATTCAGGCTCAGTTTTTACAGACACACTGTGGGGAAAAGTTGTCATTTTAAGATTCACTTCTATTGGCTCAGTTTTTATTTCTAATAGTTTTGCACAGTCATAGGCCTTGATGTTGCAGATGTCTTGAAACCGAAAGGTCACTTCATTGGAGCTTCTCTTTGCCAGATCATTTTGATCAGATCTTTGCTGTTCCTCTCTGGCAGACAACTTTGCTACTGTCTCCGGCTTTAGTAAAGTCACCTTAATTTTGCACTTGTGCATCCCAAGCATTTTAATCGTGTCATACCTTTTTCCACAAAGGGCGCAACTAATTTTTTTATTTTGTTTCCTCTCATTTGGCATGCTGTCCAAAGTCCTGTGCACTTCTGTCACACTTCTTACTTGAGACAACTTTTTTGAAGTTTTCTGACCTTTGATTATGTTGGTGTGGTTGAGGTATATGTGGTTGTTAAGGTTCCCCAGATGACCAAATTTTAAGGAGCAATGAGGACAAGGATAGGAGTCAGCTAATAATGGGTCTCTCTGCATTTGGCCAACAGTAAACCTTTGCAAAAACTTTGTTTCAAATGACCTACACCTGTGGTAAGGTTTTGGGGGAACACTTCCAATCAAAAGCAGCCCACAATGATTGCAACCATAAATGTAGGCCTTACAGTGACTGTTAACATGCTCAATGAGCTGGTCCTGTTTGCAAAACACTTCTTGGCAAATTGCACACATGTATTTTCCTTTGGGGTAAAATCTCCGAATAGTCTCCAGCTGCACAACTGGCTTGAAATGCTTCCACAGGTTTATGGTTTGTCCACTTTTGAACGAGGATTTCGGAGATGGCAGACAGGCAAAATGAGCAGTGTTCTGTACAAGACCAATGTTCTTTGCTGTTGTCTCTAACAACTTCAACTTTGACTCTTGTTCTTTAGAAGCAGTTATCCTGCTCTGGATGGCACTTTGATGACTCGGTACACAAGTGCCTCTATGGCTGTGGAAAGTACTATGGGCCCACATTTCAGGGTAATTAAGGAAACTAACACCACATGAGCAAATGAAGTTCACAAAAGGGCATGTGTGCTCCTCAAGTGTCAACCTATCAGGGAACATTGTATCACAGGCCAAGCAGAAGACCGGATTAGTGGGTTTCCATATACTGTGCCAAACATCTGTACTGTTCCCTGTGGGATGGTACAAGTGTCTTGAAATCTTGAGCTCATTACTCTCCGTAAGTATTTGTTTTTGGAATTCTTCCTCTATCAGGGTCTTCACATCTATTAAGGAAAGAGAGGAAAGCAAGCTTTAAATAACTGAAGCCTATAATCATTCGCAAACTTTTAAATACTGTATATATAGTAACCTAGTATGTTTTCAAAAGCATAATTTCTTTACTTAATGTTTTATTCTTTGTATAAATTAAAATTGCTGCACAAATACACAACTGGTAGAAGAACATAAATTTTGGGCAACTATATGCATCTTTTGCACAATGCTATTATACAGTGCTATGAAAAAAGTGTTTTCCTCATCCTGCTTTCTTGTTTTTGTGTATCTCATAGTGAATAGTTTTAGATTTTTAAACAAGTTACAACATAAAACAAAGGCAACCTGAGTAAACACAGAATGCAGGTTTTATCCAACACCTGTCACCCATGTGAAAAACTAATTGCCCCCTTAAACTTAAAATCTGGTTGTGCCACCGTTGGCAGCAATAACTGCAACCAAACACTTTTGATAATTGGAGATCAATCTTTCACAGGTGGAATTCTGGCCCACTCTTCTTTACAGAACTGCTTTAGTTCAGCCACACTGAAGGGTTTTCTAAAATGTACTTCCCGTTTAATGTCCTGCCACAGCATCTCAATTAGTTCAAGTCAGAACTCTGACTAGGCCAATCCAAAACTAATTTTCCCTTTGAGCCATTCAGAGGTGGACTTACTCCTATGTTTTGGATCATTGTCTTGCTGCATAATCCAGTTGCACTTGATTTTCAAACTTACAGACTGAAGACCAGAAAGTCTCCTTTAGGATTTTCTGTTAGGGAGCAGAATTCAAGTTTTCCTCAATTACTGCAAGTTGCCCAGACGCTGATGCAGCAAAGCATCCCCACACCATCACACTTCCACCACCATGTTGGACCGTAGGCATGTCTTTTTGTAGAATTCGGTGCTTGGTTTACGCCAGATGTAACGGGATCCCTGTCTTCCAAACAGTTCCACTTTTGACTCTTCAGTCCACAGAACATTCTACCAAAAGGTTTGAGGATCGTTAAGGTGTGTTTTGGCAAAATTCAGAGGAGGCTTAATGTTCTTCTGGGTTAGCAGTGGTTTTCACCTCACTACTCTTCCAGGAATGCCATTTTTGCCCGGTGTCTTTGTGATAGTGGAGTCATGAACAGTGACATTCATTGATGTAAGAGAGGCCTGTAGGTCCTTTGATGTTGTTCCTGGCTCTTTTGTGACTTGCTGGATGAGTCGTCGATGGAATGTGCTCTTGGTGGAATTTTGGAAAGTCGGCCACTTCAGAGAAGGTTCACGACTGTGCTGAGTTTTTTCCATTTGGAGATAATGGCTCTCACTTTGGAGTCCTACAGCCATTGAAATAGCTTTGTAACCCTTCCCAGACTGATGTATTTCAAATAACCTTCTTCCTCATTCAATTTTGGCATAGTGTGTTACTGGGTAAGACCTTTTAACTAACTTCATGCTGTTGAAAAAGTTCTATTTAAGTGTTGATTTGATTGAACAGGGTTTGCAATAATCAGACCTGGTTGTGTCTAGTCCAGCTGAACCCCATTATCAATGCAGCTTCATAGATTTGGGGAATTAGTAACAATGGGAGCAAATACATTTTCACACAAGCCTAGCTGGTATTGGATAATTTTTAGGCTTCAATAAATAGATTTTAAATTTAAAGGGGCAATTAGTTTTTCACATTGGTGATAGGTGTTGGATAACTTTCCTTTTTTATTGAAGCAAAAAAAAGAAAGAAAAACTGTAGTGTGTTTAATGTTTGTGCGAACAACGTATAGCGAGAAAACACCCTGGTGTCCCATCCAGGGTGTATTCCTGTCTCACACCCTAAGTTCTCAAAAGCTATAACATAAATTGGCTAGCTAGCCTGCAACTTTGAAATTATGAACAGAAAAAAAGCACGCATGTATGGAAAGACAGTAAACCATTTCTAGAAAAAACACATAGCAGCAAACAAGGATAATCTTTGTTCTTTGAGTGATCTTTGAGTCTATGTTAAATCAAATATAAATGGTGTAAACAGTGAGCCGCAATTCTTTCACCATCAAAGGAAGTTTGTCGTGTCTCAGCACTGAAATGGCAAACATTTACCTTATAATCAACATATACGTGGTGTAAACCAATTATAGTGACCTATTACGCATAGGTATGTACGAGATGCAGAGGTTCCTCAAAAGCAATACTTCTCAACACTCAGCAACTGTCATAAGAACCAACAAATACCTGAAAAGGATTTTTAAAAAAAAAAATTATATTAAGGTGTGAGTTGTCAGTGATTAAAATGCATGCTTGAACAAAATACCTTAGTTAATATCTTTCAGATATTTTTGACAAAGGGGGATGTGGTGTAAATTGATTAGAGTGATGTATTATGCATGGCGTGCACAAGATCACATCAGTGCGAGGGTATATTCTTGTACTGACACAGTGGCTAAGTAAACCATTAAACTGTATTCACTGTTTGTGAATATCAACCTTTCCAGCAACTAACACAAAAATATATAGTCAGGTCCATAAATATTTGGACATTTACAAAGTTATTATTTTTGCTGTCTACCACAGTACAGTATATACGAGCCAAACTTAAATAATGAATAAGAGCTCAAAGTGCAGATTTACCGCTTTAATTTGAGGGTATATACAATTAGGTCCATAAGTATTTGGACTGTGACACAATTTTCATTATGTTGCCTCTCTACACTACCACAATAGATTTGAAATGAAGCATTCAAGATTTGATTGAAGTGTAGACTTTCAGCTTTAATTCAAGGGGTTTAACAAAACTACTGCATTAACAGTTTAGGAAATACAGCAATTTTTTTTATTTTATTTTATTTTAAAGAGTCTCTCCATATCCACAGGCTCAAAAGTAATTGGACAATTGATTGATAAGCAGTTTCATGGCCAGGTGTGGCCTGTTTCCTAATTATTTCATGACAAATTAATGAAATAAGAAGGTCTAGAGTTGATTCCAAGAATTGAATTTGCATTTGGTAGCTGTTCATGGGAACTCTTAATAAGTGGTCCAAAGAGGTGGCAGTGTAAGTGAAGGAGGGCATAATTAGGCTGAAAAAACAAAACACATGTATTAGAGAGATAACGGAAACTTTAGGAGTGGCCAAATGAACAATTTGGCACATTCATAAAAAGAAGGGATGCACTGGCGAGCTCCGCAACACCAAAAGGCCTGGAAGATCACGGAAGACTACTAAAGTGGATGAATGCAGAATTCTTTCCTTGTTATAGAAAAACCCTTTCACAACATCTAGCCAAGTCAAGAACACTCTGAAGGACATATGTGTACCATTGTCAAAGTCTACAATCAAGAGATGAATTCATGAAAGTAATTACAGTTGGCTTAGCTCAAGATGCAAACCACTAGTAACACTCAAGAACAGAAAGGCCAGAGTCGACTTTACTTTATTAAAAAAAAATAATAATAATTACAAAAAAAAACAAAACTAACCAGTAATTATGCAAGATTAACTTCTACCAGAACGATGGGAAGAGAAGAGTATGGAGAAGGAAAGAAAGGGCTCATGATTCAAAGCAAACCACATCATCTGTCAAATTTGGTGAAGACAGTGCTATGGCATGTGCATGTATGGCTGCCAATGGAACTGGGTCACTGGTGTTTATTGCTGATGTGCCTGCTGAGAGAAGTAGCAGGATGAATTCTGAAGTGTATAGAGCTATACTTTCTGCTCAGATTAAGTTAAATGCTACAAAACTGATAGGACGGCACTTCACAGTACAGATGGATAATGACCCAAAACATACAGCAAAAGCAACCCAACTGCTTCTTAAGGCAAAGAGATTAAATGTTTTCAAATGACTGATGACCTCAAGCCAGCTCAGCATGCTTTTCACTTACTGAAGACAAAACTGAAGACAGAAAGACCCACAAACAAGCAACAACTGAAGGCAGCTGCAGTAAACAATCCATACAGGATTTTGTAAGGTTTTTTTGTGATTGTTACAGCCAAAGATGCTTGATTTTGCTGCAGTTTTTTTTATTTTTATTTTTTATAAATATGCAATGCAATTTGTAGAGATTTTTGTGCTTTTTTGCAAAAACTATTTGAATTTGTGGAATTGCAATTGCATGAAATAGTTTTGCATGGCCTCTTGCAGTTATGTTTGTTGGTAAATGAAACTTTTTAACTGTACTCATGTTCGATGCATGTGAACTGAAGGGGGCTCTGGCTGTGATGATGTCACATGGCGCATTGTGATGATGTAACATGACGTGTCTTGGTCCAAATCTGCTGAAAATCTGTGGTAATTAAAAAAAATTTACAAGCTCCTGAGAATATTGCGAAGTTTCCTTGATTTTGCATTAATTTCTGTGATTGCTGAATCCTGGAGGGACTGAGTAAAGGCCTGGCAAAGCATCTCAAGGGAGGAAACGTGCTCATTTTGTGATGTCTATGGGTTCCAGACTTCAGGCAGTCTTTGACTGCAAAGGATTTGCATCCAAGTATTAAAAATAATCCTAATATTTCCGATTCTGTTAGTTTGTCCAATTACTTTTCAGCCTGTGAAAATTGAGGGACTCTTTGACAATGGCTGTCATTCCTAAACATTAATGCAGTATTTTGTTAAACCCCTTGAATAAAAGCTGAAAGTCTATACTTCAATCATATCTTGATTGTGTCATTTCAATCCACTGTGGTGGTCTACAGAGACAAAATTACAAAAAAATGTGTCACTGTCCAAATGGACCTGACTGTATAAGGTCAGCACTACAGCTGATTACCCCTTCATTTTCTCCCTAATTTGGTCACCTGTCTATTCTCACCTTCTAGCCAGCTCTCCCCTATCATATGACAGCTACAAACTGGGGAGGGTAAAGGCGAACACTTTTTTGCACGATCACTTTTGCAGTGATGTTTGCTGGTAAATTAGATATTTTAGCTGTACTCATGTTTGACACTTTAACTGAATGTGTGTTGTGATGAGATCACGACACATCTTTGCCCAAATCTGCGGAAAATCTGTGGTAATTTTGCAAGCTCCTCCAAATATTGTGCAATCGCAAAATCCAGGAGGGACTGATTAGAAGCAACTGGTAAGTATTATAAGGCTTAGCAAAAGAAAACATAGTATAAATCACTAAAACGTAACCAGGTAAGGCCTCTGTAGACTGTATTCCAGATTTTTTTTTTTTTTACATTTTAAGTATTAATTTCATTTGATGTTATAATATTATTTATATTTATATTTATATATATATATATATACACACACTTTTTTTTATTAAATTTTCACAAGATTATATTTTGACATTTCAAAGTGTAATTAGTATATTTTAAACTGAATTCTAACTACAGACAAATCAGGTGGGGCAGGTTAAAAAAAAAAAAAAAAAAAAAAAGATCTCCATATCGTTTAATTTATAGTAAGTTAGGGCAGTGGTGGTTCTGGGTTACTAATCGGTAGGTCAGGGGTTCAATCCCTAGAACTGCCAAACTGTCAATGTTGGGCCCTTGAGCAAGGTCCTTAACCATCTCTGCTCCAGGGGTGCTGTATCATGGCTGACTCTGAGCTCTGACTCCAACGTCCTAACAAGCTGAGATATTCGAAGAAATGAATTTCACTGTGCTTATTTGTGTAAAGTATGTGACAAATAAGGCTTCTAAAAAAAACTTTAATAATAATAATAATAATAATAATAATAATGTCAACTTAATTTACTTTAACATGAGCATTAATTCTTCTGAAAACCCTAACAAATTCAAAGTGAATAAATACTAGTAAAGAATGTTCCTCACATTTAAATAAATGAATGAATGAATAAACAAACAAAACCAAACTATAAATTCCTACTAGTAATACCTGAATCCATACATATAATTCATTTATCTTCGCTAACTCCTTTATGAATACACATTGGATGGGATCATAAGGCACATACACTTATGGGCTATGTAGTGTAGCTTATCCATACAATCGCTTCTCTGCCTTTTGGCTAAGATCAAGTGTGTAGCTAATACACCTAATGGCTTTTTTCTTTTTCTTTTTTGAGCTGGAGGAAAATATAAAATTTTCTGAATTTTCCTCTTTTTCAAAAAGTTAATGTTAAATAGTTTCAATTGAACTTATGATATTAAGAAACTGTGGATTGAAACACATCCCATAAGGCAGTAGTTCTCACAGTGGGGTCCATGAAGCATAGCCAGGGCATCCAGGGTTTTTAATTTAATTAATCACAACCCTCAGTCTACAGTAAATATAACTATCCCTGGAATTGAATGAGTTAATTTCAAAACTCAATAACTTAAAACAAGTAGGCTGTTCATGAAATAAATCTGTACTGAAGGAGTCTGTGTGATTTATTTCCCCTTTTAGTTAAAGGGATCCCTGTCTACAAAAAGTTGATTCCTGAAAGCAGAAGGAATCTCAGGCACCCGGATTACATTGTTATGCAATTAGCTTTGAAAAACAGCCTTATGTCAACGCAAATGGGCATTTAGACCTACAAAACATGTGCAAAGATGCTTAAGCTTATTAGGGAAAGTTTTACTGACACTGTTTGTTATTAGTGATAATATAGCCACGTAACCTAGGCTATTTTTTCATGTTTTTACCTTGGTTATCCGACATGTGCCGGTTAGAGGCGCTGGACAAATCCGTATGAGACATCATCATCATCATCACCATCATCATCATCAACAACAGCGTCTGCATGTGCACAATACAGGGTTGTTTTCAAACCGACATTGTAGCTGTTTCGGTAGAAAACTTGTTTTATTTATAGGCTATTGGTCTAACGTAGATACCGAGACGAGTCTTATGCTTTGCTGTAGTAATGTGTCGTTCGCGAACGAGTCGATTCTTTTAGGTGGAACCGATTCGCATAGCCGTTTGGATTTCTTCTCTTCTTTTACATTGTTATAAGCAAATGCTGCTATTCTTGCATAGTTCATTAACCAAAAAGTTACCACCGAAAGCTCTTAACATCTGAGCTGCTCGTTAACGTGGCGTGTAACCCTAGGCGTGTGTATGAGGAAGACTGACATAGAGGATCCTCTGCACCGCTGCCTGCTGGAGACATGCTAATTCAGTGCATTGTGGGAGGCTTTTCAGATATTAGGATACATATAAATTAATCTTATTAATGAAACACAGATTCGGAACCACAATAACACCACAGTAAAAATACAGGAATGCGTATTATATCTGTCAGTGGGCGTTTGCAGTGTTTTTTTTTTTTTGATTTGCCACTTATTTAAATAAATATAATGCAACAACAAAATAATAATGTTTTCTTCATTAGAAGGTACAGTAAGATTCATAAACCAATTTCAACCATATTTAGTGAAAGAACAATCGCTGGTTGTAGTGCTTTGTTAGGTATAGAAAAGAAAAGAAAAAGGGCACTGAACCGTTTGGGAGGCGAAAGAATCGGTGCTTATTGGTGAGCCGAGTCAAATGATTCGATTCGCAGTAAAGAGCCAGAATTCCCATCGCTCACTGCGGCAACGCTGGGTCTTTTTTCAACGAAGAAACGGTGTATAAACTGGCGACCAAGTGCTTTACTGTCTCTCGTGTACAGGAGTAGAAATACAGTTATTTGTTTGCTTGCATTTTCACGCTTTTACACCCCGCCCCCCCTCCCCCCTCAAGTAAACTAACAGTAGGCCTATTTAATCAGGAAAAGATTACGTGTGAACGCATAACAGCGTTGAATTTCCGGTGACAGTTCAGCAGGAAAAAACTTAATACAGCTCCCCAGAAAACCATCCTGTCTTTGGTCACAGTGGCACTAAATCGACTGGCGGTGAGCACGTCACGTTATGTAAGACCACCGATCTCAACTCGTGACCAGATCTGTGATTTTCGTATGCGACAACAAAATAGGGTCGAAAATATTGTGAAAAGTGTAACCCAACTCCAGATCCACCTCGACCCTGAGCAGGATAAAGCGGTTTAGGGAGAGAGAGAGATGGACTTGTGGGGTTTTTTCCCCCCCTCAACAAAAGCTTCATTAGGCGGTTTATTTATTATTTGACTTGGAGCTTCTTTTAAAAGCATTTTACACCGGACCACAACGTGCACAAGGCAAGTGTGTATTTTCTAGCTGTCAATCAACGCAACCCATACCTGTCAATCACCTCAAAGTCACGCGCTGATAAATAATAAACCAAAAACTCTTATAAAACATATTTATTGTAAGGAACAAAATATTAAGATAGATACGAATGTGACCGGAACCATTATGACCGACAGAACATCTAAATATTTAAATATTTAAAATTCCCACCATCCCATTTTAAACGAATCAGCAGGTACAAAGAATCAAATTTACAAATATTGCAGAAGGTTCCATATTTCCAGAGTCAAGTTCGGCTTTTATTTTACTTCCGTTTTATTCCAAAATAAAAGTAAAACTTTTAGAAATATGTCACTACATAATAAAGACACGGATAAAGTGGTGTTTGCTCTTTAATAATCATATCCCCTAGTATTTTGAAGGTGCACAAGCTCTTACCTTTCATAACAGGGCTGCACCAAAAAAAAAAAAAAAACAATAGAAAAAAATAGACTGCAAAAAAAAGAAAGAGTACACATTTACATTTACATTTATTCATTTAGCAGACGCTTTTATCCAAAGCGACTTACAAATGAGAAAATACAAGCAAA
>JANDJT010000001.1:6463235-6502707 GCA_024331685.1 Stegophilus panzeri | reverse complement strand
TGAAGGGGTTTGATGGAGCTGGCTGGGAGGCCCGAGAGTAGTGCATTGCAATAGTCCAGTTTTGATATGACAAGAGCATGGACACACACACACACAGCATAAAAAACAACAGCAGAGCAAGACATAGCCTACGAATGAAGACAAACTAGAGCAGCAAATAAATAAAAATTAAATGTAAACCCTTGGTAAATGTAAGTTTGTTCAATAGGCAACAACAAACAAATATTGACCAAAAAGGAAGTAACTGCTTTAAAAAGCGGATGCAGTGAACTCTACAGCATTTCATACATGTTTCTCTGATGTATAGTTCCTAACTAAGATGGTACAAAGAAAACTAACAACCTAACTACTACAACATATTAGTTGCAAGATACATTTGTGCCTGTATACTGTATGTAAAATATCCAAATGCATTTTTCAACCTAATGGTAAATTAATATTTTCTTAATGATTTAAACCTCTTCACCTTGCTAGTTCGGTTAATGTTCATAGTATCAGCATGTGTGAATTGAACTATGTCGCATAGTAGAATAGTCCAAATGCACAAACTACTTACAGTGTAAGCCTGTTACCTTTAGGAATGATTTCTAATACCAGCTGTATACAAACGTTTACATTCTTCCCATCAGATAATACATTGATTTCACAGGTTATTAGATACAACCATAGCAGCACTCATTGGTCATTTAATCACGTACACCTACCCTGTATGTGTACTTTGTAGGTATACAATAACCGACTTTTAAAAAAAAATTTTTTAGCTGCACACATTTTTTTGCATCTCCGTCTACCCCATCCATCAGTGTTATGGACCTATGGACCACCATAGGACCACCACTGAGCGGATATTTTTTGAATGGTGAACTATTCCATATTATAGTGTGTGTGTGTGTGTGTGTTGCACTGGTATGGGTGTATCTGGTATTTACAGGTTTTCACATTTTCTAGAAACGTTTTTTAACACTTCTTGGTGTACCTTATATGATACTATAACACATTTTTCAACAAAATAACATTTTTGTTAATCATCTGCTCCCAGACTCCAGTCCTGGAAGATCACAGGACTACAGAGTTTAGACTTCTGCCTTATTAACACATTCAACTGATAAAACAATTACTAAGAGTTAAATTGGGTTTGTTAGAAGTGGGAAACTCTATGCAGGACTGCAGCCAACAGGACCTGAGTTTAACACTACTGCTCAAGTTCTGATCACAGGTCCTCTGTATACTTGAATACTTGGTTTGGAGATTACTTAATCCAGCAGTGGTATCGTTATAAAAGCCCAGCACCACTGCTGTGCCAACACCACATGTGATCATGCCACTGCTGTGCTGTGAAAAAGCAGCTGTGGTCATTGGTGGTCCCTTTACACTGATGGCTAAGGCAGTGGGGAGCTGACAAATTGTACGTGGTAGGTCTGCAGTTAGTAACTGTGTTTACAAATCTAAATGATAGGAGCGTCTCGTCAAATTTATTGTTCCCCGTTTGAGTCTTTTATTCTAAAAAAGTGACTTCCGGTGACCGTTGTGTAAAACTAGCTGGTGTTGTCTTCGCAGGATTACCGGACACTTGAAAATTGACAATACGTTAAAAATGCAGTGTTAGTGACTTGTACATCACTTTGCCGACATTGCAGAAGAATAAGCGTGAATGTGTATGGGCGTTAAAACACATTATTCAAGAGGAGTTCCGCAGGCGAGGACTTTGGTGTATTGTAATTAAATGATCCCCGAGGACCCTCGCCGATTTGCGCCGTGCCGTATGCAATAGCGCCTCCAGTAAGTCGCGGTTTGTCATGTCGAATAAACATAGAGAAACCCTTTCTCAAAAACAAAACAAACTATTTTAACCACTTTAACACAGTAATAGTGAGTATGTGTGAATTGAGTGTGCATGCCGGGGATGATGGATAAAACTCCAGACATGCAGAGCTATAAAAAGCCTCAGCGACAATCTTTTCCGCTGTTACAAAGCTGCACGGATACATTACAGGTTATTATTATTATTATTATTATTATTAATAATAATAATTATATTATTATTTCATTATCTTGCTCTGCATGTTTGTAAGCGATTTGTTTAGAAACTTAAACGCCACAGTCAGATCAACCGCAAAGTGAAGTCTGACTTAACATCCAACCTGACTCTGACTTGATGTCCCAGAAAATGTTTACTGGGACAAAAGTTTCATTTGGACTTGTTTGAATCACGCAAATAATCAAGCTGGGCTGTGTGTTAATCTTAAAGTACACAAATCATTAAATATATATATATATATAATATATATATAATATATAATCAGAATGGCTTATCTATTTTTTGCACTCTGAAAATCTAATGAACTTTCTGATAAAATGTGAAATGCATGGTGGACACCCCGTCCTAGGCTTTTCATCCATATCCTGCCCTAGAAGAGGTTTGAAAATGGGCTCAAGTTGTAGTAGTTGCAGGGTTTTCATTAAAGTAGACCAATTAGAAAACATTCAGTAGATTCGGTGGCCCTTCAGTAGAGTCTGCACTGCTTAGAAAACAAATGTAAACTGTATAGATGAAAGCATTATTATGTACCAGACAACAATCAACAATGACTTTAAAATAGCTGCTAACAATAACAATTTACCCTAGCCATTAGGAAAGATTTCATACCCAGCCAGAAGGTTAATTATGATTGTTAAATTAGTGGAATTGTCACAGGCTGTGATGACAAAAAAAAATAAAAAATAAATAAATAAAAGTAATACTACTACACTACTACTACTAATACTACTACTACTACTACTACTACAACAACAACAACAACAACAACAATAATAATAATAGTTGTTGTAGTAGTAGTAGTAGTAGTATGGGTTAGTGGTAGCTCAGTGGTTATGACGTTGGACTACTGCTCATGAAGTCATGGAAGGTCATGAGGTCATGAGTGAGCGCTGCCACTGCTGGGCCCTTGAGCAAGGCCCTTAACCCTCAACTGCTCAGTTGTATAAATTAGAGAAATGTAAGTCGCTCTGGATAAGGGCATCTGCCAAATGCCGTAATAGTAAATTATTTCAATTTAGTGTCAGTAATAAACTGCTTTAATATAAATATGGTTAATTAGGTCAAACTCACAAACAGAGGTCCGACATGTTGTGAGAGTTTAAAAAGGTTGCTGTTTTATAAATGCGGTGTGTGTTAGGACTTATGCTTACAAGCAAAGCAAAAGAGAAAGGGCTGTATCACACCAAACTCCAGATGGATACCAACATCTGGTTTGTGGTTTGAGTGTCTAATCTGTTAATTTAAAGCAGGTTAAGACACTCATGTACAGTTTAAAAACAAATATATAGGGTCTGCAGGCCTGCAAGAAGCCAAAATGTGATCAAATCAGTTGTATGCAGCTAACAGTGCTCTCTTTGTTCTCCATGGTGAATTTATTAATGTTTGCCTTTCTGTGACATTGAGAGTTAAAATAAGCTTATATGTTGAACAACCACTTTATTAGGAGCACCATGCAATTATCCAATCAGCCAATCATATGGCGGCAGCACAATGTATAAATCATGCAGATACATGTCAAGAGCGTCAATTAATGTTCAAACTTCAGAATGGGGAAAATGTGATTTCGGTTATTTTGGCCGTGGTGTAGTTGTTGGTGCAAAAAACAAGAAAACATCCCGTGAGTGTTGGAACGATTGAAGATAGTATCGGGAATCATTGAAAGATTCCAAATATTGCAATGGCTATTAAGTAGAGATGCACCGATACTAAATTTCTCAGCCGATACGATAACCGATTATTCACAGTGATATCGGCCGTTACCGATAGCTCTGCCTTTTATGCCTTCTTTTAAATTAATAATAATTAGTTCCTGGGGTGCACGGTGGCTTAGTGGTTAGCACGTTCGCCTCACACCTCCAGGGTTGGGGGTTTGATTCCCACTGTGGCCCTGTGTGTGCGGAGTTTGTATGTTCTTCCTGTGCTGCGGGGGTTTCCTCCGGGTATTCTGGTTTCCTCCCCCAGTCCAAAGACATGCATGGTAGGCTGATTGGCGTGTCCATAGTGTGTGAATGGGTGTGTGATTGTGCCCTGCGATGGATTGGTACCCTGTCCAGGGTGTACCCCGCCTTGTGCCCGATGCTTCCTGGGATAGGCTCCAGGTTTCCCCCTGACCCTGAAAAGGATAAAGCGGTATAGAAGATTCTGATAATTCTGAAAAAAAAAAAAAGCAAATAAAAACTTTATTCTCTCCATTTCATTAAGTTGTTTCACAGTAACTGGTCTCATAAACATTCTGAAGATTAAAGTAAGATTTCTTAACTTATTGAATGATATTAATTCATATAAACATTGACTGAATTCTAAAAAACCTCCTGTTAGTCTCACATTACTCACCACAAACACAAGCATTTCTACTTTATCACCGAACATCAAATTGGTAATATATAATATCAACTTTTTTGATGATATTAACTCTCTAACATTAACTGGATATGAAATATACTACTCTACAAATATATTTTTCTGTGCAATATATATATATATACTTTTTTTTTTGTCAACTCCTCTTCATTTAAACCTTTCAACCGTGTACTGGCGCTTTAATTCAGCTCAAACAGCGCAGCAAAAAAAATAATTTAGACACAACTCCGAAACTCCCGTTTCATTACTGCAGCGTCTGGTGTAAAATTTTAGCAGTGCAGAGCTTACAGAGATTACAAACTGCAGTTTTGTTGTTATTCCACACAAGAGACATCTTCTTTACACACAGCACAAAATCGATGTGTTTTCCCGCCCTCTTTTGAATGACAGGATATAATCGGCCCTGATCATCGGATGTATTTAAACTGTCGGCCGATAGGCCATAGTGTGAAAAATTGCCTTTATCGGCCGATCGGTGCAGCTCTACTATTAAGTTAGACAATTTTAAATGTCTGTCAGAAAATGTAGTGTTGGTAACTTTATCTTGTAATGTGTCATTGTAATTTTAGCCTATTTTCTAGAACTATCAGAGCATTAATAACCTTAATAATGCTATTTGACGTTGGAGAAGGCAGCAAAACATCTTTCTATGGTGCATTTTAAGCCAAGTGCACACTGTGTGGTTTTTTATAGTTCTTTGCGACTGTTGCTTGTCAGACTATAGGAACATGATCCCAGCTGTAAGCCACGTCACACTGTAGGATCTCAGTTGTCATTAATGTCAGACTGTACGACAGTCAACATGCGAAAAACAGACGCGTGCAAGAAGACTCGTACGGAGTAGGAGAAGCCACACTACAGGACTGTGCCTCAAATCTTTTGACACTGCCAAAATTTAATCAGAGGAAAAATCTGATCGCAACGGCCGTTAATCGGCTGTCGGGGAACGCGTCAAACCAGTGATCAAAGACTACAGGTTTTGGCCTAGGATTATAGGAATCTTTTAGGCTTCTCAAAATTTGTCTCAGACGACCAAATCGTGGCCAGAATCATACAGTGTGAACCCGACTTTAGCTTCCCTTGTCCGTGCTGCCAACCACATAAAGCTGTGAATGTCTTCACCTGCAAAACATGAACAGGTGTTTAAATTCAGAACTAAGAGCTACTTCACTATACATAAATTAAACAAGTATCTCTGCAGCTGTTCAACACAGTGCACATGGGTGTGTAGTTTATATAATTTTATTTAAGTTTTAGTAGTTACAGCTAATAACAGGGTTGGTTTATTTACAGTCCTGACTTCAGTTTTGCAGAAATATATAACCCCCAGTTTTTTTGTCAACTCTCATTCATTATGAAATGGCAGCCATTTAAAAAAAAAAAAAGAAAAAACATGCTTTGCGACATGCCAAGCTCCAGTTTTTGAAACACTTTTCCCATCATAACACACAAAGTATAGATGCTATGAACATGAAACTTGGTATATTTATGCAGTTTTTGAGGCTTTGTTCTCTTGCATATACTAATAAATGTTGAAAAAAAATCAGCAAAATCTGAGACTGAATGATGGAAAAGTCCTCTGCCACTAGTTAATTTGACATTCAATCACCCTACTGTATAGTAACTCATAAGCACTCTGCAACCATGCTGAGTAGAAACAGCATCAGACCACATCATGTGGTCCAAAACTGGACATTTGAATATTGGAAAAACTTTGCCTGGCCTTTTTTCCAATTGTCCAATTTTGGTGAGACCATACCCGTCTTTGACATTTCTATTTGTTTTTTGTTTTTTTTACTTCATAAATTATTTTTTTTTATTAATAATATTTGCAATATTGTTTTCATTGAAACTGTATATGTAAAATGCCTAACTGATTATATATTTTCTAAATGATGATTTGCCACACAATATCTGCACACTTACTTAAGCAATATCACATGAGAATCAGTGTTGCACTGGGAAACAGCAAGTCTGTGATTATCATTCATCTGAACCCACATAAATAGTTATTTTCATTGGTGGAGAGGAAAAATAATCATAGCTTGGTATGATTGCATTGGCTAAGAGAAGTGTTTCCAAGCAACAACAAGCCACCTTATATCAATATTTCTCATTTACACAGGATAAGTCAGCCATATATATATATATATATATATATATTTAATGTATATATAGTGAAAAAGTTCATTTCTCTCTGTAGTTTAATTCAGAAAGTGGAAATTTCATATATTTTAGATTCATTACACATAGAGTGAAATATTTCAACCCTTTTTTTGTTTTAATCCTGATGATTACGGCTTACAGCTCATGGGAATCAAAAATCCAATATCTCAAAATATTAGAAGCTAATTCCACAATCTTTAAGTTCCTATTCACTTTGTTGGCTCGCTACATGGAATATAACATAATGGTGCTAGTGCTCTACATGCATAGTGTAGAACGCAATTTTAGATACAGCTACAGAAAACATGCAACTCTTTGTGTTTCTGTTTTAGAAACCGTGATACATGGAGCAGAGAGGGTTAAAGGCCTTGCTCAAGGGCCCAACAGTGGCAGCCTGGCAGTGCTGGGGCTTGAACCCCCGGCCTTCAGATCAGTAACCCAGAGCCTTAACCGCTAAGTCACCAATGCCCCTATCATATGACCATTATGCTGCCTTGATCGTATACGGGACAACATGGAAACTGAACTGCAAGCTTTGCTGGCTTTGTTGTCATTCTTAGCAGCCATTGTGCAGTTAAATTCTGTATTTTATAATACTGCAACTGCCTACATGCATAAGTGGCAAGCTATGATTAGAGCAATCGTCAAAAAAAATCTGATTTCAAGCAGCGTAAGCCCTACATGGACTGCCGGTTTGTTGTGCCTGCCGGTGACTAGCAACCAACTTCCTGATTACACTGATTACACTTGTATCCGCATGCCCAGTGTGCATGAATGGTCATGCGACATGCGTATTCAGTTATGTAGTGTGGACGGCGATCGTTTCTGAAACACAGTGGAAATGCCAGTGTGGACAAGGATTGTTTTAATTTTAAAAACGCCATTTTAAATCGAATACGCACTAGTGTAAACGGGGCCTTAGGCAGACTCAGACTGCTGCCAGGGTGTCTTCTGTTCAGAGTGTCTTCTGTTCATCTCGTGGGATGGGCCCCTAAAAGCAACACCATCTACTTCACAGGTTGATTCATCCATCCATCCATCCATCTTCTATACCACTTAAACCTTTTCAGGGTCATGGGGAAACCTGGAGCCTATCCCAGGGAGCATCGGGCACAAGGCAGGGTACACCCTGGAAAGGGTGCCAATCAAGGGCATACTCACATACACATTTACACACTAGGGACACTTTGGACACGCCAATTAACCTACCTTGCATGTCTTTGGACTGGGGGAGGAAACCGGAGTACCCAGAGGAAACCCCCTCAGCACAGGGAGAACATGCAAACTCCGCACACACAGGGCCATAGCGGGAATCGAACCCCCAAGGTATGAGGCGAACATGCTAACCACTAAGCCACCGTGCACAGGTGGATTCATGTCATGGGGAATATTCGGCCAGTATACAGATGATCCTGGATTCTGATTTATTACTGATTGATGATACATTCAACAGTTAGTAATAACTAGTTTGTGGTAGTACCTCCATAGTGCAATACATGCTTTTAGAATTTTTTGTTGTACTGTAATAAAAAGTTAGGTGGTTACATAGCAACTGTACGGATACAGTTGCTATGTAACCACCTAACTTTTTATTACAGTATACTAGTCTCCACAACCTCCAGAGACTTTTGTTGGGTATTATCATGCAGAGAGAAACGGAACGGACACAGATTAAGCAAAAACTGAATGAGATGTTATATTGAAGTGCAAAAAGATGTGTAATTTCCATTCAAATATATGCAAAATATTTGATGAGTAATAGTATTTTGTTAGATCTGTGATGAAAGTTAACTTTTAACCCTATCCCTTCTTTTCTTTTTGTTCATTTTTTTTGCACCCGTTTCATATCTGGTTTAAAATCTTATGCAAGCTTACTTATATAATTTCTATTCTATTTTCTTTGTATGTGTTAATTAAAAATTTTATTTCTAATCTTACTTCAGGTTCCTGATGGTGCTGCATATATGGAAGGACAAAACAGGACATCAAGCAAAGGATTTTGGGATTGGAGAGCTTAGCCAATAACGGAACATAGATATTTCGAAAAAAAAAAAAACCCGACAATGACGCCCTTCAATTTTTGTTGCCATATCTCTATATCTGAACAAACAGTGTTCAAGGCACAGTGGCTTTTTGAACAGCTTTACAACTCTTTCACTCAAAAGCAGCTTATTTACAATGATTACTTTATTTGTGAGTCACACTGTCTGCCTAGTATAAAGGCACATGGAATTTGATTCTCTTCTAACACTGCCGAGGAGAATGTCAGGTGTTGAACTAATGAAAAAATCACAAGAGGATACAATGGATGAACTAGACCAAAATCCCACAATAAAGGAGACCTGCACAATCATGGAGGACACATGTACGCCTAATAGGTCTCCCATAGAAGACAACAGACAACATGATGATCCAGTGGGCATTTATAACAAGGATTCTTCTGATAATCTTGAAAATCAATGTACTACTCCAACAAAATCCATACATGAGCCTACAGAAATGCAAGCACCTAATGACAAGCCTCTGTCTGATATTTCCTGTGAAGAGATGTCTATATTGAAGGACGGTTCAAAAAAGGATGATTCCGATGGGAAAATGTATGACGCCAATCACAAACGTGACAGTTTAGAGATTGAACTTCAGAGATCCTCTCTACTTATCGAACAGCCCAAACAAACAAGTGAGGAGAATAATGACTCAAATAGCTTATCCCCTATACATATACCACTTCCAGAAGTTGAGCAGAAGCACAGTGCTCAGCAGTGCAATAAGAAACCTTTGACTGTAGGTGAATGTCATTCTGAAGAAAGTGATGCAGTGCATACAGATAATCCACTTGAAAGAGATGGTTCCTCGTATCGTGGCCGTCCACGCAAGGAAAAGCGAGTTATTAAATGTGAGTTCTGTGGACGTCCATTCAATCATGCATCAGCTTACATAATCCACCGGCGTGTCCACACAGGTGAGAAGCCTTTCAGTTGCCAGGTTTGTGGTAAAGCCTTTGCTCAACTTTCCAACCTTAGATCACACACAAAGATCCATAATGCACCTAAAAGTTTAACCCTGCAAAATTCTAGCATACATCAAAACAAAGCCAATGTTCCCAAGAGTGTGACACCACCAAAAGAGAACCAAGCGAGCATGACTCCAGTTTTTATAAATGACTGCCCAGATAAAAGCAATGAGCCTCTAAATAGAAGCAGAAAACCCGTAGCTTGTCCTATCTGCGGAAAGGTCTTTCCTTACAAATCAGTGCTTAAAATACATCTTCGGACGCACAGCGGAGAAAAACCATACTCTTGCAGAGTGTGTGGCAAAGCATTTACACAGGCATGCACTGTCCGTGTACATGAAAGAGTGCACTGGTCCGTCAAACCTTTTCTGTGTTCCAAATGTGGGAAAGGATTTTCACAGATTGGGACACTGAAAGGTCATACTTGCGAAGGGAAAAGGCAGACCCATGCTACTTTAAAAGAAATGGAAATGGCTGGTGTTGTAACCTTCAGGTGTCATCTTTGCAAAAAGTGCTTTAGCACAAGAGATGAGTATGATGTTCATGTGCAAGGACACACAGATAGTCACCGTTATAGCTGTGATAGGTGTGGTCAGAAATACAGTCTTCGCTCTGAGCTTGACACTCACATAAAACATTGTTTTTCAATGTGGCTTGCAAAGACAGAGCCACATAGTCATTCTCCAGTCAAGGTAGAAACCAAAATCACGGAATCTAAAACAGATGAAGGCTCACAGGCTGCAAATACAGAATTCATACCCACAAAAGTGCAGAGACCCAGCTTGGTTGAATTTTGTAAACAGGAATACCAGAGTAAGCAGAGTAAAACACCACAGTCTGAGTTTTTCCAGTCTCAGAAACGTAAGAAATACCTTTCTCTGCTGGCTTGCCCCCCTAAGGTGATAGCCACCTCTGCTTATAATCCTGAAGACAACCTCAGTCATTGTCAGCCTTTTAAAGCAAGTAACATTGTAGCTCTGTTAAACAGTCTGGACCAGAAATCTGACCCAAGAAAGTATTTGTGTCCACGCTGCGGACGGCTTTTCAGGCATGTAGGAAGACTGAGAGCCCACATGCTAAGTCATGCTCGGGGTAAGAGCTTCACCTGCGGCCACTGCGGGAAAATCTCAGAAAACTGGAGCAACTTTTGGCGTCACCAGCGTGTGCATAAACAAAGACGAGGCCGCTTCTTTTGTCCAAAATGTGGTCAGGGTTTTCGCTTTGCCGGTATCTACATGGAGCACCTGCAACAACATCCAGAGCTTAATGCATATTTTTGCCCTATCTGTCCTCACACCTTTTCCAATGCTACAAGTTTGAAGAACCACCAACAGGAATGGCATCAGTCAAGCATGCCTCATTTATGTGACATCTGCGGAAAAGGTTTTACGACTTCCATAGTCCTAAAGCGTCATCGAGTTACGCATTGTTTTAAAAACCCACAGGTGGATATGCCTTATGTGGTTGATGTGCAGCCGATGATGAAACCTTACGAATGTGGTAAGTGTGCTGCCAGTTTTAAAACCTTGGATTTACTTTTTAGTCATCAGCTCTGCCATTCAACAAAAGGCCTGAGCTATCGAAACAATAATGGGCATGAACACCTGAAGAAGGGGCAACACTCTCCACCGGACAAAAACAACCTCCACTTTAGTATTTCTACATCTCATCAACATAATTCAGAACCTTGTCAAGATCTCATTTATGGTCATCGCTTCCCTCCAGATTCAGTTCAAACACAAACCCAGCAAGGAATGGATATCAGTAATGTACAAAATATGCGGACTTTTCCACTTGTCTCATCCGACTCTAAGCCTAGACATTTAGGAAAAAAATCAATAAAAAGCTCTATGTGTACTTATGTGAGCTCTGTGAAAACTAAGGAAATGCAAAGTGGGATTACTCTACAGTCCAAATCGGTGCACAAAGCTGGGCATCTAGTGTGCACAGACTGTGGTGCTTGTTTTGCTTTTCTTCCAGCCTTGCATGAACATTACTTGAAACATGCCAGAGGAGAGATATAAATATGATGCCATTATAAAAGAATTCTCAGCATACATTTTAGAGGACATTTTAAAACCATTGACCATGAGCACTGCATGGGACATTTTTCACATACTACTCTAAACTCTAAAAGTAGTTATAGAAGTGCACAATTTGTCATTGTTTTTATGTGAATGGTGTGCTCCTATAATAAAGACAGACATCTTTTTATCAAATGATTGTAGGAAGTATTACCTACAGTTGGATGTTGACAGTGAAATATCAGTTCTGTTTAGGTCTATTGAAGCATTAAATATAGCAGTTAACTACACAAAAGGTCTCAAAACGAACATGGTCTGGAATAACTAAAACACCCAAGTTTAAATAATAGTTTAGATAGCTGTTCAAAACTGCTGTACATTTTTGTGATTAAAATTGGTTTGGAAATACAGAAGTTGGCCATTTTAAAATGGTGGTATTAAGGGTGCTCCATACTCAGAAGTGTTTTTTTTTTTTTTTTTTTTTTTTTTAATTATTATTATTATTATTATTTTGTATATCTTGTTTTATATAGTTTTTTTATTTAATATATCTGTACTTTTTATACCTAAAATGTATTTTCTCTGTAGTGCATGTTTTAAAATAATCCAATAAAGAAAGAAGAAGAATGAGATAAGTAGGATTTGGCTGTGAAATTCAAGAGGTGTAGACAATAATATACCGTGTACCTTATGGTAAATAGAAGCATTGTTTATTTAATCATCTCAGGATCTAGACTCTCCATAGATTAGAAAAGCTGAATAGAATTCAAGTCGGCTAAAAAGTACTTCCTAAGTTTTCCTCTCCAAAACTCCAACTGAAACCACTTAGTCAGAAAACACACCACTGATCATAAAGTTTTAGGGAACACCATGAAACAGTACCGACGAGGTGTGTAAGGCAGTGACTGATCATGTGTGTGTGTGTCTCTCTACATAGTCCAGATCCATTCTTTTTAATGTCTGTGTACATGCACTATCCATAAAACATTTTAAACACTGAACATACTTTAAAAACACATTCACAGCGATTATGGCTGGCTCAAAAAGTACTCATGTAATGCATTAGATATTATAACTGTATGCTAACTAACATGTTAGCTAACTGTGCAATGTGCATGCATTTGTCACTTTACTTTTGAACTAGGGCATATCTGTTATTGTTGTGTTATTATTATGGAATTGAATCTAACATTCATTAGTTTCTCCCTTTATTGGACTACAATATCAATCCTTATTCACCATAACTGACAGACTACCAAGCTAAAATGCAATGTCAAGCCAGACATTGCGTTGTATTCAAAGTGAATAGGCTGCTCATGCGTAACCAGAGGTGTGTCTACGTTTCCTGGCTAATTGTGTAGATCAGCACATGAGTAATAGACATTTTTCTGTTTTCCTGTCCAGTTCACATGTTTTGGTAGTTTACCTGCAAAGCCATATCTCATAGCCAGTGGAATGTAGGTGGCAGTTGGAGTGGCAAGTATAATGATCTATTTTTGTAGTGTTAATTAAAAAAAAAAAAAAAAAAACAGAACATATTTCCACAGAAATTCATTCTTCAGTTATGCAAGCAAAATGTAAGAGAAGCCCACTGCAGCTAGCCCTGTTTTAATAATGGTTTGAAATAAGAGTTAAAACTATGTTTTATCATATAAAACCATGTTCTGCTTGTTAAAACCATTTAGGCCTAACCTGTACACTGCAATGTATATATATATATAAATCTGCCTTTGCAGAGGTAAAAGTTATTCAGTTTATTTATTCAGATATATTTGCTGTTGTTGTAATGAGCATCTCTAATGTCACAAGATGCAACATCTGAAGGAACTAATTGCGGTTCATGGTGTCCCTGATCCAGGCAGAGTAGTTGCAGACTTTCGTGTAGACACTCGGCTTATTCTTGACAGCGCAGCCATCACCCCAGGACACGATACCCTGCAGCTGACCATTACACACGAATGGGCCACCAGAATCTCCCTGAAAATGGGGAGGGAGGGGCAGGAAGGGAATGTATAAGTGATTAATGAGAGCACAAAATGTATCATAATGTAATTTATAATTACATATTTGACATGTATGCTTTATATTATTATTATTATTATTATTATTATTATTATTATTACACTAAATTACATTAATCTTTATCTTTTGTATTTTTAAATGAAAATGACTTTCATTGATAGACCCGTTCAAGCCATGATCTCATTACCTGGCAAGAATCTTTGCCTCCCTCAATGAAGCCAGCGCAGAACATGTTGGAAGAGATCTCTCCAGGGTAAGAATTTTTGCAAGTGGTGTCACTCAGGATTGGGGCATCCAAGCACCTCAGGGTGGAAGGGTAGTTTGCTTTTAAAAGAAATATGGTAGCCTATTTTAATCACAGTTGTTACAACCACATTGCTTTCTGTATAATGTACAGTGTTTCTATGAGCTAATTTTGGAAAGCTGTTGACAGTTATTATTATTATTATTATTATTATTATTATTGTTATTATTTCCTTCTTACACTTATGTAGTAAGAAGGGGGAAAGTTGCTTAGGTAAGAAGTACTGTGCCATCCTAAAGGAAGTATATGTGAGCACTTACTGCCACTGCTGAGGGTATTTCCCCATCCGGAGATGAGGCACACTGTTCCAGCAGAAGCGCAGCCGGAGGGCAAAGCTACAGTTGCCACATAGCTATTCAGGGTGGCCGCCCGGCTAAGCTTGATGAGCATGATATCATTGTCGAAAGTGTTGCTGTTGTAACTGGAGTGCTTGATGACCGCTGCCGAGCTAATGAACTGCTCTGTTCCTTCGTTGACATCAATGTTGTGCTCACCCAAACGCACCTCAACACTCCTAATTAAAAGGGCACAAGAGTCTTAGTAATCCTGTACATACAATCTCTGTTGGGAATAAGATGAAAATCTTATTCCCCTCCAACCCCCCCCCCCCAGATTAAGCCTCATGCACTGGATTCACTTTCTCTGTTGAACTTTTTTTTATGATATGTACATCACAGAGATTGTGTAAATATAAGAATAGTGGTTTAGTCACCTTCACATTTCTCCTATCTGTCATTTGTACTCACATGTACACACACATCTGATCTGATCAGAAGGATACCTGAGCATGAGAATGGGTTCCCGGGATAGGCTCAGGATCCACAGGGTCCTTGATTAGGTTACAGAGCTTACAGAGAGTGAGTGAGTGAGAGAGAGTGAAAAGGACTTTACTTACGATTTATAACAATGAGCAGCTGACAGGACCCACAGATTGCT
Source organism: Stegophilus panzeri (assembly GCA_024331685.1). NCBI lineage: Eukaryota > Metazoa > Chordata > Actinopteri > Siluriformes > Trichomycteridae > Stegophilus > Stegophilus panzeri. The sequence continues at coordinate 6,487,843 of JANDJT010000001.1, read as the reverse complement.
AATCAGAGAGCCTCCACAAAAGTGGTATCCAGCATTCAGATACACCTGATAGCGCACGCCATTCTTTCTGCACTCGTGCCCTCCGACAATCTTATCCTCCTCATTAATAGGGGCAGTGACTTTGTAGGGGAGAGAAGAAAGAAAGATAATAATTACAGATTATATATTACAAACATCATCACAACCTCCGCAGATATACCCTAACCATGTATATTAACCAGAATATGGAACAGAATAAATCTCCACAAGTTCTATTAATATGCACAACACAAATATACAATAGGAACATACATGCCACTGCAAACAGAGAGAGTAAAATGATCCACTTCATAATTAGAGCCAGTGATGATCAGCAGAAAGCTATGTAGAAAACAGCTTTTATATTTTCTTCTTATCTTTATTTAAATCCACAAATTAATTATTACCCTGCTTGAGAATGCACAGATGGCCAAACACTGCCATGCAAAGATAAATTTACAGCTATATTTAGTTTATATAATCTATTTCATGCAATTATTATTGTTTCATTTTAATTCTTAATCTTTTATTTTTAATGAAGCATAGTCTAATACAACCAATGCAATGGATTTGATTGTTTTGCAGATTGTGTATTATACATTATTACACGTTATTACGTTAAGAAATATGGTTTTCTGTCCACACTTCACAGAATTAGCATTTAGTATTTTTAAGTAAACTAATTAACTGTAATTTTTCATGAGTCCACTACAATGTCCTTGAGAAAATAAATCAGGTGTGTTAGAGCAAGTCACTGTTCTTTTTGAGGAAGGGAAAGTCCTGCTTGAGTAAGGATTTTTTTTTTAAAAGTGTTTTTATTTATTTATTTATTTTTTTAAAGAAGAAAAAAAAAAAAAAAAACACTTGCTGAAGAGCTACTTTATGGGCCCAACACATATGATGTATTATTTACTAACTGTAATTCCGAAATAATATATTATAATAAATAAAGTACTAATTATTTAGTTTGATTTACTTATCTATTTACTATTTAGTTTCAAGGTCAAAGGTCTAATGGAAAAAAGAAGATTTATCACCTTCATATCCTGAAAAGACCTCAGAAACATGGCTTGTGTGGGAACCAACATCTGTCAAAGGAGCAGCAAATTTTTATGTATGATTATCTAGTCCGTTCTTTTGAAAAATGGACCTATTATTTAAATACGTGAGTAAATTCTTGCATTCTATGGTGTAATATTTCTATATAAAATGAATTGTTGTTCTAGTTTATTAAACAGACTTATTTATAACATTTCTAGTTATCAGACTCTTGTGATTTTTTTTAATTTGCAAAAATACAACACAGAAACAGTCATTAGCCTATAGATATTCACCATTTAAAAGTGTAATAAAACATTGAAACAGAGAAAGATAAATAAAGTAAATTTTAGTACAAAGACAAAAAGGGAAAAGGAAATGGGCCGTGGAGACAGACAGAATTACATAAACATTTTTTGAAAAAACTGCACAGGATTTTTTTGTTTGTTTGTTTGTTTGTTTGTTTGTTTTTAATAGAGTTTCTTATAATATAATCTGTTGTTTGGCTTCATTTTCAAAGAATGTCAATACAGGCCTAGAATGAGTATATTTACATTTATGAATGAAATATTTTGCCATAATAATAATAATTCAGTTAATGACAGCTGTTCTTTCTGTTGTCGACTCTTAGCAAATGTATAGCTCATTGTTATGAACAGGCGTCAGGGCCGACGTGACGTCACATTTCTGCGACAGCTCTCCGACTGTGTACATGTAGACCCAAAAGATTTGCAACATAGATTTTCATTTTTAAGGTAGATTTTTAATTCTTTCTGTGAGTTAGAAACCAGCGGCTCAAAGGTGAGAAACGACCTCGCTTATTCAGACAAAACTATGTTTTTGATAGTTACGGTGAACACGGTTTTAGTCAGTCAGCAGTGTTCATTTTCCACTTACAAGCTCTGGCTACGGTTGCTAGCTAACAGTTAGCTTAGCTAATTTATGCCGGATGACCATCCATTGCGGATGTGGTGCAGAATAAAGGAGCACTGATGCGACAGGTTAAATACAGGCCATGGTTTAATTCACCTTTTTGGATGTGTTACTCTGGCTGTGTTATGTTGTTGATTTGGTTTTGATTTGTTTTAATCTATATTCGGTTTTATCAGCTCAGATTTTACCCCTTGTTTTCAGATCCGACTTCCATGAGATGAGCTCGATTGCTCAGTATTGGCGTTGCCTCACACCCTTTTTATGTCGATTACTTCTATATATAGATTTTTAAACATAACTTTTTTTTTCCTTTTTTTTTTTTTTTTTTAACATTTAAAGGATGTTAATTTTTGTAAGTTCTGAGACAGAGTCACACAGTGAACTTTAGTCCAGTGTTTTTATTTATTTTTTATTTTTTTGCAGAGTATATGTATCCCCAATTGGTCCAAAGCCACTTATGTTGAAAGACAGTCTGTGTCCTCTATGTCTGGAACTAGTTTTCCCTTCAGCTGCACTTTCATAGCTTTGTTCTTCCATCACCTAAGGTATTGCTTTGGAGCTGGTATATGACTTTTAAATAAGGCAATTCATGCAGTGTGCACACTCAATGAACTCTAGTCATGGCTGAGTGTGATGGCACTTTTGTGAATGGCGCTGCATTGGCTGTGACCCATGAGTGAATATTATGAGGAGGGCGGGTTGCTGTATGAGCGCTCGCCTCCCATGCACATTAAAGTGGAGTCTCCTGAAGGCGCCTTCGGAGGTCGTATCTCGGAGGACGGCTTCCCCCGTGAAGACGACGACTCCGAAGGCAGCTGCGATCATGCTGGCCTGCCTTTCAACGTTGTGGTCGTGCATCCCAACATTGTTGCTCCTGGAGTGGCTTCTGATGAACTGATACCTATTCAACAGAGTAAGCTGCACCTATCAAATAATTTAAGCACTTTGAAGCTGCCAGTAGGCTTTTTCCATTGTGGTCGTTCACGATGATTCGTTCACGAAAGATTTACTAGAAAAAGTATTAAGTTGTTTAAAGCTCACACAGGTCAGTTACATTATAATACGTCTACACAGTGATAGGTTTAAGACAGTTTACCACAAACATACTTTCACTAAATGCTTCCTTTAACTCTCAGTTGGGCCTGTCACAATTTTAATAAAGTATAACAGACGATCTATTGCCATGCATAAAATGGCAATTGATGATTTTAATTGTCTTTTCAGCTGACCTCATAACTACCCTCAATAGTAATAGTGAATATGTAAGTAAATAAAATTTCTGTTTGATCGTTGGACTGTAAACAAAGTTGGTTTTACACAATTTTTGCTGATTTTGCTGTCACTGACAAAAATCACACGCTGTAAAAGACTTATTTGGTTGTGCCTTGAGATCAGTTGGTATTGCAGTGCATAATGTGAGATGCTTACCAGCAGCCAGTTTAGTGCCACTGTGACCAAAGACAGCCGACGACTGTCTGGGAGTACTGGTAGTGTCAGAAACGACTTAATTCCTGACACTGCCAATAGAAGAATAGCATAGGATGACTCAGAACTTGAAACGTGAAATGAAATGTTAATATTTGAGCAAGAGATCGTTTAAAGTACTTGCTTATATTAATAACCTTTTCAGCCTATGTGCCTGGCCACTCATCCAGTGAGTTGCAAAGCTACCACACATGCTAATGGACAGAAAAAAATATCCTATTACATCAAGCTCACTTTGAAGAATGGACAGTCAGTGTTGTACTCTTACCTATCCATGAACAGCTCTTAACTCTTCTTTGCCTTTTAAAGCGTGTTTTCCCTAGGTTTAACAATACATGGAGACAGAGAATACAGTTTCACACAGTTTCTTATAGAATTTGGCCAAGATTTAATTGGGATAATCTTATACCCTGTGACAAGTAATCATCTTAAAACATACTAACGTTGTCCTGAATATCAGCAGTGCTGTGATTCGGCCGTACATCAGCACAATTGTGAGTGTGATAATGCTTTTATACAACAGTTCTATGAACAAGAATTTAATATCAATTAACTGACATTTCAGACACAATATGGCAGAATGGTTTCCAAAGAAGTCAGGGATGGATAGAGTGGTGTGTGTTGTCACTATCACACAGACTGACTGATACCCTGTATTGAGTGTAGTAACAGTTTCAATATAATGAACTATTGGTAGAATTGGAATTGTTTGTAGTGAACACCGACAACCAGTGATTCAAACAGTGAAATGTCCCAGTGCCGTTATACAAAATATCAGTGCTCTTGGAATGCTTCTTATACCATCAAATTAGTGGACTGGAACTAATTGTTATGAAACTGAAAACATATCTCCCTGTAGTTCTTGCCTGGTTTCTCGCCTGGTTTCCCACTGATGCTAAGCATGGTTGAGCCTGGCCAGTACCTGGATGGGAGACCTCCTGGGGAATACTAAGGTTGCTGCTGGAAGTGGTATTAGTGAAGCCAGCAGGGGCGCTCACCCTGTGGTCTGTGTGAAGCCTAATGCCCCAGAATAATGACGGGGACACTATACTGTAAAAACAGCACTGTCTTTCAGATGAGACGTTAAACCGAGGTCCTGACTCTCTGTGGTCATTAAAAATCCCAGGACACGTCTCATAAAAAAGTAGGAGTATAACCTATAGTCCTGGTGAAATTCCCCCACTGGTCCTTCTCTATCATGGCCCCCAAATAATCTCCATCTCTGAATTGGTTACATCACTCTCTCCTCTCCACTAATAGCTGGTGTGTGGTGGGCGTTCTGGCACACTATGGATGCTACACACTAGTAGTGGTTGAGGAGATCCCTCTCCCACACTATGTAAAGCACTTTGAGTGCCTAGAAAAGTGCTATATAAATCTAAGGAATTATTATTATTATTTTACTGAAGCACCCAAAATTGTTACTAGATTTACTGTAGCAGTATCTATAGATGGGTGACAAATTAAAGGTAAAATATTTGTGATATGCTGTGGGTGTCAGTGTGCTGGAATGATTTGGCTCCACTTAGAGAGAAGAGTATACAAAATTACTCTGACTGATCAGTTTCATCCTATGATGACATCAGTTTAGATAATATCCTGTGGAAGAATGGTCTTCCATACCTCCTGTCCAGTTCCACACACTGTGAATCCAAAATCTGTGCTAAGGCACATTGCAGCTGTTTGGGCAGCTCATAGTCAACCAATACCTTAGTAAAACTTTGTATTTTGTTTGTTTTTTTTCTATAAAGTGTGTAAGATTTTTAGGATTTTTTTTTAACAAAAAGAAAAACATTATTGAGTCATTGGACAAAAAAAAAACCCTTCAATAATAATGATGTTGCTGACCTGATGTAAGTCACCCTGACAATCCTGTAATAATAGTTCAAAGTCAGCACTGTGTCAGGGCACTCGGTTGAAAATTAACAGGAAATTTGTATACATAGATCAAACACCAGCTCAGATCTATCAAAACATCACTCCCCTACTGCAGACAAAGAACATGTCCAGCTTTGATCCAGGAATGAGAGAGTTTAAGAGCATGAGAGAGAAAATAACGATGGTCAGCAAATTGATTCCCATTGTGTAATTTGTATCATTGCACAGTTGTTTAGCAAGAGAATTCATAATAGCTGGCTAGTGACTAACATGAGGTGTTTGTTTCTCTATTTTAGTATTTCAGACTCAGGTGTATTGGGCGAAAATGAGTGATCTGGGGCATCTGCTTGTCTTGGTGTGTATATTACTTATTCTGTGTTTTAACGAACATTCTAACACTGTTCAGCTCAACATTTCTGACAGGCTGGAGAATAAATACACAAGAGTAGATAATAAAATACACCCAAAATACATATCAGGTAATAAAAATGTACACATATCAAGTAACGAGCAGTGACAGTTTTGATTTCTGTAATCTGTTATAGATGCACTATATGGGCAAAAGTTTCCACTTGAAATCTTCCACACCAACGTTGGCAAACCACGTCTTCATGGAGCTCTCTTTGTGCACAGGCGCACTGTCATACTGGAACATGTTTGGGCCCTTTAGTTCCAGTGAAGGGAAATTGTAATGCTACAGTATATAAAGGCATCCTATACAATTGTTTGCTTTTAACTTTGTGGCAGCAGTTTGAGGAAGGCCTGCTCATAGGTGTGATGGTCAGGTGTCCACAAACGTCTGGCCTCTAGCTAGAGGCAGTGAGTTAGTTTGTGGCTCTTGGTGCTGGAGATACTCATAACACTTCTGTAATACTCTTATGCGGTTTGAGGTGCGGTCTAAATTCTCTCTAAACGTCAGTTGACTGGGCACTTGTGGAGAAAGAGCGCAGTACATCCAAAATCCTTTTAGTGACTCAAATCCATTCAGGTAAATCATTCATTCAGATTTGTTCATTGTGTTATTTGTTCATTGTGTTATCGTACCACAATATAAAGCAGACAAAAACAGCTTGACCACTGTAAAAATAGTTAATAATCATTGCTATTTTGTTATGTTATAAAATTATTGTGTGTGTGTGTATGTGCTTGACTCATTTTTACACCCAACCCAACATAGACTACCATTGCTTGCACTGAATGGCTGGAAATCTCCACTAAGACCAATTCGACGCAAACTGGACTCATTAAACTCATTGACTCAACTTATATGCGGAAAAAGAGAGGAATGAATCTCTGTTATAAACGAAAAAATGTACTGACTCAATGGAAGCAACAATTCTTTAATTTGCTTTAATTTGTTACCCATTTGTATATAAATAAGTAATGCACTATTATTTACTAATCAGCTCAATCTTATGATCTACACGTTAGTAGGTCAGTAGTCCATAGATCTTAGCCTTTGACTGAGAGTGATGTGAGAGTACAGGGATTTAACTGAAATGTATCATCATATTTACAGACTATACACATAGTTATATTTAAATATACAGTCGTGGACACTAACAACTTGCACAGATAATTGTGATTAGGTGACTTATGTAATAATTGTGACAGGCCTAATATGCTTTAATATGTGGTTCCCCATTCATGCTTTTGCTTATTTCTTCTGCCTATTATTATTATTATTATTATTATTATTATTATTATTATTATTTATACTTTAAAAAAAACATTTTAGTCGCACAATTAAAAATTCTTTGGTCATAAGAGCAATCTTATTTCAATATTATCAACAGATTAAGTCTGAAGTGCTGGCCTTCAGCAATGTAGTGTCTTGTCTTTTTTGTCATCAGTCACTTTATCAGGTGATTTTGATTGTGATGGAGCAGGATAAACACTAAAACATACAAGGCCTCCAGAACCTGAATTTGAGATCCCTCAATCCCATGACCTTTTTAATCCTAAAATGCCATTATTGGTTGTGGGGTGTGTTTTCTCACAAAGTTGAAATAACACCATGAATACAGTAAAATGTCAGAGTGTGAAGTCATTGTAATGGCCCAGACTCTTCATGGCCTGTCTACTTGGTATATTTTATACCCTGATGGACAAAGATTCTACTGGCAGCTTTAAAGACTGGGGGTCAGTTGAGGCTACCACAAGGTCTTTTATAAGACATTCATTTGTAGTGGTCTCTAAATGTGTGCATTTTTGTTTTATGTCCCATAACAAATTACTAAGCAGATTTGCTATTTGTTAGATTTCTATTTTTACTACTATGTTTTTTGATAACCTACTGGCTAACTACAAATGTAGTATTTGCAAACGCAAAAATCTGTTGCTTGTCTTTATTGGCATTTCCACTTTGTTTACACATTTTTTTAAAATTGTGATCTTGATTTTTATTTCAACACTAGTTGGTCATTATTACTTATCATAAATACAGTTTAAATATTAGACCGAATGCACTTTATTAACCAACATGTCACCATTGCTAATCTGGTCATTTTTATGAAATAAGAATAAAAGTCCAGCTCTCATACCAAAATTTAACATGTAAGGAATCAGTTAATATTTTCCACCCTGATAAACTGAGCAACTGTTATGGTAACTGTTTACTCTCAGCTCACTTATGGCCTGCTTTGTAGAAATATTCTCAGTATACAGCAGCATGTTTAATGCATTTGCCTTTCACCATCAGACAGAGGTGTTTCAGCAGCACTGGCTTCAGGGGGTGCAGGTAAAAGGAAGAGTAGGTTTAGCGGTGCTGAATTGGAGGTGCTGGTCTCAGAAGTAACCCGGTGCGAAGGGGAATTGTTTGGCCCGGCCGGCAGACTCAGGCGGCGTGAGAGAGAGCGAATATGGGCTGGAATCTTGGAGCGTGTGAACGCTGTATCCAGAGTCCCACGCACCCTTCGGGAAGTAAAGAAACGTTGGGACGACCTGAAGAGACGCAACGGTGGAAAGCTGGCAGATGCAAGGTTCCGCTCATGGCTTCCATCCAGTAGAGGGAGTGCCATTCTGGGAGGGCCTAGCCAGTTGAGCCCCAGGTTTCACCAAGCCCGACAAAAATTGAGTACAAGGGGAAAGGCCAGTTTCACCTGTTTGTCTGACACTGATCCAGGTGAGGAAGGTTAACCTCTTGCATGAAAATTAGATTTGCATTGTTCAGTTTGTTGCCTTTTCTTTTACAATACAGTATTTTTGCACGTCTTTTATTTTCCTGGTTTAATAACATAAGTTTACCTTTGGAAATATTTCCTCATATTTGTACACATCAGTATATGGTGTTTGTTATATAAATAAATATAGAATTTTTTAAATATAAAGAGCAACAAATGGAAACTTGATGCACTTGATTTGCAAGTGAATTCGTTCATTCATTTATTCATCTTCAGTAGCAGGCACTACTGATGCGGAAATTGTACTCGCTGAGCCCCCTTGCCACCCCTGTTTCTACATGAACCAGTTTTATAACTACCCAGTCCTTATTGAATTGGCCACTTTAAAACCCCCTTCTGCATTTCTGAATAAATGTTTTTCACTACAAAAGAGTATTGCCATGTTACATGGTGGTCTAAAATAGGGATAGTTTTATGATCGTTACTGAGTTTCCTTCTGTTTCAGTTACAGGGGATGGTTTTGAAAGAGATGGCTTTGAAAAGGATGATGAGTCTCATGAGCAGGAAGGTGAGGAAGAAACCAATTGTGAAGGTGTAGATAACAGCATGGAAGACAAACTGGGATTAGGCCTTGGGTTAGGAATAGTCCCAGCCCCAACATCTGAGCGCTGGCTTCCTCCTTCACCACTCTATAGTGCCCCCTTCCTGAATGGTACTCCTCAGCCAAGTCCAGAACCATCACTTGGAGCTCATCAGGGCCCCATTGAGCCTCCTCCTTCACGCACTTCCTGGCTGGAGGATGAACTTCGGGGACTCGGGGAAGCAGCTGTGCAGCTTGGAGATCGTCTCGAGCAGAACTTAAGGGAGTTTGGCGAAGGTTTCAGGCGTGACATGCGGACACTTGTGGCCTCACAAGAGGCTCTGACAATCAGCTTACAGCAAAATAATGTGCTCTTGCAGAGACTTTTGGGCCTTCTTGAAATGCAGCAGCAGCAAACGCAGCCTCCTCAGCATCAAATTCCACATCATCCGCTTCCGCAACGATTGTCTCAAGAACATTTGCAGCATCGACAACAACAAGAATATCTGCCACAGCAAATTTTATCCCAGGAGCTTGAACAACAAATTCCTCAAAATGCAAGTGAACAAATATCAACAGCTGCTACTTCTGTACCCCTACCCCCAGATATTTTAGATGGCACTTCCCAGCCTGAATCGGCAACTGAGACAAATTCCCAGAGGCCATGTCGGGGTAGACCAGGAGACCACAGACGGAAGCGTAGGCATTAGATTTGTAAATTGTCTTGAAATACTGTTTATTTATACAAAGGTTTTATATTAAGATGTATGTAGTTGAGTAAGAACAGGTTATGCCATGTAAAACTACATTTTGCCTGTTGCATAAATTATGCTATTAAGTTATATGTGAAAGGATTATAAAATTGAAATGACTGGGTTATTCTGTGTTAAATGGCTGTGGAAGTTATTAGAATTAGTTTATATAACACCGCATGGAATATTGATTTATTAGAAGAAATTCCATTTTGGGGACAGGTGTGAAGTTGCCTAGAAATCAAGGTTGTCTTTCCATATAAAAATCTACATGATCGATCACACATTCCCAACCCTGGTCCTGGAGTACCCCTGTCCTGCACATTTTAGTGTTTTTACTGCTCACTAATCAGCTAATTCATACCTCCTTGAAGTGTGCTTGTGTGTGGGTAAACGCTTACGTTTGGACAGAAAGTGCTCCAGGACCAAGTTTGCCAACTTGTATGATAGAAGATTCACATACAAAAGATGTGGTAACCAGAAAGGTACAGTTACAAGTCTGGTTAACTTAGTTGAGGTTTTATATTTTTACAGGATAGCCTAGTATTATATACACTCACCATCCATTTTATTAGGAGCACCTGCACATTCATGCAGTTATCTAATCAGCCAACTGTGTGGCAGCAGCACAGTGCATAAAATCATACAGATACAGGTCAACAGAATGAAGAAAAAGTGTAATCTCTGTAAACCGTGGCATGGATTTTGCTATCAGATGGGCTGGTTTGAGTACTTCAGAAACTGCAGAATGGTGCAAAAAACATCCTGTAGGTGGAGGGTCTGCAGGCTGAAACGTCTTGTTGATGAGAGTGATCGGAGGAGAATGACCAGGCTGGTTTGAGCTGACAGGAAGTCCATAGTAACTCAGTTAAGCACTCTTTACAACTGTGGTGAGCAGAAAAGCATCTCAGACTGCACAACATATCAACTGGAAAAAGACCAGGTGATTTTGTTTTCTAATCTTCAACTGTCCAGTTTGAGTGAGCCTGTGTCCCTGATGGCCTCAGATTCTTGTTCTTGACTGACAGGAGTGGAACCCCATGTGGTCTTCTGCTGTTGTAGATCGTCCACCGCAAAGTTCGATGTTTTGTGCATGCTGAGATGCTTTTCTGCTCACCACAGTTGTAAAGAGTGATTATTTAAGTTGCTGTATCCTTCCTGGCAGCTCGAACCAATCTGGCCATTTTCCTCTGACCTCTCTTATCAACAAGGCGTTTCCACCCACAGAACTCTCGCTCACTCAGTGTTTTTTGTTGTTGTTGTTGTTGTTGTTGTTGTTTTTTGCACCTGCTATGTTTGTAAACTCTACAGACTGCTGTGTGAAAATTGCAGGAGATCATCAGTTTCTGAAATACTCAAACCAGCCCATCTGGCACCAACAACCATGCCAAGTCACAGAGATCACACTTTTTCTTCATTCTGATGTTTGATGTGAACATTAACGGAATCTCTTGACCTGTATATGCATGCTTTTTTTTTGCAGTGCGCTGCTGCCACATGATTGGCTGATTAAATAACTGCATGAATGTGCCGGTGTTTCTAATAAAGTGGATGGTGAGTGTAAATCCATATTAGATATTATAGTATGAAAATGCAGCTTAAGACATTGTAAATTTTGTTGCCTAATTCACCATCTCCCTCTGCTTGTTGCTGGTGGGCATTTCTGTTGCCTCTGTGGGGCTGGTTATGGCGCGTGTTAGTTTATTCACAGTAAAAGGTATTGCAGGGGATGAAACATTCCTTTGGAGAAACACAATTTGAAATCAGTTTTTTACAGTGGCGCACTGTTTAACGTTATGTCAAGCCATAAGAATAAACTGTAGATGTGGTGTCTGGTTTAATTAATCATAATGTGCATCTGCTGTTGACTTGGCTAGTTTGCTCAATCTCAGTTGCATGCTACCTAACTAGCATTAGCACCTAACCTAAGAAGCTGTTGAAAATGTACATTTTGTAATAATGGTTGGTTATTATTACAAACTGGATACAAACTAATTTAATCGTAAATCGTTCACAAGAGCCTTTACACAAGAAATTTGGTATTTGTGAAAAATCACTTTCCTTTTATGGAGTTGTGTGTGCGTCCCTATAGGCAAATCAGCTGTGCCGTGAACGTGCTTGGTAATTTACAGGTGATTGGCATTCATCAACATACCCACTTGAGTATGAAGAAAATCAGTGTTAACTAAAGGTTTGTAAATCCTTGTAAAGGTTGGAATTTGTAGTTTTTGGTTTGACCTATGTTAACATTTATACACGGCATTGTGAAGAGATTTCAAAATGGGGCCTAATGCTTAAAAGTATTGTTCAGTTGTGTGATGTTTAGATGGAAAGTAGAGGTATTTTAGCTTGGATTTGTGGTCAGTTATTTTGAACGTAAGTCTCACCTTGCCTAATTGGCCTTCAAGTAAATGCAGTTTCCAGATTTTGGAGAGCAGATGTCTACTTTTCAGTCTAAAGTGTATAAAACATTTTGTCATTTGTGCTGTAAGTAATTGGAGAAGCAGTGCAGTTGAGATGGCAGAAAGACACATTTATCATTTTACATTACATTTATAGACCCACACAGTCTTTGAGGATAAAGGTATAGATTATATGAGAGTAGGAAAATGTATCTAAATATTTCCTAGTCATGATATACCTTTTAATAGCTTAAAGCGAACCCCTCAGAGGTCAATATGTCCTGCAGTATCACATCACTATATATTTTTTTTCAGGTAACATAACCATTGTTCTTACTATATTAAAGGGCCTGTAAAACAGTATAAGTTAGGATCCTATGTTTTTAAATGCTATAATTCTGGGATTTACTTGAAGGTTTTATTGTTTGTTGTTTTGTCCAAATTTAAATTAGTTGATGGCCATCTTTTGAAGATTCTTTCCATCTAAGTAACATTTTCACAAACAAATATTCAGATTGTTCACAACAGTTGTTGTCACTTTATATCCATATATAATGTGACTGAGATCCATTACCCAAACAGCTTTTCTGCAGGTTATTTGACATGGAATAACCCTGATGCTGTTATATCTTCACTGACGTATTCTAAACATATTCTTACAGTTGTGCTCATAAATTTAAATACACCTTGCAGAATTTGCAAAATGTTAATCATTTTCAACAAATAAGAGGAATCATTAATCCGTACATCATTTGTTCTTTTCATATTCAATTAAGAATCAAATATCAGAAAATGGGGGGAAAAAAATGATTTATTTTATTATTCATTTACAAATCCAAAACGAATAACAAGTTGTTTTCCGTTCTTTCAATCTCATGCTCAAGTTAAAAATAAGAAATTAGTAAAAAATGGGTGTAATGTCAGGTTTCATTTTAACATTTTATATTTTTTCGGTTGGCTATGACCTGGAAGTTACTTGTTTATTCATGTACTTGATTGTTTTTTGGTTCAAGCCCCCCCATTTGAAGAGTATCGAGAGTTTCATACTATTTAAGAGAGCCAGATGTGTAACCCTTAAAGAGGACTGCAGAAACATTAACTGTGGTTAAACCAGTCACTCTTCCTCAGGCTAAAAGTCCATCCATCCATCTTCTATACCGCTTTATCCTTTTCAGGGTCACGGGGAAACCTGGACCCTATCCCAGGGAGCATCGGGCACAAGGCAGGGTACACCCTGGACAGGGTGCCAATCAGGCTAAAAGTCTGTGTTTTTTTTTTTTTTTTTTTTTTTTTTTAAATAATCCTTTATAATCCTATAAAAGTTTTTGTATTTACACTTTTACATTTTAAAAATGGGCAAAATCAAGTTTAAGAGATGCTATAATAAAATACATTAAAAAACATCTACTAAAAACGTTATAAAACCAAATCTAACCATAAATAAACTTTTTAAAAGTATTGATGGTTCATTAAAGGAAGTCTCTGACACAAATATTAATGTTTTACTTCATCTTGCTGCTGAAATAAAAAGCACATTTAAAATCTAAAATCCATTAATATCAGTTCAGTCAGCTCCTCTATGCTCACAATATAGATAAATTAATCTCACTGTAGAATTTTAAAGTAATTGCTCTTCAAAGTCACAAGATCTGTCAATATAATTGAACCAGGAGGCTATTTTTAACCTGTTATAAACTTGAAATTTCAAATCCCAGATCGACGATCAAACCCACTCATATCAGATCACAGTATGGTAAATTGTATTAATTTTATTCTAGAAAGTTAGCATATTTCAACTTCAAGTTGTTTTTATAAATTATAAATATAAAAACTTTTAGCCTGTATTGTCATTGATACTGTGAATTGTGTGTTTTGATTTGTTATTTATTCATTTATTTTAAATAATAATTATGTAGAAAGTTAAATTGCTTTGTTTGTGTAGGAGCTCACCGATACTCGTTTTCCTCTTTCTGAAAAGTGTCTAAAAGTATCTAAAAGTCACGCCCCTAAAATTAACCATGGTTTCAAGAAGAGTGAGTGGTTTAACTGCAGTTTGTTTCTGCAGTCCTCTCTGAGGTGTTACATGTTTGGCTCTCTTAAATAGCACAAAACTGCCCAGCAAAAAAGAACTTTATCCAGGACAACACGTGAAGATACAAGTAACTTCGTGGTCATAGGCAACCGAAAAAAATTAAATGTTAAAATGAAACCTGACCCATTTTCTAATTTTTAACTTAAGCGTGAAACTGAAAGAACGGAAAATAACTTGTTATTCATTTCGGATTTGTTAATGAATAATAAAATAACAAGCCATTTTTTTCATTTTCTGATATTTGGTTCTTAATTGAATATGATAATAATGAATGATACATTTGGATAATCATTAAAATTGCATTTTGTTTTTTTATTTAGTTCTGTCCTGAATAAGCTATTTCACATAACAGATGTTTACATATAGTTCACAAGACACAATAATTACAGAATTTACACAAATTACCCAGTTCAACAGTTTACATACGCTTGGTTCTTGATGCTGTGTGTTGTTACCTGGATGATCAAGGACTGTTTTTATGATGTCATAGTTGTTCATGTTTCCAACAGCAGCTATATGATGTTGAGATCCACCTTTTCACACTGAGGATAACTGAGGGACTCGTACACAACTATTACAAAAGGTGCAAACATTCATTGATGCTCAAGAAGGCAACACTATACATTAAGAGCCAAGGGGGTGTAAACTTTTGAACAGGATGATCGGTATAATTATTATTTTGTTTAAAGATCTTATTTTTTCATTTAGTACTGCCCTTCAGAAGCTACATAAGATATTTACATGTTTCCCAGAAGACAAAATAACAATTTACACCAATTATCCTGTTCAAAAGTTTGCACCCCCCCCGGCTGTATCATTTTGCTTTCTTGAGCATCAGTGAATGTTTGCACCTTTTGTAATAATTCCCTCAGCTGTCCTAAGTGTGAAAAGATGGTTCTCAAAATCATATAGCCACTGTTGGAAACATGAACAACTATGACATAACATAAAAACAGTCCTTGATCATCCAGGTAACAACACACAGCATCAAGAATCAAGCGTATGTAAACTTTTGAACTGGGTAATTTGTGTAAATTCAGTTATTATTGTGTCTTGTGGACTATATGTAAACATCTGTTATGTGAAATAGCTTATTTAGACAGAACTAAATAAAAAAACAACATGCAATTTTAATGATTACTCTTATTTTAAAAATGAGTAACATTTTGCAGATTCTGCAAGGGGTGTGTAAATTTATGAGCACATCACTTTTTCATTTCTTCCAACCTTGTGTTCATTTAATAATTGGCACGTTAAACAACTTTTAATGGTTGTGTTTGGGCAATCCCACTAAGAAGCTTTTTCTTTCAGAGACAAGATGTGAATATCTGGTGTTGAAGGATATTTGTACTGTTTGATGAATAATTTAAATACTGTATAAAGAGTGCACTATTATGTTAAAAAGAAATATTTTAAATGAAATGAATACCCACGCCATGTTCTACTATATTCTCTGCATGCAGTGCAATGTAGATTCAATAGATTGGTGAATATATTTTGTATATTTATAGCCCATCATGTAAATAAGAAAGATCTTTACCGACAAGACGTGTCTGGATATAAACATGGATTAAAGGGGATGTCAGCTAAGCAGCTTGTCCCTTACAGCAATATATTGTATTTTAAACATTGAAATAATGTTTAAGAGGAACATATATATATTATATATATATATATATATATATAAAAAGACATTGTTATCTGCTATATTAAATACCTTACAAGTCATCTGGCATAAACATGTTTCATTGTGTAAAATATTTATTGGGGTCAGTTGCTTAAATGCATAAAATATGTACATCTAGCAGTATGTTGTCAACAAATATGATTAATATGATATTGAAATTGTGACAGGGTAATTTAATAGACAGACACTGTTGCACTTATAACATTTATTAAGATCAAACATTTATTCAATACTGTCTTTAACATGCCTCTCTCGGCTTCCCCTAAGGACTTGCCTGTATGCCAAGCAGCCACTTAATAGCCCACGGTTGAGGAGAGAACTACATGGAGTGTTTTTCCATTTAATAAAAACGTTATCAATGTAGTTAACATGGACTTGCACCTTTGAAATACATAGGTATATTGGCTCGGCTTAGCTATAGCTAACAGAAATAAATAATACCAATAAATGTATAGATTGAGTAGTCTACTACATATTTTCTTTTGAGGCACTTTTTTTTTTAACCATTTTGAAAAGGAAATGAAGAGCTGGTTCTGCTCCTCAAGATTATACTGTATATACAGTCCCTCCATAAGTATTTAGACAGTGACACTCATTAAAATTTGCCTCTACATCACCACAATGGATTTGAAGTGAAGCATCTAAGATGCGATTGAAGTGTAGACTTTAAATTTAAATTCAAGGGGTTTAACAAAAATATTTCATCAACCATTTAGTAGTTACAGCCATTTTTTACAATCCCGAGGAGGAGGCGTATCATTGTCAAAGTCTATAATCAAGATATGCCTTGATACATGAATGCAAATACAGATGGTTTACCTCAATGTGGAGGTAGTGTTATGTTCATGTATGCCTATCGATGGAACTGGGTCACTGGTGTTTATTGATGATGTGACTGCTGATAGAAGTAGCAGGATGTGAATTCTGAAGTGTATAAAGCTATACCTTCTCCTCAGATTCAGTCAAATGCTGCAAAACTGATAGGACGGCACTTCACAGTACAGATGGATAATGACCCAAAACATACAGCAAAAGCAACCCAAGGCCTTCCCAAGGCAAAGAAATGAAAACTACTTAAATGTCAGATGACCTTTTCACTTACTGAAGACAAAACTGAAGGCAGAAAGACCCACAAACAAACAACTGAAGGTAGCTGCAGTAAAGACAGAACAAAGCATTTCAAGGGAGGAAACTCAGCATTTGGGGATGTCCGTGAGTTCCCCATTCATTGACTGCAAAGAATTTGCTTGACGAGGAGGAGGGAGAAGCCAGCTTCTAAGGATGTACACTTGGCACTGATTTGGCTAATCAGTGGGAGTGAGAGAGAAAAAGGAGTGGCTGGAAGCTCCAGTGAGAGAGACAGAGACCGATGCACGGGCGCTTTATGTTTGTGGGTTATGTTATATTTGAGTTATGGTTATTATTAAACTTATGCTTATGTTCAGCCAGTTCCCACCTCCTCCTTGCTCGTCTGTGAAGTTTGTTACAATTTGCATCCAAGTATTTAAAATAATGCTAATATTTATGATTATGCCATTTTTATTAGCCAAAAAATGGCTAAACATTCCTAAACAGTTAATACAATATTTTTGTTAAACCCCTTGAATTAACGCTGAAAATCTACACTTCAGTCACATCGTTATTGCTTAATTTCAAATCCACTGTGGTGGTGTACAGAGGCATAATTATGAAAATTGTGTCACTGTCTAAATATTTATTAACATTGATTTGTTCCTTTGGGCCTCCAGGAGCTAAAAACTGTCCCTTGATCTAAGCAAGTAAAAGAACCATAATAATGTAATATAAGTCGAGAATGGTACAATAAAATAGTATGGATTAGCATCAGATGCAGAGCATCTCCAAAACTGCAGGTCTTCTGGAGTGTTCCCAATATGCAGTGGTTAGTATACCAAAGGTGTTCCAAAGAAGGACAACCGGTGAACCGACGACTAGGTCATGGGACAAGGATCGTTGATGCGCGTGGGGAGTAAAGGCTAGCCCGTCTGGTCCGTTCCCATAGAAGAGCTACTGTAGAACAAATTGCTGAAAAAGTTCATGCTGGCTATGAGAGAAAGGTGTCAGAACACACAGTGCATTACAGCACTGCAAAAGCGCCTACAATGGGCACGTGAGCATAAGAACTGGACCATGGTGCAGTGGAAGAAGGTGTTCTGGTCTGACGAATCACATTTTATTTTACATCATGTGGAGGGCCGGGTGCTTTCCGATGCATGGAGGCCCCACCTCGAAACTTACAGGAAACTTAAAGGATCTGTTGCTAATGTTTTGGTGCCAGAGCACACCTTCAGAGGTGGAGTCATGCCTTGACAGGCCAGAGCTGTTTTGGCGGACCAAGGGGGACCTACACGATATTAGGCAGGTGTATACTACACCTATACACTACATGGTCATTTCACCATATCAAGTCAATTAAATATTTGTGTTTCTGTCTTTATACACATAATAAATAAATAAATAAATAAATAAATAAAGTGCCAAACATGACATGGAAGTTTGAAATATTTTCTTGTCCTGCATACACCTTTGTTGTACTTGGGATTCCTTTTCCTTATCTCTATGCCACTGTCCTTTGGGCAAGTTCTGCACCTGAAAGCAGAAGTTATGTTGACATGAATCGCTGGGATTTGGGGATGGGGGATGATCTGGATCTTCATTGCTCTGCATATATAAACTATTTCAGATTAATATTCAATATTCATGGACACAGGAAGTTGTTTCTAGAACATGTATCTGGTTGGCAGTAAACATTCAAAACAGAAGCGAAGAACCATACACCATGTACCTCTATTTATATGACTGATGACTTTATTTAATGACACGATGACCAATTTAAAATCAGGGCCATGTTTTTCAGTTGATGGGTTGTAGCTGTGAATAAAGACGGCTGGATACCCACTAGCAACTCCAGGATCTGTAGCACACATAATTAGAGGTCGACCGATATTGATTTATTTTATAACCGATACCGATTACTTGCATGTTTATGTGCCCGATATGCAGAAACTATATTTATTTATCGTTTTTTAAAAATAATAATAATAATAATAATAATAATAATAATAATAAACTATAAAATAATAAACTATTTTATAGAGTGCCTTTAAAAGCAGCTTCTCAAAGCTTATGTTTTTGACAATGATAACATTGCTGAACTGAACAAATCGTTTTATTTATAACAATTGTGTCGATTTCACTTCCTCCTTGCATACAAAACAAAACAACTTATTTATACACCAATAAGTAGAGGAGTCTGAAAGAGTGCAAAAAAATAAAATAAAAAGTGCACTGTTACTAAAGTGTCTTTTTTTAAATAAAAGCTTTGATGAGGTAAAAAGATTACGTGACTGAGTCTCTATTTCTTAGCGCCAAGCTGCTTAAACTACGTATCAAGCATTTATGTAACGCATCTCATTTGTGCATTAATGGCTGTTATGTTAAATAAAGTTTATTAATTAAAACAAAGCAAGTATACTTTACCTGTGCACACCGTTGTTGCCTCGTGTTTCCTCAGATGCAGTGCTGCAATGGCGGTCCAGCACGCAATTCTCAAAACTCCCACAAGATGGCGCCATTTATCGGTAGCTCCGATATTACAAAAGCGATATTATGTAAAATTGCTTAAACATTGGGAAAAATATCAGTAAAACTGATTATCGGTTGATCTCTACACATAATCTTGGGTAAATGAATTTATATGAAATTATGTACTTTAAAATGGCGTTGCTGCAAGACGTGAATCATCCACAAACCATATCAGGATGTATGGTCTTAGTTGAAATGTTAAATTAACTAAACAGCTAAATAGCTAACTACAGCTAAGTTGCTAAATTGCTGAATTACAAACATCCTTGTGCCTTACAGGGTAATTTTTCTGTAATATTTCTACTCTTATTTCACGTATTGCAAGACTAGCATGTGTCTGTTAAGCTCACTAGGTGAGGAAGACACAGCACATTAATCAATATGTATCATTAACACTATTAACTCATTATTGACTAATATTTAGCCATAGATTGTGTAGTTTATGCACTTTTCTTTGTCTTTTTCGTGTCTGCATGTAAGATACATACCATCAAAGCTTCATCACAAGCATCCAGAACAATTGACAGAGATCAGATGTCCCTTAGAAGAGCATCTGCAGCCCAGTTAGTGGAGGGAGTAATAGAGAACATGGAGTTAGATACATGTGTATTAACAACAACTTCACAGATTTGTCTGTTGGAACCGATTTCTCTATGACAAATATCACAAAGTTGCAGAAAGATAACACAGCTTTGAGAGAGAAGGTAAAGCCATTAGAGACTAAAATGCAAATGTTTACTCATCCAAGAAAGATGCTGGAAACCAAAATGGACTCCTGACCATGACATCCATATATGCATGTTGAAAATCCTATTCCAAAGGCGTGGTGTAAATATGAAGCTAGCACCTTTGTGCTCAGTGGAATTGTCATGTTAATTTGTTTGGGGCTCTTAGATCCAGTGAAGGGAAATTGTAATGCTACAGCATACAAAGACATTCTATAACAGTGCTCAGCAACCCTCTTCCGTGAGATCTACCTTCCTTCAGGTTTCATCTCCAACCAAAATCTAACATACCTGTTTTAGTTGATCAAGAACTTCTTAAGTCAATGATTAGATGGTCAGGTGGGCATGATCATGGATGGCGCTAAAGTCTTCAGGAAGGTAGAACTCCATTAACAGGGTTAGTGACCACAGCTTTGTGGCAAAAGTTTGGGAAAGGCACACAAATGTTGCTCATGGTGAGGCGTCCACATACTTTTTGACATATAATGTACCTCACCACTGCTTGGATCCCATACCCTCATCAGTATTAGAGAAAAGAGTAAGCAAATACTGGGACATACTAACAAATCATGTAATGGAAGAGAATGTTGTTGCCTAGATACACACACTGTCACCGTAAACACGCTCCTATTTGCATTTCAGCTTTTCTTCATTCATTATTCATTATATAATGTATACTATATAAGTTAATTTACCATTTCGTTTATTTATTTTTCCACATTTCATTTACACCTCTCTAAAATGGCTCGCAAACCAAACTGCCACAAAATTCCTCCTCCACACAAGGAGTTGTGGGAAATATTAGTTGAAAAAGTGTCCACAGCTGCGTCCGAAATCGCGTACTGTGACACTATGTGTACTGCATTCAATGCAATCCCTACTGCACAGCCGTTGAAACAGTACGTACTAATCAGTATGCCAGTATGTGTGTGTAGTATGACTACAATCCTGGATATACTACATATACCATATTGGCATTGTCATGTGACCTTCGACGTCATCATAAGCACAAAAATCTTAAAGGGAGCACCAGATTAAAGCAACCAAACTAACAGCAAAATACACATCAGGAAAGTTAACTGAATTAGTAATTTAATGTGGGAAGTGTTAACAGGCTGAGGTAAATTCGTTACTGTTAGCTTGGCCAGCTAAGGCATGATGGAAATCACAAAAAAGGTTTCAAACGCTGTGACAACTGTTTTCTTGTTTAAACCTTCAACAAGTTAACAGTTTATTCAGGTGTTGTTAAACAAGTCCTGTTTAACCAAGGTTTAATACATAAAAAGAGCCACTGTCTTCCGCGTTTTTTTTTTCTGAACTCGTCTGCACCAGTCCCGTTGCATTATGGGATTTTTGACTCGCATAGTGTGCATCGGTTACACACTGCAAAATCTCACCTGAAGCAGTACGCTATCTGGGTATTTCTCGCCTACTGAGAATTCGGACATACTACCCCTCCTGCTTTTCGCCTACCATGTAGTAGGGTAGTACATGATTTCGGATGCAGCCCACAGCTTCGAAAATCTACCGGAAACAGTAGACCATCCGGGTACCATTGGGATACTCCTTTCAACATACTATGATTTGGGACGCACTAATTCTAATCTCGGAAACTATTTAGGGTGAATTGAAACACAAACATGTCTCTTTTTATTTTTTTTTACCTTTCTCAGAAAAAGATGTTATGTCCAGCAAAGTGTGCATGTAACTAACAACTCTCGAATGACTCGAACCCGAAGACTCGAGAGGTGAACTAATCATTTCTGTTTCCGGGGAAACAGTTGAGTTGTTAGTCCACCTCACCTCACGATCCGAGTCCTTCTTTCTTTTGTCACGTCACATTTGTCACGTATTGAGTCGTTCGTTCATTTCTGTTTCCGGTACTGCATGGTGCATTGCCTATGCGGTGGTCACCGGAAGAACTAACAACTCGAACCCGAAGACTCGAGACGTGAACTAATCTTTTCTATTTCCGGGGAACAGACGTGACAAATGTGACGTGACAAAAGAAAGAAGGACTCGGATCGTGAGGTGAGGTCAACTAACAGACTGCATAGCCTGAAGACCCAGCTAAGCTATTAATGGATCATTTCTGTTTCTCATAATTTAGCCTTGGTTGCATTAGCCTATAGTTTATTTCATAGTTTATTAAGTACCATATGTGTTGAGGGAATTTAACATGTAACATTTTATTTATATTCTGCTGAAATGAACGAAATGACTCGAAAAAAGATTCGTTCATTTTGCTGAACGAGATTCAAAGATCCGAGTCAGTAAAATGATCCGAACTTCCAATCACTATACTCCAGCACAGCAGGGGGCGGTCGAGGGAACTGCAACGATACCTACAAGGAGGGGGAAAGGGGCCGATGACGTCACGGAGGAGCGAGACGGGGAACATTCAGTAAAATATGGCCGCTTTACGGCCTGAACCCGAAGAAAGCCTGGACAACCAGTGCAATAACAATGATCCCATGGATGATGGACGCAAAGAAGTTGAACGCGAGGGTACGGTGGATGAAGCTCCTGAGTCAGAAAAGGATTTTTTTCGGGAAAACACCGACGCAAAAGAAGAAACGAAAGAGTCTGCAGAGGCACTGAACAATTCATCCGTTCATAGTGGCTTTGTACGAAACGGAGAATCAACCCCGTGCCCTGAATCTGACTCAGTAGTGCCAAAGGCACGTGCTCATAAACCCCACGATGTTTCCCAGGATGAAGATCTTGGGCTGGTTTGGTCCGAGTCAGAAGATGAGTTGGACTCGAGGACATGTAGCCTCTCGGGCAAAGAAGGCACGGGTGAGTAGGAATTAGCCTGTTGGATTCATCACGTGTTAGATGATTATATATTGTAATGCACTAACTGAATCTCCTTGCACAATTATAATTGTGCATCCAGACAAAAACAGCTTCTTGCAATTGGGCGGCTGTTTGTCCAATCAGAAATGGACCTGACTTCTTCGTTCAGCACCATGGACACATTGGACAGCACTGATAAGGCTGCAGATTGAGTTCATGAGGTTAAGACACATGACAATATATTATACTCACATAAAACCCTAATCTGGTTAGAGACGAATGAAAAGGAGGGTGATGATCAGTGGTCCACATTTGAAATGAAATGCTTGAATGTGCTTTGTGTTGTGGTGTTGCTAGATGAATGATGAGGACATTTAATGTTGCTGCACTCTTCATAAAACAGTGAAAGAGACTAGTTAAATAAATACATCCCAGGCCACATTATTTCATGTGTATGATTGGTTACTTGTGGACAACAGGTGTTTTTACCTTCAGTGCAGGTGACAAGTCACTCACATGTTGGTTGTCTCTTGTGGGCATGCACTGTCCAGGCTTTTTAGTTCCTGTGAGAAATGATGTTGTATGTCGCTTATAAGGCTAATTAAACTAGCACTAGGTGAACACAAAACAAACAATGCATGGAGCAGTGTGAAAAGTGGTTGTTTGATTTGCATGTTATGTGCTAGACTTAGTGGGCATTATTCTGTGAAACAGCAAGCAGCATTGGAGTCGTGATGTGGCAGGGTCCCCAGTTCGATCCTGAGCTCAGGTTACTGTCTGTGTGGAGTTTCTGTGCATGTTCGCCCTTGTGTTCACATGGGTTTCCTCCCAGTAACATGCCAGTAAGTGCATTGGCCAAGATAGATTGCCCTGAGGTGTGAATGAGTATTTGCATTCACCCTGGCCAGGGTGTGTTCCTGCCTCACGCCTAAGTTTCCAGAGACGGGCCCAGGATCCACTGTGAGCCTGACCAGGATGAAGCGGTTACAGAAAGCGAGTGAGTGTGTAACCAAATCAAGCTAGCTGTACTTATCTAGTTGAAAGTTTTTTTTTTTCTTTAATTTATGCACATCAAATCGTAAATGGGAACTAATTGCAGGTAGGAAGTTGTGAGTGTGGAACTGAAGAAACATAGGATTTTTATAAGGAATCATTTGTGTTTGTCACTGCATGTACCTGATTTGCACAGAATTGATAAAATCTCAATTCAAATGTAGTTTGTGATACTGCCGCTCGCAGTTTTTGCTGAGATTGTGGTTCCATGCATGTCATGCACATGCACAGAAAATGAATGGTCATCTGTGACTTTGTCACTTGCTAGTGTGAACGTAGGGTTCATTGATCACTTGGTCCTGCTGCTGATTCATGTGTCTGTAACATAGAACCCACACTTATTCAGCAATCTGCTAACATCACAATTTGTGTGTGTGTGTGTGTGTGTGTGTGTGTGTGTGTATATATATATATATATATATATATATATATATATATATA
>JANDJT010000001.1:6445404-6463135 GCA_024331685.1 Stegophilus panzeri | reverse complement strand
ATCAGCAAATCATGTAGCAGCAGCTCAAAGTAGAAAATCAGGCAGATACAGGTCAAGAGCTTCGGTTAATGTTCACATCAAACATCAGAATGGGGAAAATGTGATCTATGTCTCTAACCATTTTCACACAATGTTTTTTGTTTTTCCACACCAATCTGTGTCAATTATAGAGACTGTTGTGTGTGAAAATCCCAGGATATCAGCAGTTTCTGAAATACTCAATCCAGCCAATCTGGCAACAACCATGCCATGGTCATCAGACTTGCCACGATATCATAATTTTCACACCTGTAAGGTGTCCCTAGTTCAAACCAAGTGTGCTGCACAAGTCTTGAAAAGTGAAGCCAAAACGTTTCGATAGCCCCCAGGTGGCTGGATGCAGTATAGGTCATAAACCCCGCCCTCTCCATGTAATCTAATGGGAGGACAGCATAAACAATCAAATTACACTTCAAATAAATTTTTTTCCAAAGATGGTTTGTCAATTTAGGTAGTTTTTATCATGCTGATGTAAGTTCAAGTGTTCGTTTTTTAAATAAGTTTGATTTTAGTTAGTTATTTGATGCTATATAAACTGGGGTGTGGCGTCATGATTGACAGCTTCTCTGAGGGAAGTAGTCACTGAGGCACCAACTGACTTTTCAGGATCTTTGGGAGGAGATTGGCGCCTAAACTTTAATTTCTACAGTTCCATAACTGTTTATTTCACACTGACACATGAGTTAAAAAAAGTTCAGGGGATGTGTGCATGTGATTAATTCTGCAGGAGTGTGGGCGGGACTTTGAGACCAAGGCTCCACTTCATGCTCACTACTGTGCCGACTCGGTCTCCAAGATGTCAGCGCTATATTGGGACATTGGCGGCTTCACTTTTCTACAATAGAAGAGAGTGAAGGTGCATTGTCCATCTTTTTAAAAAAAATTTTTAAATTTAAAAAAAAATTATTTTTTTTTTACAGTCTATACTTCAAACCTGTAATACCGGTATTAGTACTGGTTGGATGCTAGCTGGTGCTATGGGGTCGTTTTCAGTGCTCAATAGCCTACACAATAACACAAGGCAGCTTGATTTCAAACTTTGATTTTTATTTTTTGACAAAATATGAAAATGAAACTGGGAAAAAGTGGAAGGGAAACATGATGGCAATTAAAGCTGAACCAAGCCTGCTTACCATCCCCTCATTTCCCCACGTCAGGAAGCTTCACAACGCAAAACGCAAACACAGGCTTTGAATAAAACGAACATGCCAAACAACAAATATAGCCTAGGTACAGTAGGGCTCCTCTTTTAGGAATCAAGCGTTCGGTCATTTCAGTAATGGGCTCTGTTTTGTCTTCTAAATGCAGCTAGATAGATAGCTTTGTGGAATTCTGTTTAATGTTTCACACACGTTTGTGCTTCCTCTCTGACCTTGCACAGTTGTTCCTGTCAGTTAAACAATATGTCTTCTGTCAGTGCACAGTGCTTTGTTGTAAACAACTTTCAATGCATTAATTTAATTATATTTTTCATGAGTCACAAACTCTTCATTAGGTGACTGTACATTTAAGGTGGTTCTATTTATGATGATATTGATATAGGAACTGTTGTTATTAAGTTTCATTCATAATGTTCCCCCTTTAAACGGGTATAAAATTTCATATCATCCTTCATAACCAGTACAATCTGTATGACCATATACCGTGGCAAGTTTAACGTTCACAGAGATCACATTTTTCCCTATTCTAATGTTTGATGTGAAGATTAACTGAGGCTCTTAACCTGTATATGCATGATTTTATGCAATGTGATGCTGCCACGTGATTGGCTGATTGGATAAGTGCATAATTGAACAGATGTACTGGTGTACCTATTAAAGTGACTGGTGTGTGTTTATAAATTATATATAATAATATATAACCATCTGAGTGTATTGGAATGGCAAGGCCAATTCTTTTTTTATGCTATACAGTGAAGATATTTGGGTTTGAGATCAAACGATGAATATAAGATGACCGATCAGAATTTCAGCTTTCACTTCCTGATCTTTACATGTAGGTGTGTTAAACAACTTAGAACATGGCACCCTTTGTTTGAACCCATGCATTTTTCAAGTGATCAAAAATATTGGAATATGAGACTGACAGGTGTTTTTTGTTGCTCAGGTGTGCCCTGTTAGATTGATTGTTTAAACAATTAATAGCTCTGAATGTCTACTTTTGGTTTGAGCCCTGGGTTTCTCAAAGATTGCATTTGTTGTTAAAAAGGATAAACCAACCTGACTTCCAGAGAGCTGTCTATGGGAGAAAAGCAAGCCATTTTAAAGCTGAGAAAAGAGGGGAAAATGGATCAGAGCCATTGCACAAACATTGGTCATAGCCAATACAACAATTTGGAATGTCCTGAAAAACAAATAAAACCACTGGTGTACTAACAATTAGACATCAAACAGGTCGGCCAAGTAAAACAACAGCAGTTAATCACAGAAACATTGTGAGTGCTGTGAAGAAAAACCCAAAAACAACAGTTAGTGACATCGCCAACAACCTGCACAGGGCAGGGGTGAAGGCATCACAATCCACCATTCAAAGATGACTTCAAGTGCAGAAATATAGCAGCCATACTACAAGATGCAAACCACTCATGAGTAGTAAGAATCAGAAAGCCAGACTGGAAGTTGCAAAGAAATACAGAGGTGAGCCACCAAATTGGGTGGTGTGCCACCAATAGGTGCCATATTTTAAGTTTTTTTTTTAACACATCTAGAAGTAAATATCAGGAATTACAAGTTTAATTTTTAAAATATCTTTTGATCTCAAACCTGTATTCAGTGTATAGTGAAAATAAAAGAATCGGCCTTGCTGTTCCAATACTTTTGGAGGCAACTGTATATACAGAAAAAAGCATAAATGTCATGTGCTCTACCTATCTATGAACATAATACCCATTTATATATTGATAAAACCACAGTCTTTTCTCTTTTTTTTTGATATCTGCACATGTAGGTAAGACATGCATTTAGATGAATTACTTAGATGAATGATTCCTGAAATATAAATAAATGATTACTAATCATATATCCTCAGCAAAAGAACAAGAAATATTATAGTGTGTTATTTTTGCCTAGGGCATGAACTTCAGCAAGGCTCTCCAGAGGACCAGACAACAGAAGACCTCGGCTTAGATACTGGGAGTACCATAGGACATGAAGATGCACTAGCACAAGATGAGGAGGAAGAACTGACGGATCTGAGTGTGGAAATGGAGTGTGACAGTGACTCTAAGGAGGGTGAGGAGGAAAAGGGAGAGGAAATTTCAGAAGAGGAGGAAGAAGTAGAACCCAAAGGTGAAGTGCAAAGTAAAGAACCTGAAGAAGGAGAGGATAGGGGGCCAGGTGACGATGAGGAGTGCCATGAGGCTGATGTTGTGGATAAGCAGCGGAAAACTCGCCTGAACTGCCGTGACTGTGGCAAAAGCTTCACTCGACGAGAGACATACGACCTGCATCGCCACTTCCACATGCATCAAGATGAGCAGGCGTCGCTCACCTGCAAAGAATGTGGCCTCACCTTTCAGCATCGCAGTAGCCTCATCAAGCACCGCAGCGAACACAAACAGAACGGTATGCCAGATTCAGCACTGGTCTCTTATAAGCGGTCTCAGCTAAGGGAGTTCAGGGAAGAAAAGATCTTTGAATGTGACCATTGTGGTGATTGTTTTGCATCTCTGATCCGATACAAGCTTCATGCCTGCCAGCAGAGCCTGGAGAAGCCTTACCGCTGCCCTCTGTGCCGCAAAGAGTTCCAGTACAGAGTGTCCATCAATGCTCACATGCAGAGCCATTCATTAGAGTGTCCTTACAGGTGTCTCGAGTGTAATAAGGGCTTTCAGTGTGCTGTGACATTGCACATCCATCAACGCTCCCATGCTGCCCTTAAACCTTACGAATGCCCTGATTGTGGTATGGTCTTCCGGCACCGCTCATTCATGGATGACCATCGCCGCAAGCACACCGAGGAAAGGCCGCACCGGTGCACCATATGCGGCAAAAACTTCAAATATGGCAGCCTTTTGCAACAGCATCAATACCTTCACACTGGCCAGAAGCCATACCGGTGCACAGAATGTGGGAAGAGATTTGCGTTTGCACAGAATATGCGTGCACACTGTCGCCAACACAAGAAACTCACTAGTTCTGCTGGTTTTGAGGCAGCTATTACAGAAAACAATGAAATGCCCAATGGAACAGGTTTAGGATCTATAGGGAAAGAGAACACCAATACAATCATGGAGCACCAGCGCAACTGTCCACTGTGTCCTCAGCTCTTTTACAAAGCAGCTGACCTAAGGGCCCATATATTGGCACATGAGGCAGAATATGAAAAATTGAGTAATGGGAAAAGAAATTACAAGGTCTATGCCTGTCCTAATTGTCCTCTCCAGTTTTTGGATGAATCCACCTTACAGTCACATGCCTTGACTCATCAGGTTATAGCAACTCCATTGAAGAGGGAGGTTCTCAGTGTAGCAAGCTCAGCTAGCGCTGATAACATTTCAGCAGATGGAGAATGGGGAGACCAGACAGACAAAAAACCTTTAAGATGCAGAGACTGCGGCAAAAGCTTTCGTTACCGTTCTGTTTTAGAGCTTCACATGCGCATACACAACAGGGGTTACCAGTGCCACGTTTGTAAAAAGTCATTCCGATTCAGCAGCTATTTACAACAGCACTTGATCATCCATTCCGGCAAGAAGCCATACAAGTGCCCTGACTGTGGAAAGGACTTTGCATTTCTTCAGAACATGAAGACTCACCAGAGACTGCATCAACAGAAACCTTTTCGCTGCACACAGTGTCGCAAGGGCTACAGTGACGAGAGTCAGTTGCAGCGCCACATGCTTTGCCACTCAGGAGACAAGCCTCACAAGTGTCACGTCTGCAACAAGAGTTTTGGATTAGCATACCTACTTCGTGACCATCTGAACACCCATACTGGGGAGAGGCCACATCGTTGCCAAGAGTGCCATAAATCATTCCCCTGGCTAAGCAGTCTCCTTGTTCATCAAAAAATACATGCACGAAAACGTCAAGGAGCAAGCCAGTCCTATTCTTCGACTGTTGGTTCCCAAAGAGGGAGGACAAGTGCTGTTGGAAGGGGCAGGAGAAGTGGTAGATGGGTTTCAGGTTGGTCAAGAATGGGAGGTAATGTGGACAGGGCAATGCCGCTACAACAGGCTCCTTTTACAGATCAGATTTTGCAGGGTTCAGTGCCAAGCTTGCTGGGGCAAGATTCGGATAGGAATGAGCAAACTCAGCTTATGCCCATTCAGTTTCAACAACAGTGGCAAATCCAAATTCACTCACAGCTACAACAGCAGTCTAAATGGTTATCTGAAGGACAATCTAATAATTTCAGGCACCAGTGGCAATCAGCAACACATCTCAAACCGATCTTGCCAAAACCAGATGGTCTCCCCAAGATTGCATCTCAACAGCAGAGTGCTGGCTGGGCTGAGGTGGCACCATCAGGTCAAGCTGGCACAGCTCCCAAACAGATTCCAGAGAACTGCACAGCACAAAATAACTGTGACACAGCTTCAACTAGCACATCGTCTCCTACTAGGGGCTGTACTGATGGCCCATCCAAGAGTGAAGCAAAGGTGCAGCAACAACCTTCTTTGGGGGTTAATTCACCGTCATCAACTCCAAAGTCACCAGGCACAGCACAAGGGACACGTTCACCAGTGTCAAACACTCAGAATTCTCCAAACCATGGGTTAAATATTCAAGGTCAACAATTATCACAGTGGCCAGTCTCTGATTTATCCCAAAACACTAACATAGGACTTGGTTCATCAGGAAAGGAAAATGTAATTTCTTTTAGCTTAAAAACGCCAGCAGGCACACTGCAGGTTAACACAGAATCCGATAATTCTGAGCAGCCACAATTACAGCAGTCATCTACTGTAGCCAGTGCATCGATTTCAACACAAACAAGGCAAAATGCAGACGTGGTAGATGACAGTAAAAACAACGGTAAGCCTTTGAATATCGTAACTCCTGTTGAAATTTCTAAAAGTGTAAACTCACAAGACAAACCTGCGAATGAAACAGGGGCTCAACATCCCCAGCTCCATATAATGCCACCCACTTCACAACAGCAACATCAGCAGTTGCAGCTGGTCTTGCAACCACCACAGCAAATTCAGCTTCTACAGCAAACAGTGCAGCAGATGCAACCCGAACAATTACAGCTTCTTCAGCAACAGCAGTTTCATCAGCCCCAAACAAATCCATTAGGATCAGTCAGTGTTCAGTTTGGCACAGCTCCTTTTTCTCATGGGAACGGAAGCACAGTGTTTGGCTTCCAGACCACTCCAGTTGTTTCCCAAGCTCTGTTAAATGGACCAGTGCAGCAGGGGCCACAGCAGCAATCCCCTCTTGTTTCTGCCTCTCAAATCCTCTTAAATCAGGCCTCTCCTTTTATTACCTCACCACTCCCTCTGGCACCTTCTCTTGCTTTGCCAGGTCCTCATCCGATCCATTCTATAGCAGGGCAACTTCCAGGTCCAGCACCTCAGAACATCTTCTTCACTCCACCAGGCATAATGAATGAGAGGCCAGTAATTCCACAGGCTTCGCCCTCAGTTCATGGAGGACAACGAACTGAACCGAACAAACTTATTGGTCAAATTTCATTTTCCACAGATCAGCGTTTTCGTTGCATGATCTGTGGATGCACATTACCTGGAGAACTAGAATTACAGGTGCACTATATGCAACATGTACAAGGTGAGGTCTGATTTTGTATAGTGTTAACGTCCCTCTACACCCTTAAAGTGTCTGGCTGTTAATGTGCCAAAAGGACTGTTGTAGATGATGCTTGTTACTCATTTCCTCAATTCTGAATTTCTCCTTGTATTCTGACTGTGTGAGATGTGAAGTGACCACCAGTAATTAGTCAGTTAATAAAAATGACATTTTCAACATGTTCAACATGTACAGGTTCAAATACTTAACTTACTAAGTTTATTTCACTTTGCAATGAATTTATCACCCATGTTAAACTATTGCTTAGGTTTTTAAGTAGTTAATTTTTTTGTTTTATAAGTCCAAATATAATGTTGGATGATTAATTTTCCCATCTAAAGCAAGTCTACTGCTTATACAAACCCAGGCTAATGTTCTCAATCTGTAATGACACATTGCACTTATTCATCAAAGTTGCATAGAAACAATAGCAGATTTTAGCGCAGAGACTACATGAATCCGTGTCAGATTCATGAAACCATCATACTACATTCCAAAGAGCCTTGTTTTTTAATGAACAGAAGGCCCATTTTTAGGTAGATTTTGTGACAGTGAACCAGTAAAAGAAAAGAATTTATCAGGCTATCCAAGATACAAAGAAAGCCAAAGCCAAGTTAGAGGTGCTTTTGTCCAAAGTTACTCTAAATAAGAAGACAGTTTTAAGGTCAAAATCGGGTATAAAACCAATCTGTTTTCCAACCTCACCTGCTGGTATGTGAGCTGTATTTATGGCAGTGTTTTTATTCATCCTAAATAGGTCAGATTAGGCTCAAATTAGATTTAATTAACTTTATTTATGAATAGATGAGCCAAGTATTCACCCTGAACAAATAAACAAATCTTTATTTCCTATAAAGCACTAAAAGAAATTAATCAAACACTAAGAAGAGAACTACCAAAATAATTAAAATCATGCCTAATGTGTTTAGATCTTGATATGAACTTATGTAATAAATTAAAAAAAATAACACAATGATATTAAAGTGTCTTTGAATATCCTGCCTGTCCAAGACGCTACATATAGGACAGAGCTTTATGGTGCCTCTTGAACATAAATGTGCATATAAATTTCTTATACTACTCAACTTCCTATACATGATACAGTTATTGATGATGCTGTCATTGTTTGTTTTTTTTATTATTTAACTGCAAATCAATTATTTTAGGATGTTAAAATTTTGTGCTCAAATTTACACATACTGACCAGACATGAATTTAATCAGACATGAAATTTGACCACACGCAACTTTATTGAATAAGGGCCATTATGTGTCGTCATATGTTCACATCAGTTTCTCTTGTTTTATTTACTGTACAGCATTTTCTGTCAAATCTCTGAAACACTGAACTGCTTTTATTGTTTAAGGCCTGTATTTGTAAGTTAAAATGGCAAACACAGGAGGAAAATATCATATAAGGCCCTTCATATAAGATCACTGAAAGTTATCTGTCTACCTCCGTCTGATCCTTGTAGTTTTAGAGTCAATAAATTTTGATTTGGAATTGATCATATTGATGGTTTAGTGTCTATAATTGTAAAACCTCAGAACCCTATCACACCCTAGGAAAGTTGAACATTAACGAACAATCATTAAAGTAATATGCTGCTCATATTAAATGTTTCTACTTCATGTAATTCTTTGTTACATACAAGTTTGCCTTGTAGAGTTGGAATCATGCTGTTAGAAATTTGTACCTGAATGTTGTTATTCACTACTGACAAAATCGAAAATGAATTTGAGGTTTGTAATAGAGGAATCTAAAATCTTAAACTGAATTTACAGTAAACATTTGAAAAATTAAGCAATTTCCTAAAAACTTTCAATCTCTCAATTCATTTACATTTTTACCTAAAATGTTTGAGTAAATTGAATGAGCACAGAATTTACATACCTAACAGTGACAAATGTTGAGTATGTAAATGCAGTTACATCTTACACTAGTTTAAATATAAAACAGAGCACTGGTGTGTGTGTATTGTCATAACAGTTCTCATTAGACTTTTGTTAGGTAAAAAAAAGTCTAACCAGGCCTGACATATCAGTTCTGGCATTCTGAGAGTAGTACAAATAAGCCTTTGCCCTTGCTTACAATCATCCTATTAAAACCCTTACTTTTTTGCCTTTTATTTAATTTTGTCTGAACATTTTTACTGCTGAAAAAATAAAAGAGGACACTGAAAAACATATGCCAGCTTGTATTCCCAAATGGACTTCCATCCAAGCACTAGTTAGGTCCAACCTGGCCAATCCATGAAATACAACTTATATCATACAGACAATCACCTTTACACTATATTATTCAGTTTCGCAGAAACACATTAAAATCATCCATTGTTTAATAGCCAAACAGCATATGTTGCAAAGGCTAATTCTATTTTTTATTTCTATTTTTTGCTATACATTAAAGACATTTAGGTTTGAGATCAAAAGATGAATATGAGACGATGGATCAGAATTTCAGCTTTCATTTCCTGATCTTTACATCTAGATGTGTTAAACAACGTGGCACCTTTGGTGGCAGACCACCCAATTTTTAGGTGAGCAAACTTATAGAACAGACAAGTCTTAAAGTAAATAACACTTAATATTCGGTTGTATATCTCTTGCTTGCAATAACTGCATCAAGCCGGTGACCCACTGAAATCATCAAATTGTTGCGTTTTGTGCTGCTTTTCCAGGCTTGTACTGCAGTTAGTTGTTTGTTTCAAGGGGTTTCTCCCTTCAGTCTCCTCTTCAGGAGGTGAAATGCTGCTCAACTAGGTGAGTCCGGTGATTGACTTGGCCAGTCTAAAACCTTCCACTTTTCCCCCTGATGATGAAGTCCTTTTGTTGTGTTGGCAGTGTAGCTTTCTGGATTAAACATGGTCAATTCTTTTACTGACGATTCAAAATCAGTTTATTAGTCTTTATAAATCACTGTAGATTCACTCGGAAATCACAGTGGAATTACAATGAAACCTGTACATACGTCATGAATCACGGTAAAAGCTAAACCAAAAAGGAAACATAAAACATCAAATAAAGATTAAACAAACCTTGAAACAAATCACTACCAAACAAAGTAGGAATTAACAACAAAACCCAGAAGCCAAAACCTTAAGTAAAAATCCTTATTGACTGTGAACTTTGTTAAGACCTTTTGGCAAACTTGAGGGCATGCACCTGAGTCCCTTAATTGTGCTCACAAACAGGCTGCAAGAGCACATGGTTATGTGTCACAATAACATTAACAAAACAAAAAAGGATCTCAAATAATTAAATAAAATTAAGTAACTAATACAAAAATGAATACCATAATTGGGTTAATAACAGGCAGTGCATTTAGGGTCATGCTGCAGGATTCCACTCATCCCAATTGATCTCCTCCTAGACTGGATGCATTTCTCTGTCAACTGGAAGACTGATTGTTTCTGTAGACTTATGAATTCATTCTGCTGCTACCATCATGATTTACGTCATCAATAAAGCCAGAAGAAGTCATGCAACCTGAAGCCATTAAACTACCTCCACCATGCTTGACTGATGAGCTTCTATGTTTTGCATCACGAGCAGATCCATTCTTTCTCCACACTTTGGCCTTTCCATTACTTTATTAGAGGTTGATCTTGGTTAACCTGTCTGATCTCTATTTCTTTATGAATTCTAATCTGGCTTTCTGATTCTTACTGTTGATGAGTGGTTTGCATCTTGTGGTATAACCTCTATATTACTGAACTTGACGTGGTTTCTTAATTTTTCAGAACATTCCAAATTGTTGTATTGGCTATGCCCAATGCTTGTGCAATTGCGCTGATAGATTTTTCCCTATTTTCTCAGCTTCAACATGGCTTGTTTTTCTCCCATAAACAGCTCTCTGGTCCTCATGATGGTTTATCTTTTTTAACAACAAATGCAGTCTTCACAGGTGAAGTCTAAGGCCAAAAGCAAGAGTATGCATTCAGAGCTATGAACTGTTTAAACAATCAGTCTAACAGGACACACCTGGGCAGCAACACCTATCAGTCATATGTTCCAATATTTTTGAACACTTGAAAAAATGGGTGGGTTCAAACAAAAGGTGCCATGTTCTATGTTGTTTAACACATCTAGATGTAAATATGAGGGAAAGAAAGCTAAAATTATAATCTATTGTCTCATATTCATCGTTTGATCTCAAACCCAAATGTCTTTATGTATAGCAAAGTGTATTGGGAAAACAATAGTATTGGCCTTGCTATTCCAGTACTTTTGGAGGGGGCTATAAATTTTGTATTTGAAACAATGTAAATAATTTTACTTAACCACTTGCAATTTCTACAAACCATCTTTACTGTCTTTTTTATTTATTTATTTATTTTTTTTTCTTATAATACTTACCACATCTGCTACAAACTCACATTCCCATGAGCATATCTGCATATTATTTAGCATCCAAGCTCTCTAATTCCTCCTTAGAGTAGATACCCTTGCCAAATAGATCATGTTAATTTAATCAGTTGCTTAAAATTTTTGTAAATCTACTGTATATTTAAAGGAGCAGTTTGTAATTTAAAACCCATTTCATTATCTTTTTATTTCCTCCCACTTTATCACCTCCACTCCATACTGTTACTTTTAGCATTTAAGTCAAACACTTAATATTTCTATCCATGGTTTAGATTCTCTTTCTACTACCTTTGAAACCAAATGTTAAATCAGTTCTCATTAACCATCCTGAAAAAAAAATTTAACCTGTCCATTTTCCTGGACAATTGGAAGCTGTCCGGTTGTGACTCAGGCCAGCCCCAGGTCACTGGAGTTTTTCCTTCTGTCTCTTTCTCACTGCAACATAGAGTATAAATAGTTTTCAGTAACTGCACATGTTGTGACACCATTTACCTGTTCTTTCTCCATCACTCTTCCCCTGCCTGGTCACATTTGCGATGGATCTGGAGCCTATCCAGGGAACAAGAGAGGAAACATCATGGTTGGAATGCCAGTCCTTCAGGCTCACTCACACCTAGGTGCTCACTTTGCACACTCACACCTAGGTGCAATTTAAAAATTATTCCAGCAACTGGCATGTTTTAGGAGGTGGGAGGAAACCAGAGAGCCAGGAGGATGCTCCCGGGATGAAACTCCATATACGATAGACCCTAGGGCTGTGAGGTGGCAACGTTGCCTGCTTCACCACTGCACAGCCTCCAAATGATGGGTAATTATTTTCTTTTTATAAAACAGTTATTTCCGGTCCACTAATCTGATTGGACAAGCGGTGTTCCAAGAATGCTTATATTTGGTATAACTGAACTGGGATATTTCACTGTGTGTATCCCTGAGCTAGTGTTTGCCACATAAAATTCCACTTCCTAGTTCAAAATGGTTACAACAGTAGTGTTTGTGACATCGTCAACAGACAGGACATACATAAACTGTACAATTTTCATGAACGTGATATAATTTTCATGAACGCAATTTTCATGACTTTGATCATATGAAAGCTTGTCACATGAAGATGAAAAGGAAGCAGGAATCCAATTTCACTGTAAGCACAGGAATGTACAAATCAATGTGAGCTAGCTGACCTGCTATAAAGTGAGTACATTTTTCAGGATCTATTTCCACTAGCAGAGCAAAAATAAACAAAATGTTTGGCCATATTGTGTCTGAAATGTCAGTTACTTGACGTAAATTTCTTGTTTAGAGAGGTTTTGTATAAAAGCAATATTTCACTCACAGCCGTGTTATACCATGTTATATGTTGAATTACAGCTGAGTGGATATTCGGTATAACTGCTCTTAAAATTGTGATGCATGCTACGACACACCAGTCAAATCACTTTTCTTTTTAACCAATAATGTGTGTTGACTACAATGATATAATACAATGTTTCAACTTTAAAGAAAAAAAGTGCAATGAATATGCAGCACTACTAAACTTAGATATAAGAGCTATAAACACATACATCTTACAGAGATACGTAGCCATCAAAATGTTAAAACCTACTCAAAATATTCCTCTTTAAAGTTTTATTTGTTTATTATTATTATTATTATTATTATTTTAGCAGTTGCAGTTAGGGAATCCAGAATGTCCAGGCTGTACCACCCTCAGTACCCCAACTTCCCACATCCTTGGGGAGGAGCTAAGAAGAGAGGAAAGAAAGCAAAAGGACATGAGGAGGTGCAATTTGCATTCCCCCTGAATTGGCTTGAGAACTATGATTTAAATCTGTATGTTGATGTATTTCATTTGGAAGCAGGAAGTCAGAGTGATAGCATGTTAAAGTGCTTTACTGATTATACAACAGCCAGTAGCATTCAAAATATGCCATAACCATTGCCAAATATAAACAAACTTGACAGTAGATTAACTGACTAGCTAAATATAGAGAACAATGAAGAGATTAACAAGAGCCTTTGTGGAGGATTTCTTACTGCAGTTGTCACCCACATCTGTCAGCTTTAATGAGGACTATATGCTAAATGGCGAGATGCTGTGTGTTTTTGGAGTTGTGCTGTAAACGATGGTGATGGAGAGCCACAGGGTATTTTCCAGTGATGGCTGGAAGAGGGAATAGTGTGCAGGAAGATGCACAGCTAGAAACACACCAGAGTACCATGTTTGCTGTTAACAAGCTGCTACTGTAGACAAAGGCCCTTCGCTGGAGTGTTACATACAGTATATATATTCTAGAGAGCATTTAATTACACAATCACAAGAGTAGTATTGGTTTAGTCATCAAATTTTGTAAAATAATTTTCCAGGAAGTGACGAACTATAAAACAATATCTACTAAACTACTACTTTGTATTTTTTCTAGATATATTGTTTTGGTAGCCATAACATGAAGGGAGAGATACAAAAATCTGCTCAATTTCTGGGCTAATTTCAGATCATTTTGTGAGGGTTTTTTT
Organism: Stegophilus panzeri; assembly: GCA_024331685.1. Lineage (NCBI taxonomy): Eukaryota > Metazoa > Chordata > Actinopteri > Siluriformes > Trichomycteridae > Stegophilus > Stegophilus panzeri. The sequence continues at coordinate 6,449,466 of JANDJT010000001.1, read as the reverse complement.
TTTGTTGTTGTTGTTGATGTGTTTGGGCTGAAAATATTATTGAGACCTGGCAAACCTCCCTGCCTACCAATATTCCAAAAATAAAAACTGGAAATCATTGAAGAAAGTGTCATTTTTCATTCACATATTTATAACAACAAATCATGGAACTATTTATACTTTAAGTAGCATTTCAGTATAATGCCTGTATGATTTTCTTTTAATAAAAAGATAAGAGAGAGTGCTTTAGATTTCAATGTCTCATATGGCCCATGGGCTGGCACTGGCCTGACATGCCCTAATATGGCCCAACAAATTAATTTTATATCTGTTTTTATATCTTAATTAAAATTGTCTTCTGGACCATAACAGAATAGGATTTTTTTTTTTTTTTTTTTTTTTTTGGTGGGGGCTGCTGGTTTTGTGGATTTCTCCCACAGCTGGCTTGACTGTGGTCTGACACTAAAGCATGGCCTGATTCACTTACGAAAAATATGTCCACTAGAAATCAAGTAGTTGCTTATGTCTTATAATGATGGCTAATTAAACAAGTAACATTGGTATTTTTAATTTGATTTCATATCAGGAAAAGCTTCACACCTCCAGGGTTTGGGGCTCGATTCCTGCCATGGCCATGTGTGTGTGGCGTTTGCATGTTCTCCCTGTGCTGCAGGGGTTTCCTCCGGGTACTCCGGTTTTCTCCCCCAGTCCAAAGACATGCATCGTAGGCTGATTGGCATGTCCAAAGTGTCCGTAGTGTATGAATGGATGTGTGAATGTGTATGTGATTGTGCCCTGCGATGGACTGGCACCCATTCCAGGGTGTACCCCGCCTTGTACCCCATGCTCCCTGGGATAGGCTCCAGGTTTCCCGTGACCCTGAAGGATAAGTGGTATAGAAAATGGATGGATGGATCAGGAAAAGGTAGCACAAACACCTTAAATTTGTGGAAACCCCAGTAGGTTGGCACCATACATCAACAATAAATATGAAGCCCCATGAGCTCACAGATGTGTTGTGATTGAGTTTAAATCCTGGCTCATTTGCTCTTTTTGAGTATCGCGGATGTCCTCTCTGAATCACTTGACCTGAATTTTTCACTTCTTGAGTTTTCAACCACTTGAGTCTTTTTTTTTTTTTTTTTTAAACCTGATTTATTCTCTCTCCCTCTCTCTCTCTCTCTCTCACTCACTCACTCACTGCCATTACATCGATATTTAGTATTTATAGCCTGTATATTAACCTGAATTACTCTCTCTCTCTTTCACTATGTGGCGTTACATAGTTATTTATAGCCTGTAACCTGAGAGCAGAACGCAAGTTTTAACAGGAAAGTCGTTTTGTTTCCCGAGTTATACAGGCTATTTATATTTCTGTTTGTTTTGTGAGTAGATAGCCTGAGGCAAACGCAAACAGATCACTTGCATGTAATTTATCTCTAGCCATGTAATCGTCGGTTTGCTTGCTTTCCGCAAGGTTTTTTTTTTTTTTTTTAATCATTTACAAAAGTAAAAACTCCAGTAAATTGAGTAAACACTCAATAAATGAGGTGAATGAGGTGCTTCTGTACAAAAATGAAACTCTTCCTCAGCATGTCATGTTTTATCTGTAACAACCAAACCAGAATTTAAACCCAGTGTGCGCAGACAATATGGCGGATCAATCCTATAATGCAACGTGATCTCACCTCCTAAACCCTATAATATTATTAGTGTTGTTATATGGCGTTAACTTTAAGACATGGCAGTGTGTACGTTTACAAGTGATGATAAATATTGAGAAATATGTTCAAAGATGATGTTTGGATAATGTGCAATAAAATGAAGAGTCTGGTTATTGCCTATATGGATATATGGAAATATCCTCTCTGTCTGTCAGAAGACAGAATACTCATGGAAAATATTCACTGGCTTGTTCAGGTACAATGTCAATTATAAGATCATGCTTTATTATTATTATTATTATTATTATTATAAGGATCGTAGGCTGTTGTCTCCAGCACCAAACGACCCTATTATGTTGCTGAACTCGACCGGAAGTCTATCACAAAGTTATTTAATATCCCCCCCCCCCTTATTATTTTCCCACCCATATTCTGACATATGCGTTTGGATTGGTTAATAGCTCATACATTCAGTCTACTGATTGGACGGTAAAACGTGGGCTTATAGGTGGGTTTATAATATTAAAGCAACACCTTATAGAATATATGAAATATCTAGAAGTAGCTTAAAACATCTTCAAATAGCAAAACATCAATACTCTACCCAATTAATCATTGGCTGAAAATAATGCGATAGAAAGTATCCCTAAACATAATGGCACATATCGATTGATTGTAAAACTGCATTCCATATGTTCAATCTTTAATTTAACTCTCCCTAAAATGAATTTCATATGCCAAATATGGCGTACAATTTTTTTATGTTAAATTCAAATGTCACTTCTTTCATTATTTATGCCAAATTCTCAATATTTTATTCTCATTTAATTTACCAAATCAAGAAATTCAAAAGGTATTTAATTGGACCAGGTTTCACCTGCTATATTATCCATCTTTCCATCTTCTATACCGCTTATCCTACAGGGTCACGGGGAACCTGTCCCAGGGGTCATGGGGCACAAGGTGGGGTACACCCTGGACAGGGTGCCAATCCATCGCAGGGCACAATCACATTCACACCCATTCATACACTATGGAAACTTTGGACACACCAATTAGCCTACGATGCATGTCTTTGGACTGGGGGAGGAAACCGGAGTACCTGGAGGAAACCCTTGCAGCACGGGGAAAACATGCAAACTCCGCGCACACAGGGCAGCCATGGGAAGCGACCCCCCAACCCTGGTGGTGTGAGGCAAACGTGCTAACCATTAACCACTAAGCCACCATGCACCCACCTGCTATATTATTTCTAAGTATAAATTAAATGATCGTTTTCACTTTCACAGAATCAAAAACAATACAACTAAACACTCCTGTTGTGGTACTTTATTAAAATGTGTTATGAAATTCTATAATATGTTAATAATCGTCTATTTTGTGTGTCCCACTACACTGATTTTTAAAAATGCACCAGAAGATTATGACCGTGATGACAGTGTTGACTTTCTTACATTATTTTATCATCAAGAAATGTCCTGCACGTGTTCCACGGATAGCACTCGATTTTCTGTCTCCCTAGTGCCCTCTAGTATGGGAAGCCAAATAACTCAAAGGCTGGTCCAAAAAGCTGGGGTCCCCTGGTGTTTCATTGAAACTAGAATCCTAGTTCTGTTTACATTCTTCATAGCACTGACAGAAATAATAGATAGTATGTAAAAAGATTTTTTCCAATACTGTGCCTGAATGCAAAGTGTTAAAGGAGTGGTTTTGGTAAATTTGCATTAAAAGAAATGCATTAAGTTTATGTTATTACATGGATTCTGTGTGGAGAAGTGTCTTTGTCCATCTGTTATGTTGTGCAGAGTAGAGATGTAACAGTATGAAAATTTCATATCACGATCATCATGACCAAAACTATTACAGTATCAGTATTATCACAGTATTGTTAAAATGTGCTGAAAATGTACAAAAAGTACTGATACAATGAAATGGTTTAAACAGGTTTTTATATTTGACTGTAAAGTGACGGGTGGTTGTCACTAGGCTTGCTGCAATCATTTAGTTCAGTTAGAGAACATGGTGGAAGACACTGACGGCGCTCTGGAGATTTTCCAACCTTCCAAGAGGACCAAATCCGCAGTGTGGTCATATTTTTGATTTTATAAAAATGTTGAGTGACTCGTAATAGAAGATGGTAACCCTGTCTGCAGAGCTTGCCAGAAGAAAGTTGCTGCGAAAGGGGGCTTTGGCGCTTTGTTGGCGCTTTTCTCCCTTGCTTTTAAATCCCTTATGAATGCCTGTGTGGCCATGCGTATTTCGCTTTCGAATTAGTGGCAATTTGGGGTGGCAATTTAAATTTACATTTATTCATTTAGCAGACACTTTTATCCAAAGCGACCTACAAATGAGAAAATACAAGCAAAGTGATATATCAAGCAGAGAACAATACAAGTAGTGCTACCATACAAGATCTATT
>JANDJT010000001.1:6377518-6387936 GCA_024331685.1 Stegophilus panzeri | reverse complement strand
ATTTACACAAATGAACCAGTTCAAAAGTTTACATACACTTGATTCTTAATACTGTGTGTCGTTACCTGGATGATCAACGGCTGTGTTTATGTTTGGCCCACTGTTCTTCAGAAAAATCCTCCAGGTCCTACACATTCTTTGCTTTTCCAGCATCTTCTGCATATCGGACCCATTTCCAACAGTGATGGTCAAGAAGGCAACACGATACATTAAGAGCCAGGGGGTGTGTAAATTTTTTAACAGGATGTTCGGTGTAAAATGTTATTATTTTGTTTAAATATTTTAGTATTTCATTTAATACCCCCCTTCAGAAGCTACATAAGATATCTACATGTTTCCCAGAAGACAAAATAATAATAATTTACATCAATCATCCTGTTCAAAAGTTTACACCCCCAATTCTCAAGTTGCCTTCTTGTGAACCGATGAACGTTTACATCTTTTCTAATAGTTGTGTATGAGTCCCTCAGTTGTCCTCAGTGTGAAAAGATTGATCTTAACCTCTTATAGTCACTGTTGGAAAGGGGTCAAATATGCAGAAGATGCTGGAAAAGCAAAGAATGTACAGGACCTGTACGATTTTTCTGAAGAACAGTGGGCATCATCCACTATCACAAAACATAAAAACAGTCGTTGATCATCTAGGTAACGACACACAGTATTAAGAATCAAGGGTATGTAAACTTTTGAACTGGTTGGTTTGTGTAAATTCAGTTATTTTGTGTCTTGTGGACTATATGTGTACATCTGTTATGTGAAATATCTTGTTCAGGGCAGCACTAAATTAAAACAACTAAATTCAGTTTTTATGATTCCATGATTTTTATAAAAAATTATTAACATTTTGCAGATTTTGTAAGGGGTCTATAAACTTATGACCTCAGCTGTACAGAGTCAACAATGGTGAAGTAATGCTGCGTTTAGCTAAATTTTAAATCAGTTGATCATGACTTTTATAATCTTTTCCAGTGAATTATGCATCCGTTCTGCAATGCCTGAATTTGCCTGTACTCGCCCAAACACAATGCGAGGAGTCCTATGGTTCCAAAATCACTAGTAACATGTTCTGTGCTGGGTACTTGGAAGGAGGCAAAGATTCATGCCAGGTAAAATCACGATAGTACTGCAAGATTTATTTCATTCTAACCCACTTTAATGTATTCTGTTTTGTATTTGTTCTGTTTGCTAATTAGAAATGGATGTTGACCCATGTTATCTCTTGATTTATGTAATAAAACAATTTATTTTAATCTAAAAACCTAATATACCTCCATCTAAATGAGTAGTTTCATGTTAGATAGTTTTGCTGTTGCATTTCAAGGAAACTGATTTTAATGAATTAACTATTGGCCTTTCGAATGGCAAAACAGACAAACAGCATTTGCCCTGTTGCCAGGAGAACTGTGGTTGGGAGTCTAAAAGAGTCAAATTGGCTGTGCGGTCTGGGTGAGAGGGATGGCATTACATTATGAATGGATGGATGAATGAATAAGGGAACTGATTAATTAATTATCCAGTTCATTCATTCATACACCTTATTCACATTATTTATTTTATTATTTTTTATCCCATTTCCCACCAATTTTTTCATTTGCCAATTCCCACCCAATAGGCCACAAGACATGTACCAACTAGGGAGGGTGAAGGCTAGCACTTGAAGCCAGCCACCACATCTTTTTGAACTGGTGCTCCACTGCTGCATCACAGAAGTTGAACACACTAGGAGGAAACTTCCCTTTTACACATACATGGGCTTACACACCCATAATTGTCTAGCCTCGCTGTGAGTGACAAGGGAGAGAATAATGCTGTAATGCCATCCCTCCCACCCAATTTTGAGCATTTAGACTCCCAGCCAGGTTCTCCCTGTTCACTCTGTTCTCTCTGTTGTGCCACTCAGGAGACCAATAATTTTATTTTGAAACAGATTCTTCCAAGCTCTTTTTTGTTTATGATATACAAAATATACATACACTGCACTACAGATTCATTCATAGATGTATTGCTCTCATTCATTTCTTTTGTACCTCATTCCAGGGTGACTCTGGTGGTCCTGTTGTATGCAATGGGCAGCTGAAGGGTGTCGTGTCCTGGGGCTATGGATGTGCTCTCGCTGGCTTACCTGGTGTTTATGCTGAAGTGTGTCGCTACATTGACTGGGTCAATACCATCATGGCTACCAACTAAGAAAGAAAATGATTCTTTAAACACTGTGAGATGTAAAACTTTGCTTTATGTTATAAATCTGATTATGCTGATCATACTATCTTGTGTCACCCAGAACTGGATTTAATTTTGAGTCTGACTCGTCCTGTTTCTTTCTCATTCCATCTCACTGAGTGTTTCCTTGCCAATATTACCTCTGGCTTGCTTATCATGTAGTTAAATTTACATCCATATTTCTGTAAAGCTGCTTTATGACAGTGTCTCTTATTAAAATACTATGCTAATAAAGATGACTTGAAATTGAATTAAGTGAAGCAGGAGCCTTTTTGAGGCAGATGGCCCAAAAAAAGAGCCGTATTCAGTAAAATCTCAATAAGTAGATACCATGTAATGTACTGCTATCACTATCAGTCACTATCATTGACCATAGTCTGTAAAATTTGCTAAACAACAAATTTTCTTTAGTACCCTCAGTTCGGCTGTTTTGAAGTTTCAGCAAATGTCCAAAAGTTTGTGGACACCTGATCATCACACCCAAATGTGGGCCTTCCCCAAACTTTTGCCACAAAGATAAAAGCACACAATTGTCTAAAATTAGACATACATTGAAGCCATTTTGGTTTGAGATCAAAAGTTGAACATGAGACGATAGTTTAGAATCAGATATCAGACATCAGAATTTACTGATATTTACATCTATATGTGTTAAGCAACTTAAAATAGGGCACCTTTGATGGCAGAACACCCAATTTTTAGGTGAGCAAACGTATAGGAACAGATAATCTTAAAGTAAATTAAAGTAAACAACACTTAATAATTGGTTGCATATCCCGTGCTTGCAATACCTGCATCAAGCTGGTGACCCACTGACATCACCAAACCACTGAATTTTTCTTTTGTGTTGCTTTTCCAGGCTTGTACCACAGCTTCTTTGAGTTGTTGTTTGTTTTGGGGGATTTGTCCCTTCAGTCTCCTATTCAGGAGGTGCTCTTGCATTCTCAATTGGGCTAAGGTCTGGTGATTGACTTGGCCAGTCTAAAACCTTCTACATTTCCCCATGATGAAGTCCTTTGTTGTGCTTGCAGTGTGTTTTGGATCATAGTCTTGCTGCATGATGAAGTTCCTCCCAATTAGATTGGATGCATTTCTCTGTAAATTGAAAGACATTTTTCTGTAGACTTCTGAATTTATTCTGCTGCTACCATCATGAGTTACATCATGAGTCTGTCCCAGAAGTAGCCATGCAAGCCCAAGCCATGACACTACCTCCACTATGCATGACTGATGAGCTTCTATGTTTTGAATCATGAGCTCCTTTCTTTATGAACACTTTGGCCTTTCAACCACATTGGTAGAGGTTAATCTTAGCTCCAGAACTTTTGTGGCTCATCTCTGTATATCCTTGCGAATTCCAGTCTGACTTTCTGATTCATACTGCTGATGAGTGGTTTGTATCTTGTGGTCTGGCCTCTATATTTCCGCACTTGAAGTCTTTATTGTGGATTGTGATGCCTTCACCCTGTGAAGGTTGTTGGTAACATCAGTAACTTTTGTTTATGAGTTTTTCTTCACAGCTCTCACAATGTTTCTGTCATCAACTGCTGTCATTTTCCTTGGCCAACCTGTTTGATGTCTGGTTGTTAGTACGCCAGTGGTTTCTTTCTTTTTCAGGACATTCCAAGTTGTTGATAAAATTTTCCCTCTTTTCTCAGCTTCAGAATGGTTTGCTTTTCTCCTATAAACAGCTCTCTGGTCTTCATATTGGTTTATCCTTTTTAACAAGCGCTATGTAAAGCGCTTTGAGTGTCTAGAAAAGCGCTATATAAATGTAACTGTAACTAACTAACTAACAACAAATGCAGTCTTCACAGTTGAAACCTAGGGCTCAATCCAAGAGTAGTCATTCAGAGCTATTAATTCTTTAAACAATCATTTTAACGGGGCTCACCTGGGCAACAAGAAACACTATACTGTATCAGCATTATCAATATTTTTGATCACTTAAAAAAATTAGTGGGTTCAAACAAAAGGTGCCATGTTCTAAGTTGTTTAACACATCTAGATGTAATTATTAGGAAATGAAAGCTGAAATTCTGATATATCGTCTCATATTAATCTTTTGATCTCAAACCCAAATGTCTTCATTGTATAGTGAATACAAGTGAATTAGCCTTGCCGTTCCAATACTTTCAGAAGGGACTGTACATCGAAAGAATCGGGGGGGGAGTTCACAGTCCTTCAACTCTACGTGTTTATTTATGAGGGCTTAAATAATAATTGTGGTGAAGTCCTCACCAACTTATATATAAGTACACCCTTCCTACTTTCACAATCATGAAGAGAATAATTAGCGGCCAGGTGTTACTAATGAAATGTACAAGATTAGTTAATCAAGAAGAAGTGTGATCTCTATAAAAGTAGCTCCGGTGTGAGTCTACATCATGCCAAGGAGAAAGGACATCAGCCATGACCTCAGAGAAGCAATTGTTGCTGCTCATCAATCTGAGAAAGATTATAAGGTCATCTCCAAGTGAGAAGGATTATTTACAAGAGCCTTCAAGACAGTTGCCAATCTTCCAAGGAGTGGGCAACCCAGCAAATTCAGTCCAAGGTCAGATCGTTTAATACCCAAAGATATAAAGAAAAGCCCAAGAGCTACCATCATATGACCTGCAGGCCTCTGTAAGCACATTTAATGTTTTTGAATGGTTATGTAATCAGGATACAAAAAATTAGTAACTGTAATCTGTTACAGTTATGTTAAAAAACAAAGTAATCAGATTACAGGTACATTTTGTAAAAAAAAAAAATGGGAATACTATCAGGATTACTTTTTTTTCTCATTTAAAACCAAAGAAATTAATCTTTTGACATAACACAATACAGACAGCGGCTTGATTATAGTTCTGGTTCTCTCTGGCAGTCATGGCTCACACGAGCAACCTCCATGCACAAATTTAATTTGGTAGAAATTAACACAAATTGTTCTCTGAAATGCTTTTGTGGTGTAAGGTTACCTGCATCAGGGACAGTGATCTTTTTTAATTTATTTTTTATTAAAACAAATCCAAACACTGAACATATTTTTAAGCTCTAAAATAAGCTCTAAATAAAAGTATTTAGATCATACTGCTTTTCTCTTGAATTTATTTACATATGTGACCTTGAAGTAATTAAAAAAATAATCAGATTACATAACTTTCATATTGTGATACTTGGATTACTGATTAAAATCTTTTATGAAGTAATTTGTAACTGTAATGGATTACATTTTTAAAATAACCTTCCCAACCCTGTCAATAATTTATGAATAGATTATTATTCATTTATAATAATCAATCTGCTGTTTAACAGCACTGGGCTCTTATTTTGAAAGGGGTTTCAGAAGAAAAAGAAATCGTGTAGGTTGACAAATAAGGGGTATTTAGAAATTTAGCCCCAGCCACTCATCCAAATCAATAATCAACCCATATGGTTTATTTATTCCTAATAATGATTAAATGGTGAATCAAGCCAAAATTCGGTTTGTACTGTTATAGACACAAAACGGAAAAAAAAGCATTTCCCATTTTTTTTTTTGTAAGTTTCAATTTAATGCAAGAAATGAAGGGTTAAAATGTACACAAACCCCCAATGCAGACCAGAACAGGATAAAACACTTCCCTAAGATGAGTGAATGAACTGCATGAATTTACTTTAGTTCCATAATAAACAAACAACAGGCTAAAATGAGCTAAATTAAGGTAACTCTTTCTCACTTTTTGTTTCTCAACCATCTAAACACTCAGCTTTGTTTAGGGCAAAAGGCAAGAGAGACATTGTTTTTATTTTTCATGGTATCAAAATGACTTTAGGGTGGCATGGTGGTGCAGCGGGTGGCGTTGCTGCCTCACAGCTGCAGAGTTTGATCTTTAGCACGGGTGACTGTCTGTGTGTTTCTGTGCATGTTCATGTCTGTGTGGGTTTCCTCCGGTTTCTCTGGTTTCCTCCCACCTCCCAAAAAACATGCCAGTATTTGGTATTGGCTAAGATAAACTGCCCCGGGTGTGTGTGCGTGCCCCATGGACTGCCGTCCCATCCAGGCTGTATTCCTATATATATATATATAGGTGCACGGTGGCTTAGTGGTTAGCACGTTTGCCTCACACCACCATGGTTGGAGGTTCGATTCCCACTGCTGCCCTGTGTGTGCGGAGTTTGCATGTTCTGCGTGGGGTGCTGCGGGGGTTTCCTCCGGGTACTCCCTCAGTCTAAAGACATGCATGATAGGTGTGTGAATGTGTACGCGATTGTGCCCTGTGATGGATTGGTACCCTGTCCAGGCTACACCCTGCCTTGTGCCCCATGCCTCCTGGGATAGGCTCCAGGTTCCCTGTGACCCTGAATGACAAGCAGTATAGAAAATGGATATATATATATATATATATATAGAGTCATTTTTCACCATGAAAAGAAAAACATTATATGTCCTAAGGATGCTGTGTTACTGGACAAAAAAGTACTGTCTAAATGCAAAAATCCTTCATACACAAGGCTGACTCTAACCTTTTTACTCAAACAAAGCAAAGGAATCAGGACTTATCCCCCTTTTCTGGTAGTGTTGAGATGGTGGCAGGATAAACAAACTGCATTTGTATGGTCTATCTTCACAGGATAAACAAAATGAATACAATGAAAAAAAATTTCCTTTAGAAACTTAATTACTGGACATAAATGAACAGGAAACAGCATGATTGCGTGCCTCTGCAAAAGGACTACACTATCCAAGAGTAACTGCAGCGTCCCCCGTGACGTCACACACTCCGGATTCATATTGATGAGGTAGTGACTGGTGATGCAAAGAAGAAACAATGCAGGTAGGCTGAATGCGCCAACAGAACAGCATTTTGGTAGCCTTTTGTGCATTAAAGTACCTATAATGAACATACTCTATCGTCGTTGCATAGTATGCGTGTGTGTGTTTTTGGTGAAGTGTATCAGTAGGGTTAATTTAGCGTTATAAGACTAAATAAAACAGAGGTAGCCTAGCCTCAGCTTCAGCTTCAGCTAACTATGGGCGAGTCGATGAAGCGTCGGCTTTGTTAGCGCTAAGCAGTTATTAGACGAAATTATTTTTTATTAGTTTTCAAAGTATTCACACCGTTATGGTGCTATTAAATGTTGTAGTGGTGCATATTCTGACTGAATATAGCCACCGTGCACATATCCTACATGCACTGTGGGTCATTATTATAAACGTTATTCATTCTGGTGTACATATAATCCCTAAGACATATAGTGTTTTTACTTTTCATAGTATAAAAATGACTATATATATATATACATACATACATCTACATTTTCAGTTTTCCTAGTGCCTTGGAAAAGCTCTGTTCCTTCGCTGCCTATTGTTTGTATATATGTCTGTATACCACTGTTCCTATATCTTGTTAAATGTTCCAGATTTAAACGTTTGCGAATTTGTTGTGTGCATTTCAGGAGTGTTAACTTCATCTTCATTAAGTCTTCGTGAACCGGATTCCTTCAGGAGCTGAGGATCATGGAGTTTGCCAGTCAGTCAGTCAGTGATCTGTTTCTTGCTAAAGGAGATATGTCTCTAGCTTTGACACAGATGGCTCCTGCAGAAACAGCATTAGATCACACAGTACAGGACATCACAGCACAGATCATTGGCCTGGGAGAGGGGAAACTGGACCTTTATGTCCCATCAGAAGCAATAATTGAACCGATATCCCCAGCGGAGGTAGTGCCAGAAGACGGTGCACTTGCAGCTTCAACATATGAAGCTACTGAAGATGAAATGACAAGTTATCCTGTTCAGTCAAATCATTCTTCAGATCCAGGTGTGCCAAATGAGATGATCGCAGTCAGCAGTTCGGTATCAGAAACAAATCCCAGTGACGCGTGTGAAGTGTCCCTTGGAGACTTGGCATCTAACCCTACAGCTCCTGGAGAGACCGGAATCTCTAAAGAGGATACAAGTGTCAGAAAGTTCATCCCACCAAAGAAGGACAGAATGGACCCACTAAAAATGGACATGTCCAAGCCTACAGTGATCCCCCTCACCTGTAAGTTTACCTGATTATTGTTGTTGTTGATTACTGTGTGAGAAATGCTTTAGCTTTTAAGTATTGTCATATTTTCGTTTTTCTGTCTTGTTTTTTTCTCTACTTGTATTGAAAACGACTTGAACTTGCAGTATGCTGAGAAGTTATTAGTTTATGATCCACTTGCAGCATCTCAGCTCTCACTGCAATGTCTGGAGTGCCACATTATCTTCAGTGACGACAAGAGCAAGCAACGTCACCTCAAAATGAACCACCCTACTGAGTATGAGCAGTGCATGCTTGGAGATGCACTGTTTGCGTGCTATGTGTGTGATCGTCATTTTACCTGCTCTACAGAGCTCATGGCACACCAGCGCGCTCACACAGAGAAGCAGCCCTTCAAGTGCCCCATTTGTGGAGACGCCTTCAGCCGATCGTCTGAGCTTACAAGCCATAAGAAGGTACACTATAACAAGCAGGGTTATACCTGCTCAGACTGCAGCAAGCTCTTCAAAACCCTTACATTGCTTAAGTACCACCAGCGCGTACACACTGGAGAAAGGCCATATGTTTGCATACATAAAGAGTGTGGCAAGAGATTTACCATGCCCAAAGCTCTCCAGAAGCACCTGGATGCACATGAAAAGGAGGCGACAGAAGGTGTAGAAAACTTGACAAACGCCACAAGCAAAACAAAGAAAAAGAGGAGCAAGTGTAAGTATTACTGTGTCTCTACCAGTTATAGTCAGTACCGTTATTTAGTATGGCACATTCACAATGTTTTCCTACTGTAGGAACTTTCCGTGGACATACAGCATAGCATAAGATTTACTGACATGAAGCTGCATCATACTATTGTTTTGCATTGGGTGAAAATGTATATTAGAATGCATTCACATGTAAACCATCCCTCTTAGTGATCCTAAAATTCATGATAATTGCTTAAACTTTGTCTACACAGAGTTCATATCTGGAATCTGGTTTGGTAGTTGATGGAAGTTCAACTTCAGCTTGGCCCCCTTGTCAAATATCCAATAGGATTTTTCCACTGGCTTTTATAAAATAAGCTCTGTGACCAAAAAAGGTTTATGATTTTCTTACATGTTTTGTTCATTAAGTTAATCTTCACAAATGAATACAGCTTTTATGAATTTTGAAGCCTAAATACATTTGCCAGATGTAAAAAGCTAAAGTTTGGCTATAAATGAACTACACCATGGTCACATGACTTCAACGTCACCACGGGGCTGCTGTGGCTCAGGTGGTGGAGCGGGTTGTCCACTAATCGTAGGGTTGGCGGTTCGATTCCCGGCCCATGTGACTCCACATGCCGAAGTGTCCTTGGGCATGTGAACCCCAAGTTGCTCCCGATGGCAAGTTAGCGCCTTGTATGGCAGCTTTGCTACCATTGGTGTGTGTGTGTGAATGGGTGAATGAGAACCAGTGTAAAGCACTTTATAGAACCGCTAAGGTTAAAAAAAAAAAAAAAAGTGTTTTTATTCAGACCATTTACCACTGAGTTGTTCCATAACTGTGGGGCTTTGTAAGAGAAACTCTGCCCACTGCTGTAGCCTTCTATAGCCGCGTTTCCACCGAAATTACCTGGAACAATTAGTCCCAGGAATTTTTTTTCAAGGAACCATTTGGTTCCTCCAGACCTTTGTTGTCTGCGTTTCCATCGCGATCTAAAGTACCATGAAGATTAGGCAAATTAGTCCGGTGACGTATGACTGCGCGCGACAAGCCCTTGGCGAGGATACGAAGCCTCAAAGTATGCTACAATCAAACTGATGGACACAAAGTAAGCTGATTTTAATGTTGTAATGATGTAAAATGTTTGCTCACAGCGGGTGGTGTAGTGGTTAGGATTTGGCGCACACAGAACCTTGCGTATCAGCAAACTTTACCTTAGTATGCATAGAGAAGTCACCATTTTCATCTACGAACTGATAACGATCAGACCAATAAGACCTGAGCCAGGAGCGGGTCGTTCCCTTAACTCCAGCAACGTTTTCTACTCTTATCAAAGACAATAGTATGATCAATGGTATCAAAAGCTGCACGAAGGTCAAGCAATATAAGCAAGGAGGCACAACCCTGATCAGAGGCCAGTAGTAGGTCATTTACTACTTTAACCAGCACTGTCTCTGTGCTATGATGAGGCCTAAATCCTGACTGATACATTTCATGAATGTTATTCCTATG
>JANDJT010000001.1:6358426-6377418 GCA_024331685.1 Stegophilus panzeri | reverse complement strand
AACCAGTGCTGTCTCTGTGCTATGATGAGGCCTAAATCCTGACTGATACATTTCATGAATGTTATTCCTATGTAGGTCCGAGCATAGCTGCTGTGCTACAACCTTTTCTAAGATCCTGGAGATAAAGGGCAGGTTTGATATTGGCCTATAGCTGGACAACTGACAGGAGTCAAGGTCAGGTTTTTTTTAATTAGGGGTTTTATAACTGCTAGTTTTAAAGATATAGGTAGCCAGTGCTAAGGGAAGAATTGATTATAAACATATAACAAGCCTTCCACGCATGCAGCCAGTGTCTACATCTCTTGGAAGTGAAGGATAGGCATCTCTGCCCATCTCTGTATGTGCTCACTGCCCAGAATTGACCATCTCAAGGATGCTGTGTCTGACCCAAGACAACGTGTGACTTAGATAAAAAAAAATGAACCATTGCATTTTAAAAAAGAACTTCACCATACTAACTTATGAAGAACTTTACCATACTAATTTATGAAGAACTTTACCATACTAACTTCACCATAACTTAACCTTCAGGAAAGTGACTATGTCACTGCCTTTTATGCTTTTATGGCTTGAATTCTGTATAAAATTTCAATTTTGCTGCTAGAAGATCATTATTATATTTAGATCAATATTGAGGTCTCGATTATTTATCACGATTATTCATGATTTTAGGGACAACATATTTTTATTGCACTTTCACATTTAAATAAATAGACCGCTGCTTTCACCTCCATGTTGTGCTACATTCCTGCTAATGTACAAATCTTTGCATCAGATTAGACTGGTCCTTAAAGTGCATCATCACATAGAAGCAAAATATAAATACAGTTGTACCCAAAATATAGGATAAGTACAAATAATAATGCCATCCACCAAATGAAAACAATTCAGGCGTACGCAGAAAAAGAAATAATGGTGTTTACAGGAGGAGAGACGCAGCCAAATCATCCAATAGATTGGCGCAGGGAGGATGTCATTTTGTACCAGAACCAGGAAGTTAGCATCACTATGAGTACATTTACATGGACAACAATAATCCGATATTAACCCGATTAAGACAATACTCTGATTAAGAAACTACCATGTAAACGGCAATTTTTAATTACCTTAATCTGATTAAAGTCATACTCGAATACACTCAGAATAAGGTCAATAATTAGATTACTGCTGTCCATGTAAACGTAGTCATTGGTTCCCTCGACAAAAAACCAATAGGATTTTCCCATAGGCTTTTGGATTATTGCAAAAAATAAGCTCTGTGATCAACAAAAGTTTACAACACCAACACGGTTTGTCCATCAAGATAATTTTCACAAATGAACACAACTCTTATGAAGTTTGAAGCCTAAATACAGTCACCAGAAATAAAAAGCTAACTGTACACTATAAACAAACTACACCATGGTCGCTCAACTTCAACATCACCATCACCAAGCTTCCGACAACTTTTCCAGACTTGATTTAAAACATTTATGGATTTACTCTGTGGATGAATTTTCATCCACTTTTTTGGAGGAATTGTGCACAGCATACCTGAACCAGTTTATCTGCAAAGTTTTTTTTCCTGTTCGGCGTGATGATGTCTAATGTCCCTGACAGTCCCATTTAGCAACTTGTTAGTGTCACGATTTCCCCTCACACAAGCTCTGGAGCTCGCAGCTCGCTCTGAAACCTGAAGCGAAGTTCGCAGCGTGAGCGCACGCTTCCAGGTTTTTTTAGCAACATTGACTTTGTTTACTTTCTTCATGTGAATTTGTTAAGGTTTATGTCCTGTCTCCGCCCCTGTATTGTCATTGGTTGTTCCCTTGTGTCATCATTAGTCTCAACTGTTTTGTGTTCACCCTTCATTACGTTTGTCATTTAAACCCCTCATGTTTCATTGTTTGACGCGGAGTATTGCGTGAGTTTTCCGTGTACCAAGACTTTGTTCATAGTTTCACGTCTCATAGTTTTGATCTCGTTGTTTGATTCTTGTTTAGCTTAGTTTATGCCTGTTTCCCGATCGCCAGACCTTTTGCCTGTATTTGACCACGTCTCACGTTTTAGATTTGTCTGACTCTGTTCAATAAAGCTCTTATCTGCACTTGCGTCTGTCCTAAACCCCCAGTTAGCAACTGCCTTTTCCAATACACATAAAAGCTTTAAAAAAAATAAATAAAAAAAAAAAAGAGTGGGGTTTTACTGCCGTATTTTATGTCGTAGAATAAAACGTGAGAATATTTTGAGCTTGCGTTCACCACAGACCTTATTTCAGGCTTTTAACCAAAATCCCATTCAAAAAACCCATTGATATAAAGACGATGGAACCGGAAGGGCTAACATGGCATACAAAATGACGTCATCCCTGAACCACTCTATGGTGACTGGCTGTAAGTTTAGGAAGCGCTTGATTTGATCTGCAGCGGAGTTTTCTATGAGCGGAGGACGAACTTTGTCAATATTGCAGTTGATCGTGTTCGTGTAATCGTGGGCAGTCAAAATCGTAATCCAGATCAATATTCAATTAATTGTGCAGCCCTACTTGCTCCCATACAATAAATCAAAGTGGGAAAACCCAGTGGAGGCTTGTGGGACCTCTCGTATTGCAGATAACAAGGGCTTGAGCCCCTTACTCCCTCAAGCCCCTTATCCCTTATCATATTTTTAAGGGTTTGATCAAAGCATTCGAGCAGCTCAGCCATCTGCAAACACTCGTGCGAATCGATTTAATCCACAATAATTCGTACAGTTCGCAGTGTCACTGACGAGAATGTAGTGCCCTGGTCGGGGGGGTGTTTCTAACAAAAGATGCCATGTTCCAAGTTGTTTAACACATCTGGATGTAAATATCAAGGAACGAAAGCTGACATTCTGCTCCATTGTATCATATATTTTGATCTCAAATCCAAATGTCTTCAGTGTATAGCAAAAACAAAAGTATTGGCCTTGCCTTTCCAGTACTTTCGGAGGGGACCGCATTTGCATGTTAATATTTACTAAACCAGTGAAAGATAATGCAGAAATGAATGCTCCTTATGAGAGTTGGGCCATCAAGGAGGGTAAGTTGCACAGTATTCTAGGAAGTGATTGCTGCATGGCAGCAGTATTTATTGCAAATAATGTCATACTTCACAAGGAGGTATCCAGGTGTTACACTCTGCCCCTGCCAGTTATCCATGGTTCATAGAATCATGTTCATTGAATTGCCTCCATCTGTTAGAATAGGTGATTCTTGGCCAAGCTTATTGATGAAATGTACCAGCCTTTCTAGCAAATGCATGCAAAGCTAGCAGTGGTGTGTACTAATATATAATAAGTGTTTTTACTTGGTTAGTTGTCACTTGGTTTGTCTCACTGTTGTTCTATACATTTTACATGCTTTTTTGTTTGTTGGTATCAAAGCAGTCCAGTCGTATAAATTCAATGTAAAATGTTTAAAGACTATTTTAAGGGCTTATCAATGGCGTGGCAGAAACTTTCTCCATGAAAAATGCATTCCTTGGGAATGTATATGGTTTGTCATGATTAACAAGATATTTATTTAGACAATTTTTTTTTTTATTGTTCCAGGTACATCCTCTAGGAAATATGCATGCTCACAATGTAATGAATCTTTCAAGACAGCCAAATCACAGCTGCACCACATTAAGGCAAAGCACTCACAGTGCTCAACCATTACACCATCCAACAGTGCTGTGGCAGCAGGAAGCCCATGTGTTACAACGCTGACTGAAGTAGTTCAACTACCTCTACCACACGTGGAAGCCTTTGGACAGGCAGCCCAGCAAATAGGCCCACTCGGAGTGGAACAGATTAAAAGACTAATAGAGAAAATGGGAAATGTCCAAAAAGTAAATCAGCTGGTCATTCTTGGAATTGATCAGTTACCTTTGCAGGCACAAAGCGCTGGTATGCAACAGCCACAGGGCCTCATACAACCGTTGCACTTTGATTTCACACAGCCAACAGTTCAGCAAACTGAACTTCAGCAGGCAGGGGACAAGAAAGGACACGAAGGAACAGCATCAACTGGAACTGAGCAAGACACATTATTAGAATCTTTAGAGGTTGAGGTTGCTGTTGAACAAAAGAAATCTGCGGTCCACGTTGAGACAACTATTTCTGCAGCATGTCCAGAGAAACAGGCGACAGTTATTGAATCAGACATGACAGGAGAACAGGTAAATGAGGTTCAGTATGAACTTCTTCCTGAAATTACTGAAAAGGACATTTTACCTCCTCAGTTGGAGGCCAGTCATCAGCATATGCTTACAACAGAGGAGCAGCACATTCAAGATGCAATAGCTGTCAAAAGTTCAGAAACAGTGAACGATTCATCTTTGACTTATTTAACTGATTTTGAAAGTAGAGTAACGAGCGAGAAGGAACTTGTGATCAAGCCAACAGACATCACAGTGTCGGAGAAGACACACACGGATACAGAGCCAAGTCAGAAGGACTTTCAAGCTGCAGATTCATTAATAGAAACCGAGACCCAAACTGAGCAGGGGAACGTAGTTAACCCTGATATGACCAACACCCATGCAGATCCTCTAAATCAAAAGGCTTCCGAGGCACTAGGTTCATTAGTAGAATCTGAGCCACAAACTGTGCAGGGGAATCCAGATAAACCTGATGAGACCATTGCCAATGCAGAGTCCCGATGTCAAAAGGCAACGGAAGCAACAGATTCATTAGAAGAAGCACAGCCAAAAGCTGAGCAGAGTAAACCTAACCTTCATAGGAGTCAAGAGATTGAAGCTCAGTTAGAGCAAGAGCATTTAAAGGAAATTCTCTCATCGGAGGATTCAATATTACAGATGAATAAACCCTCTCTTGGCAATGTACAACGCAATCAAGAAAGGTCTCCCTTGGAGCAGGCACCCTGTAGTGAGTCCAGTGTACAGCAAAGCAGAGTGGAAACAGAAGACCAGACTCTTTTGGAAGAAGAAAATCCATACATTAAGAAGGTACTGCCAATAAAGAAGAAAAGTTCTAAAAAGCGGGTGATCCGTAAGTCTCAGTACTTGGAAATTCAGGATGAAGTTGCAAAAAGTACATTACCCATAACACCTAATCAGAAAATTAGCACTGTATCAAAGACACCAAAAAAACAAGAGAAGACAACAAACCATTTTGGACCTAAACAAAATAAGAAAAAATATTCAAAGCCAAAACTGTTACATATATCCAAAAACAGTCTATATAAAGAACAGCAAGACATTGATCCAGGAAATGTGCCTGTTTTGTCGCACAGTGAGATTGAAAAGTTGAAACAGAAACAGAAACATAAAAAAGGAAAGAAAGCTGAAAAGTCTTCTGGGCTCATCCAGGCCCTTAATCTCCCCTGTGAAAAAAAAGTAATGAAGGTGTCGGAACAAGCACATCGAGGGAAACCTCAGAAAAGAAAGTTTGAAAACCAGAGAGATTTGGTAAAGAAAGGGAAGTCTACCCAGGAGACCCAGCAAGATGAAACCCCTGTGCCAAAGAAGAAAAAGTCAGGCAAAATTTCTGAGGCAGCTTCCCAAAAGAAAGCAAAGAGTAACATCACAGTGAATAAAGTAAATAAGAAAAGCCACAAGATCACAAAACAAAGGGAGAAAGATAAAAATGTATCAGAGACCCCAATCATGGATCAAATAAAGCAACAGGCCTTGCTTTTGCTGAAAGGTCATAAGCAGCCACAGCTGAAGGTTCATAAGTTGGATGCTAAGACCACAGGATTAGACCACCAACTAATAAGTAAATGTCAAACCAAAGAAATTTATGGTCATGAGACTACAGAGCCAGAAAAGGAAGGGATACAAAATAAATCGCTGCAAACACCCAGGCAAAAGAAAAAAAAAGCAAAAACAGTCGGAAAGAAATCCAAAGTAGATACAAAGCAATCTTCTCATTTGCAAACATCTCCTATTAACAGTGACTTCCCTTCTGGTGCAAAACAAAAAGTTGTGAGGAAGCGTAAAGCCCCTGCAAAAATAGATCAGGAAATTGCATTAAGCCCTCCATATTCTCGGCTCATAATTGGCTGCCATGATTGTGGGAAGAGCTTTTCGGAGGTGTCTGCCTTGCAAGAGCACATGGCATCCATGCACTCTGAAAATGGAGCCCTCCAGTCTATTGTACCCTGTGATGTTTCTGAAATGCCCACAGTTAGCCTGAGGCCAAATGAAATAATGCTCACAAATGCAGTCCACTCGAGCGGCTTCGAAATACACGTACCAACAGATTGGGATGTGGAGTCAGAGATGAGAGAGATTGGTTTAGGGGATGAACAAAGGAATGAGCACAGGCTTTCATTCCCTGCCCTCAGTCCTTCCCCTTCTTTCCCAATAACAACAACCTTTGTTGAAAAAGAAGGTAAACAGGATGACACTCCTAATCAAGAGCCTCCACTTGGACATAAAAAGGCAATTGGTAAAAATTCTGCCTGTCACGTTGAAACAAATGAAACTAAGGTAGGAGAACAGGAGAACATAGACGTACATTCACTTCCACCAGACTCATTGTCTGGGCCACAGGAAAGCATGGCGCTTAAAGAGGCATTGCCATCTAATGTGAGTTTAGTCATGGTTGAGGACCAAAATTATGGAGATTCCCATGTATCAACTAAGTTATCCAGCCTCTCCCAAAGTAACTCTCACAAGGTCTCTGATCCACAGGCTGGGGAAGCAAGTCACAACACAGTCAGTCACAATCCATCATTTACTCAGAACCAGCTTCCTACCACTTATAATGCTGGATCTCGCTTAACAGAGCAATCGGAGATTAAGCAAGAGGCAGACGAGATATCCATTCAGACAGTAACGAGCCGAACAAACACTTCTATGACAAGAGGTAAAAGAGGACGAGGAAGCAAGGGGAGGGGAAAGAGACAACTTGGAAAAAGACGTTCTGCTGAAAACAGACGTACAGAAGAGATGGTGGCCAATGAAGAAGACTGTCAGGTTGTCTTCGAGCTGTATTCACTAACCGGTAACAGTGAGGAAAAGAATGAAGACATACTCAAAAACAGAAAAGCCATTAATGCCACTGCAACTTCCATGCACTCAGTCTTGAAGGAATCTTCAGAGGTTCAGGAAGTATACGTGTTACCACAACCTGTTACCGCAAGTGCTTTGGAGATGACGACATCAGAAAATGGTTCCCCAACTCAGAAGTCTGGAGAAGATGAAAAGAACAGTAGTTTCTCAAGTAGCTTAAGGAAGGGGAGAATCTCTGTACATTGCCAGAGTGGAATGAGAGGACAGGTAGGTTTCTGTTGAGTATGTAATACAGACTTCTTAATTATATGTTTGATAATTGTTTAAAGTAAATTAATGTTTACAGGAACAACAGCTAATAGGGATCAGCCAGCAGGATTTACAGTTATTGTATACCTTTGCAATACGTGCAAACACCCACAGAAATAATTTTTTTTTTTTAAAGCAAAAATCACAGGAGTCACAAAAAAAAGAGAGTAATACTTTTACAAAATTTGAGTATTTTTTTGTTTGTTTGTTTTTTCTAACATTGTTTGATACTAATAATATTGCTTGTGGGTCTAACTCTTTTTAATATATTTGGTGGAGATGTTTCTCTATAAAATTCGCACACCACTTTACGCACTTGATGTGCACGATTGCAAATGGTTGAAATGAATCAAGAATTTTTCGTTGATTTTTATTCGGAGAATTTTTTTGTTCCGTGTGTCTTCATTGAAGGGCAATCTACAGTCAGATAGTGGATTAACTTCTGCTGGTACCTCTACTGATGTGAAAATAGAAGCCAGTCCATCGGTTCTCACAGCCCATGATGTCCAAGCTAATGATGGAGGTTTTTTGCAAGGAGTCCAGATGATTTTGGTAAAAGCGGAGGATCAGCCAATTTCAAATGATCCCCACATTGTACAGGAAGCTCAACATATGCAAATTAATCACAGTGCATGTCTAGGTAAATATTTTTGTTAAACCAAACTACATGTAAATATTTTAAACTAATTACTCTAGTTGTTTTGCAAGTTCTTTTTCAGCTGTTGTTTATTTTTGAATACCTTTTCTCATCACACACTAAAGAAAAGCACCTGGACCATTCCACAGTTGGAATTTCCTCTGGTTCCCCTACAGTGGGTCAGTCTACTGCCAAGCAGTGTATTTTCTACCCTGTAAAGGAGGAGGAGGGGGAGATAGTGGAGCCTCAAGTTAATATCCAAGGGACCTCAAGTTCAGAAGTGTTGGAAGAGAGGACCGGACCATGTAAGATCAATAATGTTTGGAGTCAACGGGAGTTTGGAAATGAAGTTCTGGACAACATATCACTAATTTGTCCTTTCTACCAATCTGTAGGGGGTGCACCTGGATTAGAGGAGTGTGAGATCAGGATAGGATGCCCACAAATGGAAATGCACCCTAATTTATACTCCAGCACTGAAGAGGGTAAGTAACAGCAGTTTAGTTTAATTAAACATTTTGCTTTAAGTAAAACTTGTTTTAGGCTTGTGTGATATTGTTTTTTTTCCCCCCTGGTCATGGTTTAATACAAATTAAAAAGTGGTTAAAAAAAAAAACAATTTAAACATCCAGAACTGATAGGAAAAGAAAAAGACAGGAGAACAAGTATTTCCACCATTCTGGTCCAAGGAGAGTACTGTAGGGCAATAATATTCCAGTAGCTGTGCACTCGGAAACTCTGGATGGTGGATTGTTTTTTGATGAGTCCGTAGTAGTGAGCCGTAAACAGTAAAAAAAAAAAAAATAATAAATAAAACATGATAAATTTTCAATATAATCCATTTACAAATTGGTTGTCTAATGTTCACATGGCATATATTTTTCACTATTTATGCTGCTGCTCAAAGTGCATGAATGTGTCTGAGTCCTGATTGTCACAGGAGAGAAAAATCCTCACCGCTAACATCCTCACCGTTAACATTAAATGTAAATGTTAGATTTGACACTTCATTGTAGGCCATTTTTAATCTTTTGAGACCCAAATCTTTAGCCTTTTTTGCTCTTTCAACCAGAAATCAAATGTGCTCTTTTAACCATTTTTAACAATTTTTGGGAGAAATGTTTTGGTGGTATTCTTAATACATATATTTAACTGATGTTTTACATTATAGTTGTGTAATGTTAGCCAAGTCAAACATATATTGATAGATTTTATTTCATATTAATGAAACTCAAAACATTATCGATTTACCTTGACAGAAAGTGAGAGCACCTAAAATAGGGGGAAGGGTGGGGCTTCCAGATTCATGTGTCGACTGCTCTTTTGATGTATTTTTGAGTAATGACTTATTATTGTACTCTGTTGTTGAATTGCAGAAGTCCTATGCAAAATGTGTAAATGTTAGCAGGTTTTATGATTATAGTCAGAGTAAATATCACAGGATGTAATATCGTGGCAGTGTAATATCATGCAATGACAATTACATCAAGATTTGTAAATCACAAAGATTTCACAAGCTTAGTTTATTTATTGCTTGCTGTCTGAGAATGTGCAACTGTGTCACATGCAGGCAATGTTGGTACAGAGCAACAGAGCACTGAAGACATTTTAGAATTCCTTTCCCAAACATCAGATATGGAGGACTTGGTTAGTGACCATTCTGAGCCGGAAGCCGAAACTCATATTATGTCTTGTTACAATGGTATCTATGCCAATGGAGCAGTGCAACAGTGTGAAATGTCCAGCACTGAGCAGCATGCAAAACCCTCTAAGTAAGTCTTATTGCCATAAATAATTATATTAGGAAAAGTGCCCACATTTGTCTTACCTTCTATTGCTCTTTTTTTCCCAATAGAAATACAGGTTGTCCTGAAGCAGATGACAAACAGACAGGCAGTAAAGAGCATTGTGAACCCATTGACTACTTCATTCAGTATTTTAGTTGGAATATATGGAAAGATATTGCAACTTGCACAGGGCAAGTGTCAAAATTGCCAAAGCCTGTTACTGAAAAGGAGGTGGCCCAGTTTGTAGGAATCCACATTGCAATGGGAACCCTAAAGGTGAGTAATAACAGTCAGTCAGCTCCATAAATATTGACAAGGTTTTAGTTATTTTAGCTGTGTACCACAGTGTATTGGAGGTATATTGGGGAAGTGGCAGCACAGTGGGTAGGTCGTGAGTTCAAATACTAGCAACACCAAGCTGCCACTGCTGGGCCCTTGAGCAAGGCCCTTAATCCTCAATTGCTCAGTTGCAATGAAATTAAGTCGCTCTGGATAAAGGTGTCTATTTACATAAATGTAAATTAATTTAAAATTAAATAATGTGCAATGCAGACATTCAGGATGAACTTGTGAGTATTACATCCAAATCAGGTGAACGGTATAGGAATTACAACACTTTTTTTTTTTTTTTTTTTATATGTGGCCATGATTCTTTGCGTTGGGTTGCTTTCAAAGTATCTTTTGTGTCATTGTCCATCTGCACTGTGAAGCGCCGTCCTTTTTGAAGCATTTGGCTGAATGTGAGCAGATGATATAGCCCTATACACTTCAGAATTTATCCTGATGCTTTTGTCAGCAGTCACAGTATCAATAAATACCAGGGAACCAGTTCCATTGGCAGTCATACATGCCCATGCCATAAGATCATGAACAGTCCCTTTACTACTTCATGCACTTCTCTTCACATCATTCTGGTACAAGTTAATATTTGTGTCATCTGTCCATAGGATGTAGTTCCAGAGCTGTACAGGCCTTTCTATATGTATTTGGCAAACTCTAATCTGGTCTTCTTGTTTTTGAGGTTTACCTCTTAAAACCTGTGAGTGGGTGAACTGGCTGCTCTAATTGTCCCTGGGTGTGCATGAGTGTGTGATGTGTGTGCACCATCCAGGGTGTATTCTCTCATGCCAGTTGTTTCCAGGATTGGGCACCTGATCCACCCATTACTGAAGACGAATTAACAAATCGTTATATTATACGATATATTATCATCTTGTGATCTTCCTTTGCCAAGCCTTTTTTCTTCTTTGTATTTAGGAGTTTCTGTATTAGGCATATTTTCACTGGGTGAAATGTGTATAAAACAGTTTTCAGTGTCCGATTATGCTAATTAATCTAATTAAACAAATTGATTTTTACCAAGTGGGCCAATAATTCTGGAGCTGCCTCTACATAGTTGGATGAAATTGGTATTTAGTCCAAAGTGTAAAATTGAAATTAATTGTGTTTTTGAGACTTGAACTTTTATGCTAAATAAGCTGGTCTACATCTTTCTCTTTCTCTCCTATTAACCCTCAGTTTCCAAGTATGAAGTTGTACTGGGATGATTTCACCCGAGTGCCATTGATTGCTGATGCCATGTCTGCAGCCATGTTTTCTGAACTTGCATCTAATCTAAAATTGGCCAGTCTTAAAGGGGACAGGCCAAACTGGAACGGACAGGATGCACATAAGGATCAGGATGCGCATAATTGCACAGAGATTTTGGTATCAAAGAAAGATCCCCTATGGAAAGTTCAGGCAATTGTGAAGAGAGTTCGAGAAGGGTGTCAAGCACTTAAACGAAATGGAAACTGTGGAGTTGACCAGTATCTCCTTCCTTTTCAGAGACACCCAACACACTCACTACATCACACAGTAATGATAAATGCTTCCGGATTGGTCATGGACTTTAGCTTGCGTGTCAGTGACTGTAACAGAGAGGAAATTGTTGAGAAAATGGTTTCTCAAGAAAAAAGTGATGATCAAGGAATGGTATTTCTTTGCAAGCCAGAGCTATCAACACCTTCCATGTTAGAGCATCTCCTAGAGTCAGGAGTGCGCAGTGCTGGCAAGGTTGGTGGTGCAAGGGGGCAAATAGGTGATGAGTTTGTCACTTCTGATGGGAAACTAAAACTGTTCAGATGCCATCATGGCTTTATCTTGTCAGCAGTAACAAAAGACAAGTCCCGCTCGACATCACTTGTAAGTGGTTTTGAGAAGGCAATCAAAGCTGCAAACCTGAACCGAGATTTGAGAAGCCTTTATCGCACACCATGCACAAGCCCATCACCCAGTGCCTGGCCACAATCTGTACTTTGGGACCTTATTGATCTGGCATTAGTTAATTCTTGGCTACAGTACAAGCAAGATCAAAACCATCTTTCAGAGCTACTATCACTTATGGCATTCCGATTAGAAGTTTCCAAAGCTTTAATTCAATCCAACAATATTGCTGTGCAAGACTCCTCACCACCCCCATATCTCCCACCACCAATACAGCCTGGATCAAATGCATCCACAGGACGTTCGGATGTCTTTGAGACCCCTTTACCTGATGCAGCCACACGATATGATGGTTTGGGCCACTGGCCAGAGCAACTTTCTGAGGGTGAAGAGGCTAGGTGTAGATTTGGAGGTTGCGAGCAAATGTCTAGAGTACGTTGTCTCAAATGCTGTGTTTTCCTCTGTATTTCTCGCAATCACAACTGCTTCCTGAAGTTTCACAGTCAAGGAACTACATGAATCTACTAAAATGCTCTGACAATAGGCCAAATTAAACCAATGAGTTTTATCTAGTTATTTATCACCATGATTTGTCATTAATGTTGACTGGTGTGGGGCAGTTTGTCTGGTGTAAGTGATGGTTTGCTCTGTCCTGATTTTGTTAAAAAAACAAGCAAACAAAAACCCTGTCATTTGCTCATCTTGATTGCAATGGTATTGTAATACCCGGTTGAGCCCGGTTTCTACTTCTGTAACTCAGATTGGGACTAAGTGTTGACTGTTTGAAACCTAAAGCGTATTGTTCACAAGCTGTTTTATTGGAATAGTACAGGGTAACAAGTTATACCCGTTAGGTTGCCATGCTTAATTTGGCCAGTTGTGCATCTTTACATCTGTTTAAGGTAAACCCTGACATACTAGGTCAGAATATGTAGCCACAGTTTTAAATACCCTGAACTCACCCCAAGAAGCAGTTTTGCACAGTTCATATGTATAAACTAAGTATATAACATCAAATTACACAGTTTATACAGTTTTCTTCCCCCTGCTTTAACTGGTGTAGCCTATGGCTTAGGTGTACATATGTATTTATCATAGGCTAGTAGATTTGTAAGTTATTATTGCCCCCATGTATCTAATCTTCCACTATTTTAAACTATTTTATATTTTTTCTCCTGTATTATATATTACACTATTTTAGATAAAGAATAATTGTATGTACAGTGGATATAAAAAAAAATCTAAACACCTGTGTTAAAACAGCTGGTTTTTGTAATGTAAACAAAGCTAAATCATAAAAGAACATTTTCACCTTTTAGTGTACAAATTACAACCTATACAATGCCATCGAACATTAAAGTGACACATTTCAGAGAAAAAATATTTTTTAAAAAATAAACAAATAAAAAACTTAGAATAATCTAATTGCATTAGTGTGCACACACTTTTATAATTGGGTACATGGCTTTGTTCAGAATGAACCAATCATCAAGCTCCTGTGAAATGGTAGGTAGTACACACCTGTCTTAAACTGAAGTGACTCGTATTACTCCAAATAAATCTCAGCTGGTCTTGTAGGATTTAAACTCCCAGTACACTTCTTATACTGGGCATTTTAAAAAAGCGTTTGTTTTTTTTAGGGAAGTGGATCAAATGACCTTTCTATTGGAATTTTTACAACACCTTCAGGCGTATAACAAACATGTTTTCTTGATAATAAAAAATTTACCCCAGAGTTGTTTTATTGAGATACTTTAAGTTAAGTTTTGAAAATATATTTGTAAAATTTTACTTTGGTGACCTTTAGTCACAGCATTTTTTATGTTACCTTATTTATGTTGGCTTAATGAAGGCAAACCCTTTGCTGTTAGAATTTTCGTGTACACAGTAAATTACTTGAGACAAGTGTTTTGTTTTTTTTTTATTGTTGCTTTTGTTGGGTTTTTTTATTTTTATTTTTTTTTTTACCATATTGCACTGTGTATGCCTTTAGATCCAAGTCAGAATACATACACAGGTCCACAATTTGTACAAAAAATTATAGTTGTAATTGTATAGTATGAACTGTGAACAGATTCAAGTTGTGATTTTTCAGTATATGGTAGATGTCCGTGAACAATGTATAGTGTCAGTTTGGCTTTTAATTTTGAATTTAATTGTCAATGTTCTGTCTGATTTTAGTTTTGTAATTAGGTAATTGCTAAGTAAAGAATATGTTTGAATGTGCTTTTTTTTTTTTTTTATTGTTTATGCAGTTATAATATTATGTTGACTGCTATGTTATTTCCTGCAACTATGATGGCGTGTGTAGTATATAAACAATCAGTTCTGAAGCTTGGTGTGTTATGAAAGTGAATCTATTAAGTTATATACTGTACTTTAATGAATATACTGTCTCTTCCTATGGAATGAATTTGAACTTATCTGATTTCTTTGACATAAACAATAGAAATGTCTGTGTATTTCAAAAATAAACACATCAATAATTCCTTTGCTATTTAACTATGTAAAGTACCAGAAACTAAAAATATTGTATAGTAGAAGAGTCATCTGAAGGTAAAGGGAACAGTGTTGTGAAAATATTAAAGTTAATGATGAGCATGTAGTTACCCAAATGTTTGCTAGGAGAATTTGCAATTTATACAAATCATTTCCTAATTCATGTTTGCCAATTCTATTAGTAAGTCAATTTACATGAATTAGCGATATAGCTCCCCAGTCTTATGTTTCATAAATTACAATGAATAATGTCTATAATACTGCAGAATTTCTTTAAAAATAGACATACAAATTAAAGGGATAATCCTATTGATAATAGTGAAAACTGAGTATGATCTGTAAGAAAGTTGTCTAATAAGAGTTGCTGTGTCTTATCATGGAGGCAGAGTGAAAAATGGCCAACATGAAGAGTTTTGGTGTAATGTTTAAACATCCAGCAGTGCAACAACTTCAGGTTTATATCAGGGGTTATTAATATTTTTTTTTTAGCTGCCAAAAAAAAACACTTTAGCTTGAAAAAAATTATATCTGCAGAACCTCTTGTGTTTTTTATGAGCATAATATAACTATTTAAATATCACATTTTATTTTAAATATCAATTTTTAAATACATTTATTAGAGTATAGTTACGTTTAGATTATTTACAGGGTTATTTTATTGATTTATTGTAAGTTATTCAGGTTTGGAGCAATGCAACACAGTACTTCTGTGGAAACCTCTTCAGCATTTGAGCTGTGCATGAAAATGCTTGTTGAAAATGTGTTATTAGATCCATCCATCTTCTATACCGCTTTATCCTTTTCAGGGTCAGGGGGAAACCTGGAGCTTATCCCGGGAAGAATCGGGCACAAGGCGGGGTACACCCTGGACAGGGTGTGTTATTAGATATTACATTATATTACATTTATACACTATTGTTAGATAAATAATAGAGGAGGTAATATTCAATTATTGAAATATGTATATTGTGAAATGCAATGCAAAGTAATGCTGTTTTGGTTATTACACGGTAACGCAAGATCTTATTAAATAACTTCAGCCATAACGAGAACAACCACTGATCAAAACAGCGCAAGCTTTTGTCCCAATATAGAAAACAAAATGTCAATGAGCCTTTTGGTAGCCGAAAGAGTCGACTCTTGTTTGGTGAGCTGAACCACGTGACCCGACTCACTAAAAAGACTCGGTATTCACCGATGGGACGCGGTGTGGTGTCTTCGACCCACTTGCGCCCCCTTTACATCATTTGCATGAGTAGTTGGTGCTGGTGTTTTCCCTCCATAAAAAGGGCAGCTATATAAGGTAAGCATGTAGCCCTTGTTGTTTGTGGCTTACCTTTTTTTTTTCTTTTTCTTTTTCCTCCTTCCCTTCCCCTCCATAGTTACTAATACTTTGCACATGGTTTATATGTGAACTGGTTGGATAAGGAATTGCTTAGCAGCCGGTTGGCTAACCAATACAGGTCAACAGTTGGCGAGTTTAATTTCTAAGGGTGTTAGCTTAGCTCGCTATCAAATTAGATAACATACATATACGACTGCTAAGAATTGCACTCATAAAGTTATCTTTCTCAGTAAACGAGTAGCAGCTAAATCGGCAGCACGGTTGGTCGCTGATCCCAGATCCAGCGGTGTGTTTTCATGCAGCAGAGACAAGGCCAT
The DNA here is from genome assembly GCA_024331685.1 of Stegophilus panzeri. Classification (NCBI taxonomy): domain Eukaryota; kingdom Metazoa; phylum Chordata; class Actinopteri; order Siluriformes; family Trichomycteridae; genus Stegophilus; species Stegophilus panzeri. The sequence continues at coordinate 6,361,357 of JANDJT010000001.1, read as the reverse complement.
GTCACTTAGGCCCTGGTTTGTTAGCTTGGTTAGCTAATGTTTGAACTGTTTCGCAGCTTAATACTTACTTAACACGACGTCGGCTCGCTTTATTTGATTCTCTAATCGGGGGGGAAAAGGGGACATGGGGATTTTGCTATTTAACTTTCCACGTATTCAGTAAAGTCAGTCTTTTACATCTATCCTGCGTGCCGCTAAAGCTAACTAGCTAATTCGTTAGCTAGCCGTGCCGCCACTGTTAATCACGGCAGAATTGACATCACGTGGGATTGTTAAACTTGTTAAACATTACCTACTGGTTACTTTTAGCTGTGTAACGACTTCATCAATATTAATGAACCAGCCCTAACTACACTGAAGAGCAGATCGATAATATGAAGAAAGTTTGTTATGTATGAGCAGTGCGTCCAAAGCAGGGGGGGGGGAGGTTCAACACGAATCAATACCAATCAATACCAAAAATAACACAAATAAAATTGAATAGAAGAGTCCATATCTTGAATATCCACTGGTTTTACTACAGCCTGGCGAAAGAGATTAATCCGAAACGTCCTGTTTCACTGGAAACTTTGTGAACTAACTCTGAACTTGTACCAGCTCGAGTAGTATTACTGAAGTACACCAAGTCTGCCTCACACCTCCAGGGCTGGGGCTTCAAATCCTGCCTCCTTCACGATCTCATTTCATTATTTAACAAGAGCAAGGAAGTTATTGTGCAGTGATTTGGTATTTATACCTCTTGCTTTAAATGGAGAATGAGTTTGGTTTTATTTCTATAGCGATAAGACCTCATCATGAAGCAGCTTAGAAAAATTCAGGTGTATATATTTATATTCTGATCTTGATGAAGTTGAGGAAGAAACCTCGAAGAACCAGATTCACAATCCTCTTTTGGGTGATACCGGATAGTGGGATTAAAAGTCATTACTCTTTCATAATTACACAGTCAGTACGTTTACATGGACAACAATAATCCGATATGAACCCCGATTAAGACGATACTCTGATTAAGAAACTAGCATGTAAACAGCGATTATTGATGACCTTAATCCGATTAAAGTCATACTCGAAGTAAACACAAATCGAATTAAGACATGTGGTGTATTCCTATTTTAGTCGCATTATCGATGTGTTACAGACATGTACATGCCTTAATCAGACTATTAACGTTGTGTGGGAGTTTTCACCGCATTTTGCGACAGGACACGTACACACACGGCAGTGCTCAACTGTTTAACGACAAACAAGAGAGCACGGCTGCGTCCGAAACCATGTTCTTACCTGCTACGGTATATAGTAGGTGAAATACATGTATTTTAGCTACTATATAGTAGGTAAATATTCAGTTTCGGACGCAGCCCACGGCTGCAAACATTCATCTATTTGCACATACATCATGACAAATAATTAACTGCACTTGAAGCGTTCGTAAAATTAAACACCCAAAACTGTATACGGGACCATAACGAAGACGAACTGTATGTCGATACGTGAAATTCTGGAGGGAACGTTGGACAGCGTGGCGTGGGGATGTAATGACGTGTGCCGTTAATCGATCTATATTTATAACATGTAAAACCTGAACATGAAAGGAGTATCCTAAAAGCGACTCATGTAAACACCTTAATCACGATATGGTCTTATTCAGAATAAGGTCGGTAATTAGATTACTGCTGTCCATGTAAACGTAGTCACTGTCATATTCATAAGAGTGCATATTTATTATTAGCATTCTGGTCTTTGTGATCACAGCTATCCAGGTGGGTTTGTAATCCTATACGTGTGTCTCTTTGCAGTAGCAAATACACATATAGGCCCATTCTTCAGAATGGATTCTGATATACTGAAGATAGAGGAGATCGTGATGGGAGGTGGGGAGACTGCTGCCGCTGCCGACGTGAACGCTGAGAAAGCGGGGAAGCCATACATCATCATCCAGGATCCTCCTCCAGCACCTGTTCTTCAGTCCTGTAAGAACTGTTCTCTTCACCCGCCCCGAGGCTTAAGATAGCCAGGGCAAAGTTAGGATAAGTATGATCGCATTGGATTGAATGATTTGGTGGGGTTGTATTGCTTTCTTTGATTTTGATCCTGTTTTTAAATTCAGCTAAGTTATTGGAACCTTTCCTGTCTGATTTCACCACTTATCATAGCACAGAGTCTGCTTTGCTAAGTGTCCAATGACATCTTACTTGCAGTTGATGCTGGTAAAAATACTGTGTTGATGCTACTAGATCTTACAGCTGCCTTTGATACTGTAGATCATAACATACTTCTTTGGCGTTTAGAGCATTTGATTGGTATCAAGGGGTACCGGCTTACAATGGTTCAGCTCATATCTTAAAGACAGGTCCTTTTCAGTAGCGTTGGGTAAGTTCTCCTCATCTTCTGCTCCTATTATTAGTGGTGTACCTCAAGGCTCCATTCTGGGCCCGCTTCTTTTTAACTTACCTATGTGTCCACTGGGGAATATCATCAGGGCGCACAATGTCTCTTTTCATTTATATGCTGATGATACCCGGCTGTAGGAACCATTTGAAAGCTGGCGACGCCATTCAACCATTGTTGGACTGTCTCGACGAAAAATGGTTAACAAATAGAATAACTTTCTCCAACTGAATAGAGACAAAACCGAAATAATTGTTTTTGGGTCCCCCTAGATTCAGACTGTCCCCAAGGTCTCATTAATGAGCTTCGTAATCACTTCCCCTGAATTTCTTCCCAGGTTAGGAACCTTGGTATCATCCTGGACTCAGAATTATGCTTAACCAAGCAAATTCGGTCATTAAGAGTGGTTTTTTTATCAACTACAGATCATTTCTAAACTTAAAACATTTTTGTCTTTCCGAGATTTGGAGAAGGTTATTCGTGCTTCTATCATATCGTGTTTAGATTATTGTAATTCATTGTACTCGGGTCTTCCTCAGTCAT
>JANDJT010000001.1:6337133-6358091 GCA_024331685.1 Stegophilus panzeri | reverse complement strand
TCTATTATCATTTTTAAAGAGAGGCTGAACGTGTATCTCTTCTCCCAGGCGTTTTAATCTCATTTTTACTATTGTTTGTTGTCTCTCTATTTGGTTTTATTCTGTTTTCTATTTAACTTTTTCTTACTCTGTTCAGCACTTTGGTCAGCATTGCTGGGTTTTTAAATGTGCTATATAGATAAAATTTACTTACTTTCTTTCTAGTAACTTGACATTTCTCACAATAGAAATTTCCCTGGATTTACTACACTTCTGAGCATGCTTTTCACATCCTGCAGTGGAGGATGAAGTTTGTTTTTCCAGTTGTGTCTCAAAGGAGCAGTCTAAAATTTTGAGGCACACGTTTTGGGGCTGCAGGTAGATTTGGGTGGTTCCAAGGTTTTACTGGTGGTAAAGCCTTAGTATACATGAAAGCATGTGCTGTGATCTCGAAGAACAAGTCATCCCGTTAATGCACCACTCTTTGCATGGTCCTACTGTTCTAGCAAACGGTGGCATTTCACACAAGCAGTAAACAAAGAAAGATCACACTGAATAAAATAATGTAACATTTTCAGTTAATTCATTACGAAGTATGTATGTTAACTTAAATGGATAATGTGACTAATAGAAGCTTGCTTCTGCATTTTCAGCTAAGACAGTTTTCCTAGCAGTTTTATTTTTTTCAGTAATAACCAGACATATTTTGTACAGCATTGGCCATTTAGACATGTATTCATTTTGCATGTGTTTAAAATGTTCTCTTTTGGCTCAATTTACAGACCAGCATGAGAGCTTGCAGTGTTTCCAGTGTTTTATAACCTTCTGTAACTCCAAAGCCAAGGAAAGGCATATGAAGAAGAGTCACCGTGAAGAATACAAACAGCAACTGCAGCAGGTTAGTTTTAAATCGTTTTAAATCACTGAGTACCTTAATATTTTCACTAGGGCTGTTCGTACCACCACAGACACGTATTAGTGTTTAAGGATGTGTTAATACCAGTACTGGTGTTTGTCTGATGCCATGCTTATCTACTCAGTAAAATGTACTCGTAAAAAAAAAAAATATTCAGATACTAACTAATTCTCTGAGACGCTAGTCTCATGTACGTTGGCACGCTAATGAACAAACGATACCAAGTCAGGGTGATCTGGACGTATATCATGATTAAAGCTGGCAAGCAAAGCAGACTGTAAACTGGGCTCTGTGCAAATATCAAGAGGAAGTACTGATAAAACATTAAACATAAACTTCAGCAGCAGTCACTGACGACAACAATTCCTATGTAACAGAAACAAAACAATAAAATCTTTGTGACTTCCGTTATTAATTAATACTAAGAAGTAGGTTACTCGTTTTGGCATCACTGTTGGCGGGGAGGGAAAAAAAATCCCAACGTAAACTCATGCTCAGTCTGAAAAATCATATCCCTGTTTATTTTTTTTCCTAAGTCTTGGCTTGTGGGGTATTGGCAGTGTTGTTCAGATTAGTTGGAATTGTTCAAACCAAAAAGTGACCTAAAACATTTGCTCGTGTCTATAAAGTTATGAAGTATATTCTGTTTGCTTTTTTTTTTTTTTTCTCCTTATAGTGTGACACACTCTTCACCTGTTATGTGTGTGATCGCACATTTCCATCCTCTGAGGAACTAACGCTGCATCAGTCTACTCACAACAAGGAAGACAAACCCTTCAAGTGTGCACACTGCGGAGAGAGCTTCCGTACATTCTCAGAGGTGAAGGGATATTCCTATGAGCTTTTTTCTGTGTTTCCTTGTACCATTGTTCATGTCCTTCGAATCCAGCAGCTGGATTGATTTTTCATTCATTCATTTCCACGTACGGAAAAACCTGTCGCATATCGATGCGGCTACGTTCTGGCCAAACGGCAAAAAACTATGAAAAATTAGTTTCCCTTTTTCTTTCTAAACGTACCATGTTTAGAAAGATACTGAGGCGACAATACCCAGTTTCTGTTGGATAAGGAGCCAGTTTAACATCATCCATCTGTCTAAAGATGCCTGAAACGTTGATATTTGAGAGTGATTGCCTCACACAGCGAATGTCATGAATTCGTCATGGAGTTATATGCCATGGTAATAGACATATGCTTAAACACTTGTTTGTACTTAGATATTGATCTTCAAATTGCACCTGAAGCATCTGCACCTGCTCCATCATACCAAAAACAGTGAGGAATGCTTACACCCATTTAAAAAAAAAAAAAAAAAAAAAGTTTGTATGACCTAATAAAACTGAGAAATTAAGCCGACAGAACTAATTGAACCAATCAGCTGTTATTTCCCCACCGGTGTAATAGCTAACAGTGATCAGTCAATTGAGGAGTGTTAAATGTTGCGAGTGACTTTTACTGCAGGTGATGTGGCCGAAACATGTGTCTGATTTTTCTCCTCGTGTGCCACATATAGTCCTAAAACTTCCAAGCATAATAGTCTAGGTCAGTGGTTCTCAACCCCTGGTGAGGCGTGGAGAGATCGGAAAGGGGGGCGCAAAATGTTTTCAAGAAAAAAACAGGGCAAACAGGGCATAATTTTGGTACTAGGTGCATTTTATTGCTTTTCAAATAGAATGTGCATAAATGGAAAAACCTCGCGTTCCCTCTCCCTCTGTATTTTCTTTTTGCTGGCGAGAGGCAGAGTTTAGTCTGCCTTTTATCTAGCTCTCAGTCCAGACCAGTGTTGCCAACTTAGCCACTTTTCAGACCCCTTTAGTGATTAAAAAAAAATAATAATTATTATTATTATTATTATTATTATTATTATTATTATTATTTAAAGTGCCTAGTGACAAATCTAGCGACTTTTTGGACAAACCTTAGTGACTTTGCAAATGTCACCAGTACTGTCCTGCAAGAACGAGGTCTTGCCATCCCGCTGCACTCGCACCTCTCTCTGCGTCAGAGGCCGAGAGCCGGAGATTTAACAATGTCATGGATAACGAGACGCGCCCTTCCTCCCAATTTACATCATTCATATGTGAATGTTTTTAGAACACAAGATGAATATAATGCAACATGTTTTACATGTAAAATAGTCCATGTTATTACAGCCTAGTTCTCTTGTTCAAAGTAGTTATAGTGTTCAGAAACATTTCGTTCATGTTCCATACCTGTCCGTTATATAGTTTTATAAAAGTCATAAGTTATGAAAAGTAATTTTTAAAAAGTATAAAAACACTTAATCAAAAAAATCTATCTATCTATCAAAAACAGATTATAGATTAGGTTATATCGATAGATTTTACATAGAATAGATAATCATTATACCTGGTCTCCTCCAATATGGGGGGGGGGGTTTCCCACATGATAGGGGAGGCTTGGGGGGGCCTTAGTTATAAAAAAGTTTTTTTTTGTTGTTGTTTTTTTTCTTTCCCCAAAGTACGTTATGTTCTTGGCTGCATTGCAACAAAGAAGCCATTTAAGGCTGTAACTAACTTGTATAGCCTAAAGCTCTTTTTATCGTCAGCTCTGTTTAATTGGTCGGTTTGTCTTCTCATGTCCCTAGTTGACCACACACCGGCGACAGGTGTGTTACGGGCGTCAGTTTTTGTGTAGAGAATGCAACGAGACGTTCCGGAGCCAAGCACTTCTCCGTACTCACCGTCTGGCCCAGCACCCTGCGCGCCCGGATGGAGACGACACTGACAATCCTAGCAAAACCCACCGCTGTGGTAAATGTGGCAGGGGATTTGAAGAGGAGTCTGAGCTGCTGAGCCATCAAGAAAACCATGCAGCGAACCAGCACTGCAATGGCAGCAGCCCTGTCAAGAGGCGCGGCCGGCCTCCCAAAGCCGAAACAAGCTCGGTGACTGGAGAGAAGAAGCAAAAACGGAACAAAAATGAAGAAAATGAAATTGCCGAGAAGTCAGAGGATGCACCTGCAGCGCCCCCAGCACCTCCAGCACCACCAGCAGCTGAGGCTAAACCCAAAACAGTGGGAAGGCGAGGGCGGCCACCAAAATCTGCCTCGCAAGATCCCAAAGCTGACGAAGACAAATCTGACAGCAAGAAAACAAAGGCGGCTTCTCCGACAGCTCGCCAGATCCCGTGCCCAGAGTGTGACCTTTTTTTCTCTGCACCAGCTCAACTCCGGGCGCATAAGAAAGAGAAGCACACACAGCGAAAGGCACATCCATGCCAGGAGTGCGAGGAGAGCTTCAACCGTGCAGAGCAATTGGAGGCCCACATGGCCCGTGCACACAAGGCTGGCCGTTACTCCTGCTCGACATGTGGCAAGAGCTTTGGCCGAGAGAGCAACCTTAAAGCCCACCAACAAAGCCATGGGAAGGAGGATGAGAAGTCTGCTGGGGGCGGCAAGAGATAAGCTGAGCATGAGAGAGGAATGAGGCTTTGACGGAAATGGGTTAGGGGTTTCAAGGTTTCTAAAGCAACCTTTAGTGGAAGAAAATGAGAAACATGTTTTGGTTTATAGTTTGGAGATGGGCTTGAGATGCTTTGAGTGGGTGAGACTCTTTAGAGTTTCATGTGGAAACTGGAAACCCGAAAGTCCCATTTGGCTTCCTCATTTCATTCTGACATGTTTTAATAGCTGTGGCATAAGTATATGATTTGGGCCACAATTTAAAATGTATAGCGTAATCGAACCCATGTCTCACATATGCCAGAATTGTAGGGGCATGAACCTGATTTAAAAAAAAAAAAAAAAAAAGAAGAAGAAGAAAGAATGAAAAGGAAGGGGGGAAAAAAAAGGCCCAGTCTTAGTGAAAGGATTTGCATTAGGCTTTTATTCAAATATTTTAATGTAATTTTTTTTTTATATAAATATCATGAGTGCATTGTTTTTACATTATATTTTAGAAGTTTTGGGACGAAAGGTATGCCTAAATGGAATTAGTGTTATCTTATGGTAAGCATCAATTAGCGAAATAGCAGATTTATTTAATTTCCTGTTGCACCACAAGGCGTTACTTTTAACTTTGTTACATGTGACTAGCGATTCAGAGCTGTTATAAGAGAGAAGAGATGATTACTCATGTTACCCCAATTTATTATTTTTTTTTTAAATAAAAAATTCTAATTTTATTTGTTTATAATAATCTGTGACTCCTAATCATGATTACACAGCAAACTGACATGTACAGAAGCTGTTGCTGTGTAGAAGTAAATTCAGTCTTTCTCCAGCTACTTGTTTTAAGAAGAGATGCCTGGTCTAACATTTATGAGCTAACGTTTTAATTGTGCACATGCACTCTTTGTAATTCATTAAAACTTTAACCAGCAATTGTATTACTATGATTTACTTGATGGCGGTTGTTCAATGTGAACGTGATACCTCTCATTTTATCATAGTAATGCAGATACGTTTTTAAACTCTTAAAAGCAGCTATATGATGCACAGAATAGGTTTAATTGTTCTCATTTGAATCCAAATAGTTAGATCACGTCTGTCTCGGTGTCATCAGGCAAGTCAAAATGTTTCATCTGACATCTGTAAATTAATACATACACCCTGGCCCATGTTTTGATGATTTTATTTATTTATTTTTTTTCTTCAAACATTAGTAATGCACAAACTTTGACCACTGTAGCCCTCTGGGGGGAAAAATGTATCCTGCTGTGTCTTCAGTATAATTTTCCCCATGTTGCCTAAATGGTTTAAAATTAAAGAAAACCACCTTAAGGAGCTGCTATGGAATCAGTGTGCAAATGTTTTCATGGTCCAGCACTTTCTCGATCCTGATTTCTTTGTCTTATTTGGTTCCTGTGACTCGTTCAAAATGAATCAGTTGCTCTAAACTAAACGAATGCTTCGTAACTCTGGTATCTGGACAAGCATGTGGTGGGAACCGAAGGCTCGGCTCAAGGCAATATTGTATTACAGTTCACTCTTGGACAATGCTAATATTTTCGGTCTTTGATCAGTTAGACGTGTAATGGTTTTTAAAGTGACATGACTAACGGACTAATATGTTTTGTCCCTTCATGTCGTTCCAAAACTTGTTCTGAGATTTAGTTCAACGAAATAAAGCATCGTTAGATGTGTTGGTTGTACACGGCAGTGTGTGTCGGGATAAACACTTAATGACGATGTAACAGACAGACAAACAAATAAATAAATAAAATCTTAATAATGCACGACAAGAAAGGAATGCCCGTGTATAACAGTGCTTCAGCAAGTTCACTAGATTAATGTTTACATTAATCCAAAAACATTCCAACTGAATTCAAAGCAAAAATAAAGTTCACATTGCAGCAGTGTCTTAGTCAAGGAACATGGCCCAAACTGTGACAGTCATTTGCAAATATAGGCTTTCTACACCATTCTAATGTATCAGATATTACCTGATGATGCAGAACCAGATACCATCAATGATGGAATAATGCAGTCAAACAAAAGAGCAACTATTTTTTTTTTTTTTTTAACCTACAGCGTATGGATGCCATCCATCTCCTGACGTGCGGTCTATTATTGTCAACAACAAAGAAAGCCAATAGTCTTAGGGCATTCCTCATACTGTAAGATTAATCGCAGTAAGTGGTATAGTACTGTCAAGCTGCTAAAATCATATTTTTCCCCCTGGGTAGCTTTATACATTCAACAATAAGTACTTAATTATTTAAAACCATAACATTATTAGAACAATAAACCAATTCTAGCAGTGCAGATGGATTCTCTCAGTCATGCAGCCTCAAAAGTTCATGTTAACAATGGGGGTAGTGGTGGTTTGGCGGTTAAGTCTCTGGGTTACTGATCGGAAGGTCGGGGATTCAAGCTCCAGCATTGCTAAGCTAACACTGTTGGGTCCTTGAGCAAGGCCCCTTAACCCTCTCTGCTCCAGGGGTGCTGTATCATGGCTGACCCTGCACTCTGACCCCAACTTCCTGACAAGCTGGACTATGCGAAGAGAATTTCACTGTGCTGTAATGTATATGTGATTAATAAAGACTCATTATAACAAACAACTCGGATGTATGCGAGTTGTCTGTCCATGGTCACCAAAAAGAGGCGTGTCAATGTACAGTTAAATTTAACACACATCTCAGGCTGTGGGCAAAGGCCCAAAAACACTTGTCATCTAATTCTGGTGTGGAACTATGTTCTTTTTTTGATATCCATGTATAAAATATATGATATGACCAAAAGTATGTGGACACCTGATGATTACACGCATATCCATCCATCCATCATGGTCACGGGGAAACCTGGAGTCTATCCCAGGAAGCATCAGGCACAAGGCGGGGTACACCCTGGATAGGGTGCTAATCCATCACAGGGCACACTCACATACACACCCATTCATACACATACATGCCAATCAGCCTACCCTGCATGTCTTTGGACTGGGGGAGGAAACCAGAGTACCTGAAAACCCCCGCAGCACGGGGAGAACATGCAAACTCCGCACACACAGGGCCACGGTGGGAATCGAACCCCCGACCCTGGAGGGGTGAGGCAAACATGCTAACCACTAAGCCACCGTGTGCCCGATTACACGCATATGTACAATTTTAAAACCATAGGTGTTAATATTGTGTTAGTCTTACCTTTTGCTGTTATAATAACCTCCACTCATCTAGGAAGGCTTTCCACTAGATTTTGGAGCATGGCTGTGAGGATTTATGCTCATTCATCCACAAGAGTATTAGCGAGGTTGGGCACTGATGTTGGGTGAGGAGGGTCTGGGGTACAGTTGTGTTCCAGTTCATCCCAAAGGTGTTCAGTGGGGTTGAGGTCAGGTCTGTGTGCAGGTTACTCGAGTTCATCCACTCCAACCTTGGTAAACCATGTCTTCATGGAGATCGCTTTGTGCACAGGGGAATGTTGTCATGATGAAACATGATGCAACAGGTTTGGGCCTCTTAGTTCCAGTGAAGGGAAATGGAAGCATGAAATGCAGCATCAATATGAAATGTCACACTGTAAAAGGTCTTCAGAGCAGATTTATGACCTTTCCTACATCATGCATTTGTCTACCACAGCGGAAGCAGCAATGACAGACGGCTTAAAAAATAAATCATGAAAACTTGGTTTTATTCTGGTTTTATGTGTTCATTTTTACATTTTATATACATAAAATTCCCACATTCATAAGAACTTATCACTCCCCACACAGTGTCTAGCTGTACCTACACAGTGTGTTGTCTCACTTTCTCCTGATGTGCACATTAACACAAACACCTTTGCTACATATCTGAAAATAAACCAGTGGAAGAAGAATCTGCAGTGAAGTTCTGTATGCACGTAGCCTCCAAAAGAACAGGTCCTGTAATCAGTTTTACAGAAAAAAATGATTGGACCAAGTTGTAACTATGATTGTGCCTTAACATTATAGAAAGTGTAATGGCAAAAAATGTGCTGATTAAATGCAAGCCTATGAAGCTTCAGGATCAGCTAATACTGGACTCCCCTGAGAAATGCTATAGCCAATTTAGAACTAAAACAAACATTGAGCGAGCACAGGGGAGAAAAGTCATCCAGATAAACAAAATGCTTGTATTTAGTTGATGTATCTGCCAGTTAACCTCTTATCAGTCTAACACAGCACGCTGTACTTCCAGGGTTTATTATACTGATGGTGAGTCACTGACTAAAAGGGGGGGAAGACGATGATAGACTGCAGATCATTTTGCTCAGGAGCTGATGGTGTTTGACTGATCAGCTTAATGAATTATTATAAAGTTTAAGAAAAAAATGTGCAAAAATTCAGAATATCAACAATAAGCATTGCAGCTACAATACAATTCAATAAACGTGAGCCAGTTTTTCCTCAGTTCCTATAGCCAGGGATCGATCAACTCGAAAATAAGATAGATAGTGAGACTCAGCTCACTGCATATATAGTCAGGTCCATAACATTCTGGACATTGACAAAGTTAGTTATTTTAGTTGGCTGTTTACCACAGTATATTGGAGTTGAGATTAAATAATGATGTTTATGGCAGTTATGATGTTTATATTTAAGGCAGTCATTGACTGCAAAGGATTTGCAACCAAGTATTAAAAGATATTTGTAGGTGGACACATATATAAAGTGCTGTAATTGCTGCACCGTTCACCCGATTTGGATGTACAAACCCTCAAATAAAATCCGAAAGTCTGCACTTTGAGGTCATAATCATTATTTAATTTAAACTACTTAAATCTTCTGTTGGACCCTGTGTTTTTGAATGGTGTGAAGTTGATTGATCTCTTGATTGTTGCCTGCCTCCAGGAGGGTGTTTTTGATCTTGTAAAGGGTTTCTTCTTAATCAGGGAAATAATTCTTGTTCTTTGTGGTTGTCCGGGCCTTTCGATGTTCCTGAGCTCACCAGTGCTTTCTTTCTTTTTAAAAATGATCCAGATAGCCATTTTGGCCACAGCTAATGTTTCTGATATATATCTCTGATGGATTTGTATTGATTTTTCAGCCTGATGATGGTTCACTGACAGTGACAGCTTATATTGAGTGTTAACAGCAACAGATTCCAAATGTCAAATTTGAAACCAACCTTTCATCTTTTTTCTTGTCATCTATATACTGTGGTAGACAGCTAAAAAAACAATGTAAAATACATTGTCCTTAGCCATTACAGTACAATAAGCATACCTAATAAATCCCCCTCTCTCTCTCTCTCTCTCTCTCTCTCTCTCTCTCTCTCTCACTCAATTCAATTCAATTCAATTCAAACAAGCTTTATTAGCATGACTGTAGTACAGTATTGCCAAAGCATTGGTCCTGAAATAAAATGCACATAAATAAAAAACTAAAAAACAAACAAATAAATAAATAAAATAAAAAACACCTGTTTTATATATTTGTGCTGATGTGCGGGTTTCTATTCAGGGGGTTGAATACTTTTGAGACTGGAAAAGTCATTATAAGTTGCATTTTCAGTTGAATTTGGGGAAGCATTCGTTGTGTTGAACTATTTCAATCGTTTTTGTTTGATTTGTTCATTGCAAATAGCTGAAAGTCTGTACATTTTGACAATAACCATTGATTTGCAATGGGGTTTGAATAATTCTGCTTGCAGCTGTATGTATTCCGGAAGCTTCCGCACTCCAGTGCTGTAGATGGCGGTGTTACACTTTAACATGGTCTACCAATCGCAAAAACACCAAGGAAGAAGAAGACGACGAAGAAGAACAGAGAGCATAGACAATTACTTCACATTTTTATCCTGTGAAAGCGTTTATGTTGTTTTTTTGGGGGTTTTTTTTTGTGTGTGTATTTGGAAGTAGTTCTTCACCTTGACAGTAAATGTCGGATATCTTTTGTATTACTCGCCTGTGAAAGCGGACGCGTGTAAACAGAGAGGTGCGTGTTGGTAGTAAGGTTAGCTAGCTGCTTTCAGCCACACCAGCCTGTTTTTGTGAATACGGTAAAAAAAAATAATAATAATAATAATAATTTTCACATTGCAAAAAGTGAAAGCGCATGCAAAAAGAAAGTGTGAGCTCTTGTGCTCCTGACGTCCTTTGATATTTCTCCTTGATCAGGCAGACATGTCTTCAGAGCTAACTATTGACATCCAGCTAACAGAGTTGGGCTTTTCAAGCTGGGATTTTCAGGTTTTAAAACAGAAAGAGACACACCAGACTTCAGACCTGGAATATGCATCATCTGCATCATCAACAACAGCATCATCATCATCATCATCATCATCAACAACAACAACAACAACAACAACAACAGCGTCGTCGTTGTGTCCCATGCCAGTGGAAAACCTCATGGATGTGGACACAAAAGTGGGTCATAACACTGCTGTTGTCTGTCCAAACTCCTGTCCCAGTGATAAAGGCTATGGGGTTAATGCCAGTTTAGTGCATGCAGATTCCACAGAGACTAGTACAGGCGAAAGCAGCAAGACTGTTTGTGAAAAAGAAAATGGACATGTGGGAGAAAAGAGAAGAAAATGTGGTCCGTGGTACGATGAAAATGCAGACGAGGAACACAAAGAGGATAAAAAGAAAAAGTTGCACAAAGACCAGAGAGAAAATGACGAGCTCCGAGAAACAACAGCTCAGAGGAAGCTGATGAGTGATGATGTTTCTGGGGAAGAAGAAGAAAATGAGGAGGAGGAGGAAGAAGAGGAGGAGGAGGATGATGATTATGACGATGACTTGACGGCAGATGAAGAATGTGATGATGTTATGTCTTTAGGTAAGTGAGTGAGTGTGTAAAAACACGTTCAGACAGTGTTGGAATGTGCCTCGGTATAGTCCTTGGTATGATCTTAGAAAATAGATATTTTGTTGAGTTGTGCAATAGTTGTGCAATACCTAAGAATTATAGCACTATACTGCATAGATGCTGAATATATTGCATGGAGAAATACTTTATAAACTCATTAGGTGCTTATACTGACTGCCCTAATTTGAATACTTGTAAAATCAGGAGAACTTAGTTGATCATAAGGCTGAATCCCTGAATGCTTTACTTTCTATCTGTAAGAAATAAAACATGATGGAGCATGCTGTTATAGAAAATCAATCAATGTCACCTGCCAAGTCTGAATGAGAATTCAACAGTGCTGTGGTATTCTTATTACTGTCATTTGTACCTTTTTTTTTTTTATTATTAAAGGCACTTTCAAAGGACTAGGTCATATCTATCACCGGAGCATCCAATCTTGTCCACAGGACCGGTGTGGGTGCAGGTTTTCATTCCAATCAAGCAGGAGCCACATCTGATTCCACCTGTTTAATCAGTTGAGCTTGGCCATAGACTCAGGTTTGGCTTCTGCTTAGGTGGAATGAAAACCTGCACCCACACCGGTACTTTTCTGATAAGATTAGACACCCCTGCTCGGTCACATCTATTTTGTATCACTCTGAAGTAGAAAGAAAGAAATAATAATAATAATAATAATAATAATAATAATAATAATAATTCAGGTCCATGACAGTAGCTGCAATGTACCTTTGTTGAGATGCATGAAATTTCCCAGCAACTAGAAGCTTTAATATGTATCAAATGAAGCTAAATGTTAACATTGTGGGATTGTGGGATTGTGAAAAAAAATCTGTGATCCCACATTTTTGTTTCCATTACCAAGTAGGCTGTACTATACCTACAGTGGATATAAAAGGTCTACACACCCCTGCTAAAATAGCAGGTTTTTGTGATGTACAAAAAAATGAAACCAAGATGAATCATTTCAGATCTTTTTTTTTTTTTTTTTTTCCCCTTTTTTTTTTTTTTTTTAATGTTAAACAGCAACCAGTATGATTCAAGTTAAAACCAAATAAAAACATACAAAAGAATCTAATTGTGCAAGTGTACACACTCGATTATAATAGGCATGTGATTGTGTTCAAAATGAACCAATCATATTCAGTAAACCTCAAATAAAGGTTTTGTAGGATTCTTTTCATCTTCTTAGTTTGAAAGCTGAAGCTATAGTCTGCAAAGAGCTTCCAAAGCATGTACAAGATCTCACTGTCCAAACGTATCAATCAGGAGAGGGGTACAAAAGCATTTCCAAAACATTAGATATACCATGGAGTACTGTGAAGGCATTAACACAAACACCTTTCAACGTCTCAGCAAGTGGAGAAAATGGGGTACCACAGTGACCTTACCAAGAACAGGACGTCCCTCAAAAATTGACGAAAGGACAAGAAGAAAAACAGGGAGGCTACGACATTGAAGATGCTGCAGGAATATCGGTCAAGTACTGGTCACTGCCTGCGTGTGTGAACAGTTTCATGTATTCTTCACGTCTGGGCTATGGAGTAGGGAGGCCAGAAGGAAGCCTTTTCTCCCAAAAAAAAAAAAAAAAACCACCAAAAAAACATCCAGGCCCATGTAAATCACCCCAAACCATGTTGCGAAATGTGTTGTGTTCTGATGAGACCAAGATAGGACCTTTTTGGGCATCTTTGACACAAAAATAATACTGCTTATCACCCAAAGAACACCATACCTACTCTAGATGGAGGGATTAATGTTTTCAAACGGCTCAGTCCGAGCCCCAAATCCCAAAAACACGTGGAATGACTTGAAGAGGGTTGTGCACATGAGCACCCCTCACAATTTGGTAGACGTATAGTAGTTTTTGCAAGGATGAGTGGAATAAAATTGCCAAATAAAGATGTGCTAAATTGGTAGACTCTTTATTACAAAATGCAAAATGTGCTTTAACAAAGTATTAGTTAAGGCATGTGCACACTTATGCAGCCATGTTATTGTACATGGTTTTGTTTCTGCTCTCACCATTAAAGGCAAAATATCTGATATTATTCATCTTGGTTTCATTTTTCTTTTACATCACGAAAACCTGCAGTTTCAACAGGGGTGTATAGACTTTTTTATTTTATTTTTTTTTTATAGCTACTGTAAACTGTTTAAACGATAGGTGTATTGATCTTGATATTCATTATTATTTTATACGGATTTGCGAGACTGTGAATGAAATACAGTTTGATGTAATGATGTAAAAATATATTTGCGATAAGCCATTCACATTAATGCAAATGGTGTCCATTGTGTCACAAAAAACCTCCTCTCCCATACCAAAACTTATTTAAGATACACAGAGACAGAAGCTGGGAAACAAATAGTTAGGCTACACTATTTGGTTTTGCCATTTGGATGCATTAGTTGATTGGACCAGATGCTTGAAATGGAGAGCAGAGAATGCAAGCCTGAGCTGGAACAACGCGAATGATCATGTACATCTCTTGTTTTGGAAACACCACTGTCTGAGTATTTACTGATTTTGTTAGTAGCTCGGAGCCAATCCTTACTGTACATCCTCCTCAAATGGAAAAAAAAAAAAAACCCTATAAAAACTGTTTCTATTATGTCTCTGCAGATACAAATGGTTCAGAAGAGTATCGTTGCCAGTTGTGCAGACTCACATTTTCCACAACGTTCCTCCTACATGAACATTTGCACATGCATAATGGTGTGCGTCTCTACCAGTGCGCTGAATGTGACAAGCAGTTCTGCCACTTAGTGAGCTATCGTAAGCACCTGCGCTCCCATGCAAAAGCACCCACTATCCAGTGCGTCATTTGCACAGCCCAATTTACAACCCAGGAGGACCTGCAGCATCATCTGGACACAAACCACTTTGAGGACAAGTTCTATCAGTGTGATCTCTGCAAGCGCATTTTCACCAGCATGGCAGAGTGCAAGAAGCACGTGCAAACGCACAAGCGGCGCACAAAACGCTACCCGTGCCCAAAATGCGAACGCAGCTTCCGCCATCGCAGCTCTATGCTCTACCACCTCAAGCGACACAATAAAGGCGTCTTCCTCTGCACTGACTGTGGCCTGGCGTTCTCTACAAAGGCTGTTCTCCTGCGCCACAGCTTCCATCACCTGGGCCTTTTGCCCTACACCTGCATACGTTGCAAACGCCATTTCCGTTTATCATCTCAGTACATGAAACATGAGTGTAAACCGGAGCAGTTGCAATGTGTGGCATGCCTCGTCGTCTTTCAGAGTCAAGAGGACTTCCTGAAGCACAAGAAGGACACGGGTTGCTGGGGTCATCAGACGGCTCTTAGCACAAAGACGAACGACATCCGATGTATGGAGTGTGGGCAAGTCTTCGACAGTTCAGAGGAACTGAAGAAGCACGCCGGGACGCATCAGAGGGTCATGAGGTGCTCGGAGTGTGGGATGGGTTTCCGCTCATCCATTATGCTCATGTCGCACATGGTTGGGCATGCGGCTAAGCGGCCATGCCTCTGCAAAGAGTGCGGCCTGGGCTTCTGTCATCAACAGGCTTATGACAGCCACCTTAAAACATGTGGGCTTGCGAATCCAGCAGAGGTAATTACATTTATTATGTTTTCCTTATAATATACAGTTAATATCATGCAAGGATAATTCATCTAATATTAATTGCGGTTGTATTGTTTAAATAATGTCAATTTAATTTGATTTGAAACAGTAATTAGTTGTTTTATTTTATATTAGTCTAATATTATGCTATCATATTTATTGTCAGTATTATATTTATCCTGTTTCAACAGTTCTGTTTATTTTATGTTCTTTGAATGGGCTATCTGTAATATTTGTATTATTTTAAGCCATTTTATTTTTCTGTTTTAATTAGCTAATCATGTGGCAGCGGCACAGTGCATAAAATTGTTCAGATACAGGTCCAGAGCGTCAGTAAACATGTTCACGTCAAACGTCAATCTTTTCACTATAACTCACTATATCTCCAGAATCCACAGACCCGTGCTGCCCACAACAAGCCTTCTTTCACGTTGTTCCTTTTATTTCTGTTTTGTTTTTTGTTTTTGTTTTTTGTAAAAAAAACAGTGCAGATGATAATGACATAATAGACAGCTGTCCTGTTTATTTTCATGAGAAAGCAGGATTTGGGGATCAAGGGCCTGTACCATGAGGCTGATTTAGGTGGCTAGCCAGGTAAGTGTCAGTTTAATTTGTGCCAGCCCTGGGTTTTAGGCACCATGAAAGTGGCTCGGTTTTTACTATGGTGTTCATCACCATAGTAACTTGCGCTCCATGACTAACCTGCTGTGGGGCAGGTTATGTTCTAGGTAAGAGAACTCTAACCCAACTTGGACCAATCAGCTGTGAGCAAAGTGACATAATGAGTGACGCAACTAATTCAACACCCCAGTGCAAATTACAAGACGAGCACATCGCAGAGAAAGAGTTTTCCCCTGTTACTTACTCGCATGAAAGATGTCGATTTTCCTCGGATGGAATTTCATATCTTTGTCAACTTCTTGATCCGCACATTAAAAATCTGACACGCCAGAGCTCTTGCTTTGGTGGCATTATTTCTGTCCATAATATATTTTCACTAATTGATTTTTTTTTTTTTTTTTAAATATTACATTTTCCTGAGCTTTGGCAGCTGCAATGGTGTTGTTTTCTGTGTAGGCTAGTGTAGGATTAAATTCCTCATATTTCCAAGTATGCTGCTATTTTTGCACGTTGAACGCTATTGGTTGTTTGGTGCTGACGTCATGCTTTTATGTGCACGTGCGTGTGGACTAATCCTAGCTTAAGGATCAAAGCCTGAGTTTACAGAGAAATAACCAGCATCATGGTACCAATAGGTTTGGTTTTGTCAACTCGAAACTAATCCGGTAAGCCTGAGTTTGTTCAGCTAGCTTCATGGTACAGGCCCCTCGTGTGTTTCACCTGGGATCTAATGATAATGAGTCCTTATTCGTCACGTATACATTACAGCACAGTGAAATTCTTTTCAGCATGTCAGGAAGTCAGAGCGCAGGGTCAGCCATGATACAGCACCCCTGGAGCAGAGATGGTTAAGGGCCTTGCTCAAGGGCCCAACAGTGCACCTTGGCACCTTGAACCCCCGACCTTCCGATCAGTAACCCAAAGCCTTAACCGCCAAGTCACCACTAATGCGAGCCTCAACAACAGGTTTCAAGTGATAAGTCGTGTAGTGTGAGCAGCACAGCATTTCTGAGATTTTGAAAATCGTGTCCACTAATCATTAGTGTAAAGGGTTTTGTTTGTTTTTTTAAACCTGCCACATTAATACAGAGTTCACTTACTGTCATGTAGTCTTGGGTGTTAAACAATTTGAAATGCAGATGAGCCAAGTATTCATCCATTTTATATTTATTTTATATAAATAGAGTTTATAGGGCCTGTCCATTACTCTACGTCCAGGTCAGAAAATTATGGTCCATCTTCACTGACTGACGAGTTGATAAAGTTGACCTTTATCTGCACAACCTGATTCACATTTACAACTTACATGTTGACACTAAACCATATTATTTACGTTTTAGTAGGAGGCACCACACACAATAATTATTCTAATTATATCATCGATTTTGATTATTGAAATAAAATATTACGCTCAAATGTGCGCACACTCACTCCAATTAGAGGTGATTTTGATTCTACCGATAAATCAAAGATGAAATTGATAAATAAGGAAACTGTAATGGAATTTGCGTACAGGTATTTTGTGCTCAGATTTGTCTCCATCTTTGATGAGTAAGGCTCAATGTTCCTGCCATCCAAAGTACAGTGAGGTTTTCTCAACAGTTAGCACTTCTGCTTAATGAGAACTTGGTGAACAGTATCAGAAGTACCCTTGATTAGTACTACCACCACGAACAGCAGCCTGCCAACCAGACCCGATGTTGAGAGCTGAGTGAAAGGAATCTTAACACACGAACGATTAAATTTAAAAAGATTAAAAAAGAAGAAATGGAAAAAGCCAGAGTCAGAAAAATAGACCAAGATCAACCAAAGGATTCCATCCCTAAGGGCCGCCCCTACTACTTTTATTTCGGATCCCAAATGTCTTGTGTTTAGTGATGAAATGCACCCTCAAAAACTAAACAAACCTTTATAACAATGTTTTTACAGATTGTCCCAAAGAAGCAAAAGCCAAACTCAAAGAAGAAGGAAGCTGTCACCATTCCTAAAAGCAAGGAAATTCAAACTGTACCACAGCTTGTGCACTTGCGTCCAACTGCCGTAGTAAGTGACCAAACAAAACCTGCCGAAGTTCAGTCTACATTCACTCTGAATAAAGAGCCCGTTTCTCCTATACCCCTGGTTATGATTTTGCCTGTACCCTCTACATCTGCATGCAAAAGCATCCAGAATCCTCAAAAGCTTAATTCAGATGTCTCAAAGAAATGCCTGTCGGCTCCACAGGTCATTCACATTCCATTACCCTCTAATAAATGTTCTGTACGCAAAGAGTCTGGCAAAACAGTACTGTTAAAAGACATGGCTAGTCCCGTGCCTGGCTCAAACATTCTGATACCTTTGACATCTGGTCCATGCACATCTGGTTCAGTAACTAAAATATACGTCGTGAAAAAGGAAAAGGAACAAGTGGCTGACATCAAATTGAAGCTGCCGATATCACACGTTCCACAGTTGAATGCGAAGAATGAGCAGAAAAAGAACATTTTGACAAGCTTGGAGATCCTACAAATCTTGAACATGATGAAGAAAAATGTTTGTGTTGACAAGAAGGCAGAAACTCCATCAAGCTTGACCAGTGCAGCATCAGACAATGCAGAGGTGAAAGCAGATGATGAAAAGCAGAGAGGGTTGAGGCTGGAAAACAGTAACCCCTCACTTGAAAAGAGCAGTGATGGCACACCAAACACCGAGAGAGAGAGCCTTAGTCTTAGTGCTGTAAAAATGCAGCCTCCTTGTCCTGACGTTGATTCTTCAGCAGTGATGCTTGACAGTTCACCAGTTAAAAGACAGTTAAAACAGGATCAAATCCCACAATCATCAATTCATTCATCATCCAAGTTCTCCTTAAACCCGGATGAGTTATTGTCAAAGAACAGTGTACAAAAGACAGACAAACCCCCTCAGGAGGAAGACTTTTGTCTGGATAGTGCACAGTTGGAGTTCGGTGATGAATCCGAAATAGTGCAGTGTGAAATTTGTGGGAAAATTATTTTAGAAAAAGATTTGGACCAACACACTAAGGAGCATTCAGTCTCTTCTGTCCTCGCTACTTCCTAGGTCTTGGATTTTTAAACTTGAATGAATGGTATAGGTTAATTTTACTGTAAGAACATTTATAAAAGAAAAAAAAAGAAGTAAAAGATGACTCTGAACAGCTTTCATAGTCTTCCTTCCTTCATTCCTTCCCTTTTCTCTTTGTTTTAATTTAAATATAGGAAATCTTTCTATTAAATCCAATATTATTGGAGAAAACAAAAAAAAGACTGGCTATGTGTATTCATATGAATGAAACACTGAATATTACAAAATTGTTTACTGATCATGCAGATAATTTGCACAAATGAGTACTGGTATGTTTTGTTTTCTCTGCTGTGTATGAAGATCAGGACCTTGCATTTAATAGATATTGTACACGGCTTTTAACAGATGATTATCTTCAGGTTCAAATCAAGCTGAATTGATTTTATGTTCTATTTTCTTTTAAACCTTTTTTAAACATTTTTTTTTTTTTAAATTATAACAACACAAGCAAGAGTGGTGTTCATGATGGATGTATTTGTTTAGTTATGATTAGCATTTAAAAATTATGCTAGCTGTTATTGTTTGGGGACGGGAATAAAAATGCAATCAAACTTTCTAGTTTTGCATTGTTATTTTATTTATTATTTACAAAACCATTTACAAGCATACGATTGTATAGAATCTTTGTTTGCTGTAGTATTACAGTTTCCCTTCACTGGAACTAAGTGGCCCAAACTTGTTCCAGAATGATAATGCCCCTGTCCACAATGTAAGCTGATTGAAGATATTGTTTGCAAAGATTGGAGAGGAACACCTTGAGTGTCCTGCACAGAGCCATGACCTCAATCCCACTTTGGGATTGAATTGAAACACCAACTGTGCACCAGACCTCCTCGCCTAACATCAGTGCCTGAATTCACTAATGCTCTTGTGGCTGAATGGGCACAAATCCCCACAGCCATGCTTCAACATCTAGTGTAAAGCCTTCCCAGAGGAGTGGAGGTTACTATAACAGCAATGGAGGACCCAACTTTGGAGTTGGACATTCAAAGAGCACAGTTTCTTGTTAATGTGCTATCCCGTGTCGTGAAAGACCATTCCAAAATACCAGTAAGCTGTGAATATGGTGTTTACCCAGTCATTGTTTTTCAAATGGAGTTTTACTGCCCTCTTATATCAACAAGCCGTTTCCGCCCACAGCGTTGCTGCACGCTGGATAGGTTTTGTTTTTCTCTCCATTCTGCATGAACGCTAGAGACTGCTGTGTATGAAAGTTCCAGGAGATCAGCAGTTTCTGAAGTACTCAAATTCAGCTTATCCGTCAGAAACAATCACGTCATGGCAAAGTCAACATGAAAGAGCAGATGTAGAGGTGTTCTTAATAAAGTGGCTGGTGAATGTATAGCAGCTCTCATTGAATAGGCTTCACACTTTTTGGCCAAGATCATTTTGAGACAAATTAACAAAATGACCATATAATGTAGTATGATAAATAATGTTGGGAAATGGTCATATACTGTTATACATGTCGGACCTCACGTGCACCTTTTGAGCTATATAAGTAACAGATTAACAGGTTGTGACTACAGTCAGAGCTACGGGTACCCTGTCCTCCAAAGCTAGAGATAGGCTCCCATAATCTCCATTTATCATCTCTTGATGGCGCTGGTGAATTGCCCAAGCACAGAATGCAGATGCACTGATGACATTCTTGTGAGGTCTTACAATATTGTCTCGCCCATCGTGCATTGGAACAATTGCCCTACAATGATCTGCAGCTATTGACCCCTCTTTGATTGGAAACTCACTTCTGATAGTGGGATACCTAGGCAGGTTGACTCTCTACCAATCAAATTAATGCAGAACATGCAACTCAACCCTGTAAAACCTGCCTGGGTTGCTGTTTCTGCTCATAGCCAAAAAATCCATAGAGAGAAGAGCACTGATTTCAATAACAAATAAACCAGCAGAGCCAAGTGGACCAGCCATGTGGCACCCTCAAATTGTTACAGCTTAGCTCATTAACAAGGTACCCACATAATAGGTCTTTTGCCAGCCTTAAATGGACAGTCATGAGCTCGGGTTCTTAGAAGGTGCCAAAGTAAAACCCATTTACCTTCTGAGTAGGGCTGTAAACAGTGCACACTACCACTAAAGAGTCCTGTGGAGCCTGGCCATGGAGGATGGGGGGCTGCCAGCAGGACCCTTCACATTGCTCATGGGGCAGTGACAGTAATCAGACCAGTGACTTCTGATGACAATATCACAGAGGTACAAACTTCAGTTTTGCCATCAGCACCCAAGCTCTATTCCTTTTGAACAAAGATTTTTGAAAGTAGAATCCAAATTTCAGAGCAAGGGTTTCTATTTAACATACTTCCTAGTTCAGAGGAAGGACAGTGATTTCTGTCGAATTCTAGATTTGTGATTGCGAGGGCTGATCTGAAAAGGAGAACACATGGTGTTCAAGACACACAAGAGACAAGGTGAGGCCATTTAAGCTTTTTTTTTTTTTTTTTTTTTTTTTTTTTTTTTTTTTTTTTTTTTTTTTTTTTTTTTTTTTTTTTTTTTTTTTTT
>JANDJT010000001.1:6301724-6315478 GCA_024331685.1 Stegophilus panzeri | reverse complement strand
TGTAAAGCTGCTTTGAGACAATGTCTATTGTAAAAAGCGCTATACAAATAAAATTGAATTGAATTGAATTGAATTTTTTCTGCTGAAAAGACATTTCAGTGGCTGAATAGGTAGCTAAATAGTATTAGCGCACTTGTTCACTTGATTCAGCTAAATATCAAGTTTCCTATGGCTTTTTTGTTATTTGATTTTTGCTATGTGTAGTGTGGTAACTTGCACTTATTTTCTGCTAGCTATGAGAAAAAACAATTCACCTCTACTCTAGCAAAACCGTATCCACCACCACCGCCGTTGTCAAGTATTGGAGTTAATATTGGAGCAACCCATATGAATACCACAAACCATCAGATTCATCTGCGCAGAGGAGCATTGCCGAATCACAACCCACATAAAAAAAATAATAACTCCACAAGAAACTTGCAATTTTATGTTTTGAACAGAGATGGCGATAGAGAGGCAAAAGTTTAGTACTGCAGCTTTAACATTTTATTCGTACTTTGTCAACTTGCAAGACATTGTCTTTACAGCCATACCACCCTTTGCTAATTAGTTGTGATGAAACTAATTATAAATATATTTCGGAACAGTATTGCAAAAAGGAGTGCATGTGTGTGTATAGATTACATATGCATAAGTATTTGATATGTGTCACTCATGGCTTCTTACCATGAAGGGACATCAGTAGCTAAGCAGAAGTTACTCAGATGGGAAACATGGGGTGCTGAGATGTGAAAGGGGGATTAGAGGAGGTTTGGGGTCTGAGACCCAAGTGTCTTGGGAAGAAAAAAAGAAGGATAGATTAAAGAGCCTCTTTGATGCTGTGAGAACAGTGAAAAGGGTGTGGATGTCACAAAAGAATAGTTTTTTATTTTCTTAAGACACAGTATGATGTAAACCCTGCATACATGCCACATGCCATACACAGGTGGAAGCATGGCTCATGAACGCTTTGTTGATTGTTGATGATGAAGTCTAGTTTTCACCTTTTCTGTTAGTCTGTGGATGGGCTTGTGAGGAAAGTGTGATATTGACTCTACAACGTTTCATGATAAAACTTTCACGGATACTAACGCAATGCACACCAACTCAAGGCAGCGGTGGCTCAGTGGTTACGGCGCTGTACTACTTATCCGAGGGCTGAGAGTTTAAATCCCAGCACTGCTGCTATTTTTCACTTGCGCAAGATCCTTGAACATACCTTCTGACCCCAGCTTCCTAACAAGTTGGGATATGTGAAGAAAAAAAGAATTTCATTGTACTTGTATAGTTTATGTGAATAAGCTCCATCTTCTTCTATTCTAAAATTGCTTTCAAATGGTCACTAGTGTGAACTATCCGAACTGCAAACTGTGTCTCCTCAGTGGCAGAAGAGTGATTTGCTAGCGAGGGCTTTCACCCTGAAGGCTGTGTAAAAAAAAGTAGGATGAAATTTATTTTTAGACCCAGGATGGCAGTTACCTGTTCTTGAAATTGAATGTCATTTATATTTATCTCACTCAGTGATTCAGAATGTCTCAGTCAAATAAAAATACAGTTGATGATGGGGCTTTTTTTGTTCTGTTATGAACTAATTTGATTTTAACTTTGCAAGTTGACTATCATCCTGATGATGAGCAGGTTGTTTATTGCAGGTTTGTTATTACGCATATTAAAGGCTTGGGAAACACACACATGTAAATGACATGTTCCTCTATTCTGCTGACAAACGTTTTCACAAGATATACTGTACCTACTGGTTTGAATTGCTGTTACACACCAGACATTTAAGTTAATTTTGAGCTAATTTGCCTATGGACTTGTAGAATGACTTATGTCTGACTATTCTTTAATATAGTATTACAGTTAATAAGAAATAAATATGCTCCATTTAGATCACATCTAAATGAAGCTTCAGATATTGAGGGGAAAATGGGTAGATGTGGTATACTTCTATTTTACTATAAAAAAAATATAAAAAAAAATAAAAAAAAACACCATATACCATTCAGTAAACAGAACAGGGCCAATGTGTTTTTGTAAATGTTAAATAAGTATTTTGTGAGGCTCCACTCATACGTTTCCTTGAAGTCCTTCACCGTCACATTTTACAGATCATTAGAACTTTTAGAGATGGGGGTTTGGCCTAAAATGTCTGTTCCATATACAGTAATGCTGAAAAAGATCAAAGGGAATGTCCTCATAAAACCCAATCTTGCACTATGGAAATGTAACAATTTATAGTGATTTTCATTCATTTACTACAAATGAAGTCCTCATCCAAAACTATGACTACAAACCTTCCTTGTAATTTTAATAGTCTGATGGAAGAGATTCTCATTACCCTAAACCTAAGTGTTTATGGCTGTAAAGACAACTTTCATATGAGTTGGCTTGTAAAAATGTTTGTCTTTTAGTGGCTTCTCATAAAATCTCATTCTTAATAGCCTGATGGAAGAGACAGAATGTGTCTTTAATAAAAGTCTTTACTAGAGATTGTCAATGATTTTATTCAGAGTCAAATAATCTTGATGTGTTGCAGTAGGAGTTCTGTCTGCCAAGGAAATCCTGGAAGCTACACCTCCCCTGATAACAATGTTTACAGGAACAGAATGTTACTCTGGAGGATGAGGGGTTTAGGATTAGCAGTGTTTTACAACATTATGCAGTGACATGTCTATTATAAAAGTAATAAATTGCCATAGCTGATGTATTCACTAACTAACAGTCTGTTGTGTCTGACCACACTGATTGGTGTAGGAAGAAGGCTAGTAGTAGTAGCTTGGATACATTTTAAAAGGAGTCTAGTTATAAAACCCATTAAACATAAACTTGCACATTACTTAGTCTTAGAACAAGCCCAGGTTAAATATTTCTGCAATGTCGCTCACTCCTTCTAAGTCTACCAAACTTCCTCTGCAAACCTTCATCATTGTCATAAGTGTTCCCCTGAGTACAAGAGGAAGGGTGGAGAATTTCCTTTGCTGTCTCTCGCTTTCTTTCTTTTGCTTTTGCTTTTAAATACGAGATTAGGAAATAAAACACAACCATTTTAAACAGGAACAAGCAGTCAACAGTATTGCTGCTTTAAAAATAAATTGATTTATCATTAAAGGCACTTCATATTTGAATTTAATACAGTGCAGTAAGTGGCTTACTTTTGTTACATTGTGGCTTCATTTTGTTCCTTTCTGCCGCTGAACCTCTGTACCACTGAGGGCCCGGGGTGCTTTTCTTTCACTAATGGCTTCTGACAGCAGTGCCAGTGCATGGCAATGCCTTGCATTTAGCAGAAAGCGCTGATGTGTATGAATTTCCAAGGTTGGATTTCCATTCAAATTTAATTTCAAACCAGTTTTGTGCATTAACATCTTCTCAAACCCCAACAGCAAATACACACTGAAATAAAATTAAAAAAAAATTTAAGTACAGAATTTTTGCAGATTCCAGATTGCTGGCTTCAGGTTTACATTATTCATGTTGGTTTAATCACTATGCAAATACTAAACAGCAGATATCATATTGGGACTCTGGACTCTCTGTGATCTTTCCAGTTGTACATGCCAGATTTAACTTATCAGTTTATTATCAATCACCTCATCAACTAGGTGTGCTAGAGAGCAAAGGCAAAAATCCTATGGCTAACTATGACTGAGAACCCCTGTTACACAGTGACACTTATAAACAAAATGGAAGAACAGACTCCAGTTAAGAGTCTCCTTAACCTCCACAAAATTCTGCTCCACCAGCAGGTCGCGATCAGGGTATCTTCTCATGTGAATGGTTGACCTCTATAACCCAAAAGGGTCTCAGCTTCATCATGGAGTCTGGCTTCAAAAGATCGTAATTGCTGCTGTTTTATCTACACCTACAAATTGTCTAAGGTAAACAGTAAGCTAAACTAAACTAAGTTAGAGTGTGTAAATCCAGAGACTTATTTCAGCAGTCAGCTTAGATGTGGATTAATCTCAGCGATAAGTAATAAGATGCTATTACTATATATCTTACCATTACTTATGTTACCAAACAGAATTGCTTTAATCTGTCATGGTGGTTCTGAGGATCTGGTGCTTTTTGGACTGATGTTCATGATGTGCTTTCAAGAACTTCAAGAGGTTGGATCGTCAAAGCAGACTGTAAACATAGCAAATATTCAATTTAGTTCAACTGTGCAGTGGACATCCCCTGAGCTACCGTCTAATACTGTCTATTAGCTATCTATGACAGGTGATATGATTTTTAGCATGTGGCAAATAGACTGAGCAATAGGTTGGAGGTACGATTCCTGCTTCCACCCTGTGTGCACAGAGTTTGCCTGTTCTCTCCGTGCTTTGGGGGTTTCCTCCCTCAGACCAAAGACATGTGTTGTAGGCTAATTGACATTTCCAAATTGTTCGTAGTGTGTGAAAGGGTGTGTGAGTGTGTGTGCGGTGGGTTGGCACTCTGTCCAGGGTGTCCCCTGCCTTGTGCCCCGAGTCCCCTGGAATAGACTCCAGGCTCCCCGTGACCCTCCGTAGGATACGTGGTACAGTAAATGGATGGATATTGTTCTGAGATCTGATCCAGACAAGTCACAATGGAATTTGAGTTAAAAGTTATTAATTGAATCCAGGTATACAGAGGAGTACTATTTGAAAGCTAGATTTGCAAAACACCTTGGATGCTCTTGGATATTCCGTTTATTTCCCAACCTGGTTGCACTGTGATCAGACATGATCCTGTTCTGCTTTTCAGTAACCCAATTTGCTTGTTGTAATGCATGGGTGTTTGTAGGGTGACAGTTTCTTTACTGCTTTTTACAGTGCTTGTGTCACAGCTGTAAACCTAGCACAGAATCAAAAAGGAAAATGATTTGTATACAGTACGTGCTATTTTGGAATGCAAGGTATAATATATTGTATATTGGCTATAAAGCTATAAGTTATTTTCTTAGAAGGACTACAATGATTATCATTCAATGTAACATTTAGTGTCATGCCTAAATCCTAAATCGAATGATTTGAATTTCAGGACTCTATGCACAATTAGGCACTGAGTGTGTGTGAGCGCTTTAATTCT
Organism: Stegophilus panzeri; assembly: GCA_024331685.1. Classification (NCBI taxonomy): domain Eukaryota; kingdom Metazoa; phylum Chordata; class Actinopteri; order Siluriformes; family Trichomycteridae; genus Stegophilus; species Stegophilus panzeri. Next base: position 6,310,444 of record JANDJT010000001.1, on the reverse strand, counting down.
AAACAGGTGTCTGTCAGAGGATTACTCCTATTGTGTTTAAGTGAATCTGTGCACAGGTTCAGCAAATCCCTGAAGCAAATACAGGCTCTTGCTAATCTGAAGTGGAATTAGATATAGCAAAAAAAAAAAAAAATCATCAAGACAATAAAGCTTTTTATTCCTCTTCTCATAATTAGCATAACGATATTGAAAGGGATCCTTTTATTTCAACCGTGATTCATATTCACAATCATTCCTTTGAACTTCATGTATTGAGCAGCGGAATTACAACTGAATCAGTAGGAAGCATGTTGATAAATATCAATTCACAATGCTGTATCAATTGTTCTCACTTCATACAGCCTGAATTTTAGGTTAAATGCATACAGCTCATTGTTTTCTATGTCCAGGTGCTTAGAAATTATAGTGCTGGAACATTAAAATAAAACATAGTCTCTAATTTCATGAAAACAGAAAAGTCCATTTTCAACTCATTTTACTCAAATATAATATCATTTCTGTGATTCCGTGATTGGAATGAGATCTACTGAAATGTTTTAATGGTTTATTAATAGACTGTTATTGGCTTCATCAAAAACTGTTATGACTGTAACATATCTGACTTAAATGGCCACGCAATGTTTCTACTTTTCTCCCTCGATGATGTGGAATGCTGCGTTCAGACCACATGGAGACCTTCCTGCTTAACTCCCTCCTCTCTGAGGTCTCTGCGTGGGACTCTACAGTGCAAACACTCTTAATGTTTCCATGGAAGTAAAGGGCGGTGAGCAAGCGAGTCTTTGTGCTTTTAACACAACAAGCAGTGGAAGATGACATTTTACAGTATGCAATAAAGAAAATGTTGCATGCAGATGAATAGGAGGCTTGATCTTATTTCAAAACATCAGACTGAACATAATAGAAATGATGAATAATAGAATTAATTAAAATCAGCAGAGTATTTCCAGCGGTAATTTAATCTCCTTTAATTTAATTTAATAATTTAATCTGACATAAATGACTTAAGAACATCAGGGAAGCTTGTACATCATGGTAGATCACTGGATCAGTGCTTGGTTGTGGTCCAGCATATTTTTATGAGTGCTATTTCTTCAATTTTGTAGTTTGAGTAGTGGACACAAAACTCTGGGAGGAAGAAAGGGCTTTTTAGAATATGAATACACTAGAAGACTTGACTATCAAAATAATGCAGATAGTCGATGGTGCTGAACTTTTCTGAAGCTTTAACTTTGATCTGCACATAACAATTTTATGCCTGGAATAACCAGTCCTTCAGATACGCCCTGAGAATTAAAGTGCACAGCTGCTGAACTGTCGGAATGCACAAATGCATTTCTAGTCGTGACCTTAAAGAAAGGCAGCAATAGAGATAATTTCCTCAAGAGGCAGAGAAGTAGCCTCAGCAGGCAAGGACGTGGACTACAAGTAACCACGTAAACTAATCATTGAGGCAGTATCTATGAAGGGCTGAAAGTCCTTTGGGTTGACAAATCATCCTAAGAAAAAATAATGCCATTCTGTTTTCATGAGGCAAGGGTCATCCAGAGAAATGGCATCAGGTGGTGAAGGGACTAGAATGGGGATTGGTGCATAAACAGAAGCAAGAAGAATGATGGTGATGCATTCCAGCTTGGTTTGAAATTTTTATTACTCATGTAGTCAAAGACACAGTGAATAGTCTAATGGATAAGAGATCAGAGAATTGTAAAAACAAATCATATTGTTAATGGATTGTAAAAACAAATCATATTGGCTTTTGCCATCCAGTTCCACACCCTGTAAAAACAGTGAGTGAAATAGCATGATCAATAGTACCATAGCAGCATAAAAATTAAACTGCTAATGGAGAGAGCAGCAGAGCCACGAAGAGCATTGAGGTCAATAATGAAACACTTTTTGCTGGAGTATTTATGTGGCTAGACCAACAGGTGTTATATGGTGTGTGAAAAAATAATGAATAATGAAAAAACTTTTGTAAAATCCAAGACCCTTGGGCCCAGGAGACATTTTGGGCAACACTCTACATATTGTATGTTAATTCCTGATCCAAATCCATTCACTTACACAAAAGCCTTTTGATTACGGTTGTCATTCTCAAAATTCTAATCTCCAAACTAATCTTAAGATAAGGCTTTGAATTTCTTTATGCATGAATGCCACAATCATTAACAGCATATTATATTATGTAATTATCCATGTTTGGTTTCATAAACTGTATCAAATATAATGAGGTTATTTTGTGCCTGTTCCAGTTTGTGATAGAGGCCTCAACATGAACAGTCTATATGCAAACAAATGTGATGTGTTTGAGTTCGATGCAAATATTTCACTCTAACTTGCTGAATAAAACTAAATAGCAAAGCTAAACAACATAAACCGTTTGGTTATTATTTATCATTGATTCTCATCATTTGTAATGATTAACATTAATTATACAAATTTGGTTGACTTTAAGTACTTATGGGTGAAAATGACAAGAAGGCAAGTGTAAGTTCTATGCAGTCGTATTAAATGTTTTAATAGTATTTCACCCAAAAAAGCAATTTGTGTAGCATTTCAGTTTTGTACTGAAAGCTGTAACCTCTGCTCAGAGACACAGTAACATCAAGACTGAGATCTGAGATGTGGCTGCGTTCTGGTGGACAGACTTGGATGAGTTCATTGCTCTCATTTGACGGTGTATGTGGACCAGAGGGTTAGGGTTAGTGGAGTGAGTGGGTCATTAATAGGCCATTGCACATTATCTGTTAGGGTAGTCATAAGTGAGAGCGTCTTTAATTAATATCTGAAGGCATAAAACTGAAATTGTCTGTTTAGTCACACTGTTACAGTTAAACTTGCATTTTAAATGACATAAAATGTACTTTAGGAAGATTTTGTGATGAAACAGAAAAAGAATTTAGCTATTGTGTACACCAGCATCTGAAGCTTATCAGGCTTAATAAATGGGATTTATTAAGAAATACTGTGAAGCAAATAAAAAAAGAAAGAACTGTTGGTAGCCTTGAGTTATTGAGCAGCAAATTAAGAAATTCAGAGGGAGTTTAGCTTTAGTCAGTAAACATATTCAAATATATAGACATCCTATCATTTGCTATTGTCCCATTCTATACTGTCTCCAAATACAGTGTGTAAAAATGTATTATAACATACTGGAAAATACCAGTAATTGCTGTTTTTCTTGTTATATAAGTACATCGACAATCAATAAACAATGGAACATATTCATTCATCCCAAAGTGGGGTTGGGGTCAGGGCTCTGTGCAGGCCACTTGAGTTCCTCCACTCCAACCTTGTCAAACAATATCTTCATAGAGCTTGTTTTGTGCACAGGGGCATTATCAACCTAGAACAGATTTGGGTCCCTTACTTCCAGTGAAGTGAAACTGCAACGCTATAGCATCCAAAGACATATAGTGTATAGGTTTTTTGTCAAAACCTAATGCAGATACTATACTCATCATTAACTTTATCTTGCACTTGTTTTAAAGAATTTCCTGTTCAGTGTTTCCTGTTTAGTGGTTAGTGTACCTTTGTTTACCTGTTATGTAGCACATATTATGCATTAGGGCTGCACAGTGATGGAGAGGGTAGCATTGCTGCCTCACAGCTCTAAGGTCCTCAGTTTAATTCATGTGTGGAGTTGTTGACAAATCAAAGCAGCTGAAACTGGGATCTTCTGAACAGACTTACTTTTCAAACTATTACCATTTATTAGTATCTGTATATTTTGACTATGCTTCATATTGCATACTTATGTGAGATATTCAACATGATGTAGTCTACTATGAACAGCTGAATGGCATGCTAGAACCACCAAAGGTCATGCCAGGCTGCTCTACATAGCAGAAGGGAGCAGTCATCACCATCTACTGAAGAAATGGTTGAAGCACCAAGCAAACACACTACTTTACTGCAGAAACTAGAGAGTCAAGTTCATATTGTATAGTCTAGGAACAGCATGACCTTTATCTTGGGCCGCAACTAGAAATGTTTGCACATGTTTTTAATATGGACAGAGTTCTTGAACAACATTACAGATCCTACCAGCTCTGTGAATCTTCAGTCTTGTATCATGAAGCAAATATGTGATTATATAGATGTGTTAAACAACTTATATCATGGCACCTCTGGTGGCAGACAACCCAATTGTTAGGTGAACAAAAGTATTAGAACAGTTTTAAAGTAATTTAAAGTAAATAACACTTAATATTTTATTGCATATAACTTGCTTGCAATAACTGCATCAAATCATGTGGAAAAAAAGTGCACCCCATGGAAATTATTGTTGTTGGGTTTCTTTTTTACATATTTGGACAAGCAAACATTTGATCCTCTTTGAAACAATGCCTATTAATAAAGGTGATACAATCTATCAAATGACGCATAAAATCTACATTTTGAAGTAATTTTCACAATTTAAATTAACAAAAAACAGATCAGTCACATGGAAAAATTAAGTACACCCCTACATTTATCACACCTTCAAATCCATAAAATTGGAATCAGGTGTTCAAGATTGGGTGCCAGTGAGTAGAACCTGCTTAGGGAGTGCAGGTGAAACCTGTCTTATTTATACCCCTCTCATATCTAGTGTATGGTGTTCCCTTTGCTATTGAGGTGTGTGGTGTCATCATGCCAAGGTCTAAAAAGTTCTGTAAGGCCTTCAGAAAAAAGTGGATGCCTATGAGTTTGGCAAGGGATTTAAAAAGATCTCCAAATTATTTGAAACACATCATTCCACTGTAAGGAAAAAATCTATAAGTGGCACAGATTTCAAACGTCTGCCAATTTGTCCAGGACGGGCCGTCCCATCAAATTCAGCCCAACAGCAGACCGTCTGATGCAAAAAGAAGTCTCCAAGAACCCCAAAATTTCATCACAGGATCTGTTAGTAAGTCTTGCAACTGTTGGTGTCAAAGTACATGCTTCTACAATCAGTAAGAGATTGCACAAATTTGACCTGCATGGGAGGCGTGCCAGGAAAAAGCCTTTGCAGGACTACAGTTTGACAATAAGCAAAGACCAGGCCTTTTAGAATAATATGCTCTGGAAAGATGAATCAAAGATAGAGTTGTTTGGCCACAGTAACAGCAGACATGTTTGGCACAGACCAAAGACAGCTTTTAAGGAGAAGCACCTCATACCAACTGTGAAGCACGATGGTGGAAATGTTATGGTTTGCTGCATCATATCAGTGCTTGAAGTGCTTAAAGATAATCTGATGCCATATGTCCAAAAGTTGAAGTTGAACCGAAGTGAACCTTTCCACAGGATAATGATCCTAAGCACACTAGCAAATCCACAAAGGAATGGCTCAAAAAGAAGAAATGGAGGGTTACGGAATGGCCTAGTCAAAGCCCGGATTTGAATCCCATTGAAATGTTCTGGGGGATTAGAAATGGGCAGTACATGCAAGAAAACCCTCAAACATCTTGCAACTGAAAGAATATTGCATGGAAGAGTGTTCAAAAATTCCAGCAAGCCTGGTGGACAATTATGCAAAATGCCTACAAGAAGTTATTTTTGCTAAAGGGGGCAATATTAGCTTTTGAAGCCAAGGGTTTACATACTTTTTCCACAGAAGAATATCACATCTATTGATATTTTTGTTGAATAAATTATTGAAAAATCCTTGTAGTTTTGTATAAATAAAGTATATCAACTTTATTAATAGGCACTTTATTAATAGGCACTGCTTCAAAGATGATCAAATGTTTCCTTTCCAAATATGTCAAAAAAAGCCAACAATTTCCATAGGGTGTACTTATTTTTTTCACATGACTGTATATTTCAGTTCAAGAGCAGATCCTTTCTTTCTTCCATGCCTTTCGATCACTTTGGTAGAGGCTAATCTTGTGTGGCTCATCTCTGTATTTCTCTGCAAATCCTAATCCGGCCTTCTGATACTTACTGCTCATGAGTGGTTTGCATCTTGTGGTATGGCCTCTATATTTCTGCTCTTAAGTCTTTGAATGTTGGCTTGTGAACACCTTCACCCCTGCCCTGTGAAGATTGTTGGTGATGTCACTAACTGTTGTTTTTGAGGTTTTTTTTCCACAGCTCTAATGTTTCTGTCATCAACTGCTGTTGTTGCCTTTCAAAGGGAACTCAACTTTATGTGAGTTCCACGCTGTGGGAAGCGCCCTCACGTGTGACCGGTATCTGAAGCTTGTGTAAAATCATGCCTATTTATAGGCCTGCCGTGATCAGGTGACGTGGCAATTAAGCGCATCGTGTGATATAAAAACAGTATCTGTAAACCATGCCATCAGCCTTATCTTCAGTGAGACTGCATATCGGTCGTTTGTGTAACGCTCGCAAAAAGACCCTTTATTTCCTCTCTATCTTTTCAAAAATATATATATATATTTTTTTTTTACATTTCTGTCCCTTTAAAAAAGGGAGAGAGAAAAATATGAGTGAGAGAGAATTCAGAAAGTGTGTTATGCCTTGCTCCCGTTTCATCAAGGGGGGTGTGGGGGGTAGGGGACACATTCTATGTGAAGTGTCTAGGGTTGGAGCACGCCAGGGAAGCACTCGAGAGGTCTGACTGTGTGAATTGTGAACGCCTTACAATCTGGCAGCTCCGCTCGCAACTCACTCTCTTCGCGGCCGAGGGGAGTTGGGTTTCAGACCCTCACTTTTCCCTCCCCACTGAAAATAAATCTCCATCACACTGCAAAAAAAGAACATGTACCACGTTCATGGCCATGTACATGGGCCATAGAACATGTACCACGTTCCCTGAGGGAGGGAGGTTTTACAGACGTTATTTCCTGGTCCGCAAAAAAGATGGGAGTCTGCGGCCAATTTTAGATCTGCATCATCTGAACTGTACTCTTCAGACATACAGGTTCAAGATGCTGACACTCAAACTTATCGTTCCACAGATTCAGTTTGAAGACTGGTTTGTGACGATAGATCTAAAAGATGCATATTTCCACATAGAAATATTTCCCAGTCACAGGAAGTTCCTGAGGTTTGCATTTGGGGGCAACGCATACCAATATTGGGTTCCCTCCTTCGGGCTAGCTTTATCCCATCGCACCTCCACAAAGTGCATGGATATCATTCTGGCTCCATTGTGACTCCAGGGCATCTGTGTACTAAACTACCTGGAAGACTGGTTAATTCTAGCATGATCCAGGGAACTGGTGATTCAATATCGAGATGTTGTTCTCACCCACATGACGAGCTTGGGGCTCAGGTTGCTTGGGGCTCAGATTGAACCTCAAGAAAAGTATGCTTTCTCCAGTGCAGAGGACAACTTTTCTAGGGGTTATAAGGATTCTACTATGATGATAGTTTCTATCCTCAACATGCGTACGGTCAATCCTATTAACATTGAGCAAGATAAAGCTGGATCTCGGCATCCCCTCCAGTCTCTACGTGAGACTGTTGGGGCTTATGGCAGCAGCAGCCAACATCATACAGTTGGGCCTATTGCACAGGAGACTATTTCAGTGGTGGCTGAAAAGTCGGGGGTTTCGTCCAAGGATGAAACCTCTGAGAGTAATCAGTGTCACACGGCGATGCCTATGTGCTCTGAGAATTTAAAGGTGTCCCTGGTTTCTAGCCTTGGGTCACACTCTAGGGGTGTCTCCTTATCACAAGATGGTAATGACAGACACCTCCCTCATGGGCTGGGGCATGGTCTTAGACGGCTGTCCAGCTCACGGTCTCTGGAGCGGCCCTCATCTGAAGTGGCATATAAATTGCCTAGAAATGCAGGCCGTGTTTCTAGCACTGAAATCCTTTCTTCCTCAATTGAGAGGTCACCATGTGTTAGTTGTGAGAGACAACACAGCGGTGGTCTCATATATCAACCACCAGGGAGGATTATGTTCGTGCCCCCTGTTCAGGCAGGTGCAACTAATTCTTCTCTGGGCAGAGGAAAAGTTTTTGTCAGTGAGTGCAATGTACATTCTGGGCAACTGGAATGTGGGAGCAGACATCCTGTTGAGGCAGAGGCTGAGGCCCAGGAATTGGTGGCTCGATCCACAAGTGGTGGAGTCCATATGGCAGAGGTTCACCCAAGCAAAAGTGGATGTGTTTGCCTCCGAGGAGACAACACACTGCCCGTTGTGGTTTGCCCTCACTCCTCCCACACCATTGGGGCTGGATGCCATGGTGCACATGTGGCCGTGGTCACATCTGTATATTTTTCCTGTGATTGCTCTGCTCCCACAAGTTCTAGTGAGGGTTTGCCAAGACTGTCTATGTCTGCTGCTAGTAGCACCTTATTCGCCAGCTCAAATATGGTTCTCAGAGATAATATCACTGCTGGACGGCACTCCTTGGGAGATTCCCATCCGCAGGGATATACTTTCTCAAGCCAGAGGGCTGATTTATCACCTTTGGCCGGAACTATGGAAACTGTGAGTCTGGCCCCTGAGGGGCACCAGCTCATAGATTCTGGTCTCGCAACTGAGGTTCTAGAGACCATGTTGAATGCTAGAGCACCATCCATGAGAAAACTCTATGCGCTCCAGTGGTGACATTTTGTCTCATGGTGTGAGGAACATCAACTAGACCCAGTGAACTGTGCAATAGCTACAGTCCTGGAGTTCTTACAAGGACCTATCTCAGCAGGGTTGACTCCTTCTACATCTACATGGCCACCATTTTGGCCAGCCACACCCCTATTGATGGAGCCTCTGTGGGGCAACATCCTCTAACTTCGAGGTTTATGCATGGTGTCAGGTGGCTGAGGCCCA
>JANDJT010000001.1:6283249-6301624 GCA_024331685.1 Stegophilus panzeri | reverse complement strand
TCTCTAATTGGATAGTGGAAGCAATCTCTATCGCTTATGAGGCGCGCGGTCTCGCTACGCCTCTGGGCATAAGGGCTGCAGAGGGGTGATCTACGACACACATTCATTTGATATTACAGCCTGGATTTACATTCCACCCCGGGTGTGAGTGTCTTGCAGAGACCCTCAGGCTCGGATGTTTTTATACAGGCCATACCCTCAGTATGACGGGGTGGGTATTTTCATTCCCACAGCATGGAGCTCACACAACCTTGAGTTCCATTTGAAAGGGAACGTCTGGGTTACGCATGTAACCCTGTTCCTTGAAAAGGGAATGAGAAATTGCGTGTCATACTGGGGCATACTGGGTGTCATACTAGGGCATGCCTGTGAATTGCATCTTTGCTTCGGATAATAGAGGCTGATGGCGTGGTTTACAGGTGCTGTTTTTATATCACGCGATGCACTTAATTGCCACGTCACCTGATCACAGCAGGCCTATAAATAGGCATGATGTTACACAAGCTTCAGATACCGGTCACTCATTCCCTTCTCAGGGGACAGGGTTACATGCGTAACCCAGACGTTTTCTTTGACTGACCAGTTCGATGTCTGATTGGTAGTACACCAGTGGTTTCTTTCTTTTTCAGGACATTACAAACTGTTGTACTAGCTATGCCCAAAGCTTGTGCAATTTTCCTCTTTTCTCAGCTTCAAAATGGCTTGCTTTTCTCCTACAGACAGCTCTCTAGACTTCATGTTGGTTTATCCTTGCAACAAATGCAGTTTTCACAGGTGAAACCTAGGGCTCAAACCAAAAATAGACATTCAGAGCTATTAATTGTTTAAACAGTCAATCTAACAGGGCTCACCTGGGCAACAAGAAACACCTGTCAGTCACGTGTTACAATATTTTTGATCACTTGAAAAATGGGTGGGTTTAAACAAAAGATACCATGTTCTAAGTTGTTTAACACATCTAGATGTAAATATGAGAGAATGAAAGCTGAAATTCTGATATATCATCACATATTCATCTTTTGATCTCAAACCTAAATGGTATAGCAAAAACGACTGTATGTTTCCATTTTAACAAGCATTTTAAGTCACTCCAGCTGTGTCAGAGACACTTTAGAGCTACATAAAACTCAAGCCTGGCATCATGCTGACCTTGTTTTACACTTTGTCTCTGCATGCATGAGTGATGTGTAAACCCATATAAAAGCACACATTCTATACACAGTATATAATATCTATAATGTCATGATTGTGTAACTTGTAGATTGTATAGAAGTGATTGTTCAGTACAGCTATTCATGGATAACCAAAAGAAAATATATGAATAAGCTGTTTATTCACTGCACAGTCTCATGTCACATTTTATTGAGCTTTGTTGTAATTATAGCTGGCCTTGACCCCCGTGTTTGATTGACACAGCTGTACTTTTGGATCAGGGGTGTCCAAGCAGGAGCCATACCTGATTCCACCTTTTTAATCAGTTAATCTTGGCTTTCAGTAGACTCAGGTGTTGCTTCTGTGTAGTTGGAATGAAAACCTGCACCCACACTGGCCCTATCCTGATAAGATTGGACACCCCTGTTTTGGATGTACAATTGTGTACTTTTACAACTGTGTTCATAGTTGTACTTTTCTGAATTCACACCTGAGAAGTTGTGTAAATGTTACGGCAACAATGAGGAAGACACACAGCGACAGTCCATGCCACATGCATTTTCAAGAGACAAAATGTGACTGTTAGATAAATGTAATTCAAATCAGTGTCAGTTTTGCTGATGATATGTGGTGACTTTTTACATGTTCTTCAGCCTAAGACTGTTTATAAGTGAGCGATGCTTGAAAGATTAGTGAGGAGAGGTCACTCTCCTCTTTATCAGGAAATTAAAACAACTTTTGTTTGGGGTATATTTACAGTTATCAGCAATTTTTTCTCTTGCATTGAGAGCCAAGATTTCTTATGCCAACACATGGTTGTATTTAAAACTTTTACCTAGATAATATCATGGTTTGAAGGCGTCTAATATTTCTTCTAGCACCTGTGCAAACAGAGCTCCTCTTCTGTGGTCAGTGTGCTGGATTATCCCAACTGCATACAATCAGAGTGTATGCTTATCAGTCATATGTTCATATTAGCAGTCATAAGTTAAGGGATTGTATGAACCACCGTATTAATTTTAAAGAAGCTGTTACACTGTAATTTAGCACTGACATGTTTAAACAAAAATCCTTCATAAATAAAAGTGTAGGCTGAAATGCAGAAATAGTAACTGCTATAAGTGTAGTGTAGATATTCATTATATTTATTTATTTATTTATTTATTTATTTCTATATAAAATCACCCCTCCCCCTATCTCCACCCCCTGGTCCCCAGAAGAATATTTCAGATTTGTAGGAAAGTTTCACACAGTAATAGTAAAATTCTATTCAAATATATAGACATCCCTTGTTCCCTTGTTATTCAAGAAGACTTTATTTTTCTCTCCAGAGAACAGTTGTGTGTAATCAGTATGAAACATTCAAAGAAATGTTTGTACTGATGCCAAAAATAACATTATCTGAAATTAATTAACCAAGGACCCAACCCACCAGAAGTCAGAATGCTGGCCTAGCAGTGGTTCCCAAAGTGAGGGACAGGGACTAGAAGTGCTCTATGAAGCAAAGCCATGGTAAAGCAATCTTTCAATTTTCTTAAAGTGGCTGAAATTACAACATTCACTATATGGCCAAAAGTATATAGACACCTGACCATCACACCCATATATGGGCCTTCCCTAAACTGTTGCCACGAAGTGGGAAGCACATAATTGTTCACTGGAACTAAACGGCCCAAACCTGTTCCAGCAGGACAATGCCCCTGTGCATACAACGAGCTCCATGATTTGCCAAAGAGTGGGAGAACTCGAGTGTCCTGCACAGAGACCTAACCTCAACCCTACTGAACACGTTTGGGATGAACTGGAAAGCGGTTCTTACACTTACTGTCCACATCCATGCACCTATCTAATCAGCCAATCATGTTGCAGCAGTGCAATGCATAAAATCATGCAGATACAGGTCAAGAGCTTCAGGTAATGTTCACATCAAACATCAGAATGGGGGAAAAATGTGATCTCAGTGACTTTAACTGTGGCATGGTTGCTGGTACCAGTTGGGCTGATTTGAGTATTTCTGAAACTGCTGATTTCCTGTGATTTTCACACACACAACTGTCTCTAGAGTTTACACAGAATGGTGTGGAAAAAAAAAAAAAAAAAAAAAACATTGTGAAACACCTTGTTGATGATAGACATCAGACTGGTCTGAGCTGACAGGAAGTCTACAGTAACTCAAATAATTACTCTTTACAACTGTAGTGAGCAGAAAAGCATCTCAGAATGCACATCAAACCTTGAGGTGGATGAGCTACAACAACAGAAGACCACATCAGGTTGCACTCCTGTCAGCCAAGAACAAGAATCTGAGGCTATCATGGGTGAGTCTGTGTTTATGATGGCCTCAGATTCCTGTTCTTGGCTGACAGGTGTGGAACCCAGTGTGGTCTTCTGCTGTTGTTACCCATCCACCTCAAGGTTCAATGTTTTGTGCATGATGAGATGCTTTTCTGCTCACTATGGTTGTAAAGAGTAATTATTTGATTTACTATATCCTTCCTGGTGTATCAAACCTTATCTGGATTTTTCCTCTGACCTCTCTTATCAACAAGGCGTTTTCATCCACAGAACTGTCGCTTACTCAGTGTTTTATGTTTTCCCGTACCATTGCTGTGTGTGATATTCTCAGGAGATCAACACTTTCTCAAATGCTCAAACCAGCTCATCTGTCACCAACAACCAGGCCACGATCAAAATCACAGAAATCACACTTTTTTCTTCATTCTGAGGTTTGATGTGAACATTAACTGAAGTTCTTGACCTGTATCTGCATGATTTTGCATTGCACTGCTGCCATACGATTGGCTGATTAGATAACTGCATGAATGTGCGGATGTACAGGTGTTCCTAATAAAGTGGATGGTGAGTGTATCAGCATTAGCATGTTTGACTGTTGACTCAAATTAAATGGGTTTAATCCAAAGTTCAATAACTCAGAAAACAAGCAGGGATATCAATGACAACTGAAATTTAATTACAATGTTAATATAAATTGTGTTCTGTCAGTAGAAAGTTAATGAGAGCTTTATGGCTCTGATATGAGGCTTCAAAATATTACTCTGCACATTTAAATAATGAGTCTAATTTGAATAGATAGCTCATTGTAAAATCAACATGTACTGTGGGGGTCACTGTAGTTGATTTTAGCAGTTAAAGGGCTCCCTAGCTGCAAAATGTTTCAAAGCCCCTGCTTCAGAAAATGCTCAAAATGCTACTCATCATATAAAATGGTGGCTTCTTTATAACACTTCGTCTTGGTGTAACAAAACAGATTTCAAATTGTGCATCAATCCAACAAATACATGTAATGATTGTGCACTGCTGAATGTTTCAAATTTCATGTGGATACGGTGTACATGATTCAGCTGAAGCTTGAAACTGCCAAGTATGTCTAATTATATATATATATATATATATATATATATATATAAAATCTCTGTCTGTAGCACTTATAAAACAGTTATTCAAAATATTATTTATTTTCATGGTAAAAAATAGAAGAATAAACAAAAACAAAGAAGGTACACAGATCATTTTAGCCATGACAGGAGGAGCAACACAGCTTACATGTAGTGTCTCTATACCTGAAAGTAAGGTTTGGTTTTGATTTTATACATACAAACATACATACATACATACATAAACAAACAAAATAAAACTAATCATGAAAATGAAACACAGTGCTGTTATTGTAATACGATTCATACTGTATTATATAAAGAAGGTTAATGTTCAATCACAATTATTGATCTTGTGGAACATGACTATGATTCATGTAGTAATGTACTGAACGTAAACAAACGTTTCATTGATCCACTGAAATGTGCCATGCTGTGGCTGTGCTCACAGAGAAGACTAACACATAAAACAAGTTGATATATTTAGGACTCGTTAACTTTGGTGTATCATTTGAGGGCAAGGAAGAGAACCATCGCTGCTTTCTTTAATCAAACAAAGTACCTTTAATCGCTGTAAATAAAAGTATCTGATTTGTAAAAAGTCTCACATATTGCTCTTCTCCTATCGCTTCTAAATAGCCAACCCAAACACATGCAAAAATCCACTAACCTCAAGAGTTAATATGAGATGCCATGGGTGAGTCCTGTATAATATTGTGATCATGGGACATGGGCTTTAATTTTATCATGGGATTCATTGTGAGCAGGTGTTTTAAAGCTTGGTCTTCTGTGTAAAAAGTTGTCCATGTGTAAAAGTATGTTCCTAAATCAATCAATCAATCGCAGCTGCAATCGCTGTTGAGCTCTTCACTAGAGTTGAGATGATTCGCCAGTTCTTGGATCACGGCGTCTCTACCGATCTGATCGTTCCTGCGCTTTTCCATGATCAAATCCTCCAGACTCTGAAACTCCAGCTCGTGGCTCCTCTTCTCAGAGAGCTGTAATTTCATCCTGTAAGGCTGCTTGCCGATGCGCAGCTCTCCACCGGTTTTAAATTCACGTTTACCAAACCTGCACCATGCAGCAAAACACTCCGGGTTCCTCCAGCAAAGATTGCTGTCCTTCACACCGACCTGATCAAGCGCGTTCTTCACGGCTACATCCGGAGGCAGGGCGCGGAACTTGTACAAGTCGTTCACGATTCGGCCGCGTCTGCCCTGACCGGCGTCGGAGAGGTGGTCCTTTTTAATCTCACTCCTATGCAAGTGGACCACCTGGAAGTCTCCTGTACAAACCGCCCAGTGGGGATACTGACCAGCCGCCACGAACTCGACCAAGTCGCCGGGTTTGCATCTGTTCAGCAAGTTCTCACACGACTGTAGTGAGCCCGTGTCTGCGCCCTTCCTCTCGTACACACACTCATCGCGGTAATACACCGCGCACTCCATTTCACGCAGGCTGTCGTACTCTTCTTCGTCGCCTTTCTCCGCACTGTGCTCCTCTTCGTCGTCGTCGCCGTTGTCGTCGTCGTTTGAGAAAATGTACGAGACTCCGATCCGCGGCCCATCGTCATCCTCGTAGCCGTTCGGGTCGACTGTGGGAACTTCGTCGTAACTTAAACGCGTCAGTTTTTCCACCTGATTCCCCATCGGTGAAGGTATGAAGATTAAAAACACTTCCTCCAGGTTACTTCTCAGACGAGGCTCAGTAACGCGTAAAGATGATCGAGATGTTCCCCGTGCACATGTCGGTTAAGACTTAAACTCGAGTAATCCACATGGCCTCGAACAACATGACCATTTCAAATCATACTTGGGGTTGGTGCTTCTTTCCTGAACAGGTGTATTCTACCTGTTCACTTCCGGCTCTGCCTTAAGTCCACAAACAGCCAGAAAGGCGTGACACACAAACAGGAAAGTACTCCAGTCTTGTTTCTGTAGATGTTCCAGAAAAGTAAAAAATAAGTGACTTTGTGTGAAAGTTTTTGCCCGCTTTTGGAGGAAATTGACTTGTAGCGGTGTGTCCGGAGCCGAGCTGCTGCTGTGCGCTGTGACGGTTAGTGCGCCCTCAGAGGACTCAACTAAACCTCCACCGAGTACACACCGCGCTGCCATTTAAAGACACAGCGCACTCTTAAAGTCACTTCAGACCAACACACAGCCTGCAGAGTTCAACCATGTGGTCACACTTAGGCCCATTTATGTGGTTTAATCATGGCCTTTTCTTTTTAAATGACAGTGGATAAATCCTTTACATTTAATTTAAAATACTTTTAAAACGTTTATAAGAAAATGACGCTTGCTTCCTCAAAGGAAGAATATACTAGTTATTATTAGTATAGTAGGGCTGGGTAAATATAATCGATTCTCCGATTTGAATCGATGTTCAATTTAACGAAACGATATCGATACGGGAAATCCCTGAATCGATTCTTTACTTGAGAGGATGTGAATATTATCTGTAGTTCGCCTTTCGTCCTGTAGATGGAGCCATATGTCATGTTTTGAATTTTGAAAAACGTTCCATGTCTGCAACAAAAACTGATCTCTGGAGCATATTACAGGGTACATGTACATATATAACCATTTTGCACATTTTTGTTCCTTAGACTTGGAACTTAACTCCAAATGTAATGCTCAATATTGCTCACAGTTCCACTTTTAGGGTCAATTTATAACGGGAAGGGTTTGAGTCTCAGTCTTATTTTTTTTTAGGGGGTACCTAGGTAAGTACAGTGTGCATGCGGAACATTTCAGGTCTGAGACTTCTCTTCTTCTTTTTTTATGTGGGTGAGAAAGTGCAATAAAAAAAAATCCCTAATTTTCGGGTTGAATATTCTGGTGGGGGATCTGAAATTTTCACAGAAATAAGTCCTCTATAGTAGCATTCTGCTGTAAAAATTGTGAGTTTGAGACTGGAGGTAAACTCTGCAGGACGGTGGACTTTGAGGGTCAGATTTGAGGAACCAGCCTGATCTATCATGTTGGTACAGGTGTACAGTTGCTATGCTTGAACAGCTGTGGTGTTGTTTCTCCTGTGATAAAAGCAGTAAGTAACTTCTGATATGCAGTCACTTACTGCTTTTGTCACAGGAGAAACAACACAACCGGTCTGTTTATGACACTGGTCATATGTAAAACACTCAACTGAACACTGTACTTCCATATTTGGATCAAATCTATTCAATCCTACCAACTGTACACCTGTACCAACATGATAGATCAGGCTAGTTCCTCACATCTGGCCCTCGAGGTTCACTGTCCTTTACTAAAACACCTTACAAGTATTTTATTAATAAAATGACTGAATACGTTACCCAACGTAGGACAACCCTAGAATTATGCTATTCAAGATTTAGACTTTTTACTTTTGACCAGTTCTGTGCTCACTTATGCAAACAATCGTGTTAAATGGTAGTGAGAGAGTTCAGTATGATATTCGCACCACCAGGTAGGTTGTTTGAGCACTACAGACGGATAGCCTTTGACCAGTTTCCCAACTGCATGTTATCAGAATGCTTAATTGCCAAATATGGTGTACTTTGTAACAATAAACCTGCCCCAAAAGAACAACAACTGTCTGGTTGTGGAATCTGAATTACTGATGATAACAGAAACAATCAAATTACTGTTTAAGTCACTTTGTATGTCCATTTGTACATTTACTTTACACTTTAGTCACTTTACATTTTACTGTCTCTCGTCACATTAATATAGTGCTGATGCTTGGTCTTGTTCTTTGCACTATGACAACTGTAAAACCTTCCCTACAACTGAGAATACAGACCTCATACTTTCTTGCACCCACTTGTTATATATTTTATATATTTATTTGCTTGACCTTTGTTTAATATTTGTTGCACCTGTGATTAGTACTGTATATTTTGTTCTTTATCATATTCGCAGCCTTTACCTAAGCCTCATCACATGCACTGAACATACAAATATATCCTTGACATACTGTGCACAAGATAAATGGACTCTGATAAAGACCTATGGTAAAGTGTAGAAAAGGTACATTGATGTCATTCAAAAGATTTATTTGCTATGTCATCTCAGCATGTGCGCTGAAATGTAACAGTGTGGACACAAAATAGTCTATTACAGCCTGTACGCACTGTAACTATCCTCTGATAAATTATAGATTCACTTGTAACTAAGTTTGGTGGATTGTTACTGCACATTAAAAGTACATCGAGTTATTCATTTTTCCTCCCGTGTTTGAAACATTTGTAAAGGTGGCCTCTTTTTAACACTGGCCATGCAAATCTGAGATAAAGCAGTGATTCTGAATGTGTAAAAGTAAAAGGGGATACTTCTGTGGACAGGTAATGCTCTTTTTAATTTTTATAACTATTTTCTTACTCCTTATAATTCTAGAGATTATTTAGACAGCTGTATATGTAGATTGCTACAATATCAGGTCATGTGTTGCTCTTATCTGTCATTCTGTCACCTTCACTGAGCCCACCTCCAGGCATGTGCACCAGTTATTAATCACGCCCCCCCCCAACAGTTGGCCAGATAGTTTGCTTTATGAAGGACATGCACTAGGTGTTGCTGTGAGGCATGTCTCTGTTACTCATTACCATGCTGAGCACCCATCTCTATATTCCACCTCACAGAACCCCTGCTCCAAATTCAAATTTAAAGAGATTGTATTGGCTGATTATTATTACATTCTGTTCATTGCACATTGCACTACATTTTCAAATCAATATTTTTTTCAATCACATTTGGCTCTCCTAGGCCTCTTCTATCTGTTTATGTCTCAGCGTTAACACTTACACAGTGGAGGTTGTTAAATGATACGTGAATACTATAGATAGTTCTTTCAGTTTCATATTACTGACACTGGGGTCGATAGTATGTGAAACTTTCCTGCATAAATGCGTAGGCTGAACTTTCATGTTTGAATGCTAAATGTCTTTCTTATATATAGTGAAGTCTTAAGCTCTTTGACATTTTTTTTCCCCAGCAGTGTGTTAAAAAGATCCTCACACTCTGTAACATTGTCCTGTGGAGTAAACTGAAGGATTTCAAACTACCTGACATTTCACCAATGTAAATGGCATTTGATAGTGACAGCTTTCATTAAGAGTCACAGAAAAAAATACGAACATGCAAAGTAAACCACCAGCACAAGTTAGGACAGTTGAAAGAAAATGTGCCACATAGCACTTTTTTGTTTTCAGTGAGCTCACTTTGGTTGCATTACAAGAATTTTAAGCAGCTAATAGTAAGCCCCTTAATACCGCCTTTCCTGGTTTAGGGTCCTAAAGGCTACTGCTCTTCATCAAAGATGGATTATTCGTGGAAGTGCTTGGTGTGTATCTCTTTAGGTCACGGCAGGTAAGCATCTCCATGTAAAGCCCACCATTAGTGCACTGGGAGAAGTGAAAGGAGGCAGGCATGAGTATCAGCTGGTCTGGAGCTTCCCAGCATTTGTAATGGTATATTATATCAAATGGGATGTTTCATCCCAACCCAAATGTTTTCAGATGATTGAATCCTCTTAATTATTTATTACTATACCAAGCAAAAAAAGAAGATGGCCACATCGGATTCCTCTTCTGTCAGCCAAGAACAGTATTCAGAGGCTACAGTGGGCACAGGTTCAGCAAAACTGGACCAGGTCAATTTGTTCCCATCTTCAACTGTCCCATTTCTGCCCACAAATCTGCCTCTCTCAATGGATGTTTTTGGTTTTTCACAGCATGCTGTGTAAACTCTACAGACTATTGTGCAAATCCAAAGAATCTGAAATAATCAAACCGGCCCATCTGGCACCAACATCCATGCGCACATTCTGGTGTTTGATGTGAACATTACTGTAACTGAGGCTCTGTTTCTGCGTGATTGTAAGCACTGCACTGCTGCCACAGGATTGACTGTATGGATAATTGCATAAATGAGCCAGGGTACAGGTGATCCTAAGCATAGTTAAGCACAAGGTTTCTAACCTTTCATGGAATGAAAGTAATGTTTTAACTACAGCCAGTACATCATACATCATTTCAAATATCTACTGCTTTCACTTGCTAGGGCCTTTGCTGATTTCACATAGATGATTTCACATAGAAGCTTTTAATGAATCCAAGAATCTTTAACTTTCCAAAGACCCATATGAGAATGTTCATACAGCAAGTTTTTTATCTGATGCTGTACTGACCTCTAGAGCAGCAGCCAATCAGAGTGTACATTTCAATCACAAATGTATTTTTAAAGATATAGTATATCACACATGAACAAAAAGCTAAAATTCTTAAGAGCAATTATTCTTAAATTGCTAAATGGTTTAAAGTTTATTATACTGCACTCAAGTGTCTTTCTACTCTTGATAATTTTCAACTAATACTTCTTCCCTAGACTGACACATTAGCAGCTGTCCCACCCCCCACCCCAACTGAAAGAACAAATTTGCAAGACAACTTCACTGATAGTGCAGTTGTGGAACATTCTGTACAGGTCATATCATAGAAAAAGGCCTTGAGAAGTAGGTTACACAGACACATGACCCTAACAGTTTAATTTGTTCTGTGGTGGTTTGCTACATTTCCTTAAGAACTGTTTGACAAAAATATAAAGTGTGCTTTGATGTGATACATTTCACATTGATGGTATTTCATTGGAAGACTAAATGGCATATACATGGCTGCAATCAAAATTATTCAACCCCCATTGCAAATCAGGTTTATTGTCAAACTTTACAGACTTTCAGCTGTTTGCAGTGAACAAAATCAAACAAAAGCAACTGAAATAGTTCAACACAATGAATGCTTCAAGTGGTTTCCCCAAATTCAACTGAAAATGCAACTTATAATGACTTTTCCAGTTTCAAAATTATTCAACCCCCTGAATAGAATCCCTCACAACAGCACAAATATGCAAAACGGGTGTTGTCTCAAGCACACCTGATGCATCTAATCAAGGGCTTCATTAGTTTTAATTAATTAATTGTGTTGAACTATTTCATTTGCTTTTCTTTGATTTGTTCATTGCAAACAGCTGAAAGTCTGTAAAGTTTGACAATAAACCTGATTTGCAATGGGGGTTGAATAATTTTGATTGCAACTGTAAGTTGTTTGGTTAAAATTATGATGGTCTGATACATATAGTATGCTGTAACAGAATAACAGGTGTTAAACCTGTGGTTACAACAGTTAAGCTTGAGGTTCTGCTCTGGCATTCTCAGTGTTTCAATACCCAAGTTGTTTCATGTTTTCCTGGGTACCACAGTACTATTAATCCCAGGTGTTTCTGGTTTGTGCTATCTACAGTCTCCCTGGCTGTGGTTTAAATAGTGGTATCACCCGTTGCTTTATTGCAGGAAAAAATTTGTAATTACAACTGTATGCTATTTAAATTTGGGGGAATAACATTCCATTCCTTTTGGAGTATGTCTATACAACATAATTTGTGTCAGAGGTCACTTCCACATGGGTCTACACAGGATTATGTCCTTCCAAGGGGATATTTGAGGAAATGATCACAAATGAGTGCATAAAAGGAACCAAAAGTTAAAAGTGTGGTGATCCTGTGCTTCAGTCCTAATTGAACACTTTCCACTCTACAAAATACATCAGAAAATGATGCTTTGATTTGCACCACTTAATCCATGTACACCTGGATGCAAACTACAAGTAGGGTTTCTAATTAGAGGGTCTTACTCTCAGCTTTTGATAGCATAAATAGCTGCATTTGCATAAGCCATGAATCAGTTGAGCAGCATACACAATACATTATACTGCTTTCTGGAGATTTTTTGCATATTATGGATAGACAGGGTATTGAGCAGCAGCGACTCATGACCACAGGTTTTGGTTGGGCAGGATGACATTAATAATGGCACAGCCTCAAACAATATTACATCAAGAGGCTATTACACTATTTAGTGATTTTTTTTAGTGAGTTACCCTGCAGTAGGCAGTTAAGAGTTGGCAAAATACAGTAATCCAGTATACAGTCTAGCAACTCTCATTTTGAGAGTTTAATCCATGTGTGTTTGAGATAATGTTATTAACCAGGTTTGATATGTATTTCATATTTATTTTTGATGTACAGGCACTAACCAGTCCATGAGTCCCCTTTCACTCACCCAAACTTTTCAATATATCTTACAAAACAAATGGTACTGTAAATAATAAATACACTGTTTGCACTACACTTTGCTTTTCTTATGGAAATTTATTAATTTAATTTCTATGACTTGCATATGATCTTTGTGGCCACAGGGTATTTTTCAACTAGCCCACCCTGGCAACCCTGTCATTAACTGCCCTGCCCTTTGCTTCTCCCTAAGCATGGGGTAGCATGAATCCTGCCCCAGTAGGCCTCTATTAGTGCTTGTTGCATTTTTTGACCACTAGATGCAATAATAGCTCTACAATATCTAGAAAGTTGAGCAAACCAATTGAACATTGGATTATATCTGTTAAATAGCAACTTAAAAAAAAAAAAAAAAAAGTGGCTAACTCAAAAGCATTAGTATTCAATAGAATTTAAAATCTATGAAGTTGTGAATGAGAACTTAAAGGACTTGAAGGTTAACATTTGTTGAACAGCTGATATAAATGGCTCTGCACCTAATTACAAGCCATTGGTATTACGATCTTCTATGATAAGTATTGTCTTACCTTGGGTTAGACAGTCATGGTAGAAGCCTATTGCTTACGGCTGTACTGTATGTTTTGTGTTTTATATGTGGGACAACCATTAAGCATTGACCTATGCATTGTATGTCATGAATTCTAAGCTGTTTCTTTGTCAGTGTGTACGATACAATCCAGTGACAAATTAAACGAGCAACTAACAAAGTCTCTTACTAAGGTGTTGGGCCACCACAAGCTGCCACAACAGCTTCAACTCTACTGGAGAGTTAAACAACATAAATTCTCTTTCTTCCAATAGATAGTCCCTCAGTTGGTGTTTTGATGATGGTGACATTAAGCGCTGTTTAACACATTGCTCCAAAATCTCTCTTAGGTGTTCAGTTTTTTTTGAGATCTGGTAAATGGTCTGCACTTATATAACAACTTTTAACCTTATCAGTTCTAGAAAGTGCTTTACACTGTTTCTCATTCACCCATTCACACACCAATGGCAGCAGAGCTGTCATGCCTTTGAAGGTACTATTCTGCCATTGGGAGCAACTTGCCCAGTGTCTTGCCCAATGACACTCCGGCATGTGGAGGCACGTGGGCCGGGGTTCAAACTGCCAACACTACAATTAGTGGACAACCCGCTCTACCGTCTGAGCCAGAGATCTGGTCATAGCATATGATTTACGTAATTTTCACACACACTTCGATGAGGATAAAAATGTTTTTATCATAGAATAAAGGTTAGAAGAACTTTTAGAAGAACTCTATATTGCTTTTCAGTGACTCTTCCACAGACCCAGACCATGCCAGCAAAATGCCCTCACAGAGCTGTGGACTTCTTCACTGTAGAGGTCAAGCTTTCAGACATGAACAGTTTTCTTGATGTATGAGACATATGTACTTAAACATGGATCTAAAAGCAGTTGTCACTGTTCCTACTGAAACACAGCCATTTGAACAGACTTTGAATGTCACTGAAGGTCCTGCCATCCTACTGCTCTGCAACAATAATAAACCTCTTTCACGTTTCATTTTTTTCTATGCCATTTTGATCCCAAATCTAGGTAAACTTGATGTGCAGCATTTTTATACGTGTAACAAAGCATGGTGGATGTTAAGTGCTGTATCATGCGGGGCATCTATGTGGAAGCATCAGCTCTCAATATGTTTCTCTACTCATTTGTTCAGGGTTTTTCTTTTACTTGTCTATATGTCTCTTTACTATATTTGAAACATCCATCCATCCATTTTCTGTACCGCTTATCCTACACAGGGTCACGGGGGAGCCTGGAGCCTATCCCAGGGAACTCCGGGCACAAGACAGGGGACACCCTGGACAATTACTCACACCCTCATATCCATTTACACACTACGGACAATTTAGAGATGCCAATCAGCCTACAACGCAGGTCTTTGGACTTGGGGAGGAAACTGAAGTATCCAGAGGAAACTCCTGAAGGTACGAGGTGCAAGGCAAATGTGCTAACCACTAAGCCACCATGATCATCAAAGCTAAATTATTCTCATGAAAGAACTTGTTTTCTTTTATTATTTTTTCCCCCCTTATTTCTTATTTTCTGGAAGTATTTACTTCCAGAGATGTAGATAAAATGGGGGCTTTATTATCTGACCATAACTGCATTGTCACATTAGCCACTATTCAATAATATAATATTAATAATACTACGACTAATAATAATTTAAAAAAAAAAAAACTACAACAGAATCCTGTCACACTGTATTGTAGTCTGTATCTTCATCTGCTGCACTCTAACATAGGTCCATTTCTGGCAGGTATACTGAAAGCTTTCCCACAACAGTGTTTTTTTTGGACACTGTATAAAAATGTTTCTAAAAAAACTTATTATTGAAAAATCTAATATTACAGGAATAGAGCATTAGGCTATGCACAAAAGGATATGATGAGAAAGAGATAATGTTCACAAAAATCAACATTACTGGACTGAAATTTGCACTAATGTGTAACTTCACTACATGCTCCACATTCTTCATTTTTACATGCAATGACAGACTGACTGATGTTTTCTATTTCTGCATAAAACACATGATTCTTATGGCCTTTTCCTTACAATATTATAGCTTTGAGCTGAGCTGCTCCAAACTGCTACCCTCACTGTAGTAGACCACAGGTGCCAGTCCCTTGCTATATCAACACAGTAAAGTGCATTTAACACACCTAACTTGAATCAGTGGATAATTACAAAGGGCCTAATGGGTTGAACTTTGTGTGTTAGAAGAAGGAAAACATACAGTGCATCTCTGTATAGCTGCAGCTTCTCACAACTGAACAATGACACCCCTTTGACTCTGCAGTACAACTGGTAAGGAAAAGTGGTCCAGACACTCATATGTCCTTTATAAAACAAGATGTGTTACAAAACAGGACTTGGAGACAGGAAGTAAGTGCAGGAGAGCAGTCTTTATTGTGCCACTTAATTAAAACACATGAGGAGGTAGGAAACTAGATCTAAACATAAAACTCTAACTCAAGCAGTTCCCCTCCAACTATAAACAAGACAGGAAAATCCTGTAACAAATGGCAGAAACACTTAACTAGAGCAGCAGTCCCTTGATTGCCGCCAGCTGTCGACACTTAACCCAGCTTAGCGTCCACGCGCACTTCAATCACGTGTACGTGCGCGTTCTCAAGCTGCTCGTGCATGTTGTCGCCACAGCGCCATCTGCTGGCGGTACCGTAACAATATGTCTATGATTCTATTTCAACACAAATCTTCTTAATATAATCTGTAACACAGCAAGGTGCCAGGTTATAGATATTGTACTCTGACATTTATTGTGCACAAGCAAATCTAAACGGTACAAAGCTGTGTGTTATCTTAGCTTTTCTTACAATTTCCATATACTGTATGATTACTCTTAGCTCACAGGCATACAATAACAAATGCCCTTTAGATGGAAATCAGTGGAACACCTGCGCAGAATATAATTAAGAAACTGGAATTGGTGTTCCCTTTCAGCATAGTCTAATAGTCTGGCAAGATTTCTGAAATAAATGTAGGCACAGATACATGAGAAGTTTCTGTCATCCGAGCACTTAATTATACGAAGGCCAAATTGTGACTATGTGAGGTTTACATATTACTAGCTTATTCACCAACTACATTTTCTCCTGGTTGGGATGAAGACAGAATTTTCTCTATCTATACCTCCTGGATCGGTTGGCAGTCCATTGAAGGTGATAAATACTGTACACACACACACACACACACACACACACACACACGATTTAAAGTAGTCAATCCCTCTACCAGCACCTAACAGAAACCACACAGATGGAACATGCAAAACTCTTCACAGACAATAACAACTTCAGATCACCTTCTGCCAACCTCTATTTATATATGTTAAACATCTAACACTGTTAAATATGGACATCATGTATCATCCAACATTAATTTCAAATTATCAACATGACCATGCTCTCTCAAATTAAATATGCAGTATTTATAATACACTGAAATTCAGTAATGTCAGTACTGCATTGGTAATAGCTAAAATAATAAATTTACTTCAGTTCTCATGTTACCTAAAGAGAACCTACAGTATATTTACATGAAGGTTATCTCAAGTCCTATTCAGTGGGACATCAAGTGACCTATCCTTATTATGCACTAGATGGAGCTATTGAGCTATCTCTCGGTCACGGTTTTTAATAATTTCATGTAACAACTTGTCAACTTGAGAAAGTCTAAGTAGACAGTGTAAGAAATCAGTTCATGCTGGCAAAGGTTTGGTAATGTAAACACAAACACCAGGCTGGTATGTGGATGTCGTTTTGGAAGCTAGGAAAACACTCAAATGTGCAGGACAGAACCAGGGTTGGGAACCCGTACATTAAGATTACTTTAGATCTCTGGTGCCCTGGCTATTGGTACATGAGACCACGCTGTTAGGAAGCATCAAGATAACCTGTGTCTTAAGGCAAGTGTAGGTTTTTTAGGATAGTTATTCATGCAGATGATAATAATGTATGTCTTCATCAGTGAGAGGTTGCTTAACTAAAGGTAATATTGCTGAGGTGTGTAAATTAGTCAAGGCTGTAGTATCAAGGGTGGATGAACACATCGGTACACATAGGCTGACGCTATAGTGAAGGCCCGCTATAATCAGCAGCCACCGATCGCCACAGAAATTCACATGATATAGTGTAGTGACTACTGTTCAGCATCTAACCCCAATTTCACACTGTACATTGCAGCACAACAGCTTGCTTGATTTTTATCAAACGTACAGAGCTCGCAATTATGGTGCAGTACTGTATGTGTACACTGAACTTACAGACTTAGGGAATGCAAGTGCTATGTCAAGCTGATTAACAAACACAAAAACAAAGCAAAAGAGCACTACAATAATCAAGAACCGTGACAAAAGCAAAGGTGTGAGTAAATGGGCATAAAGAGAGAAAATGAGTTCAGAGAGAAAACCAAAGATACAGGCATGTACTGTAGACAGTTTAGTAACATCACAGAGATTCCGGAGTGAGACTTTGCAAAGTTATGGAAAACAGCTCAGAGTTTAAAAAGGCATGTAGTAATTGTGATCAGGTCTGCCCAGTAAGTGACAGTAATCGCAGTGATAAGTCAAATGAAGAAGCATGGGTCCGGCAGCTGACATGCAAGTTGACTGGACTCATGGCTAATGTAGTTTGGCTGGTGAGGAGTAGGACAGAAAATAGTACAGCACTGGCTAAAGTTGTAAATTACCTAATACCCGCTTGATTTCTTTGCTTGTATTAATAGATCTCAATGCAGCTTTTTGATATCATACATCACAATAGCAATAATACGATTTTGTTGGGGTTAAGGGAACAGCTGTTTCCTACTCACCACTATCAGTTTGCAAATGTTAATGATTTAATGATTTCTATCTGCGTAGTTCACTTGAAACCGTAGTTAGCATTAGCAAAGTCTGTCTTGACATCACTTTCAAGTGCACTCGGTCATTCATCTGCTTGATGGCCAAGTTATAACACGACAAACATGAGAAATTTGGCTAATTTATGAGAATGGCCAGGAATGCCTTCATTGTCCTGGTTTTTTTTTTTCTTTTCTTTTAATTTCAGGTGTTAGGATCATTACCATTTTTAGCTACATGGAAGTTATCTAGCATTACATACAGTATCTCACAAAAGTGAGTACACCCCTCACATTTTTGTAAATATTTGATTATATCTTTTCATGTGAC
>JANDJT010000001.1:6260949-6278631 GCA_024331685.1 Stegophilus panzeri | reverse complement strand
TATTAAATACATTTCAGTTAGCATGTTCAATACTTTTTTCCTGTGTCATTCCACTTTATTACATATAACTTTATTTATGGACTTTAATGTTTGGATTTCTGTATATTTCCAGATTTCTTGAGTTAATACTGATGTATGGTGAAAATTTCATGTGAATAACCTCAGTAGAAATATATTTACTGAAAAAAATGTTGACACATTCAATACTTATTTCCTCCACTGTACATTATTTTCTATGCTTGTAAATTGTGTTGTTTTAATTATCGCTAATTTGGGGTCTGACTTCTGTATCTACTGAATAATGACAACTCACTGATAGCATATGCAAGTAGTATGCCTCCAATCATGAACTCAGTAACATTCCCCCAAAGACCTAAAATGTCATTCTATTAAATGTATAATGAACATTAATTCTCTTTGTCCTAATAATGACCAAATACAAGATATGGTGAATGTTAAATCTATCATCTCCTCTTGCTGACAGATTAGATGGTTCATTAACGGAGGTCCTACACTATAAAGACAAAGAGCTGTTGTCCACCCTCCTCTTGCAGCTGAACAACTTGAGGAAGGAGCAAATCCTCACAGATGTTGTCCTTTGTTCTGATGGCAAAGAGATCCCCTGCCACCGCAATGTTCTGGTGTCCAGCAGCCCCTACTTCCACGCTATGTTCTGCAGCAACTTTCGTGAGAGACAGCAGGCTCGGGTGGAAATGCAGGGAGTTCCCTATAATGCCCTTAACAGCATTGTGGACTATGTCTACACAGGAGCCATTAGTATTACCATGGAGTCAGTTCTCCCTCTGATGCAAGCTGCTGCAATGCTAAATTATGAGCGGATTTTCGAGGCCTGCTCGACCTTCTTGGAGGCCCAGCTCAGGCCGGATAACTGCTTGAGCATGATTCGCCTTTCAGAGCTTCTGCACTGCACCAGTTTGCAGCAGAAAGCTCGGGAACTGGCTGTGAAAACCTTCTCTGATGTTGTGGCTTCTGAGGAATTCTGTGAACTCTCCCTCAAAGAGTTGGTTGGTTACTTAGAAGATGACCAACTTTGTGCTGAGGAGGAGCAGGTGTTTGAAATCCTTCTGGCTTGGATCCATCATGACCCTTTTGCCCGCCAAGGTGCTATCCACGACCTTTTTCGACAGGTGAGGCTACGACACATCCATCCCTCCTACCTCTTCCAGTTCATTGCCAGTGACCCATTAGTGCAGTCCTCCTCCCTTTGTACTGAGATCATTGACTCGGTGAGACGTCTCCTCTTTTCTGTTGGTTCCAATTGTCCGGGCGAACTACAACCACTCTGGACTGCTCCACGGCGTCATGCCTGTAAAGAAGCTCTAGTGGTTATAGGTGGCCGTAAAAACAATGAGCGCACATCTCGCGAGGCACTGCTGTTTGATGAACAGACAGAGTGCTGGCAAGGGCTGGCTAAGTTACCCGTACGACTCTACCGTGCCTCTTATGTCTGCATGCATAGCATCCTCTATGTTCTGGGAGGTCTAACCATGACTGCAGGAGGAATTGGTGTACCTACTGCCACAGTTTATACACTCTCCCTAAAAATGAATCAGTGGAGGGTTGCGGAGCCCATGCGGGCACCTCGATTTGGCCATCAGAGCATCTCCTACCTACAGTTCATCTTTGTTTTAGGTGGCATTACAGATGACAGACAGCCCTCCGGTGGGGTGGAGAGATACAATACCATGTTCAACCAATGGGAGTCTATGGCTCCAATGCCAGATACAGTTCAGCACCCTGCTGTAGCAGCACATAACCAGAGAATCTATGTATTTGGTGGGGAAGATGCCATGCAAAACCCAGTACGAATGATTCAGGTAAGGTCACAATGATTTCAAGATTTTAATGATCTGCCATACAAGATGAAATGTAAATGGTAGATCTTTTGAAAATTGGTTTGGCGCAACATTTTATGTTCACATAGGTTTACCACATTGGAAGAAATCTCTGGTGTAAAATGGAGAACAGGATGGTGAAGAATGTTTGTGCCCCTGCTTCAGTTATTGATGGCAAAATCTACATTATTGGAGGTATGCTGAGTAATTTAATTAACTGTGCAAAAATAATGTTTAAAAAGGTCCAGATTTGTTTATTTGCTTCTTTTTGCTCAATCTAGAAACCTTTCCTTTCACAGGCTATACAAGAAGAATGGTGGCATATGACATTAAAGCAAACAGATTTATTAAATGCAAGAATATGAAAGAGAGAAGGATGCATCACTCAGCCACCGTCATCAACAACAGACTCTATGTCACTGGGGGCCGATACATTAACAGCCATGATGATGTCCAGGATTCAGACAGCTTTGACTGCTATGACCCAGAGACAGATGCATGGACATCAAAAGGCACTTTGCCATTTAAACTCTTTGACCATGGCTCAGTTCCAATGGTGTGTGTCTCACAGAAGCCTTTTCCCACATGAATGTGATTATAATGTTGTTGAAAACTCAGCACTGTGTACACAGATTGGTCATTGACTGAGAAAACTATGTCTTTAAGTAAGAAGCCTTCAGTGACTAAGATTCATGCAGGAATCTACATGATTTTTTCCCCCAACTATTGTGACTAGAGGTTGCAGTTAATGAGTAACATGACATACAGCTGTTCTAGCATAGGGAACTTGGTCATAAGATATTCTAGATGTGCAATCAAAGAGCAGCATCATTCAAGCATGTACCAACTCATTGTAACATGTAGCAATAACTATTCCTCAAAATTATAGCAAGACATCTTGGCAGTTATTCCATTTCTTTTAAATGTACTGTAAATAAGTATGTACATGAGTTAATTAGTTTTACTACCCCTACTTTCATGTCTAGCACTTTGTAATGAGTGCAGGCATTATCCACACACCTTTATCCAAAAACATTCCTACAATTTCCTATTCGCTGATCCTTTTAATAAGTTTCTATTGTTCCTTAAAACAGTGTCTGCAGTTCAATGTCAATTTTCATACTGCATTAATTAAGTATTATTTTAAAGTTCAGCTTTGAAACTTGAAATATGAAATATTTTCTGTAATTATTATAAAATTGTTCATATTTCATAGACATTTCCATGTAATCTCTTTTTTTTGTTTAATATTGATTTTAAAATGTCTCAAAGCATACCTTAGGTTTTAGATGTTTGAAATAAAAGGTGTTTTGTGATTTATTTTGGAAATCTTGTGAATTTCTGGATCTTATTTAAGTACATAAGCAACTATTAACAATATTGCAACTATGGCATTTAATAAATAATAAACTAAAGTTGCGACACTTTGTACAGTTCAAAAAATAAACTGTGAGCATTTGCTTCAGTGAAAATTCTCTATGCTTTGCAAATCTTGGCCATGTTGCTCCAGTATTATACTATTAACATGCCCAGACATGAAGCAGTAAATGAAGCAGAGGTCAATGAACTAGCATTGGTCTCTTCTATTGTTGCATGGGACGTTTCTAAAATAGATGACACACATTTGTCAGGATACTCAGATCTGATCTTAAAGGTGAAACTTTGTGGATATTCTACATTCAAGATACTGTTAATTCTCCACTTTGGACATTTAGCAAACATTTCTGAATGTGCACCTGCATTTTACAAGAATTTACACTTCTTGGACCTATGGTATTCTATTCAGGCAGTCTGCTGGCTTACACAAATAATTATGTAAATGTTGATGAGAAAAGGTTCTGTACAATAATACTACATGCTCTTTTAACATCCCATTAAAGTTCTGTTTACACTACATAGATCCAAAGTGTATTTCCATGAATCCCAGATGTACTGTGCTAAAGGTTTTTCTAGAAAATGGGCAGTCAGGGTTCGGGGCCTATAGGTGTTTCCATGTTATTTTGGGAAACAAACAAGGGAGAACATTACACCCCAGCAATCATGTGGTTGAACTGGGTTGCAGGTGTGACAGTCCAGCAGATCGGAGGAATGATGAAAGAGCTGAACAGGTGTGTGTGTGTTTGTGTGTTTGAGAGAGAGAGAGAGAGAGAGAGAGAGCGAGAGAGAGAGAGCAAGAGAGAGCGAGCTCTCATGTGTTTATCCTGTTTATCCTGTCTATGAGTGTGCTCACAGACACACGATCTACCCTTTAGTTTTACAACAACAAAACTCTCAGAAATTTTTTTAATGTTCCTCTCTCCAGGCTCTATGTTTATTTCAAAATAAAAATAAAAAGTCAGTATAATAAAATAAAATATTAAGTTATTTAAGAGTTAAACATTAATTAACATGACGCATAAATGATATTTTATATGATTCATAAAGTATGATATCTTTGAGGAATGCACCGCATAAATGTTTAGGAAATCCCCTTGTAGGATTTGGTCTTGGGAGCAAAACATTCAGCATAGCTTGGGAAAAGTTATTTTAGACTAAGGACAAATGTCACATGGTGAATGGATCTTTCAATTGGAGTAAGTGCTTGATGAAATCCACTGGTCACATGGGATAAGCCAGAAACACAAACTAATCAATTTTCCTACTATTTAGACTTAAATGATCTACATGAAATATGTCTATAGTGTTTACTTTACTCATGTTACTCAACATCTGTAATGATGGCTCAGATCTCTGTGTGTAATTGATGACACATAGATTTTATCCATGACCGCATAGGTCATATCATGTGTTTCTGTTAGAGTACACTACTGATTAAAGAACTTATTGTTGTTGTTTTTTTGGTTTTTTTTAAACCCTATTTAATGATGATTTTGACTAGCTGAACAACACAATCCTGTTTGATCAATAACCTCTATGAGCTGATCAGTGTTTATCTGTTTGAAACAGAAGGATTGTTTCAGCAGATTTCATCAATTACACTTCATACAAGAACTTTGATGACCTTAGCACTATGATCCTTGATTGGTGGGAATAAGAAAAAAGAAAGAAAGAAAAAAAAAACATCACAGACAAGCCAGCCCCTCACCCCCAGCCCCCAGTGTATAACCTCTGACCCACTTCAAAATATTCCATGAAACTGACAACGCTCATTTTTATGCACGTTTAACAACTCCATCAATTAGTGATCCAAAGCAATACATGGTTGAGTAACAGGGAGACTCCAATGAGCAATCAGCTTAATGTTTATATTTCTTATTCAGGGCTTTTCATTAACACTTAGAGGCAGCAATGCATTATGTAACTGGTCTTTTAAAGACAAATTAAGTTTATAATAACTCTTCATGACATTGGCTCTGAAATTTCAGATGGATGGAAGGAGGAGCAGGTGATCCAGCGCAGTGATAGTGTTTCCAGTGAGGTTTTGCAATATTGAACATGATGATAAACAAAGCCACGTGCTCAAGGACGCTTTCCAAAGGGGGCGTGGTGAAGACAACTTCCGGATTCTCAGCCAGACAATATAAAAACGCAGTTGCGCATTTTCAGGCTTAGACACGATTTTTGCAACTACTTAAGAGGTATATGAAAGTTTAACCGCTTGTGTTATCCCCTTGAAGACTTTTTTTTTTTTCTTGTTATTTCAGTCTCTTGTGCTGCAACATGCCATTTCTGGGACAGGACTGGCGCTCTCCTGGTCAGAGCTGGGTTAAAACCGAGGACGGCTGGAAAAGAACGACAAAAGACGAAAACGAGACGAATAACAATGTTTCCAAGAGGTCAGTATCATTACTGCCTTTTAATGTTCTTTTGCACTCGTTTGACCGATTGTCTCCTGTGATCACGTGACTATATTATACAGCCTAAGAAATAGTGGAGAGATTAAAACCCAGTGTTCCAGACTGGGATCATTTCCACTGACGCACTTTATTTATAGTCCTGATGATGTCTAATAGAATCGGTTTCGAAAGTGCGACGGATGATGAGAGAAAAGAAAGAAAAAAAGGAAAAAAAAACCTACAACAACAACCGGACATCTGTTCAAGCTTGGTTTCACGTTACAGCTGTGCATTTGTGTTTGGACCACTGTTAATCATCCTACTATTAATACTCATCTGCTTGGCCTGCTTACTGTTTCCATAACCGTGACGCTATCAAAATATATTTATAGGACTATTGCTTTTGTAGAATAGAACGATCAATATTTTTTTATTGCCATTAAGCAATACCCAACACCCATTCATGTCTACATATAGTTTTTTTTTAATGTGCACAATAGTACAGACTTTATAGCATGTCATATGTATTTGAGCCAGATGTGATTGCTGATATGACTCCTTCTGATTACGATTATCATTCTAGCCATGAAAGCAACCAAGAGGACTATAACAAAGAAAATCTGCTCCTTTCTATTAATTACGATGTGGCCTCAAAGAAGAGAAAGAAGGATTTGCTGAACAACAACAGCAAGGTTCCCTGTAAGTGATGCTGGCTATTATTATTATTATTATTATTATTATTATTATTATTATTATTATTATTATTATTATAGTAAAAGTAATATAATAGTGTCAGTTCGTCCTGTAGCTTGTTGTGTAAATGGTTTTTTTTTTTTTTTCCTTTCTAGATTTCCACAAAGACAAGTGGATTTACGTGCACAAAGGGAGCACCAAAGAGGTAATAGAACAAAAAATTATTATTATTATTATTATATTATATTTATTTAATTATTATTATTATTATTATTATTATTATTATTATTATTAATTTATTTAATAAAAGACATTCATTTAGCCAACTGTAGGCCTGTGATGATCTTATTATTAATTTTTATTTCCGGTTAACTTTGTTTCGTACAGCGTCATGGCTACTGTACATTGGGAGAAGCTTTTAATCGCCTGGATTTCTGCAGTGCCATCAAGGACACCAGACGATTTAATTATGTTGTGAGGGTAAGCTTTCTTTCTTTCTAGAAACACTTCAGTTGTTCCGTAAGAGAACGAAACCACAACAGCATTAGCACAGGATCTTATAAACATGATACACAGATTAATAAAAACAAGAAATGTAATACATTCATTTGGAGAAGATATAAAGTCTGTGGGGGGTGGGAGGGGGGACAAAATACAATAGCAAAAGAATCTACATCTATTAATGAGTTGGTATTGTAATAGAAATTGGAATGATGTATTGATATAATGTGTTTCTGTAACAAGTAAATGAATCCTCAGAAGTAAAAACGCAATACAGGGCTTTTTTTTTTTTTTTTTTTTTTTTTTTTTTTTTAAATTAAAAGAATATGGTGTCGTCCCAGTTTAGCACTTAAATGAAGACACTGAGATCTAGCAGAGGATGGAGGTTAAGTCTTGTTGTGTGGCTCTGTTTTTTATCCTCATCACTGCACTCCAGACTAGTGATCTTCTGGAAAAGTTCTGTCACGGTGATATGTACTTGAGCGTGTATTGAGTCTGAGCACTTGTTATCTTATAATTGTTTCTGGGCATCATTCAAAACACTACCTATGCAAGAGGTACTGAAAAAGAAGGGGGGGGGGGGAACCCTGTTTTATGATAAGTGGTAAAACATAGACAAGTTCATTTTATTTTGTTTAAAGCAAAGGTCAAGAGCGTACCAGTGAAGACCAGGGTGAAATGGTCAGTCAGGAAGTGCTCAGCTGTGCTTAGAAATGATGGCCACATGAAAGCAGAGTGGAAAGTCACCCCCCTCCTTTCTTCTCCAGTAGAGCATCTTCACAATATTTCAGCTTGCTAGTTTGCTGTGTGAAACCATGCTCAGTCTGTTTATCAAAGGAGTAGTTTGAGATTTTAATGAATTGCTATCTTAATAATAATAATAATAATAATAATAATAATAATAATAATAATAATAAAGTGAAGAAAAAATAATAGAAAATACTTTGCATATGTTTATCCATTGCATAGAAAACACTAATCAAAGCAACGGTGCATAATATTTCTTGGAGAAGTTGTTTCTAGCTTGGTAATGTGTTCAGGTTTGTCTTATTGTGTGTTTGTGGGTTGAAGGTAATAATAATGATAATGAGTCTTTGTTGGTCACATATACAGTAGAGCACAGTGAAATTGTTTTCTTCGCATACCCTGTCGGGAAGTTGGGGTCAGAGTGCAGGGTCAGCCATGATACAGCGCCCCTGGAGCAGAGAGGGTTAAGGGCCTTGCTCAAGGGCCCAACAGTGACAGCTTGGCAGCTGGGGCTTGAACCCCTGACCTTCCGATCAGTAACCCAGAGCCTTAACCGCTAAGCCACCACTGCCCTGGTAGGCAAGTCTAGTGTTTTGCTGAGCTCGGTTACAGTGATTGTGTTCAGGTGTTCTTGGAAAACAGGTTCATGAGACAAGAGAATAAACAATAGCACAACACACCTTTTTTAATAATCATTTGACAGTATTCACCTGATAATCCTGTGACACTCGTCGGCATACACGTTTGTATTTCGGCTCTTTGACCATGGTGGTTAAACACACCCTTATGCTAAACACCCAAAATAACCTGTGACTCATTTAACTGTATTCATCTGATGGTCCTGTGATCGTTGTCAAGGCACTTTTTTTTTGTATTTAGGCTTTGACAATGGCTAAACACATTCCTGACCTCAATACAAAATAACCTGTGACTCATAAGATCAGAAACAGAACAACCAGATAAAGTGTATATTAAAAATTTTAATTGATCAATTATTGCATACGAAGTGCCACATCACATATAATAAAACTGGTTTGCTCTGCTGGCTTGGACAGTGGAAGAGCAGGTGGCGTGAAATGTGTATGGACATGCAGACTGGGTTAATTGTAATTGTAAGACTCTTTGTCCCAGTTCAAGAGGGTAGAAATGTCACATCCTGAAAGATACCACGTGAACACACTTGAAAGGGTTATCAAGGGGGGCATGGTGACATTCACATGATTTCAGGTCAAGTGGGGGGGGTCAGCGTTGCTCCATGGCACTGCAGTTATTGGATGGCCAGCATACCAATCTACTCCGCTCTGGCATTCGGACTCGATGGAAACAGAAATCAGTGCCCTTTTGACTGACTAATGTGTGCTGGAAATGCCATCAAGCATATTGTAGGGGAGCGTCTGCCAGTTTGAACCCACACACGCCACGTTCTGCCTCTTTGTCTGCCTAAAATAATAGAGGGTTTCATTTTTATTTATGCACTTATGCCTGTGACCTTTTTATAAACCTCGAATGTTCTCTTGAGCGCAAAACAGCACAGGGCTTACTGAGACATAAACCAGGGTGTGAGGTACAGAGGGATGCTTGGCTGCTTCTCAGATTAGGATTTGTTGTTGCTTGAGCTTGGATGGAGAGGGAAGCATAATGTTGTGTAAGTGATGTTGGAACAGAATGTCTCCAAGTCTGACTGCTGATATTTATGTCTTTTAGCTGCTTGAGCTGATTGCCAAGTCGCAGCTACCGTCTCTGAGTGGAGTGGCGCAGAAGAACTACATGAACATTCTGGAAAGAGTGGTGCAGAAAGGTGAGGACACACACACACTTGCTCAGCAGCTCACACATTTTCTTTTCTCCCCCTTGCTGTCTCAGAATACACACGTACATACATGTACAAATAAGATTCAAATCAAAAATTCTTTTTTTTTTGCATTTGAATATTTGTAGCTCTGTTAATTTAAGGATTTAACTTCAAGCAAGAAGCACATGTCTAACTGTACATCCATGTATTTACACTGTTGGCGATGATCAATTTACAACAGCATTTGGCCTCAATCAGTAGCATAGCTGTAGGAAATTTCATATTTACCTGCAGTGAAAAGAATAAAAAGGCTTCGAAAGCAAACGAGAACCTCAAGTATTGTAAACCAAGTGGTCCCTCATTTAAATAAAGGTGCATGTTAAGTACACTTGTAGATCAGGCCCAAGTCATAGTATGATGATGGTGATGATTATGATTAGCCTTTTTGCATGGACATGGACTTGTTTATTTAATGTAGCCTAACATAGAAACTAGCAGGTATGATATTGGAAGAAATTAATGTGAAATAGGACTACTTCCCCTTTAAAATGGCATGGGGTTATGTTTTCCTTTTTTTTCCTTCTTTTTTTTCTTCTACTTCTTATCCCTGCGTCTCTGTCGAGGTCTGTGTAAACGGTTGTAATCCTCTGAACTCTTCCTGTTCTTGCTCTGTTTTAGTTCTGGAAGATCAACAGAATGTGAGGCCCATCAAAGAGCTGCTGCAGACACTGTATGTGTCACTTTGCAGTCTGGTGCAGGACATGGGCAAGTCAGTGCTGGTGGGAAACATTAATATCTGGGTGTACCGCATGGAAAACATCCTGCAGTGGCAGCAGCAGCTGGACAACATTCAGATTAATAGGGTGAGTAAAGCATCTAGAGTTTACTTGATAATCAGGGCATGTTTCCACACAGCGGCTAAACAACTCCTCCTTTCTAAACCATTATTGGAATGAACAATTGGATAAAGTAGACTTTCAACTGAGCTGAATTTCTGTAACTTGGTTTAGTGAATACCTCATCTCTAATACAAATCCAGAGAGCAACAACTGACCAGAAATGTTCATAGACATAATTACTGAACCAGTTTGGCATGCCTGACTTAAATTGGCCCATAAAAAGGTGTTATTATTGGTCAGTCCTGGTTTGCCTTGATTTGGCCCCTAAATATGCCTCCTTTTTAAAAATTAAAAAGAAGCATATGAAAGTGTACTTCTAATTATAATAACAGAATTAACGCATTAGAGTTGTGAAATCATGTCAAGTCTGCGTTGATCCTATTTATAAACGCGTCAGCGGGAGCCCAGGACCAGTGAGCAGCGTTGATTACACAGGATTACAAGTAGTGCAGATAAACAGTAGAAGACAAGATTAATGAGCACTGAGTTCACAATACAATTAAGCAGGACATTTGTTCTTTGTATTTGGTTAAAACATAAAAGCTGTTGTCCATCTGTGCATAGTGCTGCCTTTTACTGTAAATCAAGCCTTGAATCTCAATAAATCAAGCAACAGGAAACCTGCAAAAAGCTCATACATGTGAAGCTGAGCAGTCTGACTGTGATTGCATAGATGAGAGATGAGATTGACCTGTTTCCTTTTTGTATCCAAAGCCCACAAGCACCGGGATGACGCTCCTGGACTTACCCATCAGTCTCCAGTTGAACATCATGCAGCGGCTCTCGGACGGGCGGGACCTGGTCAGTCTGGGGCAGGTGTGTCCTGACCTCGGTCTACTGACTGAGGACAGGCTGCTGTGGAAGAACCTCTGCCATTACCACTTCACAGACCGACAGGTAGAATATTATTTTAATGCCAAATATCAACTTAATTATGTTGTAAGTCATACTTATGGATGGGTGTGCCCAAGTTAAAGTAAAAAAAATCCACTAGCATTTTTTAAAATTCTTTATTATTATTATTATTATTATTATTATTAGCAGTTTATCTGACTTTTATTTAATATACTACTTACAGATTCGTAAGCGACTCATGGTATCAGATAAAGGACAACTTGAATGGAAAAAGATGTACTTTAAGCTGTGTCGTTGCTACCCTCATAAGGAGCAGTACAGCGACACCCTGCAATTCTGCACACATTGCCACATCCTGTTCTGGAAGGTGAGATTGAAATACGTCTATACAGCATCTATAATGGTTTTCAGATCCGAGTAGAACTAAAAAGCTTTACTACTATTACTACTCAATGTCTGAATTTTGCAAACCGTGACAGCTGGGCTTTGATCTAACCTTCACACAAAGCGCTAAAAGCTTCCTTTCTGTTCTTGTCCTCTACAGGATACAAACCATCCCTGCACAGCCAACAATCCAGAGAGCTGCAGCATTTCTGTTTCTCCACAAGGTTTCATCAACCTCTTTAAGTTCTAAAGGGACTTTTCTTGGTTTTCACTGTTTGTACATAGTGTATATAAAGTCAGAGGTGCAATAGATTCCCAGATGGCATGAGAAAAGCAAGTCAATGTGAGGAATTTGGAGTTTTGGAAAAAAAAAAAAGAATCTGTGATCTGTTTTTATGAATCTGAAAAATGGAAAGAGGAGAAGAAGAAAAATCAGTATGTAAAGGAGCTCCATTTATACGTAATGGGTGCTCATGTATTATGTTAGGCACAACTATGTTTACTCCAAAGATAAATATGCTTTGCTTGGTGCAAGCAGATGGCATTACAGTTTGCCCTCATGCTGCAATAATCCTTTATATAAGTTGGGATTTTTTTTTTTTTTTTTTTTTTTTTTTTTATACGATATTGCAGTGGATGAACTTCTGTTGGACCTTTATTTTTGCATTTGCAAAAGCATGCTGGAGTTTTCAACAGAAAGTGAAGGAAATGGTATGTCCATCATTAT
Organism: Stegophilus panzeri; assembly: GCA_024331685.1. Lineage (NCBI taxonomy): Eukaryota > Metazoa > Chordata > Actinopteri > Siluriformes > Trichomycteridae > Stegophilus > Stegophilus panzeri. The sequence goes on along the minus strand of JANDJT010000001.1, from coordinate 6,266,401 downwards.
GGTGTGCAATACTCTTCTATGGAACTTTTCTTTTTTTTTTTTTTTTCCACTTTTATACGTTTGATATTTTGTTTGTTTTAAATGTATTTGCTGCAGAAAATGCAATACGAGTCTACACTTGACTATAGTATGACCTATTACAACACTAAAGTATGGTGTAATTTACAGTGTCATAATTCACAGATGTATCACAAATACAAATGTAGTAAGTGCACATTGAAATGTTTGTCATCGTTAATAGACACATTCACATGTTGCCTTTTGTGCATACCAACAGAAGAATTGTTACTAAGCTATGCATTAATGTTTGTAGCATATCTGAATGTTTACTACCACCTGCATGGTATGAATTTGATACCAAAGAGCTGCTTATTTATTTGATTCTGTTGTGTACCATGTTATTCTGACCAGAAATATAGAGGCCCTCTCTTTACTTTGTTTTGTTTTTGTTTGTTGTTTTTTTTTTTTTTTTTTTAATGCAATATCCCACTTGTGTTCAGTTATGCAAACACTGATACTCCTTGAAGAGCAAACCAGAATACATCCTGCTCCCATCGGGTGAAAAATAAACCATGGTCTTTTATTTCTGTGTAGTGTATGTTTTACTGCCATCTGGTGGGATCTCATATTCCAATCACAGAAATATAATATAAAAGTAATGGTAAATAAATAAGGAACAGGGTATGTTTAAAATCTATTTCTCATCTATCCCCCCCCAAATCTTTTTACAGAGTGATCACACTTTTGAATAGGGTACAATTTTATTTAAATTGATCTAAGTAAAATTACAAGATAAAACTACCATGCTGGTTCATATCAAAATAAATAAAATGCCATTAACAACTTTCTAAACAGCAGCATTATGTACAATACTAATGCAAAAGAGCTACATGCAGTATTAAACAAAAGACTGCAATTGTTTGCATTCTAATCTAATATTGTAAGGTGTGTTTTTTTTTTTTGTTTTTTTTTTTTCTTTCTTTTTTTTTTCTTTCCTTTTCCCTTCTTCCCCTTTTTCAGGACTACATGGGAGAATTTGTCAGTCATAAAAAGCTTAGCCAATATTAAATCCTTGTTTATGAACAAGGATTTGCTCTGTAAAGCCATTCGTTAGCCTATGTATAAGGTTTGTAAAATTCAGCCTGTTACTCCTTCAGGGCAAATGAAGTACTAACACTCGTCTCTAAACACAGTTGTCATAGTATTAACACAATACAGTACATGATGAAAAGGCTTGATGGATATGAAGGATATGAAGCAGTTGAACTGGCCCTCGTGCTGTAGACGCCAGCAGGCTTACATTTACACTCGGTCATGTTTCTTTATTTTGGAAGATGCTTTCATACACGTGAGGAAGAAGCCGGTCTCAAGAACACAATAGAACTCACCCCTCCCCCTTTATCACTAGAACAGAATTTAAAAACTACACTGAGGACACTTGTATGGTAAAAAAAAAGTCACACTTTAGTACAGTGGTCACCAACCTTCTTCCTTGAGATCTACCTTTGTTGACGTTTTCATCTCCAACCAAAATCTAACACACCTGTTTTAGTTGATCAAGAACTTCTTAAGGCAATGATTAAGCTGGTCAGGTGGGCACAGTTCTGCTTGGAGCTAAAGTCTCCAGGAACAGAGTTGGTGACCATTGCCTTAGTACAACTTACAAACAGAAGACAGACACGTAAAACGATGAATGTTTAGAATCCAATGATAAAAATGATTGGTACAATTAGTACCAATAGTTTTGGTACAAGGTACAATTTACTGTTCTCATTAACACCAAAATCGAAAATATCAGCAAACTGGAGTGAATGTACAGAAAAAAAATAAAAATAAATTTGAACCAATGTGATAAGGGGTTAAATTGTGGATAACAAAACTTTCAGAAACATCATGCATCATGAAAAAACAATTTACAAAGACAAAGACAGACACTTTAGTGTTAGAAGCAAGATCTTAAAATACACTATATAGCCAAAAGTATGTGGACACCTGACCACTGTATGTGGTTTTTCCCCAAACTGTTGCCATACAGTTGGAAGCACATAACTGTCTGGAATATCTTTGTATGCTTTAGCATTACAATCTCCCTTCACTGGAACTAAGAGGTGCAAACATGTTCCAGCATGACAATCCCCCTGTGCACAAAGCAAACTCCATGAAGACATGGTTTGCCAAGGTTAGAGTAGAAGAACTCGAGTAGCCTGCACAGAACCATGACCTCAACCCCACTGAACACCTTTGAGATGAATTAGAAAGCAGGCTGCACCCCAGGCCTCCTCGCCTTACATGAGTAATGCTCTTGTGGCTGAATGAGCAAATCCTCACAGCCACGCTCCACGCTCGGAATGGACATATGGGTGTTATGGTCATGTGTCTACAAACTTTTATCCATATAGTGTAGTTCAAGCAAGAGCTCTTAATAAAGATTGTGCAGTAAATAATGTCAAGGTCTATGAAGTTTGCATAAAATGTGCACATTTTAATTTGCTCATTTGTTGGGGGAGGATAAAACAAAAGCATGATTCCGCTGTCCCAAATCTTTGGTGGCGTAAATAGTGTAATATGCAAAGTAAAAGTCCTTTTTGACAGCTCAAGCGTAATTAGAGGGATTCCTCTGTATGCTGTACTTGCGTCTTAATACGGACACAGCAAAGACCTGGATAAGCGGATTGCTTTGATAAACAATTTGGCAACTAAAAATGGAGTTGAAATATTTGTAGCTATTTATATAGTGTGATATACTGGGGGAAAAAACTGTGTTCTCTTTAACTGGAGTCCTATGTGATTTATTTTACATAATTGTACATGATATTTCAGTTTGTAGCACAACTGTAAACAGCCTTGGGACGTCCCTGCTCAAATAAAACAACAACAAATTAATAAACAAAAACATACATACATCTTTCTTTTTTTTTTTTTATATTTATGCTGCTGCCATTAGGTTTTATCATCACACTGCATCAACTATAGCAATTAACAAGAAACAGTAAGAAATACAATCTACACCAGGACACATATCTATACAGATTCACTTTCACATCCCATCAGTGCACTGAGAAAAGAGTGTTTAGCAAAAAGTTTCAAGCACACAATTTTTTTTAGCACCAAATATGAGCCATCACATGGTCAACAGGGACTTGCGCTGTTCCTTCAGTTTGCTACTAGGCCTGTCACAATTATAACATTTTGGCTGAGAATTCACTGGCATATAAATGATTGCAGTAAACAATTTAAAGGTCTTTCCTGTTGACTTTCTGCCAGTTGTATCATGAACATTATATCAGTTGTGTAATAATGTATATACTGTACACAGCTATTTACTGACACTGAAAACACCAGAATTTCTGCGTAAAACGCACAGGAAAGACGTGTCAGTAAATAATAACTAAAATCTGTTAAAACCTAATGCTGAAATACTGAGCTTCTAGCCTGAGCAGCATCAAAGTTACAGAATAATAGTTAATCGGCCAAAGCTTTTGATAAGGAACGTGATCAAAATATGTCAGAACATCATTTTCATTATAATGATAAACTAATAGAAAAGGAACATCAATTCATAAAGTTTGAAATCTAACGGTTAAATCAGCTCAATCCCTTCAGCTTGAATAACTGTGACAGGCCTACAATCAACCAACAATATGTTTCATTTATACAAATGATTACACTGTAGGCTGAGTTTTTTTTTTCCTTGCAATTTCCCATAAAGCAAAATTAAATAAATATTTCTGTAAAAAAAAAAAAAAAAAAAAGATGATCAATACACATATAAAACCTAAGATTTCTGGATTTGGCTAATTTAAACAGCGTTATTCTGAGCAGATGGACTACAAGGAGACGTTATCTTTTCATGGCACAAAAATGGTTGCTGAAAATGACACGTTTTATATAATTTAAAAAAAAAAAAAAAAACGACTTGTTCAACTGGTAATTGTGCGTTGGCACTCGTGCTAGGATGATTTAATACATCATATATCATTCAAGTGTGAGGGAAAACAGTGACAATGACAATGAATCTGATCAGTATAACATTATGCTATACTAACACAAACAGTTGTATGTTCAATAAAAATAAAACCAATTTTAGCTTTAAGTTTCTTTCTTCACCAAAAAATAAATATAACACCTTGCATCGGAACCTACATTAGTAACAAAAAAAAGAAAGAAAAAGGAACAAAAACAATGTGTAAACATTTTGGGTGAACTGAATTATTAAGTTATCAATATTAACATCGATAAATATTTTTGAACAAAAACAAAATAAATGTAAAAAATGACTTGCGCACTAAGAACAGAGACAACACTTAATTTACCCGATAACCTTAACGGATGTCCAAAGATTCTTAAAAGGAGGTAGTGAGAGCATTTGAAGTGCATCTTGATATTTAAATATAATATTCCGTAATTCAACAGTGACTTCAACTAGTATATATTACCGTTAAAAGTGCAGTTTTATGCGGATTAGGAGATTTTCGCCGTGGTGCTTCAAACGTTCACTCTTTAAAAGAAGCACACACTTACTGTACAACACAGAGAGGTGCAAACTCAGACGAGTTGCTTGTGATTCCAGCGCTGGTGCTGTCCATCTCACACACATTCACACACTTTACTGTTTGGCCCTGGAATTTCACAGCAGATACAGAGAAAGATTGTAAGACTGCAGGCCTTGGAATACAATGTCAAGAGATTATATAAAGTACATACAATCAATTTAAAAATGCTTAGAACTTATGAATAGGTCACATCCAGAAGGTAGATTCTTGTGCTGTGCTAAACAATATGGCCAAATGTTTGTGGACACCTGACCATCACACCCATATGTGGTTCTTCCCCAAACTGTTGCCACAAAGTTGAAAGTACACAATCATATAGAATGTCTTTGTTTGCTGTAGTTTTACAGATTTACTTCACTGGAACTAAGAGGTGCAAACATGTTCCAGCATGACAATGCCCCTCCACATAAAGCAAGCTCCATGAAGACATGGTTTTGTCAAGGTTGGAGTAGAAGAACACGAGTGGCCTGCACAGAGCCCTGACCTCAACCCCACTGAACACCTTTGATATGAATTAGAAAGCAGGCTGCACCCCAGGCCTCCTCGCCTTACATCAACGCCTGACCTCACTAATGCTCTTGTGGGTGAATGAGCAAATCCTCACAGCTATGCTCGACGCTTGGAATGGACATATGGGTGTTAAGGTCATGTGTCCACAAACTTTTGTCCATATAGTGTAGTGTAGTCCACAACCATGCTCCAAAACCGAGTTGAAAGCCTTCCCAGTTGAGTGGAGGTAAACAACAAAGGGAGGACTAAATCTTTAATGGAATGTTCAACAAGCACAAGGGGGGAAATAAGTTTTGAACGCGTCAACATTTCTTTCAGTAAATATATTTCCAGTGAGGTTATTCACATTAAATTTTCACCAGACATCAGTATTAACTCAAGAAATCTGG
>JANDJT010000001.1:6248345-6260123 GCA_024331685.1 Stegophilus panzeri | reverse complement strand
GAAGCATCATGGTGTGGGGCTGTTTTTCATCACATGGTACTGGCAGACTTCATATAATTGAAGGAACGATGAATGGAACCCTTACTCTATATCTGTGGATTTCTTGAGTTAATACCAAAGTCTGGTGAAAATTTCATGTGAATAGTCTCAGTGGAAATAAAGAAATGTTGATGCGTTCAATACTTATTTCCCCCACTGTATGGGTATGATGGTCAAGTGTACACAAACGTTTGGCCATAAAGTGTATAATGTGAGATATAATGATAGTATTGTTAAAGTTATAAAACTATTATGGACACTTCATATATAAATATTCTTGATTAACAGTTCTATTTCCTTCCATCCATCCATTTTCTGTACCACTTATCCTACTATCCCAGGGGACTCAGGTTACGAGGCGAGGGACACCCTGGACGGGGTGCCAACCCATCACAGAACAGTTCTATTTATGTTTGAATATTGTCAAAAGTTCATATGGTTACATTTAGTTAGACTGGAGGCAAATAACATGCAAATCCTTTTTTTTTTATTTTTTATTCCCGGCTGTGATTTTACCGAAGCTGAAACACAAGCGAGTGATGGCAGGTAAGGAAATGTCGCATGTCCAACATGCTAGAAGTAATTACGTAGTAATTTCATAAAATACAACAACATCATAAACAGTGATAAAAGACAAGGCAAAAAATTATGTCAGCATATAGAAAGCACATGCAAAACTGCATTTAGAACACATGCAAGTTGGACATTTTTAAAATAACTTTACCGTTTTATTACTGAGATGGTAGAGGTTATTGCTGTTCAGCACATGTCACATAACGGTACATTCTCCCGTTCTGAGTTCTTAATGATCCACTCAATTGCATCCCATCCCTACAGAGAACAAAGACACAACAGACAGCATCACTGGATTAAATATTAAACTACATTCCTTCATGCCATACAGTTAACCCCATATTTAATATTAAAATTAAACGATGAATATCTTGGAATGTCTGATTGAGACCCTGAAGACTCTTATTATAAATGCATCAGTGCAATAATTGTTCTGATCTCTTATCACTGTGAATTTTGCGAAATGATAGTAATTTAATCACAGGTCAAGACATGATGTCTGTAATCAGTAACTGCGGATTATACGGTTAGGATCAGTGGCTTTACCACAAGGGTTACACTTTCTCCAACCAGGGCACGTTAGTTCATATGAGCTCAACAGGTTCATTATCCATGATTCATAGTTTGTCATTCAGGACTGTGAGATTTTGGAAATGCACAATACTGTTTTACTTTTTATTTGAACTTCAGCAGAAATAATACATGAGCCTGACTATTTCCACTTGCCTTCTAAGGTAAAAACCCATTTTTTTTTTGTATGCTTGCTTTTGTGATTGCTGATGGTCACCATCTTTGAACTATACTTATTCATTGCAAGCAGTTTCACTTCCTGCTTGTGTCATGTTTAGGCTTTCTGATTCAAGCCTTTTTTCCCCCCCAGCGGAATAATAATACATAAATTTAAAAAAAAGATTGACTTGGAAAATCTGTGATTTCAAATTTATAATCGGGGCAAATGAGTATACGTGGGCTAAACATTTTAGTTTACATTTTTGAAATTTTGGATCTGGTAATCCAGAACTGTGCGATTCTGGAAATGCACAGAAAATTGCTGAGAGCTTGATCAACACTTTAGCGTTGTTTTGTCATTGTATATATAAAATACAGGTTGTATATATACACCAAATACATCTTTATTTTAAACTTAAAGATGATTTTACAATTTTAAAATACAAGTTTCTGCATTTCTAAGTAAGCTATTTTATCATCTTTCGAAAAGAAGCGCTGAGTAATGAAAATGTGATGTTTTCACATCCACACTTAGCCTTCTTCAGTGCACTTAATGTAAACCTGCAGAGCAAAAGCAGATCTGTCTTCAATCATATTACACCCGTGTGGAAAGTTATTTTGGTCTGCCTGATAATATAACTGAAAGGGTTTGTCTACTTTGTCTTGGGTTATTAATAGTGGCCTTGTGAACAGAATAAATACTGAATAAACCCTCTGGAAGACTTAATGTAGAAAATAGGATTATTATTAAATAATAAAGCACATAATATCCAGCTTTATGCTGTAATGTTTGCCTCATGTGCTCCAAAGAAATACCACATTGTTTACAGCGTAAATTCCTCAATTGCTTCAATTTGCTGATTGTGTAATCCAGGCAAACGAGAACTAGTTTGGAGCCGCCCCTTTATAAACCCATGTCATCATGTGATGTGACGTACTGAAGAGGGTATTCCAGAGAATGTAGCAAGTCAGAAACTGACTTAGAAAGCTGCACCAGATACAGTGGCCTGCACAAGTATTAGGATTCATGAATCTACACAAAATAGTCCATAATATTGTAGTTTGGGGAAAAATCTATTTAGCTTGCAAAATTATTTTCAAATAATAAAAAATTTTATGTGATTGCATAGGTATTCACCCCTGTTGTGAAATCCCTAAATTAGGCTAGTTCTGGTACAATCAGTTGCCACCAGAAGTCACTTAATTGGTTGAATGGAGTTCACCTGTCTGCAGTTAATGTGCCACATGATCTCAATATATCTGCAAATACACCTGTTCCTGGTAGACCCCAGAGCTTGTTAGGCAACATAACAAAACAAACAGCATCGTGAAGTCAAAACATGTTTGAGAAAGTTCTAAAAAAATAAATAATAATAATAATAAAGTATCAATCAGGATTTGGTTATAAAAATATCCTAAACACCTCGCAGAGCCCCATTAAATCATTTATTACAAAATGGAAAGAATGTGGCACAACACAGCTCTACCTAGAGAAGACCGTCCAGCAAAGGTTATCAGGTAAGATGGGCATTAATCATAGAAGCAACCAAGAGGCTAAGGGTAGCTCTGAAGGAGCTAGAGAGAGCCACAGCTCAGATGGGAGAAGCTGTTCACTAGCCAACCATACTGAAGACACTCCACCAAACTGGGCTTTATGGTAGAGCAGAAGGAGGGGAAAAAAAACAATGAACAAAACCATATAAAAAAAAGTCATTTTTAGGATTGCCACAAGGCATTTTGGAGACTCAGTAAACATGTGAAAAAGCTCTACATTTAGCAGAAACCCAACACTGCTTATCACCATGAAAACACCATCCAGACAGTAAAGCATGGTGGTGGTAACATCATATTGTGGGGATGCTTTTCATCTGCAGGGGCTGGGAATCTGCTCAGGGTAGAGAGAAAGATGGATGGAACCAAATATAGCACAAAATCCAAGAAGATTTAGTTTTAGTATGCAAGAGACTTTAGACTGGACTGAAGTTTTACCTTACCAACAGGACATAAACATTATGCATGCTGCCAAAGCTACAGTGGAGTAGTTCAAAATGAATAACTTGAATGTCTTAGAAAGATCACCAGAGGTTGATCAATTTTGCCAAGAAGAATGGGCTAGAAATATCAGAATGCGGGTGTATAAAACTGATAGAGACATATCCAAGAAGATTTGCAGCTGTACTTGCAGTCAAAGGTGGTTCGACCAAGTATTGACCAAGGAGGAGTGAATAATTATGCCTCCAACAAAAGTCTGTTTTTTTAAAATTAATTCACAACTGTATATTTAAAACTTTGCATATTGTGTAAATCAAGTGGTAAAAATCCCAATTTAGTCCATTTCACTTTCAAGTTGTAACCCTACAAAATGTGGAATGGTTCAAGGGGGTGAATACTAATGGAAGGCATAGTATACCACAGATGTAGTGTCTATCTCTGCACTTCTCTTTAATTTAATTTTAGAAATGAATTGTTTAATTACCTTTCTTGCATTAGCAGTCATACTAAGAGCCATCAGTCCCTCAAGGTAGCTGCTCAAACTAACTCCTTTCACTGTGATTATTGCCTCTTGGGTTAAGACCGTGCTGTTGAAAAAAATAATAATAATAAAAAAAAAGCAGATTTTGTAATCAAACTGATAAATGCTGTGAGAATTAAAACGAAGCCAAATAATATACTGTATATATATATATGAATACAAAAGAATAATAATCAATGTCCCAACTTACATGTCTGGGTTTTCAGGATGTGGTCTGTAAACTAATCTCTCATCAACAGATACTAAATTTGTGAGGGTTATCTAAAAAGATCCATCAAAATTATTGTTAATGTCTCATATAAACTATCTGTACCGCTCAAAACTGTACAGAAAGTAAGACATTTGCATCTAAGAGGGGTCCGCAGCTAGACAAGAATATATGAGGCAGAGGCTGTTGGTGTATTTTTAGGCTGCAGGGGTGAGGGGACCAAGATTTCTTTCTGTCGGTAAGGATTTTACATACAATAAACAATAAAAATCAAGTACACTTAGTCTTTTTTGTATGTCAGTACTCACATTTGTTGAGCAAAGCTCCATTTTTTTCTCTTCAGGGTCGACAACGGAATGCTCTTTAATATAAGTAGTGGTTCGACTTGTCCCCAGTATCTACAGAAAGACAATTTTAAAGATGAATCATGTTGCAGCAGTGCAATGCATAAAATCATGCAGATACAGGTCAAGAGCTTCAGATAATGTTCACAACAAACATCAGAATGGGGGAAAAATGTGATCTCAGTGCTTTAGGCATAGCATGGTTGTTGGACTGGTTTGAGTATTTCAGAAACTGCTGATTTCCTGGGATTTCACACACAACAGTCTCTAGAGTTTACATAGAATGGTACATTTTGTACAAAACAGATAACGTGGTCAAGATCACAAATTTGCTGAATAGTGTAGAATCTTGCATATTAACCATTCAAGATATTGAACGTTTACTTTCTTTTCTTTTCTTTCTCATTTGAAGGGATAGAAAAGTCCTCGGGACTGAGTACCGCATCATTGTGTGGACACAAGCTGCTTTCGTGAGCAAGTCTGGAGAATTTCTCCAATTCTCATAGCTCTCCCGAATAAACACACTCGAACTCTTACACCACTGAAACAAACGCCTCCGACCCATTTGAACGCCTCTCTCATCTACTACATCTGTAGGAAAGCACCACATGCTGCCATGAATAATTAAGAGACAGCATCTTCTCATAGGATAAGAACACGCAGGCTCATGAATAATTATGAGACCCCGACAAGTCATCGAAGTACTATAGTACATTGCCACGTCACTGCCTGTGACCGAGATTTTAAACCAGGAAGATGAAAATAGCGGACAAAAGCTCAAAATTAACCAGCTTTCTCCAACAAATAGAATTAACAGATGCTAAGATTGTCTTTTATGATGTGCGATATGAACACCTCTGTTAAAATCTCAGAAAATGTAGTTTAGTGTTTCATGACTATTTAAATATTTTAAAAGATCTTTATTTCCAATTTTAAATGAAAAAACGAAAAAAAAAAAAAAAGAAATCCAGATTTTTATTGTGGTCTCAGACTTTTGGACCCCACTTTATATCTTACAGTATCGGCTTACAGCTCCTCTGAGGGTTTCCATTACAAGATAACTCGAACACTAACCGCTCGCACCACGCTCGGCAAGCCCCACTCGGTGCTCAGCAGCCGATGGCTGTGGAGACGGCCATGTTTATCCAGGTTCCTGTCCAGGACGTCCACTCCTACCACACTAGGGTTCATGGGATTGGGGTACTTTCTCATCGCCGCTTTGATCACCGTCTCCCAGGGATAGCTGGGAAAAGCAGAGGAACCAGGCGAGTGATTGCAGTTTTGTGTGGATGTTGTAAATTCAAAATGTAGTTTTGTATGTTCCTGTATTATCTTGTATTTAGGTCCTACAGACACGTTATGTCAACCCAGCATATGAAAGTTTAAAGGAATAGGATGACAATAATAATGGGCTTCACTTTGTATAGTGTTCGTGCAAACTTATTTTACCCAATAAATGATGCACTATAGAGTTAAATTAGGGTTTAGCAACTAACAGGAGTATTACAACAAAATGGGAAGAAATGATACAGTATTCTTCCAACAGAGGATTATTTTTAGTCGTGATTGCCCCATCATAACCTTTCCTAGAGAATGTGAAAGTGAATTGCCATAACAGAGAAACAAATGTGTTTCTGGAGAAGTAAAAAGCCTGGACATGTGATCACATCTCACTGCTCATCCTGTCTCTATGTAACACAGATCATAAGCACACAGCATTAAAGTACATTAGACGTCTGATAATGATGGGGACATAAAGAGTAAGATCCTACAGTCAGCAAAACGGCATGTTTCCTCAGGCCTAAAAGGGTGTTATAGTTTGATCTACACAGAAAGGTTTGCCATGTGATTAAGACTAATTTATACAGTACATAGATAAATGGCCCAAATTCCATGTGTCAAAAGTGCTCACGAAGATCGTCCTGCATCTTTACTACCTGAATATATGCTCCGTGCTCCAGATCTTCATTTCTGCAGTACTATAAACGTCCCTCACAACAACAACAACAAAAAAGGGGGGGGGGACGAGACTTTAAAACGAATAATGTCAAATTAAAAACATCTGCGGTTTTTCTTTATCTGCCGGTCGCATCGTCACAGTTGTACCTTGTCGTCTTCCGTGTAGCAGAGCCCGCCCTGTAGTCGACCAATGGCAGCTCGCTTTCCGGCACATGTCACTTCGCGGCCATTTGATGATCAATTATGCGTCGAAAATGCGCAAAAGTGCCTCACAAAATAGCATTATGCGCACTATGTGCTATGCATTTCAGTGCAGTTGTTTATTTTTAATCTTTTTGAGAGCACACACTTAACTCTGTGTCCAGCTGGGTTTTCTTCTAATTTAGTCTTTTATGCTGGTAAACAGAGAGTCTTTGTCATATATCGCATACTTTGAGCTAAATGTGTCCTCGGGACTGGTTTTAGGGGTTTGTTTACAACTGGCATAAAGTTGGCTTGACGTTCGATATTCGCATGGAACGTCCAGCTTTATGCCAGTTTGCTTACACTCGAATGTATTGGCTTTTCGTTCGCTTAGACGGGTTTTGTTCTCTGTGGGCACACTTGAGTGATAACCAAGCAACCGAGCCCTTCAAATACCCTGTACAATACACCAAAATGTGTCAACTAAAAGTCCCAGATGACCCTCAAAACCACCAACCAACCCCCTTTTCATTTTTACATCCTATTAAATAATTCAGTCCCGCTATTTAGATGTGTCTCAAGACAGAAAGAAAAACTCGGACGCCTTATGTGCAGTATATCTACAGCATTTATTAAATGCATGCCTGATTAAGAAAATGTGTAAGGAGTAGAATAAACCAACTGGTTAAAAACTAGGATGAGCTCATGCTGGGAAATTCTCCCTGGGAAATTACAGGCTGCGGCGCGCATGCGCACTGGTCTACATGTACAGCATCGAGCTGTTGGTTTCATTTGGAGATCAATGTGAGCTGATGTGCAGAAGAAGAAGAGGTCCGTGCTTGTGGCTTCTCTTTGATGGACATCGTCGCATCGAACAGCAGCATGACAGTGATCTCACCAGGTAGGTTTTTAACGTATAGATGGCAAAATGGGCTAACTTTATACAACGCAGTAAAGGAATTTAAAAACAAGGAAGTGAGTTTAGGCTGACGTTATTATACACGGAAAGAAAAGACTGGGGAACCCCCCTCTTTCTCTCTCTCTCTCTCTCTCTCTCTGTCTTTTTATATAACAGCACGGTCTGGAGTGTGTTATTCCCTTTATACCACAGCCATTTGCCATCAATTACAACATTAAATTTATTAATCAACGGCGCTACACACGTTTTAACAGTTTTTAGTTAGATTTAATGTTATGCAACGTCTGAGAGACAGGTTAGTTCTTGTCCTCACCTAAGTTATAGCGATAAGTCATTCCCTCACCAGCCTCTCTGTCTGTCTGTCTGTCTGTCTCTCTCTCTCTCTCTCTCTCTCTCTCTCTGTCTCTCTCTCTCTTCTTGTATATATGTATGTTGAGAGATTCAAACATTTTGCTTTAGAACTTAAATTATGTTACTAATTATGTTAATGGAAGATCCTCACGAGGGTAGATAAACAATAGGTGATATTAGTTGCAGTTACTAGTTACCAGTATAACTAGGATTGTTTGGACCAGTGTAATGAGACTGTTTGTGATGGGATGTTATGGATCAGTGGATTACTATGAGACTTCATAGGGGAGCTGCCTCCGTTTTGTAAGTGTTTGTTTGTATGTTGGTGGTTTGTCAGAGACGTTGATTGTAGCTGCTGTTGATATAAACGGTTTATATCACTCGAATCACAAGAATCTTAGTTTTCCAAAGATATATTGCATGCGTACCTATGTACACATAGAAACTGTGTACATAGCATCGTTTTGCAGTAAACAATGTGGCATTTTTTTGACATCAGTAACTGTAATCAAATTATAAAAATTTAAAATGTAATGTGTTACATTACTGTGTTATCAGAAAAAGTAATTAGTTATACCCAACTCTGCTAGCTGCTTGGCTACATCAAGGGACTAATGGGGAGTGGAGGTGGAGTCAATACTTTATATATCTATAAACTTGTGTAAAACATTAGACTGGACAGAACCAAAATAAGACCTGGCAGCCTGAGCTATGTCTGATGTTGGACTGCTAACAGATTGTATTTTCCATATATTTATATTTGATTCACGGGCATATTTTAGATATAATGTATAATGATACACATGAAAATGAGCATGCACAGCAATGCAGGACACATTTAAGCGTACGTTTGGTATAATGTACCAGAAGAACAGATTTAGTTATTTGAAGGTAATTGTGGGATCTGTGCATCCATAATAATAATGATAAGTCACAGTAATGTCTCGAACACAGTAACTTTTAATTTACATAACCGAATCAACAATAACATGATTATCATAAAGAATGACAAAATACACATAGAGTAAGTTTCTTTTATGATTATCTAAAACATACTTTTACAACAGCTTAACATTTATCAAGGAACACTGACGTTTGCGCATTTGCATGGCTCTTCTATCCAATACCTTGTACATTTGATACAAGATGCACTGAGCTGTTGACGTATTAAAGGGATAGTTCACCCAAAAATGAAAATTCTGTCATCATTTACTCACCTCATGTCACAACAAACCCATAAGACTTTCGTTCATGTTCGGGACACAAACGAAGACATTTTTAATGAAACCTGGGAGATTTTTGTCCCTCCGTTTACAGTCCAAGTAACCAAAACCTTCAGGCACCAAAAAGTTCACAAAGGCATCGCAAAAGTAATCCATGTGGCTCCAGTGGTTTAATCCCAGTTTTATGAAGTGAAACGAATGGTTTCTCTGTGCAAAAAAAACAACTAAAATTAGCCAAGTCTTTATTCACAAAATATATTCACTTCCGCATAGATCTCTGACACGCGCTCACGAGAGAACCGCGACGCATGTGTGTTGTGGACAAAAAAAATGCATGTCCTCCTCTCTGATGAAATCTGCAGAGATCTTTGTTACAAAGATTGTTCTATGTGATTCAGTGTGTGGACACGCTGTGTCCCTCTTCCTCTGCTGTAAACAGTGCAGCGCTTCCGGGTCCTGTTGTATCGCGAGAACAACCGCTTAAGGTTTAACTAAGGATACTGGGATTTGAACTCACGACCATCCAGTCATCAGCCCAATGCTTTAAGCACTATTTGATGTTAAACATGGCCTCAGACTAACCATAGTTACTCACAAACATACCTGACAAAATCTGTCAGCAGTTTGTAATTAAAAGTCTACTTATTCCATATACCAGTGAACATTAATTAAGAATTTTGCTTGTGTTAATGATAAGATAAGACACTATGAACCGTGCCTTATCTCAAGCATGTCTTTTTGAAAAGTGATTCATCGTCCTCTCTTTTTTTTTTTTTTTTTTTTTTTTTTGAGGTGATTTTTTGAGCTGATTGACTTCCAAATGATCACTAACCCAGTGATGCATGTGTTGTGTTCCCTCCATTGGTATTTAAGTTTTGACACAAATTAAAATAAACATACTCGTCTTTTCCTGTTTTTAATCTCCCTGAACAGATAAGGTACTTAAGCGTGAGCTGTGCACGCTGAGCAAGCGCATGCCCTCCTGCATGGTGCAGCAGATTTCGAGTTGCCTATGCCGCTCACGTGCACTCACTGACTACGAGGTGCAGGTGATTCGTGCCGCGGCCACAGACATGCAAAAAGCCACGTGTCTCCTGCAAACGCTCCTGCACAAGGGCCGCACATCGTGTCTGCTCTTCTTCCGGTGCCTGTATGCGTGCAGCCCCTCGCTCTTCCACACCGTCACCAGAGGCCTGGGTAGGTGTGAGCACAAACAAAAATGTGTGAGAGACATACTGTATGTAAACATATGTAGAGTGTCTCTAATCTGTTCGTCTATCCTGCAGTGAAAGTTACTGATGAGGATCACCATCACGTGGAGACATCTTCCTTTGCAGGTATGCACTGGTGGTTTTTATTTTAGTGCAAGAGTAACTGATTATTCTTTGAAAAGCACTTAATGTGTCGATAAATATAACTAAGAAAGCGCTTCAGCAGATGTGCATTCAGAGTGCTTCTTAAGCCATAGGAGAGGACTCAAGTGGATACTGACTGGCATTGCTTGTGCTCTAGGTGAATGCATGCAGGTCTATTGTGAAAGCATGAGCAGTCTCATTTGCTTCTGCTTTCCTTCCTGCACAAATATGTGTGAAGAGAGATATGCAGTGAAAAATGCTTGCTCATGCACTTGCTTTGCTTCTGCACAAAACTGTGTGCATACTCTAGGTATACACACACTCTGTGCTGTTGTTATGATTTATACAATATTGATTTATATTATATATACAATATATGATTTATATAATATCCCTAATTTCTCCATCTGGGGATTAATAAAGTATTTATCTTATCTTATACAGAAAATCCACTCTTAAGAAAGAAAAAAGGGATGTATGCATGTCAGAGGCAGGAGATTGTGGTTGACACGTGTGGTGTAGGAGGCTGCAGTGTGTGTTTGTGTAGATCGGTTTTATTTTAAGGCTGGAAATGTATGTTCAGTTATATAGACCGTGAAGATCAATTTACAGCAGAATTAGTGATTTTTGTCTTGTTATCTGTTCAATAAAGACAACACAAGCCACGCCTCCTTGCATGTGATGGAAATCGATATTTTCAACAGTTTAGGGCGCACGTCAACAGTTAAATTTGCGATGTGCAGTTGATGTATGTGTAGAGAGGGGGGAAAAAAAGATTTTTTAGTTTAATCCTAAAATCAGGTGATCAACCAGACAGAAACATATCCAGATACATATGGAATTGAGTTTCAGCATGAGCTTTCTGGGCCTGATGGTGTTAAAGAATGAGTTCTTCAGGCTCATCGGGGTCTGCAACTTTGAGAGGGTTTATTATTTCTAGTTCCCTGCACATCTCTGACCTGCTGAACTGGTAGACAAATTCAGTTTGGCCAGGGTTTTGGTAACATAACAGTTTAGGTCAGCAAAGCACACATAAAAGTTGTTCTGGAAGTGTGTCTTCAATGGGAAAGACGTTTGGGATGGGGTTTTTTTTGTTTGTTTTTTTGCTTCATGTGTCATTGGATTGTTGCGGTTTGGTCTTAATCAATTGTTCTTCATGTAAACTAGATTCTCACTTCCATTCATTCATGCTCATATGTGTAGGGGTATAACCCCGGTGTCCTGGTGAAATTCCCCCACTGGCCCTTCTCTATCATGGCCTCTAATAATCCCCATCTCTGAATTGGCTACATCACTCTCTCCTCTCCACTAATAGCTGGTGTGTGGTGGGTGTTCTGGAGCACTATGGCTGCCATCGCATCA
>JANDJT010000001.1:6167057-6177826 GCA_024331685.1 Stegophilus panzeri | reverse complement strand
ACACACACACACATACAGTATATTGTCACCGGTATCAAAGGGATTTCAGTATTTACAAAAGTAATATATTACTCTCTTTTAAAAATGTCTCTTTTAAATAAAACAAACAAAGGTTCACAGTTTTAAACATGTCCATGGGTATTGCTTCTTTTTCTTTTATACAGTCTTTGGATTTAAGTCTTTTCAAATGGTTAATTTGTTTGCAAACTATAATCAGCTGGTACACTGCATTATTGATTAATAAGCATTCTGCATCTTGTCTTCCAGATTTTTGTGTTGACAAACAACGAACCAGTACACTTCATGCAAGTGTTGTGACACAGCATCAAAAAATGTTCCTAACCCAATAATATAAAACGTGTGACCCAAAGAGCTGTATTTCCGCAGACTCCCTCCAGGCCGCCAGGTGGCGCTCTCACCGAACCGCGCTACACTCCTCTAGAACAGCTCCAAAAAGGAGACTCAATCCGCCATATATGATGTCGCAGATTCGCCATAAACGCCTGCTAAAGTAATTTTAATACAATAATTACCACTTCAGATGTTGTTTAGAGCCGTAAATACATATAAGAATCATTTGTTGTTTTTTGGACTACTGATTTAATTGAGAAGCATGGACCCAGCGCGAGCAGGTAGGCAAAAAGCGCCTTGGTTTGCAGTCATGAAAAGAAACAGCCAATGCCGATGATTTGATGAGCAGAGAGCAGGTAAAACTAGCCTGTAACTTCACATCCTAAAGTTGAGCGATTAATTAGGCGCACTGAGTGAATACGGGCTTTCGCTTTTGTCTTGGTTTACAGTATTTACTTCTGAATTTGAGCTCTTCAGACGATCTTGGTGCTCGAGTTGCTTTAATTATCTCAGTTCAGTTCACACCCGAGTCTAAATGTTCGTCTCGAAACTAATAGTCAGTGTCCAAACTCACTCCCATGCACCAACTCCAGCTCTAACAGCTCGACACCTCAGACTGCTTAATACTGCAGCCAAATGTGTCTAATGACTAATAACGGTCCTCTACATTTCCACTGAGTCCTGTAAGACTGCAGAATTTACTGACAGAAAATATATTTCATTATGAAGCAATGGAAAACATACTGTGAACTATTATTTACTCGAGAAAACTCAGAATATGAGGAGAATTTAGCTTTTTTAAAATGACTTTAAAATAGTCCCTGAACTCATTTGCAGTAAATAGCACATTTAAATCTAAGGTGTTTTAATTTCTCTCATAAAAATATAGCCAGCATCCATCATACCCCTCGTTATCTGGAAAATGACACTGTAAACGTTATTAATATCTGATTATTAGCTGAGTTATACAGTTGTTTACAGTTTAGAAAACACCAATCAAGACAGATCCGGCAAAGGCTCCGCAAACTGTTATTATTTTGATGTTTTGTCTCTTACCAAGGATATTTGAAATCTAATAAAGCCCGTCCCTCCTGAAAAACAAACAAGCAAACAGTAGAAACCATCACAGAAATTCGACAAATGCCATTTCAAACAATCAGCTGAATATTTAAACCATTACTGGTCCTTAATGGTATCCACTAGACATAACATGCCACCAATAGAAGGCGAACAAATTACCAGTAGAGACCAACAGGACCATTACAGTTTCCATTAAAACCAATACTCATTAAAACCATTACAAATTCTACAAGGGTTTCTATTGGGTTTTCCCCCCAAGAAGGGGTCAGGTGAGTGATGAAATAACTTTAAGTTGCTGGATTTTCAGAACAAGTTGGATATGTGACAACATTTGTAAAAACAAACCCGAAAACACAGCTACTCAAATGCCTGATTGCAAAACAGTTGAAGTATATTCCTTAAACAAGGACTGCAAATATGTTTGGGTTTTCTTTCTTCTATGATCACCTAAAATTGATTTTCAAAGATGGACTGATATAAGAAACATGCACATAATACCACATATAGCTCCCAGACTAGACTGAAAATTCCACATTACTGCCAAGAAGCAGCAGATCAAACCATAAACCTGTCCAGCCGAACCAGAAGTTCCAGAGGAAAGCTGAAACTCTACAGTATAATACGCCTAGCAGGTTTTAAATAAAAACATCAGACTTTAAAGACGGCAACGTAATGGCAGTCCTGCTGTACTGAATCATGGCACTGACCACCTGGAAGTGAGACTTCAGAGAGAGTGTTCAGGAGCGCTATGAGCACTGTTTTATGTGAGGTGAGCTTGTAACACTGCTCTGTGAGAGATATTACATTACAGGGGCATTAAAATTGCTATCATACTTCCTACATTTGGGTGCATATAGCCACCACATGGTCAGAGCATTTATTCTTAGTGTGCATTTAGACCAAGACCTCGACAGACAAACCATTTCTAATGCTAAATAATTATAACACTGCAAACAAGTTCACCAATCATGGCCTACAGCAGTTTTCTCATTTTCTCATCAGTGCAGCTTTGCCCACATCAAGGCTGTGCTCCAGCTTGTTTGGAGAATAATACAGTCATGTGCAAAAATAAGTATACCATGGAAATTGTGGGGTTTTTTGAAATATTTGGACAAGCAAACATTTGATCCTCTTTGAAACAGGGCCTAATTTTCTGTGAAACAGTAGTAATTTTCACAATTTAAATTAACAAAATATATCAGTCACGTCGAAAAAGTAAGTACACCCCTACATTAATCAGGTGTTCAAGATTGGGTGTCTGGTATTCCCGTTGTTATTGTGATGTCATCACGCCAAGATCTAAAGCGTTCTGTAAGGCTTTCAGAAAAAAAGGTTGTAGATGCCTATGAGTCTGGCAAGGGATTTAAAAAGATCTCCAAATTATTTGAAATACATCATTCTACTGTAAGGAAAATCATCTACAAATGGCGCAGATTTCAAACGACTGCCAATTAGTCCAGGACTGGCCGTCCAAGCAAATTCAGCCCAAGAGCAGACCGTCTGATGCAAAAAGAAGTCTCCAATAACCCCAAAATGTCATCACAGGATCTGCTAGTAAGTCTTGCAACTGTTGGTGTCCAAGTGCATGCTTCTACAATCAGAAAGAGATTGCACAAATTTGAGCTACATGGGAGGCATGCCAGGAAAAAATCTTTGCAAGACTACACTTATAATTTACAGCAAAAACCAGGCCTTTTGGAATAATGTGCTCAGGACAGATGAATCAAAGATAGAGTTGTTTGGTCACAGTAACAGCAGACATGTTTGGCGCTGACCAAAGACAGCTTTTCAGGAGAAGCACCTCATACCAACTGTGAAGCACAGTGATGGAAATGTTATGGTTTGGGGTTGCTTCGCTGCCTCAAGGACTGGAAAGCTTGTATTCATTGATTTAACTATGAATTCTACATCATATCAAAGAGTGCTTGAAGATAATGTGAGGCCATCTGTCTGAAAGTTGAAGTTGAACCGTAATCGGACCCTTCAACAGGATAATGATCCTAAGCACATTAGCAAATCCACCAAGGAATGGCTCAAAAAGAAGAAGTGGAGGGTTTTGGAATGGCCTAGTCAAAGCCTGGATTTTAATCCCATTGAAATGTTGTGGGGGGATTTGAAACGGGCAGAACATGAAAGAAAACCCTCAAACATCTTGCAACTGAAAGAATATTGCATGGAAGAGTGGTCAAAAATTCCATCAAGCCTGGTGGACAATTATGCAAAACGCCTACAAGAAGTTATTTCTGCTAAAGGGGGCAAAACTAGCTTCTGAGGCCAAAGGTGTACTTTTTCTTTTTCCCACAGAAGAGTATCACATCTATGGATATTGAAAAAGCTAATTTTCCTTGTGGTTTTCTTCAGGTATATCAACTTCATTAATAGGCACTCTTTCAAAGATAATAAAATGTTTGCTTTGTCCAAATATGTAAAAAAAAAAAAAAACCCTTATTTTTTCACATGACTGTAAGTGTGATCACCATCTGCTTGTGAGAAGAAAGACACAACACAAAAGCATCTTATACTTAAAGTTATAAAGTACCGGAGTGAAGACATACACATATCCGCCATGTTGGTATGAAATGCAATCAGTTCTCCCTCAGACACCTTCAAGCAGGTCTTTCTAAACTGAATGACTGACCCTGATGATGATCTGAACACACTGCAGAACAACAAACAAGAAGTTGGGCTCTGTAGGTCAATACAATTTCAGCAATGTAACTCATGTCCTATACATATAATAGGTGATTAGTGGTGTCTGGCATGTCTACTAAGATGGAGCAGGATAATTAATGCTGCTCTGCAACACTTCTCCATTTCTGAATCTAGTGTCCTTAATAAATGTTATTGTAACTTTCGTATTCATGAATTCTTACCATTCTATTAGACTTCACTTAAGCATTGTGTGCCACCAGGGTTTTTGTACTGATTTCACTCTGATGCTATTGTATTTACAGAGGGATCTTCAGTCTTCATGTGTAAAATATGCAACCTGTTCTCTCCCAATAAATCACTGCTCCTGTCTCATGTACTTGAGAAACATACTGACGAAGGTGGCGATGCAGAGGACATTATTATCCCACTCAAACCTTTACAGTCTCCACAAGTACCAGGTATGTTTTTAAACTATCAGTGTCTGCAAGAACCCCATAATGGAAAGAAAAAAAAAGTTTCAGATCAGGCCCACACTAGACTTTCTTTTAATGTTTGTTTGTTTTTACAAATTTTATTTTAAGGTTCTAGATTATTATACAGCTATACTAACTTTACGTTGTTGTAGAGGGCATCAAAAGAAAAAGAGGTAGACCAAAGGGATCCACTAAGAAAGCCCAAGCTGATGTACAGAGGCCGAACAAATTGTCCAGTCAACCAAAGAAAGATATAGCTGATGTGCTGTCAGAATCACCAGTTAAAGCACAACACATTGAAGATGGCACTGGTTTGGAGTGCAAGAAATGCCAACGCAAGTTCAGCAACAAACGGCAAATTTCCAAACACATCTGCTTTGCAGAACTCCGAGATGTTCCTGATGACGATGACTTCCAGAGTAAGAGTTGTTATAGTCTTAGTAGTATCAGCAAGCCATTTCTACTGTATTGCCATCAGCATTCTGAATACACCCATCTTTTGAGTGTATATAATATTGTCAACCCTCTGCTGTCCAGGTGAGAACCCTGGTCCTATTGAAATAGTAGACGAAGATGATGAAGATGTAGAATGCTCACCAAAGAAGGCGAGAACAGTGAAGGCAGACAAGGTCTCTGGTCTAAAGGACCCTGAGTCAACAGGCTGTACCAAAAACCCCATTGTCAGCGTGGTTCTTGCAGCACATGAAGCCATTCCTGGTGAGATATTATACAGCTGTAAAACCAAATGGAGACGTTGACTGTTTTATGAAAGTGATATGAAGGTGCTGTTTTATTATAGGTGCCACAAAAATAGTTCCCATTGAAGCTACTCCAGCTGAGGAGCAACCTGATGGAACTGCAGAAGAGTCCACACAGAAGAAAGGTTACCAAGAATATGCCATACAGCAAGCTGCTTATGAAGTGCCTCTGAAATCTAACAGGTACAAATTTCATTCTAAACAAGGCTGTTTGGGGCTCCTGGGTAGCGCAACAGAAAAGTGTTCGCTCTGTCATTGGGAGATTGCAAGTTTTATTCTTGACGATGCCTCAGCTACCAGATGGTATACGCTCTCTCCTGTCAATCACAGCGATATTAGCCAATTGTGAGCATCTGAGGGCTCATGTATGTGGAAGAGGGTAGACCGCGCTTTCCGGCGTATGTGTTATGCTGCCCTGGGAAACAGCATGAGCAGCAGTTCAAAAGCTGGCTGACTTCATGTGTCTCGAAGGAAGCATGTGTTAACCCTCACCCTCTCCGGTTGGTAGAGCTGGTGTCTGGACAATGGGAACTGGCAAATAACAAAAAATTTTGGAAAATGTGGGCAAAAGGCTGTTCAGATTTGCTGCAAAACTAATCTGACTTTACCAACACCCCAACAAACAGAAGATCTACATAATTAATACATTTCCTTGTCCTGACATTCAACCATCTGCTCCACCATAGTGTCAATCTCATTGTATAGGTGTTGTCTATTACTCATTTAAGCTGTTATCCATCTTGATTTTCTTGATGACTTTCTTAACTGTCTTTTCACACAGGATAGGGCAGACCCAGTTGAAAATTTTCACCTGTGAATACTGCAACAAGGTTTTCAAGTTCAAACATTCCCTTCAAGCCCACTTGCGAATCCACACCAACGAGAAGCCGTTCAAATGCAGCCAGTGTGACTACGCCAGTGCTATCAAGGCCAATCTCAGCGTCCATATGCGGAAGCACACCGGGGAAAAGTTCAGCTGTGAGCACTGCTCGTTTAACTGCCTGAGCAAGGGTCACCTTAAAGTGCATGTAGAGAGGGTGCACCAGAAAATTAAGCAGCACTGCCGCTTCTGCAAGAAGAAGTACTCCGACGTCAAGAACTTACTTAAGCACATCCGAGAGAGCCATGATATGGAAGACGGGAAAGTCAAGGACTCTTACGACGAGTACAGGCTTCAAACCAGAGAAGGCAAACGACAGCTGCTCTATGACTGTCATGTCTGTGATCGTAAATTCAAGTATGAGTTGGAGCGTGAGCGGCATCTGATGGTACATGGTAGCAACCGACCGTATGGCTGCGAGTTGTGCGATCATGGGTCAACAAAGTTTCAGGCTCTTCAGGCTCATGTTAGAAAGCATCCCTTTGTGTACGTGTGCTCAGTTTGCCTGCAAAAGTTTGTCAGTACCGTCCGGCTCAAGTTGCACTTCAGTGAGTCCCACGCAGAAATGGACGAATCCACGACTTTCGCTGAGTCCATCAAAAGCAGTTTCTGTCTGTTGAAACCTGGGGATGACATTCAGCGGGACATGCTGAGGCAAGATGAGTTGGAGATCAGCAAAGAGCTGTCCCTCCTCAATGCACAGGAAGTGCTTGCCACTGAAATGGACAGTGTAGAGGAACAAGAGACAGAAGGTCCTGGCAGTGTAACTACAGAAGAATTGGTACATGATTCCCAAGAGGATATAGCTACAACGGAGATCACAGAGAATTGCCCAATTGATACTAGTACAGCTCTGGAAGCTGAAATGCATGGAAGTGTCTCTGGGGATTTGTCAGACAAAGAACAGCTGCAGGATAATTTGCCAAACGTGGACTGTAGTGTAACAGAATTTAATAATACTGGTGAAGGAAATACAAACTTGCCCACACAAAGTGAGATAGCATTCATATCACCGAAAGACCAAATGCTGTCAGAAGTCCCGACGGACATGTCTTTTACTCAGAGCAAGGTTGAGTCTAGTGTTACTCAAAGCAGCCCTCCCCCTAGTGGTACGGAGGATTTGGCAACCACACAACTAGAGGAAAAATCTGCATTTGCACAGATTTTAGATCAAATGCAGAAAAGGCAACTAAACCTGGAAGTGTTTGAGAGAATACGGAAGGTCTACGGAGATCTGGAGTGTGAATACTGTGGTAATCTTCTATACAAGGCTGTTTCCTTTTTTTTTTTTTTAAACCTTTTTTTATTTTTTATTTTGTATTATTTTTAAAACAGCAATTCTCTTCTTTGCTTTCAAGATATCTTTTCTTTTTCTTATGTAGGAAAGCTTTTCTGGTACCAGGTGCACTACAACATGCATGTAAGAACACATACGCGAGAACATCTGCATTACTGTTCCCAGTGCAGCTACTCGTCCATTACCAAAAACTGCCTGAAGCGTCATGTAATCCAGAGACACAGTAATGTTCTCCTCAAGTGCCCTTCAGAAGGATGCCAGTACTCTACACCTGACAAGTACAAGCTGCAGGCCCATCTTAAATCTCACTCAGAAATTGTAAGTACTAAGGATGTTTGTCTGTGGAAAGAAAAACCATGGAAGTTGCAGTTTGCTGATTTGACTTTTTCTTCTTTTTAAAAAAATAAATAAATAATAATAATAATAAAAAAAACAACTCTAGGTTAAGAAGAGCTTTGTTTGTCCCATCTGTAAGAAGGCATTACCAGAAGACAAACTTAGGCATCATATCAAATCTAACCATCCAGGTAAAAGAAATGAACTTCCTGGGCAATTTTCTTTGTCCCAGTTTTTATGATAGAATTGTAATAAGTGCTCTTTCTGTTTAGATACATCACTAACGACCACTTTAGAGGCGCTGGGAATACGTGCCCATGTAAAAGGTGTAATAGGAAAACGAGCCTCTAAATGTCCATACTGTGATTGCTACTTCACAAGAAACGGAACTGACATGCAGCAGCACATCTGGGCTCATGAAGGTGGGGTAAAATGGTCTCTTATTGAAAAAATCTCACAACTTAACAAGAACTTAAACTGTGGCTGCCAACACGGAAAATAAAGCAACAAATGAAAAAAAACAAAAAACAGTATGGGCACCGGAGGAGGCGCGACAAGCAGTAATGCCATAGCAGTACTACATCTACCTGTGTAATTAATGTCACTTTAAAAATGTTCAGTCCATATACAATATGTTCATTTTTCATTATTGAGTATGTTTGAAATCTGCCTGTAATATACAATCATTGACTCTCGGATTTTGTTCACACATACAGGAGTAAAACCCTTTAAGTGCTCGTTGTGTGATTACGCCTCACGCAGCAAAAGCAACCTGAAGGCTCATTTCAACAGGCACAACACAGACAAGAGCCACCTGTGTGATCTGTGCGGGAAGAAGTTCAAGTCCAAGTGCACACTGAAGAGCCACAAGCTCATGCACTCAGCAGACGGTGAACCACTTTTTATTGTCTCCTTAATACGAATAGCTCCTCAATCAGTAATACAGAGAGATGGAGGATATTTACCTCTTTCAGGAGTAGACTATGAACTTCAATTTATAAATAACTACCACAAGAAAACTTTCCACGTTACAGTTCATATTTGAATTATTTATTGTATGAACTGAAAAATGTGCATGAACACGACAGGAGGAAGACGAGCAGCGGATGAGAACAAGTGTTGAGTGTATCCCAAACACGAATCTTGATCGAGCAGCTTTTATTATAATTCAGTCTAACAAGTAATGATTGTAGTACATGGATACTACACTGCAAAAATGATATCTTAGTAAGTGAAGATCTTGTGAATAAAGGAAAACATAACGAACGTTTTTCATTATGAGATTATTATATGACCAATATAAGTCTGACATATATACTAATTTCAAGCTCATTCTAGTGGTGGATAGTTTTGCTTCTTTCTAGAAATAAACATGAAATAAGCTAAATTATCTGCTGATTAGAATAGAAAGTCAAGCTTGAAGTGAGTAAAAGTATCTAGGAAGGTGTAGTAGTCTTATATTTGTTTAAAAACAGCATAATAATGGGAAATATTTGTTGAATTTGCTTATACTCACGATATTTTTACAGTACTTGCTAAGATATCGTTTCTTTTATTTTGCAGTGTGCTTCTATCAAACAAGAATTTGCAGAAGGGATAACATCATATTAGCTAACTTGGTACAATATAAATATGAATGACAGTATGATTAACTGCGTTCATTTAATAATTCTGCACACATAAATTGATGAGATAAAGCCTAATGGACGCAAGGAAGCCCATATTAAATATGATCTCTGGCTATATGGGGAGATAACGTAGCTGTTTTTCTAACCATTGAGACTACACTGTATGAACTTGGTGTATAACCACAAAGGACAAGTCTTCGAGTCTGTGCTTTCTTAAAATTGGAATGGTTCTAGTAAAAAGACTTGAAGTGCAGGGTGTTTTACCAGCGTGAACAGGAGATAGAAAGGTTATCATTTATGAATGTGTTTTGAAACAGCTGCTTATATTTCACTCTCTTGTAGGTAAGCAATTCAAATGTACTGAGTGTGATTTCACTGCAGCACAGAAGCCACAGCTCCTCCGCCACATGGAACAGCACGTCTCCTTTAAGGTAAATAAAATGGCCTGCATTTTCCACATACTTCATCTGAAATGCTAACATTCATACATAAGTTAATAAAGGAAAGTTTAGGGAGTTTTCCATGCTGCTGACACTTTCGAAGGTCTGATTTTGATATTTTGGACTCTGGATTTAAATAGATGCATTAGAAGAATAAAAATAACTGTACGCCCCAATATTGCTTTGCAAAGGATTTTCCATGTTTCTTTGTGTCTGGCTTCTGTTAAAATTTTCTGTTCCAAAGTAAAAAAAAAAAATAAAAAATTCTGGTCCATAATTAGCTCCACCTACAGCAAGACCAGAGCTGCAACTCTGCCCCTTTCCCAAAAAAGGCACGTTTCAATAAAAGGCATGGGGTGGGTAGGGAGGTAGGAAGGAAAGCCTTGGTCTGAACATTATAAACTGCTTCTTTAAAGGAACGTATACTGTTAAAAAAAGAAACACTGTGGGGGAACATGAAACTGAAACCTTGCAGTTAGAAATCTACAGTGGTGATCAAGCTAGTTCACAGTTCACCATCAAGGCATGTTTATATTGGCATAATATTCCTTTAATATCTTAACTGCTTTTTAGGTACACTATATGGCCAAAAGTTTGTGGACATCTGACCTTCATACTTGTATGTGGGCCTTCCCCAATCCTTACAAGGCACAAAGGGGTTCTGATGGTCAGGCGTCCAGATACTTTTGACCATGTTCTGTGTGTGTGTGTGTGTGTATGTATGTATGTATGTACATTCACCGAGCACTTTATTAGGAACACTATACTAATACTGGGTAGGGCCTCACTTTGCTCTCAAAACAGCCTCAATTCTTCATGGCATGTATTCCACAAGATGTTAGAAACATTCCTTTGAGATTCAGATCCATGTTGA